>JAWDJE010000005.1:42835000-43435000 GCA_035047345.1 Bradypodion ventrale
TCAAAAATGCCTTACATCTTGCTCCCTATAAACAGGTATGTAAAAGTGGAATTTTTTTCAGCATTGCTAACAATCTGATAAATTATCTTTATAGTGTGTATTTTATGGTGTATGGGTGAAGAAGACCATTAAATCAAATGGTGTTGACCAGTGAACGTGAACAATGATTATCAAGCTCAAGAACTCATGATCAGAGTTTGCTATTAACAGTTTTTTCAATTAATATTTACAAACTGGCAATTAATAGAAAGTCATTGGTTTAGTTCACTCTAATCTATTATGCCTTCATTGCAAATATGGGTGCTACATATGCATCCATTTTGACCAGTGGTGGGATTCAGCAGGTTCACCCCAGTTCTCCAGAACCAGTAGCAGAAATTTAGGCTGGGCCCGCCCATTCAAGTTTTGAAATAATGCAGGGCTTTCCCCCTGGCCACACCCACCATACCATGACCTGAGTCGGTAGTAAAAAAAATGAATCCCACCACTAATTTTGACACAAGATATCACCTTTGCACCTTTGTTCTTTTTTTAAATTACTGTTGTCACTTCTTCATAATCTGTTGATTTCAGTGCATGTGGTTTTAAACAAATAACACCTTTAAATAAAACACTGCCTGCTCACCAGTCAATTCCCTGCCCACACCTGTAAATGTTGAGGCTAATAACTGGATCCAGAGTTCAACCAGCTGCTTGTGATGCATCAAAGTACAATAATACCTCATACAAAGTCCACTTCCTACCAAATCGAATTCATACAACCGCCTAATTTCTTGAAAAAAGTTGCCTCATACAAAGTCGCTGTGACTTTGTATGAGGCATTGGGGTTTTTCCCAGGTTGCATTGTGCCTGGGCAGTATAAAAGGCAGGACACATGCGTGCATTGCTCTTGTGGGTTTTTCATGAGGCGAAGAGTGTTTAGGAGTGGTTTTGAGCATGATTTTGGATTTTTTGAATTTTTTCGTCAGAATTTTTAGAAGCATTCCTGGGATTTTTGCAGCATTCTTCAGGTTCTTGGACGATCAGGGTTGTTTGACATGTTTTTGTAATGTATTTAGGCTTTAGACAATGATTTCTTAAAGTTCTGTCAGTTTCCTGTCTGTTTCATTGACTTTGCCCTGAAGTCTGCTGTTACAGTATAATGTATCTCTATGGAAATGACATTGTACGAGGCATTGCGGCATGGATTTGGACGTTGTATGAGGCATTGCGGCTAGGATTTTGCATGCCTCATACAAAGTCCAAATCTGTATAAAGTCCAAACTTGTGGAAGCAAATTTGGACATTGTATGAAGTATCACTGTATCTACCGCACCCTTGATAGATTAATGTAAGTACAGTGTCCTTTCCTGTCAGCTTCATGAGTGGTGCATGAAACAATGCATTGATGAGATAATACATGCACACTTTTTGTACAGAATACTATTAAATCCATCAAGGAAGCAGAGAGCAGGCATCCTTGTTGCCATATTTCAAGATTTTTTGAATTACCAGAAATGAATTTATAGTCTGTGTGAAGGAGGGGCCCAATGAAGCCCTCAATTGCATAACCAACTATACAAAACAAATCACATATAATCTGCTGCCTTTTCTCAAGACACTTGGAGAGTTGCTAGATCAGGGATACACAACCTATGCCCCATGGGCCTAATCCAGCCCGTGGCACCAATTAATCTGGCCCACGATGAGGGTCCTGGAGTTGCCACTACTGCCACTGGAAGTGGTGAAAATGTGGTGAAAAACCTGAACTCCCTGCAAAAATGCACTGCCCTAAGTCCTGCCACCACGGGAAGCGGTGGGAGCAAAAAAAACAACAACTGGGATCGTGCCGTGAAATCACCTGCCGCAACAGCCACCACAACCGGAAGTGGCGGAAGTGGCAGGAGGAATCACTCCTTCAGCCCGCTTACCTGTTTGAGCGGGCATGACTGGACCACAGTGCGAAAACATTGCAAACCCTGGGCTAGATCAACAGTAAATAAGCCAATGCAGCTTTTCATTTGATTGTTAGATCTAGGCTGATGTGTGTATACCCAGAACATTTAACCCAATTATATATTGGATAATTCAAGGTAAATGTAGAAGTGAGACTACTATGGATCAATTGTAGAACAGTGAAGATCCATACATTTCTTCTCATATACTAGAGAAGTTTTTCCCCCCTTGAATTTTGACAAAACATTATGGATTTTTTGCCTTAGTTAAAGTGGCAGCTCTTTCAGGCTTGGATGCATTGGCTAAAACAATTCCTTATACATCATTCTCAGCCTCCTTCATGAGATGAATATATTTTAATTCTTTTTTCTAGGTTAATTTGTCCCAGACTTTTGTTATGAGCATGATAAATTTTTAGACATACTACAGCAGCATGATGCAGCTTGGATAGGAGCAAGATCCTGTGGAGCAGGTAATGTTAATGCCACAACATAATGTTAAAAGCATCTATGCTTCCTTTCAGAATTCTGCAGGAATTTAAAATTTCAATGGCTTTCAACCATATATCAAAGGAGATGCAACTGAAGAGCTATCTATTTTGAAGTTTAGCACATAGCTGAAAGTCTAATGGACAGAAATTATTGAAGTCAAGTAGCACTTTACTCTGTTTGAGGTGAGAGTCTCTGTCATCTGACTGATGGTTATAGCCAGGTTTTGTAGTGCTGGTTGCTCGTGCAATCCCACATCTTCACTACTAGAATTCAAGGAACAGGACAAAGGCATTTTCAGCTGCCAATGTCTCTGTTTTATTAACCAAGTATGGATGTAGTCTCCTAAGCTTTGAACCTGATTTATTTTCATAGCTTATTCTATGTTATTTTCAAATGACACTAGGTATGAATCTAAATATTATATAATATAGTTGCATTACCAGAATTCAAACAGGACTATGTTCATTATTTTGATATTAAACATCAAGTAGGATGTTGTACCCAATCATAGATAATTGTTGTGGTTTTTCAGAATTTTATTCTCTACATTTATTTGTTCAACCTTAGTGTTTTTGTTTTGCAAAATCAGCTGTAGAAGTTTCAAAGCCTATTGATTAGATCCTGTTTTTAAATTTGTATAGTCTGGAGATGTGATCAGATGGGGTTTTAGCCCTCAACGTGGTTCACTGTGAAGATATGTTGGCTTGTTCATTTTCCCCATGATCACAAGACACAACTCCTGAACTGAAGCATCCCTATCCACACCTTTCTAGGTCCCTGTTGTGGGCTTCTATTTTTTTTAAAAAAAATGTAGGTAGGATTGCTTCATTTAGGTTTGTTTCCAATGCATGCAATTGCGGAAAAGGACCAAGACAAACCTTCTGCTGTCAAGGCTACTTTCTCTGTTAATTTGCCATGCCATGAACATACCTGTCAAGTATCCCGGATTGGCCGGGATTTCTTGTATTTCTCCGCTCGTTCCTCCTCTTTCCAGCCACTGTCCCATATTTGAATGGTGGGGAAAGGGGCTACTGCACATGCATGCCCATCACAAACAGTCTCTGCACATGTGCAGAGGGGTTCTGTGCATGCGCAGATGAATTGTTGTGGCACATTCGCACCCGGGCCGGAGCAGTTCCCATATTTCCAGGAGCTGCGCTTGACGGGTATGGCCATGAAGACAGCCATTTCAAAGTATTAATAGATTAAATACTTCCTCTGCTTCTTTTGTGGAACAGAGGAAATTTTTAACAAATGCTCTGTTAGGGGAGTGTAAATGTATTTTATCACTTACTGGGGAAAAATCCTCTCAGAAGTGGGAAGAGGCAAGAAAAGGCATGTATTTATTTTTTTACTTGTCTTATAGTTACTGTGCAGTACATTCAGCTGGTAGTAAGTTTTCATTCTTGTCTCTTTTCCCCATTCTGTCTCCTCCTATGTCTGGGAGAAAGTTTTCTAATTTTTAATCATTTTCTAATTTTCAATAAGTGATGCAGCACATCTGTGTTATTGTAACATAATCACTTGCTCTTTTCTCCCAAAGAGCAAAGTAAGTGTTTAGTTCACCAATATCCTGAAGTGACTCTCTTTTGTTTGAATTAAGTAGATTTTTTTAAAAAAAGTTTCTGTTTAATATGTTATCATGAATTACTCATAATTTACTTCTCTAATAAAGCCATACAAATAAAAAAAATGGTGGCTTGCCAATTGCACACTCCATGAGCAGAGGTTAGAACTTGAAGGGGGAAAAAATCAATATCCAAGAAATCCTAGATTTGTTAATAAACAGCGGCTGCAGGAGAATGAGGGATGTAGCATGAGTCTTAAGTCTAACTGTTTCAACCAAGTGGCACCAACTTATTTCACTCTGAATGTGATTTAAACAATCTTGCAGTTATGTCACACAACTTAGTGCAAGAGAGATTTCAGGGTCACTCATCAATGAAAGCAGTTTCTGTCAAGCAAAGAAGAAGAAATCTACTGAGTGAAGGATATTTATATTATCACAAAAGCTGGAAAGGGAGAAAACAGAACAGCTTGAGACTTGGACCAGCTCCTGACAGCTATTCTAGCGGGTTTCACCTGTAAATTATGAATGGTTAATTTGACACATTCCTACTCACTGATTTCAAGTGGCATTTTGAATAGCACTATGACAGTCTTAGCACGTGCCTAGGCTGCTATGAGGCTGGCATAATCCCAAAACAATGCTATCATGCTGATCTATGCTCATGTATTTTTCACATATAGAGGGGTGCAAGTGTATGGCTTTCAATATTTGCTAGGCCTCATGGGTTTCCATAACTGCAAGATGACACAGATGTCTGCCTGTCATTTAATGGCTTCCAGGTGTGATAATATAGTAGAGAAATACTGGGAACTGACAAGGAATATGCTGGTGAGAAGGCTGGCAACATCAACTGATGAACAATGATTAAGCTATCAGCATTTCTGCAGTTTAAACAAAGGAACTGCACTGGCAAAATTGCCAATCATATTCTCCTGCTGATATGAGCAATGCCAAGAGCTGTAGCATGGCTGTTGCTCACAGGTCAGCAAAAGAAGCAGGTGGGAAGGCAAAACACCCTTGAAAAGATTCTGCTCCTCGCCCCTCTCCTGCAAGAGGCAACAATTGCTTTCATCATCCTCTGCACTTGCCAACCCTTCTTGCAAGAGAGTGAAAGTCACTCCCCTTCTAATTCTACTCTCGTAGCCATTCTGGGGATGTGCTCAATGTCTACAGTATTCCTACAGTTTACAAGGGAGTTTATCTGATCCAAATCTCGATCTGTTCTCCTTCACTTACGAAAATTTTGGCCTGAATTTCAATATTGATAAGATGGTGATGATGTATCAACCTGCTCAATGTGTACCTTCTTAGAAACCAATTCTGAAGGTATATGGACAGCTCCCTATTGCAGTAGATAAATATCACATGCTGTATCTTAGCCACACTGTCTCTCACTCTATTCTCTTTGACAATAAAATGACCTCCTGAATCTCTAAAGTCACAAGTGCCTTTTGAAGACTTTGATCCTCTGTGTGGAATTGACATGCAATCAATCTTTCTGTTAAGCTCAAAATGTACAAAGCTGTTGGGCTATCCTCACTACTTTAGAGAGCAGACTTGAACCAATGCCATGCAAGAAAGTGCAATCATTTTTATCTTAGCTGTCTTTGGAGGATTCTCATAGTCAAGTGGGTGAATAAAGTCCCTGGCACTGACATCTTGGTGAAAACACAAATGATCAACATTTTTATAATTTTGAACCAATGGCAACTTCAATGGGATGGCCATGTTGTCATAAACATTTTTCAAAACATGTTTTCTGCAAAAAGCTTGTTATGGGTGCTCAGTTGTCTGGTGGACAAAAGAAACAATTTGAAAATACATTGAAGATGACCTTGATTTTTTAAAAAAATATGAAATATTTCATTGGATAGCTCTCAATCAAAGCTAAAATGTCTGGAAAAAGATTCTCAAACATGTGCCTAAAGAATTCAAAATAATTTTTTTTTGAGAATCAAGGATTGAAAGAAGTTAGAAATAAGAAACCAAGGACCTTGAAAGGCCAATAAGTCCAGGAACAGCTAATATTGACCCCACAGTTTCTATACCTTGTAGGCTTGTTTTGAGCTGGTTAGATACCTGGATGTCCATCAGTATGCTACTTCTGAAACTTTACTACTCACTTATTTCCCCCTATTTAATGGCGAATGGAGCTCACTAGACAAGGAAAAACATGATATAGCTGAGGAACTCAACCTCCCCTATTTCACTTGGAGGACCCTGAATAGGCTAAGAGTCCCTAAATGCAAGACCAACATGCTCAAGTGGAGGCTGCTGGCAGACAACAAAATGCTGTGTGAGTGTGGAGAGATACAGAACACAGCTCATTTACTGGTCTGCCAATAACTGCAGGAAACATGCACTGTTGAGCAGTAAAGTTTGACCAATGACAAAGTCAAGAAAGTGGTTTCATTTTGACAGGCCAAAGTTTGATCTAGACACAAAAGAAGAAGAATGGTGAATCTTTTTTTTCTTTTGTGTCCATCTGGTGAATCTCATAGAGGTGACCCTTTTGGGAAACAAAGTATGAACTATTATTGTTACTATGATTACTCTTATCATGGTATATCGACTGCATTCAGAAGTAACAACGCAACAATGTTTTCAATCATTTCTCAGTCATAGTTTGTCCAGTTTTGCATATAATGCTAAACCGTGGTTATTGAAAATTGGAAGTCAAAGATCCTTCTCATGGCTAAACTTGAAGAAACAAAGGAAATTGAGAACTGACATGGCCAGAAGTCAATAGTGTAGCAGTAAAATATACTTCATCATTATACCTATTTGCACAATTTTTTTTCTTTTGCTGGCAATATAGTAAAAAAGCACATACACGTATGATGGTAGGACAGCAGAAAAAATTCTACTAACATATTTATTTATCCATCGATGGGAAGGTAACAGCATTCTGTGCACTCCAATGTCTAGTCATGCCTGTCACATGACCACAGAAACGTCTGCAGAAGCAGTCAACACTGGCTCTTCGGCTTTGAAACAGAGATGAGCACTGAACCCTAGAGTCGGATATGACTGGCTTTCAAGCAAGGGAAACCTTTATCTTTACCTATACTTGGACAAGTGCTGTGGACCTTGTGCTAACTGCTATTCTTTTTTTTTAAAAAAAAGAAAGAAAATCACAGAGAATGCTTTCTTTTATACCAAATGAGACTTACTCCAATTAAATGTTTATCAGATCACCATCTTGCTGTGCCTATACTGTGCTAAATTTGATTTTTCCTCATGAAAGTTCAAGGGAACAAATAATGAAAAGGACTGGCTGATGGTTACAAATAGTGAAAACAAAAAAAATCTACTTCTGAAATTTCTTAAATAAAGCAGCAGACACCTTTATTTTGAGCAATTTGTACAATCATGCAAGCTGTACAGACTGGTCATTATGAATATATTGCAAGCGCGGCGCCAAAATGGTCGCCGCGCTCTTTGCGCCCCCCCCCCACCGGACGAAGGCATCTGGATAGTTAGGGGCGTGGCCAGCACCCTTATAAAAGGGGCGGCCACGAGGCAGCCGAGCTGCCATTTTGCGAAGCGAACGGAGACGAGAAGTTTTTTCCTTAGCTCCGTCGCTCTTGCCTTTCGCAGGGAAGCCTCTTTGGCGCAGCGGTTTTTCTTCCTTCTTCCTTCGGCTTCCCAGCAAGTTGAAGCAATGCCCTCTAAGAAGAAGGCAACGGCGAACGCAGTTCGCGCTGCGCGGAGGCGGCAGCCGGGTCGGAGGACCACGACTGCGCATCCCCAGCAGCCTCCCTTGCCGGGAGAGCCCACCGGGACCGGTGAGATGGGGTCGATTGCCCCTTGGCCCGAGCCGGGGCGTCCGCGTACTGGCCCGGCAGGGGCCGCGGGCCCCGGCCCGCAATCGATGGCCACTGCCCCTGGCCTGGTTCATACTACGGGGCCTTCTCCCCTTGGTACGCAGCTTCCTGCGGTGGGCTTCAGCCATGGGGGGTGGTTGGGTTCTATTCCCTGGCAGGGCATGCCTCCGGCCCCCCAGGGGCCGGGACTGGGCCCGTAGCCGTATTCGGGCCCCGCGGTCCAGAGACCTGGACTGGCGCCTGCCACCAGGGGGCCGGCTGGCCCTTTGCCCCCCCCTTAGCATTGGGGGCTATGTGAATGTGGATGCCCTTCTGGCCCGGGTAGCGGCCCTCGAGGCATCGCTCGGGATGGTCAACCCCTCAGGGGCGCCTTTTGGATCCCAGGTTGACGCATCGTCTGCCGGGCAGCGGCAGGCGGCAGGACGGGTCGAGCTGCCCGAGGCGCGTGGGCCGGCGTCGGCCACTGCCTCGCAGCTCCCCATACAACAGGCGCCGCAGCCGGGTGCTGACCAGGCCCCATCGATGAGCTCAGTTCCGTTCGTGAGCTCCGATGCCCACAGTGGGTCGGAACCCCCGGTGGGCGCGGCCCATGGGGGTGCAGCGTGTGAGTATACGGTTCAATCTAGTGCACCCACACCATTAACTACATTGGGGGGAGCATTCCAGTGGCCGTGGCCTCACACGGGTGGCGTGGCAGTTCAGGCCCCGCCGGCCCACCCGGCGACTACACCTCTAACCCAGGGCCCTACTTGGGGTGGTGCCTCCTATTCTGTTGGGAACTTGCTAGGGGTTACGGGGTTGGTTCAGGCTCCTTTTACTATGCCCACCGTTCCCACCGTGCCGGTGTCGGCATTGCCGACAGCAGGGTATTCCTTGCCCCTTGGGGATCATCTGGCCCAGTCTACCAAAGAGAAGATCTGGCGGGGGGAGTATGTGGACATCTTCTCCCTTCTGAACAGAGAGCCCACCAAGGAGGAGAGGGAGGGGCAGGACGAGAAGGATAAGGAACAGGCACGTCGTCGTAAGCCGCCACGCACGTGGGCCAACTGGTTGCCAGCGTACCTCATATACATGGCGGTTTACCTCAGGGCCCGGCTGGATCTGGCCATCCCGATGGTCCAGTATTTGGACAACATCTACCGGGCGATGGTTGACTTCCCGGGCCCGTCGTGGTTGGCTTACAACGAAGAATTCCGTATGCGAGTGCCCCTGCACCCAGAGATGAGGTGGGACGAGCTGTGGCTTCTGTACATGACCCTCACGCGCCCCGCGCCTGGGGAGAGATACCATTGTGGACATGCAGTCCAGCGAGCGGCTCCAGCACAGGCACCCCGCCAGGTGGCGGGGCAGGGGGTTCCAGCCCGCCTGCTGTGCTGGACCTTCTCGTCCAATGGTTCCTGCAGTAGGAGGAATTGCCGGTACAAGCACGAGTGTCCCTCTTGCGCTGGCCCCCATGCCGCTTCTGCCTGTCCCAGGCCGGAAGGGATGCGGGGCCGAGGTAGGGGTGGACAAGGGGCCGGCAAGACTGCCGCAGAGGGAGCTGGTCCAGCGAAAGGCCCCCTCCCCAATTAATGTGGACATGTTGGAGCGTTGGCTCACATTGTACCCAAGGAGGGCGGACGCAGCTTACCTGCTCCAAGGTTTTCGAATGGGTTTTCGCATTCCTTTCACGGGGGACAGGTCTCCTCAAGACGCACCCAACCTTTTGTCACTCAGGGGAAGGGAGGAGGTGGCTGCCGTGAGCATTACTAAGGAGGTTGATGCGGGCAGGGTCGCCGGCCCTTTCCCTGCACCCCCGTTTCCCAATCTTAAAGTTTCCCCCTTGGGCTTAGTGCCCAAGAAGGCACCGGGCGAGTTTCGCCTAATACATCACTTGTCCTACCCAGCCGGCCGATCGGTCAATGATGCTATCCCTGATGACCTTTGCTCAGTCAGGTATACGTCTTTTGACCAGGCGCTGCGCATGGTGCGCTCATGTGACCCGGGTGCGGTGTTAGCTAAGTGCGACATTAAGTCCGCCTTCCGTCTCCTGCCGGTGCACCCGAGCGACTTTGAGTTGCTGGGTTTCAAGTTCCGGGGTGCATATTATTTCGATAAAGCCATCCCTTTTGGCTGTTCCATCTCATGCTCGGCCTTCGAGCGTTTCAGTACCTTCCTACAGTGGGCTTTTGTTCGCAGGTCAGGGTCTCGGTCTATAGCCCATTACCTGGATGATTTCTTATTCGGGGGTGAACGGGGCTGGGACACGTGCACACGTCTCCTACACATATTTCAGACGCTAATGTAGGAACTTGGTGTCCCATTAGCGCCCAAAAAGACTGAGGGCCCATCTACTAAGCTCACATTCCTGGGGGTGGAGATTGACACGGTAGCGCAAGCATCTAGGTTGCCGGGGGATAAGGTGTCACGGATCGTGGCCCTCATATCGGACTTGCTTGCTAAACGCAAAGCGTCCCTTCGTGAGCTGCAGGTGCTCCATGGTCACCTTAATTTCGCTTGCAGGGTGGTCGCACCTGGCAGGGCATTTGCTCGGCGCTTGTGCGACGCCATGACAGGCTTGTCCAGACCCCACCATAGGGTAAGACTCTCCGGGGGCATTAGGGCAGATATGCTTATCTGGCTCCAGTTCTTGAGAGAGTTCAATGGGGTATCATTTTGGAGGTCCGATCTTCTGGCTTCTCCTCATTTCCAGATACAGTCTGATGCCTCTGGCTCCCTGGGTTATGGGATGTACTTCAATGGGAAGTGGGCCTACGGTGGGTGGCCCCCAGCCTGGTCGGGCACAGGTCGCCTGCGCGATCTCACGTATCTGGAATTTTTTCCCATTCTGGGGGCTTTGATGCTATGGGGTGAGGAGTGGGCCAATTCGGTGGTACATTTCTGGTGTGACAATGCGGCTGTTGTCCACATTGTCAACTCACAGACGTCTAAATCTCCCAGGGTCATGGACCTGGTGCGCCAGTTCGTTTTGCGCAGCCTGCGCCTCAATGTGCTATTTAGGGCCAGGCATGTCCCAGGTATCAATAACGATATTGCTGACGCTTTGTCCCGCCTGCAGATCTCCCGGTTCCGCGCCTTGGCCCCGGATGCAGAGGAATTTCCCTCGCCACTCCCGGACGAGATATGGACGCTTGGCAAGGAGAGGTGAACCAGGCGATCGGCATGTCGCTGGCGCCACGCACGCGTAAGGCGTATCACCACGCATTCATTTCCTTCCAGGCCTTCTGTGCCCAATTTCGGCTACCCGAGACTTGGCCTATCCCAGTGGCTCACGTCCTCCGATTAATGGTTTACCTGCATGCACAGGGCCTTGCACCTCGCACCATAGCATCCAGGCTGTCAGCACTGGCATTTATGGCCAAAGTGGGCGGTTATGCGGACAGTACTACTGATTTCCGTGTGAGACATGTTTTGGAGGGGTGGGCGCGGGAGCGTGGGCGTAGCCCGGACGACCGCCACCCAATTTCCCCAGGGGTACTTACCCACCTGGCATGGGGCTGGCATGACCTCTGTTTTGACAGGTATGAGGCAGCCCTGTTTCATGCGGCTACCTCGGTGGCCTTTTTTGGAGCGCTCCGCATCAGCGAGCTTGTGATGCTGTCTAAGGCGGATGCAAGTCGTAGGGCACTGGAACTCGACGATGTCTATGTCTGCAATGATTGGGCTCAGTTGAGGATTCGCTCCTCTATAACGGATCAGCACGGCGTAGGCAGTGGAGTAAGACAGCTACGACGTTCCTTGGCAGACATATGTCCGGTTGGTGCCCTACAGGAATTCCTTGCACTGCGTGGCACGCACCATGGCCCGTTTTTCTGTCACCAAGATGGGTCTCCCCTTACTAAGTTTCAATTTTGGAAGGTGACCGGTAAGGCATTGGCCAGTGTTGGCCTCCCTGGGGCCCGTTACGGCACCCATTCCTTCAGGATCGGGGCGGCTTCTACTGCGGCTGCTTTTGAGTACTCCCGGGCTGAAATACGCCGTATGGGGAGGTGGGGATCACAATGTTTTCAGTTTTATGTCCGCCCTCTTCCGCCGTGAGTACCAGTTTAGTCACCGCACCTATTCTCCCCCCCTTTTTTCCTTGACAGACCCTGGGTGTCATATCACACCGGTGGCAGTATGGCTGGTGGGCCATAGCTACGTGCACAGGGCAGCGCGTTACGCTGCGGCGACAGAGTGGGGACCCAGACTGGGACTGGGTGCATACGCAAGTCTCACATGGTATGGTAAGCCCGGTATGTTATGGCGGGAACTGTTGCCATTCCTTTTCTCAGGCTGGCATGCCGACCCGCCTGATATTCTGATCATACACCTCGGGGGCAATGATTTAGGACAGGTCACTTGCCTATCGCTGAAGCACGCGATTTGCGGTGATCTCGCCTACTTACATTATGTGTGGCCTGCCACAACCCTCATTTGGTCAGACATGGTACCGCGGCACGCTTACAGGGGAGGGTTCGACCTCCAGGCCCTTGACCGTGCTCGGCGCATGGTGAACAGGGCTGTTGCCCGGTTCCTTATCGACAAGGGCTGGGGGCGCGTCATTCGGCACCCCACCATCAGTTTGCAAAATTATGAGCTTTATTCAGGGGATGGGGTCCATCTGTCGCAGGGAGGTATGGACCTCCTGTTAGGTGATTGGCGAGCAGGCCTGTTGACCGAGCTGACGGTCTGGGGGGGGCGTCGAGCCTTTATTGAAGCCTCTCCGTGTGGCGGGTAGCACTGGTAAGGTAAACATTTATGACCCACAGGTATCCGGCAGGTTCGCAATTGACTGGACAACACTAGACAGGCATAAGTTGGTTAAACGTTGTCCGGTCAACGATGAACCAGGTGACGGGGTGATGGCAAGAGCTAGACAGCATGCATCACCCCGTGATTTTACGGATACGCGTCAGAGGGTGGGGTCATTAGTTAGATATTGACTACGGTCAACAATTTGTTTGTTGTCAACAAACAAATTGATACAAATAGATACATTGTAACAATTGCCGTTGGCAATTTTGGGTGGTACCTTACCAGTGTTACTTCGGCCTGCTTGCCTTAAGAATTATAATTGGTCAAATACCAATAGAAATTTATAATTCGGACTAGGGCATGAATCAATAAATGTGGCCCAATGCCGTTATCCACTTTCACCAGTGTCTGAGTCCTTTATTGGGGGGTGCGCCTGCAATGCAAGCGCAGCGCCAAAATGGCCGCCGCGCTCTTTGTGGGGGCCCCCCCACCGGACGAAGGCATCCGGGTAGTTAGGGGCGTGGCCAGCATCCTTATAAAAGGGGCGGCCACGAGGCAGCGAGCTGCCATTTTGCGAAGCGAACGGAGACGAGAAGTTTTTTCCCCTCCACCCCCTCCCTAGTTAACAGTGTGATATTTTGGTCGCTTCGGGGCCGGGTGGGAATTTTTGTTTGGGACTCACAATTGGCTCTCGGGTCCTGGCTTTTTTGCCCATCCCACACTGTTGCTATGGTTTGATATAGGGGTTTCTGTTGCTGCTGTTGACATCGGTCACATGGGCGGGTAGCACTGGTAAGGTAAACATTTATGACCCACAGGTATCCGGCAGGTTCGCAATTGACTGGACAACAGTAGACAGGCATAAGTTGGTTAAACGTTGTCCGGTCAACGACGAACCAGGCGACGGGGTGATGGCAAGAGCTAGACAGCATGCATCACCCCGTGATTTTACGGATACGCGTCAGAGGGTGGGGTCATTAGTTAGATATTGACTACGGTCAACAATTTGCTTGTTGTCAACAAACAAATTGATACAAATAGATACATTGTAACAATTGCTGTCAGCAATTTTGGGTGGTACCTTACCAGTGTTACTTCGGCCTGCTTGCCTTAAGAATTATAATTGGTCAAATACCAATAGAAATTTATAATTCGGACTAGGGCATGAATCAATAAATGTGGCCCAATGCCGTTATCCACTTTCACCAGTGTCTGAGTCCTTTATTGGGGGGTGCGCCTGCAATGCAAGCGCAGCGCCAAAATGGCCGCCGCGCTCTTTGTGGGGGCCCCCCCACCGGACGAAGGCATCCGGGTAGTTAGGGGCGTGGCCAGCACCCTTATAAAAGGGGCGGCCACGAGGCAGCGAGCTGCCATTTTGCGAAGCGAACGGAGACGAGAAGTTTTTTCCCCTCCACCCCCTCCCTAGTTAACAGTGTGATATTTTGGTCGCTTCGGGGCCGGGTGGGAATTTTTGTTTGGGACTCACAATTGGCTCTCGGGTCCTGGCTTTTTTGCCCATCCCACACTGTTGCTATGGTTTGATATAGGGGTTTCTGTTGCTGCTGTTGACATCGGTCACATGGGCGGGTAGCACTGGTAAGGTAAACATTTATGACCCACAGGTATCCGGCAGGTTCGCAATTGACTGGACAACAGTAGACAGGCATAAGTTGGTTAAACGTTGTCCGGTCAACGACGAACCAGGCGACGGGGTGATGGCAAGAGCTAGACAGCATGCATCACCCCGTGATTTTACGGATACGCGTCAGAGGGTGGGGTCATTAGTTAGATATTGACTACGGTCAACAATTTGCTTGTTGTCAACAAACAAATTGATACAAATAGATACATTGTAACAATTGCTGTCGGCAATTTTGGGTGGTACCTTACCAGTGTTACTTCGGCCTGCTTGCCTTAAGAATTATAATTGGTCAAATACCAATAGAAATTTATAATTCGGACTAGGGCATGAATCAATAAATGTGGCCCAATGCCGTTATCCACTTTCACCAGTGTCTGAGTCCTTTATTGGGGGGTGCGCCTGCAAATATATATATATATATATCACTCAATTTGTGGATGGTATAGGGGTGGGAAAGAATTTTGGGGATATTTTATTATACCTTCTTTAGAGAACATTTCTGCACTAAACATAAAGGAAAGGTATTAGGCACAAATTTATAATGTCATAAATTAGAAATTGCAGACTTATAAATAAATTATAATTAAAAAGACTTGTGTTTTCCCCACAGCCATATCTTGATGTCACCTGAAAGGGGTTTCAAGAGGAAATTATGCACTTACTTTCAAAAAGATCTTTATCTTCTTTTTTTAAAAGAAAAATGTATGTGCAAGAATGAGTGCAGTATTATAATTCTACTCACTTTAAGCAGGAAGGCAAAGAAATAAAAGTGCTGAACATTATTCATTTATATGCACACATGAAACCAAGAGAGTCTTCTACTTTCCAATTTGAGTATGTTTAGATGGGGGAAAACTAGCAAAAATTGGGAAAAAAAGGGACAAAATTCTATGGCTCGGTAAATATTTCCACATAAGTTCATGCATTTTCTTTACCTCATCTATTTTTCCATTTTCTCTTCAATAGCAGAGTTTAAAATATTATATTTTGATGCTGGATAAAAATGCCATTCTTCATTTATATTCAACAGAAAGTTTTCCATCTGTCACACTCATTTGTAAGGCAAATGGAGACTGGGAGTAGGCTTCTTGCATGTCACAGTTGGTGTATCCCCAGTGTCAAGCTCTGCCATTGTTTAAATTTTTTATGAAAGGGTTGGGTGACCTGGCTTCTTTTCTACAGTGCCATTCCTTTCTCCATTACCTTTTGCCTGCCGAGAGAATACCAGAACAATCTAGGATGCATTTTATATATATGTGGCTGGCATAAAACTATATATCTATATCTATATCTATATCTGTATCTGTTTCTGTATCTATATCTATATCTATATCTATATCTATATCTATATCTATATCTATATCTATATCTATATCTATATCTATATCTATATCTATATCTATATCTATATCTATATATGCCAGCCATTGCTTGCTAAAGAACAAAAACATATCTAACTGGAGTGTGTAGCCCTGTGTGCTACCTATATGAGGAGCACATCACTCCCTTATTGAAAGTAAAGCCTGAATATATTACTCAAATGCATTAACTAACCCCACAAACAGCTCAACCTGCAGAGAGAACACTTGTAGCTCTACAAGGAGAGCATGAAAGATGTTGAGCCAGGCCCTCATGTAAAATGCAAAGCAGGTGGATGTGGCTCTTAACAAAACAGCAAGATTGGATCTCAGGATGCTTAAAACCAACCCCAGTACAAAAAGTGCATTACTTAGCTGGCATCTCTCCACCAAAATTCCATCAAGAAAGTGCTATTCAGAAAGAATGTGTAAAAGTAAGATCCTCCGAAACACACCTGCTATTCGATCACCAACCACCAAAGCAGAGACGGAAATCAAGGCACAGTTTCCTCATAACTTCTGCCCACCCACCCACCCTCCAAACAAACAGCTTCCACAAACTACCCTAGAACTTTGGAAGGCAAGCAAGGAGCTAACAGACAACTGAGCAGAACCACATGACTCTCTACCACCTGGCCAAGAACAACCATGGCCTGTGTGGAAAGCTTTAAACAGACTGTGTGCTGGGGTAGGAAGATCAAGGGCTAACCTGAGAAAGTTGGGTTTCCCTGTAGATAGAAGCCTGTGTGAATGCAGAGAAGAAGAAACTATCGCCCATATGATACAACTAGCATATTTTGCCCGGCAGTGCCGGTTTTTTTAAAAATTGTGTTGGATAGTAAAGGGTTTCATTTTTTTTCTTGAACCAATGGTGCTGGGCTGTTTTAAATGGTGTTGTAAGGTTTTGTGATTTTGTGACTTTGAGGCACTGCATCCGCCTGCGGTGGACTTTCGCTCCCAGTGGTTTGTTTTTTTGTTGTTGTTCTTTTTGGGTTTGTTTGTTTTTTTGGATGCCGGCTTCCTCAGTGCCGGGCTCTTTAAATTGGTTTTTGAAGGTTTTTGTTTTATGTTTATGCACATTTTATTTTAATTTAATTAATTTAATTTAATATTATTTCGTTTAAAATTTAATTCTGGTTTTTAAAATGTTTATTTTTATGCATTTTTATTTTTTGTTTTGTTTTTTTGGAGTGAAAAGTGATATCTGTTTTTTTGGGTATTTTTTGAGATTAGTGTGATTATTTTTGAATGTTTTTATAACTTATTTGATTAATTTTGGAATTAATCTTATTAGTTTTAATATTTTTGAATGTTTTTTTCTCTTTTGGCCTCTGGGTGGGGGTGGTGAGCTTTTCTGCCTCTCTACAATTGTTTTCTTCTGTCCTCTGGGTGTCGCTTCCGGAAAGTTTTCTCTTTCTTTTCTCATTTGAGTTCTGGTCCTCATGGATAGAAGAAGTATTTTGGTAAATTCTCTGGGGTATTTTTGGGGGGGTGGGGTGGGGGTGTGTGATTTTTTTGGGTGTGTGTGTGTGGTTTTTTTTTCTTGTTTCTTTTTGGCTGTTTTTGTGTTTCATTTTTGGATTTTTGTGTGTTTTTGATTGTTTTTGGTTTGTGTTTTTGTGTTTATTTTTTCAGGGCGGGTGGCTTTCTTTCCTGCGGGCCATGCTAGCTGGCCATGGGAAGGAAGGGCAATGGCGGGGAGGCTTTCTTTTCCACAGGCCATGCTGGCTGGCCCGTGGGAAGGAAGGGCAATGGCGGGGGGGGGTGCTTTCTTTTCCACGGGCCATGCTGGCTGGCCCATGGGAAGGAAGGGCAGTGGCGGTGGGGGTTTCCTTTTTTTCCCCATGGGCCATACTGGCTGGCCTGTGGGGAAGAAGGGCAGTGGCGGGGGGAGGTTACTTGTATTTTTCACATGCCGGCTGGCCCTTCGAACGGAAGGGCAGCAGCGGTGGGGGGGGTTTTCTTTTTTCCCCATGGGCCATGCTGGCTGGCCCGTGGGGAAGAATGGCAGCAGCGGCGGGCGTTTTTTTAACTTTTATTTTTCACGCGCTGGCCTCCTCAGCGTTCTGCGCACTAATGGCGTGCAGGACGCTGGGGCTTGTAGTTTTGGCTGCTCGTGTTTGCTTACTGCAGCGTTTTTTTCCCTGCGGCTTTTTTTTTGATTGGCCGTGGCACATTTCCAAATGTTTCTTTTGCTGCGCCGCTCTGCCTGATTGGCTCTGGCACGGCGCCAGGAATGTTGGGAATTGAAGTTCCCTTTTTTTGTTTGCAACTGAGGGGCTCCTGCACCCGGGTCGAAAATTTCAACCCGATAGTTACCTGCGAACTGGGTTCGGGTGAGTGAACGGAGGCCCATTACGGGCTAGTGGGGGCCTGGTGCAACATCCTTTGTCACATTCCAACGGTTAATGCACCATTTTATAGGTATAGATGCACATGATGCCCCTCAACGTGCACTGGGGAGAAGCTTATGTTGGCAGGAGGAAATGCTGTTGATGTGGCCTGATATTGGGTGGATGTCATCTAGCCCTTTTAATTCCTTTTTGTTTTAGATATGTTAACTTTAGCTTTGTATGTTATTACATGCTGGTGGTGCCTCAGACATGAATAAAGAAATATCTAAATCCTCACTATCTCTGTGACTGCAAGATTTCAAAGGAAGTGACAATGAAAATCTTCCATTGGCCTTTCTGTGATGGCTGGGGCAGCTGTGCCTTTTCTTATTTAACATGCTTTGCAAACTCCTTTTTGTTCTTTTTTTTTTTTTGCATTATGTGACAGAACTTGAAGAAAACATCTTGAGAAGAAGAAAGAAATGACCTCAGCAGATAGTAGAGGTTTACAGGATTTGTGAATTATAGTTCAAAAAAGGTGGTTGCCTATTCCACACAATCTAACACCTTTAATGGTAGCATCACTTTTTGAGTATCTTCACTGTACCATTGTAGACAAAGTCCTCATTAGGTTAATTGAAGATCACTGGCATTCACCTGCATTTTATTTCATATAATAAGCCCTTTTTTATACAATGGGGTTTATGAAAGACAAAAATGTTGGCTTGTTGGGAAGAGATGGATGAACATAATAAGGCTCCTGTTGGAGGGATTTATGATGTATATTTAGTATCACAGACAACATAGTACATCACTGCCACAGCCAATGTGAAAGATACATTAGTTGACATTTGTTTTTCACCAGCCTATCTGGGTCCTTTTCAAATGTCATTTGAAAGATTTATATAGCAGCCTCATTTTTGCATTACTAAAGAGACTATTACATGTTTTAATGAAACCCTAAAACATGGCAAGTTATTTTACCTTTTTATGGTGGTTTCTAAATTAATATCTCATTGACACACATACTTCAAAACCAGCTGTCAAAACTACTGATGATATATGCCCTGTGACAGAGAAGCCAAAGGAAAAATATGTTTGTGAGAAGGAAGGGATCAAAGTTATCCTCTTGTTGGTGGATATAGATATACCATAACAGCAATCAGCAGCGAAGTTTATCAATTGAATGTTTCTAACACAGGGGTTCTCAACCTTTTAATGCCGGGGGCCAGATCAAGCTCCCTCAAACAGCTTTAGGGGCTGGACAACCATTTTGCCCTTTGTCCACCATATTGGCACTTTGTGGTGTGGTGGAGGTGGTGGGGGACCACATGAAATGCTGTCATGGGCTGCACCCAGCCCACAGGCTGCAGGTTGATAATCCCTGCTCTAACACTTTGAATAAATCGGAAGCCCAGTGTGCCATATTTTACAGTGCAGAATTGGACTAACATATTGAAAGGACTAAAAACACCAGCCTCTGCCAACATTGAAATGAGTGCCACATATTTCAGCAAGAATTATACAACAATCTTATGCGTGTCAAGTTAGAAGGTATGATGCCAGATCATGTATACTTTTGTTCAGTCATCTATCCAAATGGATACTATAGCCAAGAAATCAGAAGAAGACTGAGATCAGGGCAGCAATGAAGAAATTAAAAATGATCAAGAGTAAGGATGTGTCAATGGAGACTGAGACTTAGATCATCCACATCATTGTTGTCTTGATCACCATGTATGGATGCAAAAACTGGACTGTAAAGGAAGCTGACAGGAAAAAATGGATTTGTTTCAAATATTGTGTTGGAAAACAGGTTTGTGGGTACCTTGGACTGCCAAAAGAATGAACAAATGATTCCTAAAGCAAATCAAGCCTGAACTAACTCTTAAGGCAAAAATGATTTAACTGAGGCTCTAATACTTTGGGCCCATCATGAAAAGGCAAAGAACTCCGTACAGACAATAATACTGAGGAACACTGAAGGCAGCAGGAACAAAGTAAGACCAAATATAAAATGGATTGACTTCCTAAAGGAAGTCAAAACTTTGAGTTTACAAGAGTTTGGCAGGGTTGTTGAGGTCACAACATTTTGGAGATTTCTCATTCTCAAAGTAACCATAAAGTGAAGGCAACTTTATTGTACATAAGAAGAAAAATAGGCTTGTCAAATGAGTTTTGGCTCACTTCAACTGCTCATCTAGATCTAGCCCAGTGGAACTCACAGATTATAAAGATAGAAAGGAGAACCACATGTAGCATCTCCAGCTCTTCCAAGGAACATGAGATCCATTTGTACTATATAAATAAACCATGGCCCAAAGCCTACTAATAACACCCTATGACATAAGGCCATCCATGTAACTTTCAGAGGCAAACTTAGAAATCATCTTAAGCATTTCCTATCACATGCCAGCTGTACAACTAAGCTTGTGATAGGAAATGCTGATGCCAACTTCTTAGCTTGTAATTTGTCAATGAAATGCTGTTAGTATTTTGCAAATAGGTTTTAATGATTAAAGGTTTAGCCAATAGTTACTTGAAATTACATGTTATTGAAATCAATTAAACTTTTGCTTGACTGGCTCAGCATATTTGCTCTTATTTAGCAAAATTATACATGCAAAGAATGAATATACTGAGAAGGGAATTTACTTAGAATAATAAACATTATGATTACTTGGTTTGAATTAGTACATATACATAAAATATTTCATAATTTTTTTTCCTTTCAGTTAATCAGGTATGCTGAGACATGATCTTCCTGGCCCAATGTACCTGTAAACTTGGCAGGCCAACAGTTGCCTGGAGCAAGATCCAATGGGTTCTAGAAAGATAGAAAGGTAGATTCAGAATATGAAAGAATAGGATGAAGGAAAGCCAGATCAGGCAGAACCATAAGAGAAAAGAAAACAAATATCAAAGGTTTAAAAAGATGGTATAATTGAGCTACAGAACACTTGTGAAAGGTAGGAAACTAACCACTGGGAAACCAATAAGGATTTTGATCAAAATGTTCCTCTGTGGGAAGCAAAACAAATGGGCAGAAAGACTTGGGCAGCACAAAGGATAGAGACCAAAACCAAGACCCAGATGAGGATAATTAGGCCATCTTTTTGAAAAGGAACAATTTTCAGATTTTCTTTTTCATAAATGCAGTTATAAACGTGTGAAGGAGGAAGAGAAAAAAATATATTAATGTCTTCTTGTTTCTATTTCATTTCATTTTTGAAAAGGGGAAAGCAGCTAGTGATGAGCTGCAGTTGAGATATCTATTCTGCTGTTGTTCAGTTGCACAGTTAAGTCCAACACATCATGACCTCATGGACCACATCAGGCCAGGCTTCTCTGTCATCCACCACCCTTTGGTTTGCCCAGATCCACGGCCACCATGTCAACAATGCTACCCCCTTTACTTTTTGCCTCCAATCTTTCCTAGCATCAGGACCTTCTCCGGTGAGTCCTCTCTTCTCATTTGGTGGTCAAAGTATCTGAGCTTCAGTATTGGTCCTTCAAAGGAGCAATCAGGATTGATTTCCTTTAAAATTGACTGATTTGATCTCTTTGTAGTCCAGGAGACTCTTAAGAATCTTCACCAGCACCACAGTTTGAAAGCATAATCTATTCTTTTTGCTCAGCCTTCCTTATGGTCCAGCTCTCACAAGCCGGATGCGGCTTACGGTGCCATTTCATGTGGCCCCACCACCACCTCCACCACATCCGGAAGGGCAAAATGGTCATCTGGTCCACAAAGCTGTCTGAGGGAGTGTGACCCGACTCCCAACTTTAAAAGGTTGATAACTCCTGATATAGAGCTTCTTCATCTTTGGTTTCAAAGTACATAATCAATCTGATGTTGGTGTTGGCCCTCTGGTATTTGCTTTGACTAGTGTGTTCTCTTGACAAAACCCTGCTAGCCTTTGGCCTGCTTGATTTTGCACTCTAAGGCCAGACTTGCCCATTACAATAGTGTTGTAAGTTCATCAAGGAGTAGCTCAAGAAAATTTCCTTGTGAAGATAGAATGCAATATATGAGGTACAATACTTTATCTTATTATTTTGATCTCCTTATATAAATTGATAGTGCTGTGAGATGCTTAATCTTATTTTTGTCATCTTGTTTAACAACAACTAGAGTTATACTGCCAAGGACAATTATAATGTGAAGATGTGGTAGGAAATTTAGAGCTATTGAGTTAATACCTGAATAAAATAAGGCATAGATACTTCAAAGGTAAGTTAAATTGTGTTGAGAAAACTACTTGCTTAACATTGTTCTTTTTTTTGCCACCCAATCCACCCCAGGAAGCAGATGACAACCATCTGTTGGTCAAAATATGGGCCACTTTATTAATAACATAACAATATAATATTAACATGACCTGTAATGGGGCATCCTAGTGGGTAAATAATATTTATTATCTCATGGGTGTATCTACACATATCCATATTATTGATTATGACCTTGTATGGAGTGATGACGTCTCACTCCATACCTCTTAGATCACAATTTCCTTCAGGCCAATAAGCCTGCTACCTTTGACAGTAGACGCCTCCAGTGCCTCTGTCCTTCTGTTCTGATGAAGAAGCCCCATTACGTATGGTCAATTAACATAGTTTTGATTACCATTTACCACACTATGACCACCAAGAATGTTCGTTTATGGACAGACCCACACACACACACCTCAAGCTGCTAATTTGGCCTCGATGCCCCATCACAGGTCATTGAGGGATGTTTCTAAACCTTCCTCCAATAAATGTGCTCCATCCTGCCAGTAGAGGCCAGGAAATTCGATTTTTATTTCGGGATGCTCAATAACTGTGTCGAATATTTCAGCCATAAACTTAGCCACAGCTTTGTTCATGCTGCGGCACACCTTGTCAATTCTGTGTGGGTCTCCAGTTTAGCACCAAGTAAAATGGGGTGAGATCTCTGACCATACCAAGTGGAGGCCAGGCCACCAACACTTCACAAGAAACAGTTCCCTTTTCACTGCCGTGCTCAGTTCAATGCCCTTTATTAGGCCCAAATCATTGCCACCCAGATGGATGACCATAATATCTGGAGGCATGCCTCCCCTTGCTGAGTTCACGAATGGCAACAGCTCTCCCCATCGCATGCCCCGCCTCCCATGCCAATCCACATAGGCTCTGCCATGCAGACCAAGGTCCTTGCCCCATGCGGAGTGGTTCATATGATATTTGGCCCAGAAAATACAACTGTGTCCAATGATCACAATATGCTGATGGCAGTGAGGAACACGTCCAGGAAGGCAAGGAAAAAAGCAGCAGCCCACCATTTGAATGTTCTTGTGGGAATAATCCACCACTGCCACAGTGGATGTGGCCCAAATCCAAAAAGAGTGCATGCCAAAAAGCTGCACATCAGCTCCTAAATGAGACAAAACTCTCTTTGTTACTGCCCAGAACTGGTGTCAAGTCAATGGGCTACTGTCCGAATGGTGGAATAAAGGGCCAGTGTTGGTTTCTTGCAATTTGAGATATGCCTCTAGGGTGACACAAGGGCAAATGAGAACAGGGCCTATGCAAAGCAAAGTCACTTGGGCACCCTTGCCCAGTTGGTCAGTCTTGGACTGGCAGATTGTCAACTCCAGCTCCTGGTCACCAAGTCTCACATAAGCCATCTGCAAAACTTGGCCAGGCTCACCCATCTTTGACAGGGCCAAAACTTCAGCCGAACAGAGGGCTACAAAAATGTCACTGTTGCTGCAGCATGGAATAGGACTGTCTCAAATTGGCTCGTGCAGGTGGAAACCCAAGTGGCTGTCATAGCTGTGAGCAATTTAGAGTCGCCTTTGGTGAGTGAGGCTGCACAAGAAATCTAAATAAATAAATAAATAAATAAATTGGTATGCGGTGGTCATATAACCTACCCTGCTCTCTTGACCACCTGAAATCCTGAAATCAACAACTGTATCGGCATGTCCTATTGCTTTGGTATAGAATTTCATGGCAGACAATTTTGACCAGATGGTCCAGGGGGATATCCCAAAGTGGTACAAATGAACCATAACCTGCAAAATATGCTACACAGGTGCAGTCCAGTCTGGCTGCAACAACCGGTATGACAGAACCCACAATAGTTTTAAACAGTTGTGGCATAGCTGTGGCTGGTTCTAGGTGCTATGGCTGCACCTATAGCATGGTCTAGCTCAAGTCGCCAAGGTTCCATATCTCTGGTGGCATTATATCTGGGTCTATTGCAGCATCTGGGATGAGGGTATGGAACAGTTGGGATAAAGCATTGGCAACTTGATTATCAATGCCAGGGCATGTTGGGCTTTGAACTCTATATTTTATCTAGGTATTTTGAAACTAATTTGCGGACCAAACACATGACCCTCAGGGATTGGGACATCATGGTGTTCACAATATGAACTACGGCCAAATTGTCCACCCAAAATTTTACTGCAGAATTGTCCCAGGTCTCGCCCCATAAAAATACAGCCCCAACCACTAGGAATAATTCCCAAAAATGTAAGGTCTTTTACAATGCCAGATACTCTCCAATGTCTGGACCATGTGCTATAGCACCAACAGTCATGGTGGTATAAACTGAAATTGCAACTGCCAGAGGCATTGGCAAAATGCCCAATTCAAAAAAGTGCTGAAGCGCTCAAAGGCTACACAAGAGACAGAACAGCCAAATGGCATGGCCTTGTCTACAAAATATTGGCCATCAAAGGCAAAGCCAAGCAGTCTGAAGTCCTGTGGGTGCACAGGCAATAGGCAGAAAGCAGATTTAATATCACACTTCACCATAAGGGCATCTTTTCCACACGATTGAACCATTTGGACCACCTGGTCAAAAGATTACTTGATGGTACATAATTCATGCGGTATTGAATCATTTACTGACCCACCCATCGGGTAAGCTAAATGGTGGATCAAATTGAATTCCCTGGAACCCTTCTTGGGAACCAAACCCAGGGGGAACACTTTCAACTTATTTAAGGGTGGCTGGTCAAACAGGCTGGCCACCCATCCCACAGCCAGCTCCTTCCCAATACTCTGCCTGACCATGTGCTCTTATCTGATTACTGAACGGAGGTTTGGAGCCATTTGCGGAAAACAGGCCCCCAAAGCAGGGATCTGGAAACCAAAAGTGAAACCTTCCTGCAAATAGTGCGCTGCCTCCACAGGGTAATCTGAAAGACAGGAAACTAATGTATCAAGCTTGATTGGGCTGAACACCTTTTTCAGGCTGTGGCAGCTCAGGGTTAACTCTTTTTGCAATTCAGGAATCACATCCCTTATGCCTCTGGGGCCACTTTTTGTGCAGGAGGAGGCCGTATGGTTGCCTCTGCACATAGTGCACTCATAACGATGCTTGCAGACTTTCTTGGAACAACGCCCCTGGCCCGTGAACTGCCAGCAAACCAACCGGGGTTGAACCACCTGGCCTGCCATCTGGTGAGTGGGAGGTGCCGGCATCGGGCACTGCACCAGGTGTCCACAGACACTGGGCGAGAAGGGGTTATGAATTGGAGCCACAAGGGGCATGTGGTTCATCCCAATGCATGGTCGGCAGCATGGCTGCACACATGCGGAAATTCTCATCATAAAAAAACCATCCCTGTCCTGGAAAGTCTACATAAGCTCGGTAAAGAATATCCAAGTATTGAATTAATGGTAATGTGAGTTGTTGCCTGGCAACATAGATCACATAAGCAGGCAGCCAATTAGCCCTGGCGGACTCCTTGTCCTTCTTGTCCATATCTTTCTCACTCCACACAATTTTGTCCCTTGTGACTGGGAGAAGATGGGGCTAGACCAAGGCCAAGGCCACGAAGGCGGCTGTGTAAGCAAAGAATGAGGTGCCAGGGTCCCACACCCAGTCGCACTCCCAGATCCAACATACTCACCTAATCTTGGCCCAAGTATTCCAGGAGTAGATGACACCACTGCCACAGTGCTCTCAGGTTCGGTCGCCATGGAAGCACCAGACGACTGGACAGATTCTTTGACTTCCATGTCTCATGCAGACGATGATGAAGGCCACATCCATTTCCTGAGATACCGCTTTCATCTCAGATCATCCACACACTTCTGGAGGGCATGGGCAATATCTTTCCAGGTCAGGGAATCATCCGCCAGGGTCCCTCAATGTCTCATCACTGGGGTTGGTGGAAGTATTGCCGGACTTAGAGCAGCGGCCCACTTGAGGGCCATTATCCTGGCCACCAAATCTGTTGGATCTGGTGTGGCCAAGGCAAGAGGTGGATATAAGTTCTCTTCACCATGCCCATGCCCAAAGCAGAAGTGTGATGCTTAGGTGCCATCATTCCAATACTCTTTCTTCATAGAGATTTATTCCATGTGCGTCACACGAGGAGGCTTGGATGCAAGTGCCTTTGCCAGTTTATGAAGAAGAGGAGAAAGGGTGAGACAAGAAGGAGACATGCTCTTATAGAGCATAGGCTCCTCCCCAAAACACCAAGGCCTCTGGGTGGTTGCCGCCTTGGGGTGGATGGGCGGGAAAATGCTTGCATGCATTAATTCACATGACACGGCCATTCTTGAAGAAGGTTTCTTATCTCAAGGTAACACACCTTAGAAAATAAGTATAAATTGTTTTTTCCTCCATTCATTATTGTCTTCTGATGATGGTGAATTCTTTCATGTGTGACAATTTTTTTTAAAAAAAGTCCCTTTCCAGGCAGCTTATGATTAAAGAAGAGGCATAGAAATACATCAGAGAAAAGGAAGGGATAAACCTTGAAGAAAATTAGTTTATTTCAATTTTACATATTGTGGATTAGTTACAATAGCACTCTAGAACTTTAAAACATCACAATATATGAGATAGTTCTGTTTCAAAAAAGAGGGTCAATTAGAGGTTTTTGATTTGTTTTGTTGGACTAGAAACCTTCTATGATATATGAAAAATGCTTTGAAAACCATTTCTTTTGTAACATGTAAGACATGGCTTTGCAACATTTTGCTGCCAAGAGCCAGACCCGCCCCTGCCCCGCCCTGCCCCCGCCCCCCACTATGTCTCCATCATATTTAGAGCTGGGACAACTCTGTATTTAAATTGTGCTTGCCACAACATAATCTATCATATTCAAATCTCCTTTGTAATCTTTAGAGAAGTAAGATTTGCTGCCACATCTACACAAAACTAAACCTATATATTTGGCATTTTATAACATAGAATTGTCTTAACCAATCTCCCCTTCCTTCCTTCTTTCCTTCCTTCCTTTTATCCTTCTTTCCTTGATTGCTTCCCTGATATGGACTAGAACTACTCTACAGGCAAAGAGGGATGGAGAAGAGAGATGGTGATGGAGGAGCCAAATTAAACTGGATTTTTACATTCTCCAATCCAGGAAAATAATTACTGTGCTTCAGTCTGTCTTAAAGTTAGGCCAGACTGTCATAAAATTAGGGCTGGGCAAGAGTAGTTCCCATAATTTTTAATATCTCTAGGCTGAGAAGGTTTTGGATTCTGCATAGTTTTAACTGGCTCAGTAGTGCATCTTACCATGGGCTATCTTGGCTAATTAAAACTGTACTCTTGTTTAGGTAGTGTTCCAGATAGTATTCAAATCTATCTCATCCCAAAAAAATGGAAGAGAAGGTAAGCAGACTTTCCCCCGCAGAAATTGTTTTGATGAAAATTGACTAAAGATGCATTTCATTGAGATATCTCAACTTCTCTTGATTTACATAAACTAACTTTCTTTGCAGGCGCACCCCCCAATAAAGGACTCAGACACTGGTGAAAGTGGATAACGGCATTGGGCCACATTTATTGATTCATGCCCTAGTCCGAATTATAAATTTCTATTGGTATTTGACCAATTATAATTCTTAAGGCAAGCAGGCCGAAGTAACACTGGTAAGGTACCACCCAAAATTGCCAACGGCAATTGTTACAATGTATCTATTTGTATCAATTTGTTTGTTGACAACAAACAAATTGTTGACCGTAGTCAATATCTAACTAATGACCCCACCCTCTGACGCGTATCCGTAAAATCACGGGGTGATGCATGCTGTTTAGCTCTTGCCATCACCCCGTTGCCTGGTTCGTCGTTGATCGGACAACGTTTAACCAACTTATGCCTGTCTAGTGTTGTCCAGTCAATTGCGAACCTGCCGGATACCTGTGGGTCATAAATGTTTACCTTACCAGTGCTACCCGCCACACGGAGAGGCTTCAATAAAGGCTCGACGCCCCCCCAGACCGTCAGCTCGGTCAACAGGCCTGCTCGCCAATCACCTAACAGGAGGTCCATACCTCCCTGCGACAGATGGACCCCATCCCCTGAATAAAGCTCATAATTTTGCAAACTGATGGTGGGGTGCCGAATGACGCGCCCCCAGCCCTTGTCGATAAGGAACCGGGCAACAGCCCTGTTCACCATGCGCCGAGCACGGTCAAGGGCCTGGAGGTCGAACCCTCCCCTGTAAGCGTGCCGCGGTACCATGTCTGACCAAACGAGGGTTGTGGCAGGCCACACATAATGTAAGTAGGCGAGATCACCGCAAATCGCGTGCTTCAGCGATAGGCCAGTGACCCATCCTAAATCATTGCCCCCGAGGTGTATGATCAGAATATCAGGCGGGTCGGCATGCCAGCCTGAGAAAAGGAATGGCAACAGTTCCCGCCATAACATACCGGGCTTACCATACCATGTGAGACTTGCGTATGCACCCAGTCCCAGTCGGGATCCCCACTCTGTCGCCGCAGCGTAACGCGCTGCCCTGTGCACGTAGCTATGGCCCACCAGCCATACTGCCACTGGTGTGATACGACACCCAGGGTCTGTCAAGGAAAAAAAGGGGGGGGAGAAAAGGTGCGGTGACTAAACTGGTACGGCGGAAGAGGGCGGACATAAAACTGAAAACATTGTGATCCCCACCTCCCCATACGGCGTATTTCAGCCCCGGAGTACCCAAAAGCAGCCGCAGTAGAAGCCGCCCCGATCCTGAAGGAATGGGTGCCGTAACGGGCCCCAGGGAGGCCAACACTGGCCAATGCCTTACCGGTCACCTTCCAAAATTGAAACTTAGTAAGGGGAGACCCATCTTGGTGACAGAAAAATGGGCCATGGTGCGTGCCACGCAGTGCAAGGAATTCCTGTAGGGCACCAACCGGACATATGTCTGCCAAGGAACATCGTAGCAGTCTTACTCCACTGCCTACTCCGTGCGGATCCGTTATAGAGGAGCGAATCCTCAACTGAGCCCAATCATTGCAGACATAGACATCGTCGAGTTCCAGTGCCCTACGACTTGCATCCGCCTTAGACAGCATCACAAGCTCGCTGATGCGGAGCGCTCCAAAAAAGGCCACCGTGGTAGCCGCATGAAACAGGGCTGCCTCATACCTGTCAAAACAGAGGTCATGCCAGCCCCGTGCCAGGTGGGTAAGTACCCCTGGGGAAATTGGGTGGCGGTCGTCCGGGCTACGCCCACGCTCCCGCGCCCACCCCTCCAAAACATGTCTCACACGGAAATCAGTAGTACTGTCCGCATAACCGCCCACTTTGGCCATAAATGCCAGTGCTGACAGCCTGGATGCTATGGTGCGAGGTGCAAGGCCCTGTGCATGCAGGTAAACCATTAATCGGAGGACGTGGGCCACTGGGATAGGCCAAGTCTCGGGTAGCCGAAATTGGGCACAGAAGGCCTGGAAGGAAATGAATGCGTGGTGATACGCCTTACGCGTGTGTGGCGCCAGTGACATGCCGATCGCCCGGTTCACCTCTCCTTGCCAAGCGTCCATATCTCGTCCGGGAGTGGCGAGGGAAATTCCTCTGCATCCGGGGCCAAGGCGCGGAACTGGGAGATCTGCAGGCGGGACAAAGCGTCAGCAATATCGTTATTGATACCTGGGACATGCCTGGCCCTAAATAGCACATTGAGGCGCAGGCTGCGCAAAACGAACTGGCGCACCAGGTCCATGACCCTGGGAGATTTAGACGTCTGTGAGTTGACAATGTGGACAACAGCCGCATTGTCACACCAGAAATGTACCACCGAATTGGCCCACTCCTCACCCCATAGCATCAAAGCCCCCAGAATGGGAAAAATTCCAGATACGTGAGATCGCGCAGGCGACCTGTGCACGACCAGGCTGGGGGCCACCCACCATAGGCCCACTTCCCATTGAAGTACATCCCATAACCCAGGGACCCAGAGGCATCAGACTGTATCTGGAAACGAGGAGAAGCCAGAAGATCGGACCTCCAAAATGATACCCCATTGAACTCTTTCAAGAACTGGAGCCAGATAAGCATATCTGCCCTAATGCCCCCGGTGAGTCTTACCCTATGGTGGGGTCTGGACAAGCCTGTCATGGCGTCGCACAAGCGCCGAGCAAATGCCCTGCCAGGTGCGACCACCCTGCAAGCGAAATTAAGGTGACCATGCAGCACCTGCAGCTCACGAAGGGACGCCTTGCATTTAGCAAGCAAGTCCGATATGAGGGCCACGATCCGTGACACCTTATCCCCCGGCAACCTAGATGCTTGCGCTACCGTGTCAATCTCCACCCCCAGGAATGTGAGCTTAGTAGATGGGCCCTCGGTCTTTTCGGGCGCTAAAGGGACACCAAGTTCCTCCATTAGCGTCTGAAATGTGTGTAGGAGACGTGTGCACGTGTCCCAGCCCCGTTCACCCCCGAATAAGAAATCATCCAGGTAATGGGCTACAGACCGAGACCCTGACCTGCGAACAAAAGCCCACTGTAGGAAGGTACTGAAACGCTCGAAGGCCGAGCATGAGATGGAACAGCCAAAAGGCATGACTTTATCGAAATAATATGCACCCCGAAACTTGAAACCCAGCAACTCAAAGTCGCCCGGGTGCACCGGCAGGAGACGGAAGGCGGACTTAATGTCGCACTTAGCTAACAGCACACCCGGGCCACATGAGCGCACCATGCGCAGCGCCTGGTCAAAAGACGTATACCTGACCGAGCAAAGGTCATCAGGGATAGCATCATTGACCGATCGGCCGGCTGGGTAGGACAAGTGATGTATTAGGCGAAACTCACCCGGTGCCTTCTTGGGCACTAAGCCCAAGGGGGAAACTTTAAGATTGGGAAACGGGGGTGCAGGGAAAGGGCCGGCGACCCTGCCCGCATCAACCTCCTTAGTAATGCTCACGGCAGCCACCTCCTCCCTTCCCCTGAGTGACAAAAGGTTGGGTGCGTCTTGAGGAGACCTGTCCCCCGTGAAAGGAATGCGAAAACCCATTCGAAAACCTTGGAGCAGGTAAGCTGCGTCCGCCCTCCTTGGGTACAATGTGAGCCAACGCTCCAACATGTCCACATTAATTGGGGAGGGGGCCTTTTGCTGGACCAGCTCCCTCTGTGGCAGTCTTGCCGGCCCCTTGTCCACCCCTACCCCGGCCCCGCATCCCTCCCGGCCTGGGACAGGAGGAAGCGGCATGGGGGCCAGTGCAAGAGGGACACTCGTGCTTGTACCGGCAATTCCTCCTACTGCAGGAACCATTGGACGAGAAGGTCCAGCACAGCAGGCGGGCTGGAACCCCCTGCCCCGCCACCTGGCGGGGTGCCTGTGCTGGAGCCGCTCGCTGGACTGCATGTCCACAATGGTATCTCTCCCCAGGCGCGGGGCCACAGCTCGTCCCACCTCATCTCTGGGTGCAGGGGCACTCGCATACGGAATTCTTCGTTGTAAGCCAACCACGACGGGCCCGGGAAGTCAACCATCGCCCGGTAGATGTTGTCCAAATACTGGACCATCGGGATGGCCAGATCCGGCCGGGCCCTGAGCTAAACCGCCATGTATATGAGGTACACTGGCAACCAGTTGGCCCACATGCGTGGCGGCTTACGACGATGTGCCTGTTCCTTATCCTTCTCGTCCTGCCCCTCCCTCTCCTCCTTGGTGGGCTCTCTGTTCAGAAGGGAGAAGATGTCCACATACTCCCCCCGCCAGATCTTCTCTTTGGTAGACTGGGCCAGATGATCCCCAAGGGGCAAGGAATACCCTGCTGTCGGCAATGCCGACACCGGCACGGTGGGAACGGTGGGCATAATAAAAGGAGCCTGAACCAACCCCGTAACCCCTAATAAGTTCCTGACAGAATAGGAGGCACCACCCCAAGTAGGGCCCTGGGTTAGAGGTGTAGTCGCCGGGTGGGCCGGCGGGGCCTGAACCGCCACGCCACCCGTGCGAGGCCACAGCCACTGGAATGCTCCCCCCAATGTAGTTAATGGTGTGGGTGCACTAGATTGAACCATATACTCACACGCTGCAGCCCCATGGGCCGCCCCCACCGGGGGTTCCGGCCCACTGTGGGCGTCGGAGCTCACGATCGGAACTGAGCTCATCGATGGGGCCTGGTCAGCACCCGGCTGCGGCGCCTGTTGTATGGGGAGCTGCGAGGCAGTGGCCGACGCCGGCCCATGCGCCTCGGGCAGCTCGACCCGTCCTGCCGCCTGCCGCTGCCCGGCAGACGATGCGTCGACCTGGGATCCAAAAGGCGCCCCTGAGGGGTTGACCATCCCGAGCGATGCCTCGAGGGCCGCTACACGGGCCAGAAGGGCATCCACATTCACATAGCCCCCAACGCTAAGGGGGGGGCAAAGGGCCAGCCGGCCCACTGGTGGCAGGCGCTGGTCCAGGTCTCTGGACCACGGGGCCCGAATATGGCCACGGGCCCAGGCCCGGCCCCTAGGGGGCCGGAGGCATGCCCTGCCAGGGAATAGAACCCAACCACCCCCCATGGCTGAAGCCCACCGCAGGAAGCTGCGTACCAAGGGGAGAAGGCCCCGTAGTATGAACCAGGCCAGGGGCAGTGGCCATCGATTGCGGGCCGGGGCCCATGGCCCCTGCCGGGCCAGTACGCGGACGCCCCGGCTCGGGCCAAGGGGCAATCGACCCCATCCCACCGGTCCCGGTGGGCTCTCCCGGCAAGGGAGGCTGCTGGGGAGGCGCAGTCGTGGTCCTTCGACCCGGCTGCTGCCTCCGCGCAGCGCGAACTGTGTTCGCCGTTGCCTTCTTCTTAGAGGGCATTGCTTCAACTTGCTGGGAAGCCGAAGGAAGAAGGAAGAAAAACCGCTGCGCCAAAGAGGCTTCCCTGCGAAAGGCAAGAGCGACGGAGCTAAGGAAAAAACTTCTCGTCTCCGTTCGCTTCGCAAAATGGCAGCTCGGCTGCCTCGTGGCCGCCCCTTTTATAAGGGTGCTGGCCATGCCCCTAACTACCCAGAGGCCTTCATCCGATGGGGGGGGGCCCGCAAAGTGCGCGGCGGCCATTTTGGCGCCGCGCTTTCTTTCTTTCTTTCTTTCTTTCTTTCTTTCTTACTTACTTACTTACTTACTTACTTACTTACTTACCACAGTACCTCAAAACAGCATCAGAAGATGTTCCTGCTTTCTGGCAACATAATTAATAACAACCTGGGGGGTGAGTTTCAGCTTTCTTTTGAGTAGGTCATTGCAGCAATATTATTTGTTTGCATTGACCTATATCTAGTTACAAGAACTACAATAACAGGATTGTGATGAGATCACCACCTGTTGCTTCCATGGTTTTCAAGTGAAAATGCCAGAGTATTTGCAAGTTGTACAAGAAACTGTAGAGAAAATAAAAACCTTAATTACAGAATTCTCCACCTGGCAGTGACATCATCATAATCACCCTTCCATAACAGTTAATTGGCCATTATTTAGGAACATTGAGTACTAGTTTATATTTTTCTCAAAAATCTCAGAGTGGTTTACAGTTATGGGAGGAAGGCCATTTATCTTCTTTTGAGCATGTCTTTCTCCATCTGTAACTTTATTTTATTTATTATTTATTTATTTAGTATGCTTATATATCGCTTTACTAGTCTATTGACCACTCAAAGCGGTTTACAAAACAATCAAATAAATACAAAGCAAATCATAAGTACGGGGGAAGGGGAGGGGGAGGGGAAATACAACAACATACAGAAATAACAGTGCAAAATACCATAAATAATACAAGTCACAATAAACTTTACAAAAAATCAAGTCAAGTCAATAATACAATTAATTGTTCGACTTACAAATACAAAAATCACATCATTATGAAGCAACACAACTTAAACCCATTGACTGAGTCCAAAAACATGGAAGAAGTCCTTCAGCCCATGGTTGCGGACAGCCTTTTGACTCCCCCCCCCCCTAACAAGGCTGGGAGGGAAAGAGATGTCCGCAGCCTGTGTCAGTTCTTTATCCTTCCCAGGCAGGGAGGGGCTGGCCCCAAAGACAGCTGTGCCAGCAGTGGAGTCCTTGGTGGGCCGGTGAGTTGGGCCAACAGTTCTTTATCCTTCTCAGGCAGGGAGGGGCTGGCCCCAAAGACAGCTGTGCCAGCAATGGAGTCCTTGGTGGGCCGGTGAGTTGGGCCAACAGTTCTTTATCCATCCCAGGCAGGGAGGGGCTGGCCCCAAAGACAGCTGTGCCGGCAGTGGAGTCCTTGGTGGGCCGAATATTATCTTATTCAGCCATGATAATATCATGTTTTGGTCAATAAGTTATTACAAAGTTAAACATAGAGGCAAGTCACCATCTGCTATTGCCAACTAGGATCTTGGGATACACAAAACATGCTCAACATCATTTCCCCCTTGTAAATAACAGAGTACAACAAGGAGCAACTTGCTTTGAAGTTGAATCAAGGAACAATTTAATTTCAACTGAAATTATATGCTAGGCGTTATTTGCATTACTCATGCTGATGTCTGAAATTTCATGTTGGGAAGGTTTATTATCCCAAGTTACACCCCAAAGCTTTTTATTGTTTTTATTTATGTCCTAGTTCATTCTTTAATCCATTCATAGCTTTTTTGAACAAAACCTCCAGGGGTACGTGTCAGAATTGCCTTACGATGATTGGAGGAATGAAATGAATGTATATTTTCTACTAATATTTGACTTACTGATAAAAAGAGAGTTTTGTATGATTGAAATCAATTATTTATTTATTCAAATGGTTTCCAGTGATGAGGCTTTATGGTTTATGAAATACATCTTTCCTGTGACATGACAAGAACAAATTAGTTCTAAACACACTTAGAAGAAAAATGTAAATGGGTGATGGATTGAATTCTACAATTTGAAGTGCAAATCAACGATGAACAAATATCATATGAAGCACAGTCATCCTATAAATTGGCACATATACATACACAAGATAACTTTTGATTTACACTTTTAAGTGCAGAGAAAATGGATCACAAATACCGGTGTAATTAACTACATAATTAGAAGTATACACTTGCAATATTTTATGTGACAAAGGTGAAAGCAATGTCAAAACAATGCACAGCATGTCTCTTTTAACACCCCCAAAGAATTTTTAAAGCCCCATCCCAGTGTAAAATATAAATATATAAATACCCAGAAGATAAGCTAAACATTCAAACTGATGGTGTAAAAATGAATCACATGTAAGAGAGTAAAACTACAGTCAAAATGAGTCAGATAGTAAGTGTTTTGAAAAGGCATGGAGAATGAGAAATGTGAGTTTTCATTGAAATAACATTCCATATTTAGGAGGTCACTACTATAAAAATCTTCTCTCCTATTGTAACTCTCTAAAATTTAGATTAACAGCATTTGTGCCCTATTCAGTTATTCTTTAGCCAGTTACTATGAGCTTTGCAGGCGCATCCCCCAAAGAAAGACTCAGACACCGGTATTGGATTAAAGGCATCGGGCCACTTTTATTGAATAATGCCCTAGTCCGAATTATCACTTTCAATTGGTGTATCATCCAATTGTAATTCTTTAAGGCAAGCAGGCCGCAGTAACACTGGTAAGGTTCCTCCCAAGATGCCAATGGAAATTGGCTACATGTATCTATTTATAGCAATTTGTTTGTTGACACAAACAAATTGTTGACCGGAGTCAATATACTATCTACTGACCCCACCCTATGACGTGTATCCGTTCAATATCAGGGTGATGCAGGCTTTGCAGCTCCTGCCATCACCTCTTGCATGGTTCACCCTTGACCAGCCAATCCTATTCCCCTGTACCTATCTACGTGTTGGCCAGTCAATTGCGAACCTGCCGGATATCTATGGGTCATAAATCTTTACCTTACCAGTGATACCCGCCACATGGGGAGGTGTCCGTGATGACTCACCGCCCCCCCCCCCCCCAGACCGTCAGTTCGGTCATCAGGCCTGCTTGCACATCCTCAAGAAAGAGGTTCATACCTCTGGCCGACAGATGGACCCCAACTCCTGCATATAGACCAGAATCCTGCAAGCCTATCCTAGGGTGTTGAATGGCTGTTCCAAAGCCATTGTCAAAAAGGAACTGGGTGACAGCCCTGTTCACTGACCGTCGAGCACGGTCCAAACAACGGAGGTCAATGCCTCCCCTGTAACGGTGTCTCGGCACGATGTCAGACCATAGCAGCCGCGTGTACGGCCACAAGTGATGTAAAAAGGCCAGTTCACTGCACACCGACATTTTTAAAGAGAGGCCAGTGATCTGTGCAAGATCATTGCCGCCGAGGTGCAGAATCAGGACATCAGGCGGTCCAGCATCCCTGATGGACATCAGGAATGGCAACAGTTCCCGCCATCTCATGCCGCACTTATCATACCATTGCATATGTGCGGCTGCATGTAGCCCAAGATGGGGTCCCCAGTCTGTCACCACAGCATACTGCGCTCCCAGTGCACAAAACTGTGGCCCACCAGCCATACTGCCACCGGTGTACGTGAACACACAGGGTCTGTAAAAGAAGGAAAAGGGGATTAATGACATTACTGGCACTCATGCAGTAAGGGGGCGTACATATAAAGAAAAGTGCGCGGACCCCCACCTGCCCATGCGACGTATATCAGCATCAGAGTACCCAAACGCAGCCGCAGTTGAAGCGGCGCCTATCCTAAATGAATGGGTGCCGTAACGAGCCCCAGGGAGGCCGACACTGTGAAGTGCCATACCGGTCACCTTCCAAAACTGGAATTTGGTAAGGGGAGACCCATCCTGGTGGCAGAAAAATGGGCCAGGGTGTGTGCCACGCACTGCCAAAAACTCATGTAGGGCACCAACTGGACAGATGTCAGCAATCGTGCACCGTAGCAGTTTGACACCACTGCCTACTCCGTGCTGATCGGCCTTTGAGGAAAGAATCCTCAACTGGGCCCACTCCTGGGTAAGAAAGACATCGTCGAATTCCAGTGCCCTACGAGACATGTCCCCCTTTGACAATGGGACCAGCTCACTGATACGGAGTGCTCCAAAAAAGGCTACGGTGGTAGCAGCATGAAAGAGAGCCTCCTCATACCTATCGTAACACAAGCTATGCCAACCTTGTGCAAGGTGCGTCAGAACCTCTGGTGAAAAAGGGTGACGTGTGTTCGGGTGGCGGCCGCATTCACGTGTCCACCCTTCTAATACATGGCGTATGCAGAAGTCATTCACGCAGTCAATGAAAGCCCTCGCCTTAGCCATAAATGCCAAAGCTGAAAGACTAGTGGCGATGGTGCGAGGGGCTAACCCTAGATCATGAAGGTAAACCACGAACTACAGAATCTGGTCGACTGGGATCAGCCACACTTCGGGCAACTGCCTTTGCCCATAAAAGTTCCTAAACTGTAGGAGTGCATGTAGATACGCCTTATGCGTGCGAGGTGCCAAAGACATGCCGATCACCCGGTTCACCTCTCCTCGCCAAATGTCCAGATCTCGGCCGGGAGTGGAGAGGGAAGTTCCTCTGCTTCTGGCGCCAAGGCACGGAACTGGGGGATCTGCAGGCGGGATAAAGCGTCAGCAATATCATTATCAATGCCTGGCACATGTCTGGCCCTGAAAAGCACATTAAGGCGTAAGGATCTCAAGAAAAATTGGCGAACTAAGGCCATAACTCTGGGGGATTTGGATGTCTGGGCATTGACAATGTGCACCACTGCAGCATTGTCACACCAAAAGTGAACTACTGAATTAGCCCACCTATCCCCCCAGAGCATCAGGGCCCCCAAGATGGGAAAAAACTCCAGGAAAATAAGATTGCATAAATGATCCGTGCCTTGCCATGTCTGAGGCCATTGACCATAGGACCACCTTCCTTCAAAGTACATCCCATAACCCAGGGAGCCGGAGGCATCCGACTGTACTTGGAAATGCGGGCTGAGTATAAGCTCCGATCTCCAGAAGGAGATGCCATTAAAATCCTGTAGGAATGTGAGCCAGACCGTAAGATCCACCCGTAAACCTCTGGTCAGCCGAACCCTGTGGTGGCGTTTTAAAAGGCCTGCCATGGTGTCACACAGATGCCTGGCAAAGGCCTGCCTGGTGTTACTACTCTACAGGCAAAGTTGAGGTGTCCGTGAAGCACCTGCAACTCTTGGAGAGACACCTTACGCCTGGCAAGCATTGCCAGAATCGCATCAGAGATCCGCGTCACCTTTTCCATGGGCAACCTGGATGTCTGGGCAACGGTGTCAATCTCGATACCTAAAAAGGTGAGAGTGGTGGCTGGTCCCTCAGTCTTTTCAGGTGCTAGGGGAATACCCAGTTCCCGCATAAGCACCTGAAAAGTGGCGAGGAGATGAGCGCACGTGTCCTTGCCCTGTTCTCCTCCAAACAAAAAGTCATCGAGGTAGTGGGCTACAGACCGGGACCCTGATCTACGAACAAAAGCCCAGTGAAGGAAGGTGCTAAATCATTCAAAAGCCGAACATGAGATAGAACAGCCAAAAGGCATGGCCTTATCTACATAAAAACTGCCCCGAAAACGGAAACCTAACAGCTCAAAGTCGTCCAGGTGCACTGGCAACAATCGGAATGCTGATTTGATATCACACTTTGCCAATAGCGCCCCTGGGCCACACGAGCGTACCATCTGCAAGGCCTGGTCAAAGAACGTATACCTGACCGAGCAAAGATCATCAGCTACTAGAAACTGTACACATGAGTAAGAATATTTGAAAACTGGGCTCTTGCTAGCAGATATAGCCCACATGCAAACAGTTTCTTATTTTCATCCTTTTTGTGGGGAAAAATGATGAGTGAGCCACAGTGATTTCCACTGTGCGTGGATCTGGGGCAAGTTTTTCTTAACTCAGTGTAGCTTATTTTTCAGTAGACATAAATTAATGAGTTGAGAAAAGAGATAATTCCATGATGTTTGATTAAAAACTGTCACTTATCACACACCTGTTTGATCATATGAATGAGCTCACTGCTTAAATCTTGCATCAACAACCTGCTGCAGTATAAATTGTTCATAAAGGGAAAGCATAATAAAGTGACCAACTAACTAATTAACAGTAGAATTTTTAATTTTTTTATACCTGTCCATCTGAATTCAGTGAAATACAGTTATTGTTGTTTGTTGCTGTTGTTTTGTTGTTGCTGCTGTTGCTGTTGCTGCTGCTGCTGCTGCAATAGCCCAAAATATTGCCAATATATTATTGGTTTAGGGTTTTTGTAATAAGTCAACATGGGCTTTTTTGTGGCTGTAGTTTTGGCATTTTGCCATGAGTATGCTCAAAAAATACATTTTGATGCTAGAATTTGACTGACAACCTCAGGTTGTCAAGTGATTTTTCTCCCTCTACCCAATCTGCTAGAGTCTATTAATTCACATTTATTTCTCAATGTTAGAGCTTTTCTATTCCAGATGGTATATCCAGAAATCAAGTCTTCATGGTGCAATATGAAATAGTAATGTCTAACACATTCTGAAGTAAATTAAATCCAGCATAATAAATTTTAAAAAGAGGCAGCAAATCAGTAATTTAGAAAAGTTCCAAATTCTTATTTCATGGGTCGTAATGAATATCATTACATCTGTCTTTGATTTACAGCAAAGCATAACATTAAAATGTTGTTTATCAGAAGCCCTTTTCCTAATGCAGATTTTTCTAATTTGCCCCAAATGTACCTAGGCTAAATAAAATAAAATTTAATAAAATACAATACAATACAATTTAATAAAAGAAGCCTAGCCTTTGAAGGAACTATTTTAGGTCAATTCCTATAAATGAGCAAAATTAGCTGGAACTGCTTTTTGATGAAATGTTTTGACCTGGTCTTTATGTATCTATTTGACTAGGCATGACTGCCACATGTCCACAGAAACATCTGCAAATGCAGACAATGCTGGCTGTTTGGTTATAAAACAGAGATGAGCACTAAACCCTAGAGTCGTATATGACTGGCTTTTGAACAAGGGTGACATTTGCCAGACTTTGACAGGCAAAATGAATATATGGCATCAAAAATTATATGTGTGCACATGCAGACTTATGCTTCATGCTTACACAAATGAGCTTGGGAATTCCTGCACTAAATATGTTCACCCTTTCAGATGTAATAAGTGCACTAAATGTTACCAAGAAAACAAATCTCCTGACAAATTAGATGCCTTGTATTAAGAGTTTACAAGAAATTAGGGATATATTTGTTATTGAACACCTAATCCTGGATTATAAAATTTGTTCTGATGACAAAAAAATCAGGTTTGCACTTTGGTGATATTTGTGCAAAATATGAGCAGGCATGATATTATACTGCCTTAATTATACATCAGTCAAGCTAATTTTCTGATGCTGTCCCAGGAAATTGATAGGAAGAATATGGCTACATGGATACCTTATTGTTGTATGTGACTGATCAAGATTAGGAAACACTGGTATAAAGAGACATTGCTAGGGCTGTTTTCTTATATTTTCCTTTTAGATCAGTGTTTCCCAACTGTTGGGTTTTGAAATTCAAATCCCAGTAGTCTAAGTCAAATCTCCAAAGCACTGATCAGCCAATGTATTGACTTAGGCTTTTGGGAATTGAAGTCCCCTGTGGGAAACACTGTTCTAGATCCTCTCTAAGAGAGAATGTTTTCACTGAGCTGTCCAACACAATCCTAGATGCATGGAAGGAGGAAGCTGTCCTTTTCATCTAGTTCAGTGGTGCCCCAACATTCTTTTTTTTTGCAGGCCGGTCCCGCCCTGACACACAACTGCAGGGGCCTGAGGCGGGCTGCTCCCACTGCTGACTGTTTTGATGTCAGCAGCAGTGGCGGTGGTGATCATGCTTTGTCCCAGCTATCCAAGCAGCCTCTGGCTCGGGAAATTTTTTGGAGCCTCCTCTGTTTCAAATTCCATGGCACTGAAACGGTTTGGGCACCACTGAACTGGTGCACTGTGGTGACATCATCCCGGGCATGACAGGGGGAATCTCCTAGCACCACAAATTTTGATACAGAGGAGGCTCCAAAAATGTCCCCAACATGGTGATTGGCTTTGGCAAAGGCTGCAGAGGGGATGGGTCCAAGCCAGAGGCTGCATGGAGCAGCTGGGACAAAGCATGATCGCTCTGCCACCACCACCACCGAAGTCAGGCAGTAGGGGTAGGTGGAGGGGCTGTCCATGGTGAACCCGGGTACTCACCACAGGCCACATTAATGATATGCATGGGCCTAATTGGGCCCATGGGCCATAGTTTGGGTGCCCCTGATCTAGTTCTCTAGATGTACAGGCTGACTGACATGACAACAGAAGTGGCAAGATTCGTGTACTGGTTCATCTCATGTGTTTTCTAAATTGAAGTCTGCAATGCCTAGGTAGGGGTATAGCCTGAGAATTGAAAGATAGACTCACCATAACAGTACAAATACAATATTTAAAATGGAATGTCAAATACAAACGGTTGTTCTTTGAAATTGGGTTAGGTCAAGCCAATGTTGTAATAAAAGTCAGCTTGTACATCCCTTAGAGCTTATTGATCTCTTAACCAGTCAGAGTTAATTGAGCTAAGAGAGATACACTTACGTTCTCAAGCCAAAGCTCTTGATTCATCCATAAAAATTTGTGAACCAGAAAATCTGGAATGAAAAGAACACACCAATTTTAGAAGCCTTGTCCATCAATAGCAACTCCCTAGATATTGTAAAATCACTGAAAGCTGATGAAAATTCAATAAATTTCACATGAGGAAAGCACTGCTGATTTACTTATAAGAGACTTTCACTAATATGTTGAGGACACTCAATGTATTAGTGAATAGCAATCAAGATGCTATTTCATGGGCTGTAAATGGGTAGGGTAAAACAGCAAATAAATCTAACCACATTTAAACAGAGGTATTTACTTGGAGGCATCCATATTTTATTTGAAAAAGAACAGCCATCAATAGGGAATAGGATTTTTCATTTTTCATCAGAAGCTGCTGAAACATAGCACACTTGATTATTATGATTTTGAATTATCTTTTTTTCTCTTCAAAACCCTCTGGTAGCATTTCAGATTTTGACTCACTATATATTTTCCAGTGAAAATGACAGCAATGATGATTTGTACTCTACCTGCTTTTGAATTTCCACTACAGCTTAATGGGGACTGTTTGATATCTTACCTTATCTAAATTGTCTGTCTAATGCTTCAGGTTGACTTCAGATGATCTATCAACACCCCATTCACATGGTGATAAGCTCATCATGGACAAAGGTTTCTTAGATTGATTCCTACTGTTTGCACATGATGGAACAGGATGGTCCTGGGGAGAACCACTGCATAATGAATGTTTCAATCAGGATGCCATGTGATAATTCTAATCATTGCAAAAATAGCATAGATGTAAATTCCCCTCCCTCTGTTTCTTAAAGCTTTGCTGCATTTTTAGGGAAGAAGGCATTTAGAAATGAATCTGCTTCATTTTTTCTTCTTCAACCCAGTTCACATGTTTCTGGAGGACTTCTTGGGTGCAGCTTCTAAGTGATTGGTACTAATGTCTTATGCCCGTAGCTCTTGAAACAAGACCATTTCTGAAAATATGATCAGAAGCACTCAAGATCCTTATAGAAAAACAGAATTTCAAAGAGGGGGAAATTGTCTAAAGTAATGTGCCTACTAGTGGGGATGGTTCCTGGCCATGAAATTATAATGTGGGATGGCACCTTCCTATTTGAACTCTTGACCACCCATGTGCAATAATTTCAGATTACATTAGCTCCAAAGGGGGAGAAAGAATGGACCTATTATTAATCCTTTGATCCAAAAAATTTCTAAACACCTTCCTATAACTCCAAAAATCTCTCCAGCAGCATGGGTAATTTGTGGATATACAGGTATGTGATTGAAGGATAAATTAGGGATCTAGGACTGATATTTGTGCTTTACCTTAAACAGCAAATCATTTGGCCTAGCTCTGTACTGAAGCTTTTTAAACATACCTCTGAACAGAGATCTGTGATCATTTTTATACTTACTAGAAAAAAATATAACTGTTTGTTTTCTCTAATGCAGGGATGCCCAATTTTTTTGGGCTGAAGGCCTGACCATGCCCCCAGAACAGCTGAGCAGACCAGACCACACACCCCAGAACAGTGTGTGTTTGCGCATGCACATCCACATTTACTTCCTGGTTCAGCATGGACGCTTCAGTGCATGCATGAAAGTGGCCATATTTACTTCCTGGTTTGGCACGGATGCTTCTGCACATGCGCAAATGCATCCATATTTACTTCCAGGTTCAGTGATGATGCTTCTGTTCTGTGCATGTGTGAGCATGTCCATGCCAAACCAGGAAGCAAATACAGATGCATTCACACATGCGCAGAAGCGTCTGTATTTACTCCCTGGTTTGGCAAGGATATCACAGGCCTGATGGAATGGCTTCAGGGGCATGCATGCTTTAATGGTACAGGAGATATGGAGACCTGATAGACTATTAAGAGGGATGTAAACCAGCCAAAATTCAGACACCTAGCTTCATTGCTTTTAGTACTGGGAACCTTTAAAGTTTGACTTTTTAAAGGAAAAAAAGTAGGCTGAAGTGATTTGTCCTTCATCAAACTTGAGTTCTGCCCCAGATTAAAATCAATTTGTGATTCACTTTGCTTCGCTCCAGACTAAAGCCATTCTCCTTTGACATAAGCCTCATTCAGACTGACCCAAATCAGTTGATTCTGTTACTAATTTAGGCTTGACACAGTCCTGATGGAACTACAGCCAAAAAATGTCTCTGGATACTTTGTGATACTTGACAGGTCAGCAAGTGAAGATTTGTATTCCAAATGTCAAACATACTTAGAAACTCTGTGAGATTGCTCTTTTCCTTCATTTCAGAACAAGGGCAAACCACTCTTCTCACTTAAAAAAAGGGGGTGCTGTTTCATATGGTGTCACATCTTCTGTGTGCTGAAACATTTGATTTAGAAATGAAAGTCCAGAAATAAAACACACTTAAGGTTTAAATTTCCTATGTGCACTTGAAATCTGAAGCACCATTTTTTTTTAGTGACACTGGTGTCCTGGATTACCTGCTCTAGTCCTACCCTGCTAGACATAGCATCAGAGGACATATTTGGAAACAGAAGAAAAGTCACTGTACTTCATCTGTTATCATTTATTTTATTTTCCCCTACCCCAAAGGTCCCTTAATGCTAGAAAGGGGAGAACAGCCAGTGCTTGTAAAGTGAACATACATATGCAGCTGCAAGCAAAAGGAACAATGAGAAGCATCAAGGGTCTCTCCAACACAATATGCCTTGTGATTGACTTTTAGGAAACTTTTTTCTTCTCCTACTAGTAATCAAGGAATGGGGAGCCATTTGTCACAGTCTGAGCTCAGACAAAAAGTGCAGGGAAGTGCCGAGAATGGGGGCAATGAACAACATGCTGTGCATTTCTATGGAGAATGCATTAGAATATTGCCTGGATAAGTGAAGAGGTATTGATTAGCAGAACATTATCATGTGTTCTCCTGAAAAACCACTTGGAAAAGGAAGTCAGACTCAAGACAGTTGTTCTCTTAAATATTTGTTACCAAAAATGTGGGTTATTATTAAAATATCATTCTCATTTCTCTAGTCCAATTTTTTTAAAAAATAAAAGCTTAAACTCTATACAATACTTCTCAAGGCTTATAAAATAACATCCTTGTAAGAGGCAAATTAAAATGAATCTTCATATTTTATCTTCAATGGGTGTGAATTATTCTGGCAGATAAAACTACACACTGGTTACTAGGGATTTTGGTATGCCACTCTGCCATATTTGTTAGAAATGCTTCTCTCCAAAGCTTCTCTACATTTGTGTATGTTGCAGTATTTAATTTGTCCTTGGATAATGTTCCCCAAGTCAGTAATGAATCTTGTTGGAAAGCTTCAGTACCAATAAAAACCAGAAACTGAGTGATAACTTGACTAGGAAAGAGGAGCTTGTCACCTTTGGATACCTCACTGCAAATATCATGACATTATCTAGAAGTACTTGCAAGCAGAATTAAATTGGCTAGCACCAGAAATACCAGTTTTATGAGAATCCGAATGCAATGTATTATTCAGAGACGATGGCAGGAATTGTTGCCAATTTATGGGCCCCCAACCAAAATTAGGATATTTTCTTTTTCACAGTAACCTTTCTATCAGATTATGGTGCCATTTGACAGTGTATTGTCGTAGTGTCAGGATTTACAGCTGGTGTTTCTAAGTCCTGAAGGACTGGAGCTGCAGCTGCTAAGTCTCACCTGAGACCCCTGGGAAAGTTTTCAGACCTTCATAAGCTCTACCTGGAGACCCTGGGTGGCTAGCTATATAAGAACTGTTCCTTCCTTGCAGAAGCTGCCTCAGCAAGCAAGGCCAGCACAGTTGCAATTGTCTGGTTTCCTTGCAGTGTTCCTGCTAGTGAAGATCAATACCTGATTCCTCCTCCAGAAGATCTCCTGCCCTGTCCCTGTGGACTGTTGTTTTGCCTTGCCTGGTTTCTTGATTCTGGGATTCTGTCTTCACCTTGTTCTAGCCCCTGAGGGTTCTCTGCTCTGTCTGTTCTGATCATCTGACTTCTGGCTCATTTGGATGAAGTTTTCATTGCCTGGACTAATCCTGCCTCTTTGGTTTGTTATGGACTCTGGACTGAGATTTGGTTACTGTTCAGCCTGTTACCTGGTTGTTTTGGGTCTTGGTGGTTTGTGCTGTCTGACCTGCCTGTGCCTTGTACTCTCATACTCAGTTGCTCTGTGACTACATTTTCATGAGGAATATTTTAAATATCCATTTACCTTTGAGAGCATGAGGAGGCACCAGGATGTAAAACCAAACTATTGGAGTCCCTTTTCATTTTTGTTACCCTAGTATACTCAACAATTAGAGGAAAAATGAATATTCAACTAGTTGATTGCTAATGTAGGACAGAGGAGCATTTTGGGTCTATACAACTCCATAGAGCAGGAACAATAGCACTATGTATAAAGTAATTATCTTGTATTTATTCACTCTGGATCTTTGACAATAGACATCTTCTAACAAAGCAGAAACTCTTCAACATTCATTTCAGGCCTAGTTCTCTTTTGTTCAGTAAAATGCTACAGTTCTGTTCCAGCAACTGTTTTTATCCAGCATTTGCTAGAGTGCATGGCTACAGAGAACAGTTAAAGTAAGTTAAATGAAGAGGCAAGGTGGAGGATGTCCTGTGACCACCAATTTAGACTCTTCAGTCACTAGTCAGTCACTAGTTAATTGAACCTGAAAAAGTCAGTTTACTATGTTTCCTAAAGATAGAAATACTTGCACTACTCTGTAACTTTCTGAGCTTTTCCTTCTTTTTTGGTGCAGCCAAGGATGTGAAATGAAAAATTTATAGGGATTGCTAGTTTGTTTGTGGAATGGCCTTCATATATCTTCTTGGATAGGAACACCACCATTTTAATAAACCTTTTTTAGAAAGCTCATGAAATGTAAGCTCTATTCAGGCATTGTATATAAGAAGAGTGAAGTAATCTTGATCGCTCTGTTATAACCTTGCAGAAATTCTTCTTGCTCAAAATGTCTTTTCAAATAGGAAATCTACCCATGTTAGAAATCATATGGTAGAAACCATGAAAGGGTAGGAAGGAGTCCCTTGTTCAGTCACATCATTTACATGTTAGTAAAGTGATGTTGGTGGGAAGAGTTGTTCACCTATTCAAACAGCAAGCATTGCTTTTTAGAATACAGCTATATGAAACAGCTTTCAACAGTTTCTCTTGACTGGAGCAGTTGTTCAACTCATAAGAATTCAACTCATAAGAACAGCCTTGCTGTAACAGGCCACAGCCCATCCAGTCCAGCATTCTGTCTCACACAATGGCTCACCATTTGCTTCAGGGTATTCCCAAGCAGATGCCTTCACCTGCTTAGGATTCCCTGGAAATGGCATTGAGAGATATCCTGCCTATCTCTCCAACCCCGAGGTTGTCCTTAGTTATAGTTGGGTTTCACTTACCAGTGATAACTTACATTCTTCGAGTATATAGTTGGTGAATACACACTATTGGGCTATGCGCCTGGGCAGAACATTGATCGGAGGCTTTAAATCTGATTGGTTAAAAGTTTTGGCGGTAAGACCGCCCACCGTACTGCCCACCCTTAGGTGCCAGTTCACCATTTTACCTCAGTTCCATACTTAAGCCAAGCACAGGATAAACCAAATGATCTCATCCGTGCTGCTCAAGAGGGGAGGTAGGGTGGGTAGTGTGTATTCACAAACTATATACTCAAAGAACGAAAGTTATCACTGGTAAGTGAAACCCAACTTTCTCCTTCATATAGTTTGTTAATCCCCACTATTGGGAGATTAGCAAGCTCACACTTACTTGGCAGATGGGCAGTCGGATGAGATGATTCCAGGATGAAGTACGTTGGTCAGGTAGGATGGATCCTCAAGGACAAGGCGCCTGGAGCCCCCTGGCAAGGATGACACAACCAAGTCTGGTGTCTGCAGTGGCTCTGGTGTCCATCCTTTAGTGTTGGACAAATGTGGAAGGCCTGGACCAGGTTGCAGCCTTACAGATGTCCTTGAGCGGTGTGCCCTCCAAAAAGGCAGTGGAAGTGGCAACCGCTCTTGTAGAATGTGCCCTGACATGTGGTCCACCATGGCAGACTCGTAGGCCAGGTAGATGGTTGATATAATCCATTTGGAGAACTTCTGGGAAGAATTGGGTTCACCTTTAGACTTTCCCCCATAAGCAACAAACAGACGCTGTGACTTACGGAACTCATGTGTCCTGCTGGTGTAAAACAATAAAGCTCGTTTCACATCCAGCATGTGCCAAGTCCTTTCTTGAGCCTTGCTGGGGTTTTGAAAGAAAGTTGGTAGAGATATAGTCTGAGCCATGTGAAATTGAGAGACTACCTTTGGTAAAAAGGTGATGTCGGTGTGGAGCACCACGCGGTCATTGTAAAATTTAAGAGATGGGGCATCCACCCATAGAGCAACCAGCTTGTCTAGCTGATGTGATGACCACAAGAAACGCAGTCTTCCAGGTGAGGAGACGAACGTCCATAGTAGCCATCGGCTCGAAGGGTGCCCTAGTGAGGGCATTCAAGACCATAGGTAACAACCATTGTGCGGTCGGAGTCTTAACTGGAGGGAAAGCGTTTCGCAGACCTTTGAGGAAACGCTTCACTGTTTGGTCGCGGAAGGCACCAGATGCAGGAGATCCAGCTGGAGAGTGGGCTACTACCACTACCAGATGGACCCTGATTGAGGTAATGCTGAGACCTGACTCCGCCAAATGGAGAAGGTATGCCATGATGTGTTGCAGACTAACATTGAGCAGTGGCACCTGTTGAGTATCCAGGAAGGCACGAAACCACCTGTGCTTGGAGGCATAGGACTTCCTCGTAGAGGGGCGCCTTGCTAGTTCCAAGATGCTGGGCAGTATGGGATTATCCTCCATGCAGTGAGGTGGAGACTGGGCAGGTCCGAATGGTGAAGTTGCCCTTGCTCCATCTGTAGAAGCGTCGGAGAGTCTGGCAGTGTGCAAGACTGTGATGACATGTGCAACAGAAGTGGATACCAGGGTTGACGTGGCCACGCTGAAACAATGAGAATAGCATTCGCCCGTTACTGGTACATCCTGGTGAGGACTTTCTGAACCAGAGGAAATGGGGGAAAGGTGTAAAGATAGTCCTGGTCCCACCGTTTCATGAAGGCGTCGCCCTCAGAGTTCAGTCTGATGCCCGCCCTGGAGCAGTATCTGGGGCACTTGCAGTTGGACTCTGATGCAAAGAGGTCTATGCTAGGTGTCCCCCACGCTCTGAAGAGGCAGTGAAACACCTTGTTGTCCAGTTCCCACTCGTGGGTCATCGAGGGGAGACGACTCAGGTGGTCGGCCAGCACATTCAGTTTTCCTTGGATGTGAACTCCAATTGGAAATATGTGTCTCTCGAGACACTACTCCCAGAGTTGCACCACCAGATATAGCAATTTGGTGGACCTTGTCCCTCCTTGCTTGTTCAGGTACGCTATCGCGGTGGTATTGTCAGATGCTATTTGAACTGCCTTGCCACATAGCAATGTTTCAAAGGACCTCATGGCCTTCCATATGGCTATCAACTCCAGGTAGTTGATGTGGTGGATGATCTTGTGAGGAGACCAAGTGTTGTTGACCGTCAAAGTCTCGCAAGCGGCACCCCAGCTGAGTTTGCTTGCGTTGGTCAGAACTTGGAGAGACGGCTGTGGAGGGTAGAAGTTTTTCCCCATAGCCACTTTGAGATGCATGGTCCACCACACCAGCTGGTCCACCAATTCCGGAGAGGGAAGCAACCATTTGGACTGACTCTCCATGAGTGGATCGAACTCCTGGAGAAGCCATGATTGTAGGGACTGGAACTTCAATCTGACATGATGAATCACTGCCGTGGTTGAAGCCATCAAACTCAGAAGTCATTGAGCCTTCTTTGCTCTGATGAAGGGTTTGGTCCTGAAATCGCTGACTACCTGTGCAATGTCCAGCAAGCATTTCTCTGGGGCAAAGGCCCTGACTGCCAGGGAGTCCAGAACTGCTCCTATGTACTCCTCTCACTGTGAAGGTTCCAAATTTGCTTTTGTAAAGTTGATCCTGAGGCCAAGACTCTCCTTGAGATGGATGGTACACTCCATGTTCCGATTGGCGGATGATCTGGTGGGGGAGACTATCAGCCAGTCATTGGTGTACAGGAAGACCCTGATCCCCTTCTGGCAGAAGAAGACAGCCACCGGAGCCATGCATTTGGTGAAGACTCTCAGTGCTGTGGCCAGACCAAATGGTAGGCAATGATATTGGTACACAGAGTCCCTTATCCTGAAGCGAAGGAACCATTTGTGCTCCTCGAGAATGCTGATGTGAAAGTAAGTGTCCTTGAGGTCTATAACCATGAACCAGTCCCATTTGTTGATGAGGGGAAGGATGGTCTGTAGAGAAACCATCCGGAACCTCCTGGTGTGGATGCATTTGTTGAGGCGACGTGGGTCCAGAATCAAGCTGAGGCCTCCATCCTTCTTCTGGACAACGAAGTACCTTGAGTAGAAACCGTTTTCCCATTTGGTCAATGATACCAGCTCGATGGCCCCCTTGGAGAGAAGGGCTGCAACTTCCTATTCCAGATGGAGAGACAAGGTGGTGAAACGGTGTTTTCCTACCCGAGGCATCCGGTCGAACTTGATGGCGTAACCAGCAGACAAGATCTTCAAGACCCACTGGTCGTTCATGATGCCAGACCACACCTGTAGGAAGTTCTGGAGGGGGAGGTATGGGAGTTGGAGCAAGAGAGTCTTGGCCAGAGAAAAGTCAAACACGCGACTTGGACTTGGCGTCCGTGCGCTTACCCTCACCATAGGGCTTGTACTGTTGCTTCTTGTGCTGCTGACTTTGCCGGTAAAAAGTTGTCTTGGGCTGTTCCACAGAACTCCCTTGTTGTTGAGGGTTGCGATGGGTGAAGGGCTGGAACCTCGGTTTCACTGCTGCGACAGAGTGGTGAGACCCAAGAATTTTGCCATTGAGTTTGTCTGGCGCAACTCATTGAGCACTTTATCAGTGTCTTAGCCGAATAGACCATGGCCATCAAAGGGGAACTCCTTGATCAACTTCTTCATGGAGTTGTCAAGAGAAGTTCCCCAAAGCCAAGCATGTTGGCAGAGATGGATGGTGGAAGACATGTCCTTGGCCGCATAATTGTTGATGTGCCATGCAGTCCTCATTTGCTGCTCGGCCAGAAAGTCACCCTCCTCACTTAAAGAGTCAAGTTCCTTCTGGAGGTCAGCTGGCAGCTTTGCGGTGAGAGTTTTAGCCCCCTCCCAAAGATGCGACTGGTACAACCCCATAGCTGCTGAATAGTTGGCTGCACTCAGGATGAGTAAAACATATGGCCCACTGCATCCAACTTATTTCCTTCCAGAGTTGAAGGTACCGGAAACCCGCTGACAGCCGTTTTATGCTGGAAGGCCTTCACAACCAGCGAATTCGGGAGCGGGTGTACCTGGAGGAACGTGACGTCTTCGTCCAGAACTTGGTACATCCCATCGAGTCTGGACGAAATGGAGTGGGCCGAAATGGGCTTCTTCCAGGTGGCCTTTGCAGATGTCAGCATGGAAGGGAGCATCGTAATGTGGACCGGTCTGATGGCCTTCTTGTCCAGTTTGGCTGTCATCTGGTCCTCCCCCTCCAACAGCAGCTGGTCAACCCGTAGATTTAGGGCGGTGCTCAAACGGGTGAGCATTGCCATGTGAGACCTCTGGTCCTCTCCCCTCGGCGGATCGATGGCATAAATCGCCGGGTCAGGTGTCTTCTTCACATTGACATCCCCCTCATCCTCCTTTGAGGACGAACTGGAATCATCGGAGGATAAGGGGGGAACTCTCGAAGCTACATCGGGACCATGCCAGTATGGCCTGGGTGGGTGGGTGGGCTGGGCGCTCATTGCATCAATGTCTGGACTGTGTCAAAACAGTATGGCTGGGCCAGCGGAGCGACTGCTCAACCCTCAAGAGGGTGGCGGTGCGACAGCAGGGCCAGAATCTCTGGGGCTTGCGATGGCCAGTACCGGAGCCGCACATGCCGCAGGAATGGTGGCCTTAAACTGATCGGCAAAGGAGTTTGCCATGGCCTCAAACATACTCTTGAAGAGGTCCATCTGGCCAGCAGTGACGGTAGCTGGTGGTGATGAAATGGTGGGCGGCAAAACGGTGAGAGGAATGGTGGGCGACAAAACGGTAGCCAAAATGGTGGCTGCCAGAGCATCAATAATGGGAGTACGTGACCTATGAGACACAGAGACTTGCCGTGCAATGGAATGGCCCCTTTAACCAGCCGGAGATGTAGAAGAATGCAAGGGGCGAGCTGGAGCCCCAGCCCTACGGCCCTTGTTGAGTGAGTCCGATGAAGAATGGCCACCCCAAGCGGAAGATCCCGGAGAGGGACACCTCATGGTGGAGAAAGGTGGTGAAGGCCCAGGAGAGGTTGGAGGATAAGTCGGTGGTAAAGAGTGATGTCCTTCCGACCTGTGCTTCTTTTTCTTTTCCCCATTCTTTTCCTAATTTTCTTCTTGCAAAGAAGGCAATGAAGAATGTTGAAAGTTTGCGAAAAAACGCCCCGAAGGGACGGTCAGCCGCCACCTCCTTGAGGGGGGAAACGATGACCTGAGCGAAGGAGGTAACTGAGTCCTCAGAGAAGAAACAGCACCGGGGTGGCAATCCTGCTCAGAGGACAAGATTGTCAAAAAAAATTGTTAAATTGAAGAGGTCTTTTCTGAAGAATCGACAGCAAAAATTACGAGAGCACTCAACGATCATCCTGCCGCTGAGGAGGAAAGAAGAGAACTGAGGTAAAATGGCGAACTGGCGCCTAAGGGTGGGCGGTACGGTGGGCGGTCTTACCACCAAAACTTTTAACCAATCAGCTTTAAAGCTTCTGATCGATGTTCTGTGCAGGTGCATGACCCAATAGTGGGGATTCACAAACTATACGAAGGAGAACCATAATTATAGCCATTGATGTCCTTGTCCTCCATGAACTTGTCTAATCCTTTCTTAAAGCTGTCAAGATTGACAGCTGTCACCACTTCTTCTGGCAGGGAGTTCCATAGACCAATGATCCTCTGGGTGAAAAAGTACTTTCTCTTATTTGTTTGAGAACTAGTATCCAAAAGATTCATAGAGTACCCCCTAGTTCTAGTGTTATATGATAGGGAAAACAGTTTTTCCTTATCTACTTTGTCCACACCGTGCATGATTTAATAAACTTCAATCAGGTCACCTCTTAGATGCTGTCATTCAAGAGGGAAGAGGCCCAACCGTTGCAGTCTCAGATGGTAAGGAAGGTGTTCCAGTCCCCTAAACATCCTGCTTGCCCTCCTTTTCACTTTTTCCAGCTCCATAATATCCTTCTGGAGGTATGGTGACTAGAACTGTACACAGTATTCCAGATGGGGCCTCACCATAGATTTATAAAGAGGCAAAATGACACTTGCTGACTTATCATCTATACCCTCCCCAATGATCCCTAGCATTGAGTTTGCTTTTTTCACTGCTGAGGCACACTGGGTTGTCACCTTCATTGAGCTGTCCACCAGGACACCAAGGTCTCTTTCCTGGTTTGTCACAGAGAGTTCAGACCCCATTAGTTTATAAATGTAATTGTCAAGAGATCCCTCTGGAGCTCCTCACAATCTCTCACAGTTTTCACTACCCTGTGTAATTTAGTGTCATCAGCAAATTTGGCTACCTTGCTATTTACTCCATCTTCTAGATCATTTATGAAGAGGTTGAAAAGCAGGGGTCCCAGTACTGAACCTTGGGGGACCCACTCTTTACTTCCCTCCACTTGGAGAAGTGTCCATTTAGTGCTACTCTCTGTTTCCTGTCCCTTAGCCAGTTGCTGATCCAGGACAAGACCTGTCCCTTTATTCCATGACTGGCAACTTTATTCAAGAGCCTTTGGTGTGGAACCTTGTCAAAAGCCTTCTGAAAGTCCAGATAAACAATGTCTACTGGATCCCTCTTATCCACATGCTTGTTGACACTCTCAAAAAATTCCAACAGATTAGCGAGGCATGATTTGCCCTTGCAAAAGCCTTGTTATCTCTCCTTTAACAGTGCCTTCTCTTCTATGTGCCTATTAATTCTATCTTTTAGGACCGTTTCCATCACTTTACCTGGGACACATGTCAAACTGACAGGTCGGTAATTTCCTGGATCACCCCTGGATCCCTTTTTGAAAATTGGTGTTACATTCGCTACCTTCCAGCCATCAGGCACAAACCCTGATTTGAGGGAAAGATTATATATTTTGGCTAGAGATCAGCAATTTCATCTTTAAGTTCCATGAGAACTCATGGATGGATGCCATCTGGTCCTGGTGATTTGTTAGCATTTAGTTTAACAAAACTTGCAAGGACCTCCTCCCTGGTTATTTCTTTCTGGCTTAATTCTTTGGTTTCCTTCCTTACGAAGATAGGTTCTGTTTTGGGCATGTGGTCTCTGTCTTCTTCAGAGAATATTGAAGCAAAGAATTCATTGAGTCTCTCTGCAATCTCTGTTTCTTCTTTAATAACCCCTTGCCTTCCATTGTTGTCTACTGGTCCAATGACCTTCCTAGTTGGGTTCTTACTTCTAATGTACTTAAAGAAGTCTTTGTTATTTCTCTGAGTGTTTTTAGCTATACGCTCCTCAAAGTCTTGCTTTGCTTTCCTGATTGTTGCCTTGCATTTGTTCTGCCAGAATTTATGTTTCTGCCTGCTCTCCTCATTCGACAAGCCTTCCATCTTCTAAATGAGCTTTTCTTGCTTTTGATCACTTCCTGAACAGTTCCTGTAAGCCACATCGGAGTACTCTTGGACCTGGCAGTGCCCTTTTTCTGTATGAGTTATAGTCAAACCTGTTCATACACCGGTAGAATCCCTTCTTTTTTATACTTCACTGGTATCTATGATTCTCAGATATTTTATAGACAGCTGGTCAGTCTTCCAAAATTGACTTAGGTGAGATAGTTTCTTTGGGGTGAAATTGAGACAAAGCCTTGATGTGTGAATATTAGAGTGGATGAAAAATGTTCTTTTTCTGCACTGCCCAGCTAAGGGTGTGACTATATTGCAATTTACCTGGCAGTTTGTGCCAGCATTTGCATTGTTAAATTCTATATATTTTCCATTGATTACACACACATACACACACACACACACACACACACACACAAAGTACATCTAATCCTGATCAAGCACAATATTTTTTCATCAGCATTCATTGCTTCTTATTTAGTGCATAGGATTAATATTTTTAAAGGAATTCCACTTAAGTAATTTTTCCAGTTTCTTGCATATGGAATCGCTCATATCGGCCCAAAGGGGCAGTGGTGGGTGTGTACTAAAGTGATTTCTATGTCTGATGAAGTGGACTTGCTCCATGAAAGCAAACATTAAATATATAGCAGTCAGTCTTTAAGGGTCTGCAGTGGCTCAAGTGGCTAAGATGTTGACTGGAAGGCGGGAGGTCAGCAGTCCGATTCCCAAGTACTGTAGGAAGGAATAAGCTCCTGTCTTTGTCCCAGATCCTGCCAACCTAGCAGTCTGAAAGCAAGAAATTGAAAGTAGATCAATAGGGACCACTTCGGTGGGAAGGTAAACAGCGTTCCATGTGCTCTGGTGTCCAGTCATGCCTGCCACAAGACCACAGAAACATTTGCAGAAGCAGACAGCGTTGGCTCTTCAGCTTTGAAACAGAGATGAGCACTGAACTTTAGAGTCAGATATGACTGGCTTTCGAGCAAGGGAAACCTTTACCTTTAACCTAGTCTTTAAAGTACTGCAGAATTTTTACTTTTGTTTCCAGCTCCTGCCAACCTAGCAGTTCGAAAGCAAGAAATTGCAAGTAGATAAATAGGAACCACTTCGGTGGGAAGGTAACAGCATTCCGTGCACTCCGGTGTCTAGTCATGCCTGCCACATGACCATGGAAATGTCTGCAGAAGCAGATAGCGCTGGCTCTTTGGCTTAGAAACAGAGATGAGCACTGCACTCTTGAGTCGGATACGGCTGGCTTTCGAGCAAGGGAAACCTTTATACTAGGGAGATGTTGACATTGGGAAATCTTTAAAAAAATAGGAAGCAGTGAAGTATGGAACTGTTGTGTTTGGAATATTGTGCCTTTAAGTAATGTAACACTCGAATGAGTGGATATAATAACCACCAGCTGTAACACTGTAACCTTCTGTATCAGGACGCGAGCTAGTGACCACTAGGGGCAATAGCGAGCGCCCAGCTCACATGGTTCCAATTCCCCAATTACCTACAGTGTGGGAAGATTCCCGCCACCACCTCACCTGGACAAGAAGGGCGTGACGGGGAATGACGTCACGCAGACAGTAGCCAATGGGCTATCGAGGAGCCACATTCAAATGTATAGCCACAGTATATATTGAGCTGTTCATCTGCCATTACCACATGTTCCCCCGGACCATCATGCAATAAAGATGTGTTAGGCCAACCTTTCGGCTGTTTCTATTGTCTTGGTTCTCATACACTAAAGGAACTGATGTAAGAACTTGTGATTTACCTGACATAAAGTTGGAAAGCATAAAAAGAGAAAGAGCAGGAAGAATGGGTAAGAGGTACTCATTTGAGGGAAATATTCTCACTGTACAACTTGCTGAACTATCCTGCTAGTACCAGGGAATTTCCTCCTCACATGGGTGCCTTTTGCTGTCTTTCAAACATTTTTATCTTACACTTTTCTCATTTAGTATTATAGCAGATATGTACTGCTGTTTCACCGTACTTATATCAAGTTCTTATAACAAGTTTAGCATGTTGTCATTTGCCAAAGGGACCGCAGTGATTCAAGTGGATAAGACGCTGAACTTGACCACTGGAAGGTCAGCAGGTCAGCAGCTTCAGGAGGATTAAACATTCTGAGTAAAAAGCAACAGTGATTTAATTGCCATAGGAAACGGCAGACTAATCAGAATGATCAGAATCAATCCAAGATAGCCTTTCTGTCTAATTACGCTCATACCGAAAAGAAAGCAGCTTGAAGAACTGAGAGAGAAAAAGTATACTAGAAAGAAAGGAGATTGGTTTCCTCTACAAATGGAAGTGAATAGGGTAAATTAAAAGGTCACCCTTGCTTGAAAGACCATTGTATCTGACTCTAGGGTTCAGTGCTCATCTCTAGGCACTAGCAGAAGAAAGGACATGGTAACCAATTGACTTGAAGAAGGTTTTTCTCTTTGGAGGCCTCGCTCAGCTGTGAATCCCAACACTAAACACTTTGCAAGCACAAGTTGGAAAGATGTAGCAGCAGCTGCTTTAATTGTTTGTGCAGCTGCTCTAGTTAGGCTACAATTCTATGGTAATTTGCTTTGTCAGGATCCGTAATGCATGTAAGCAGCAGAAAAAAATCCTCAGGCATTTTGAGACACAAAGGAAGGCCTTTGGCCTTCGTAAGTTCATATAATATGTTCACTTTAATAAGAAGCGGGCATAACCAACCCATCTATTCTGCCTGTACAGTATTTGCTACACGGAGTTATGGAAATCATATTGGGATTTGTACAAACATGTATGAGTCATATATTGAAGAATATAATACTAACTATGTATTAAGTCACTACCAATAAATATTTATGTATTCACACTGTAAATATTTTAAGAAAGAGACCACATAGTCGCTGTCTTTAAAGAAAGAGTAATGTGTGTCAAAACATTCCACCAGCTTTGATGCCTTTCTGAATAAGCAAAACATTTAAAGAATGGCAAAAATATTACTAAAATCTGCACTGTTCCAATTGAACTATAATCTGAGAAGTGCAATTACAACCACCAAATCATTTCTGAATTAACTTCTGATATTAATAAAACAAGCTTTGGTGTGGAATTAATGAAACATACAAATATGTGATTTTCTTGTCTTTATTTTTAAAATATGAGAAAAAAGAGAAGTCTAGTTTTGAGTTCATAGAAAGCCACAGAAGAGACTGTCTATCCATGTTTCCCCACCTTAGGTTTCAATCTCAAACCTACAGTTGAATAGGCCCCACTTAACTCAATGATCTTTAATTTTGAGTAGACACATAGAGGATTATACTACACCCCCCACCCCACCCCACCCAAAAAAACACAATTCAGGTACTATGCATATATCTTTGTGTTGTCATTCTTTTTTAACAATAGTTATTATGTGACAATAAATTATAAATGGGTATATGTAGCAACTTTGTCTTTTTAATCTCTTGTTCTGTATTTTATTGCAGGCGCACCCCCCAAAGAAAGACTCAGACACGGGTATATGGATAAAGGCATTGGGCCACATTTATTGAATCATGCCCTAGTCCGAATTATAAATTTCAATTGGTACTCAGTCAATTATAATTCTTAAGGCAAGCAGGCCGCAGTAACACTGGTAAGGTTCCTCCCAAAATTGCCAACGGCAATTGGCTACAATGTATCCATTTGTATCAATTTGTTTGTTACGACAAACAAATTGTTGACCGTAGTCAATAAACTATCTACTGACCCCACCCTCTGACGTGTATCCGTCAAATCACGGGGTGATGCATGCTGAAGAGCTCCTGCCATCACCCCATTGCCTGGTTCGTCGTTGACCGGTCAACGTTATTAAACTTGTACCTGTCTAAGTGTTGGCCAGTCAATTGCGAACCTGCCGGATACCTATGGGTCATAAATATTTACCTTACCAGTGCTACCCGCCACACGGGGAGGCTTCAATAAAGACTCACCGCCCCCCCCCCCAGACCGTCAGCTCGGTCAACAGGCCTGCTTGCAAATCTTCCAAAAAGAGGTTCATACCTCTAGCCGACAGATGGACCACATCCCCTGTATAAAGATCATAATTTTGTAAACTAATGGTGGGGTGTCGGATGACCCACCCCAAACCCTTGTCTGCAAAGAACCGGGCAACTGCCCTGTTCACCGAGCAGCGAGCACGGTCAAGGGCATGGAGGTTAATACCCCCTCTGTAAGCGTGACGCGGTATGATGTCCGACCATAGCAGTGTTGTGGAAGGCCACACATAATGCAAATAAGCTAGGTCGCTGCAAATCGCATATTTTAAAGAAAGGCCAGTGACCTGGCCTAGGTCATTGCCCCCGAGGTGCAGCACCAGGACATCAGGCGGTTCAGCATCCCTGATGGAGAAAAGGAATGGCAACAGTTCCCGCCATAACATTCCACGCTTACCATACCACCTGATACATGCGGAGGCACGCAGTCCAAGCTGGGGTCCCCACTCTGTCGCCGCAGCGTACTGCGCTGCCCAGTGCACATAGCTATGGCCCACCAGCCATACTGCCACCGGTTTGCGGGGACACACAGGGTCTGTAAGAGAAAAAGAGAACAGTGACTTAACTGGTACTCATGCCTGAAGAGGGCGAACATATAATGCAAAACACTTAGATCCCCATCTCCCCATACGGCGTATATCAGCCTCAGAGTACCCAAAAGCAGCCGCAGTAGAAGCAGCCCCTATTCTAAAAGAATGGGTGCCGTAACGAGCCCCGGGGAGGCCAACACTGGACAGTGCCTTACCAGTCACCTTCCAAAATTGAAATTTAGTCAGGGGAGACCCATCCTGGTGGCAGAAAAACGGGCCAGGGTGCGTGCCACGCACTGCAAGGAACTCATGTAGGGCACCAACCGGACAGATGTCTGAAATGGAACATCGTAGCAGTCTAACACCACTGCCTACACTGTGCTGATCAACTTTTGAGGACCGTATCCTCAACTAAGCCCACTCATTAGAGACATAGACATCTTCGAGTTCCAGTGCCCTACGAGCCGCATCTGCCTTAGACAGTAGTACCAACTCACTGATGCGGAGCGCTCCAAAGAAGGCCACCGTGGTAGCTGCATGAAAAAGAGCTGCCTCATACCTGTCAAAACATAGATTAGGCCAGCCTCGTGAAAGGTGTGTGAGCACCCTTGGGGAAATTGGGTGGCGAGTGTCTGGGCGGCGTCCACGTTCCCGTGTCCACCCCTTCAAAACATGTCGTATACGAAAATCAGTCATGTTGTCAGCAAAACCCCTCACCTTGGCCATGAATGCCAGTGCTGACAGCCTGGATGCTATGGTGCGGGGAGCTAGGCCCAGACTGTGTAGGTAAACCATAAATTGAAGAACGTGTTCAACTGGAATGGGCCAGACTTCGGGCAACCGGAGTTGCACACAAAATTGTTTAAATTGATTAAATGCATGTTGATACGCCTTACGCGTGCGGGGCGCGAGTGACATGCCGATCGCCCGGTTCACCTCTCCTTGCCAAATGTCCAAATCTCGTCCGGGAGTTGCGAGGGGAATTCCTCCGCGTCCGGAGCCAAGGCGCGGTACCGGGGGATCTGCAGGCGGGATAAAGCATCAGCAATATCGTTATTAATTACTGGTACATGTCTGGCCCTAAAGAGCACATTGAGGCGCAAGCTGCGTAACACAAACTGGCGAACTAACCCCATGACCCTGGGTGATTTAGATGTCTGAGAATTGACAATGTGGACCACCGCAGCATTGTCACACCAAAAATGGACTACTGAATTGGCCCACTCCTCACCCCATAGCATCAAAGCTCCCAGTATCGGGAAGAACTCGAGGAATGTGAGATTGCGTAGACGATCCGTGCCCCGCCATGCTGGAGCCCATTGGCTGTAGGCCCACCTCCCCTCAAAATAAATCCCGTATCCGAGGGACCCAGAGGCATCCGACTGAACCTGAAACCTAGGGGAGACCAAGAGGTCAGACCTCCAAAATGATACCCCATTGAATTCCCGCAGGAACTTAAGCCAAACCAACAGGTCAGCCCTCATGCCCCTGGTCAGTCGGACCCTGTGGTGGCGCCTCGATAGCCCAATCATGGCGTCACATAGGCGTCGAGCAAAAGCTCTGCCAGGCGTGACCACCCTGCAGGCAAAATTAAGATGACCATGTAAAACTTGGAGCTCACGAAGTGACACCTTACGTTTGGCCAGCAAGGCCAACACCATCGCAGAGATCCGTGTGACCTTGTCCATAGGTAACCTGGATGTCTGCGCGACCGTGTCAATTTCAATACCCAGAAATGTGAGCGTAGTTGATGGGCCCTCGGTCTTTTCGGGCGCTAAAGGGACACCAAGTTCCTGCATTAGCGTCTGAAATGTAGTGAGGAGACGCGTGCACGTGTCCAAACCCCGTTCCCCCCCGAACAAAAAATCATCGAGGTAATGGGCTACAGACCGGGACCCAGACCTGCGAACAAAGGCCCACTGGAGAAAAGTGCTAAAGCATTCGAATGCTGAACAGGAAATAGAGCAGCCAAAAGGCATGGCTTTATCTACATAAATTTTTTCCTGAAATTTAAAACCCAATAACTCAAAGTCACCCGGGTGCACTGGCAACAACCGGAATGCCGATTTAATGTCACATTTTGCCAGAAGTGCACCCGGGCCACAAGCACGCACCATGCGCAGGGCCCAAATGACGTATACCTGACTGAACAAAGGTCATCAGGAATGGCCTCATTGACCGAATGACCCGCCGGGTATGATAAATGGTGAATTAGACGAAATTCACCAGGGGCCTTTTTGGGAACCAAACCTAAAGGGGAAACCTTAAGATTAGGAAAGGGAGGCCTAGAAAAGAGGCCAGCTACCCTCCCTGCATTTACCTCCTTGGCAATACTTAGGGCGGCCACCTCCTCCCTACCCTTCAGGGAAAGCAAATTAGGAGCATCCTGGGGTCCCCGCACCCCCTTGAATGGGATACGAAAACCACACTGGAAATCTTCGAGTAGGTACCTCGCCTCATCCTTCCTCGGGTAAGTCGAGAGCCACCTCTCTAACATAAATATGTTAACTGGGGAGGGGGCCTTTTGACTGACCAGGTCCTTCAGCGGCAGTTCTGCCCGCTCCCTGTCCACCTCTACCTCTGCCCCGTGATCCACCGGCTCGCGGACACGCGGCGGCGGCATGGGGGCCAGCGCAAGAGGGACACTCGTGTTTGTATCGGCACTGTTTTCTATTGCATACACCATTGGCCGAGAAACTCCAACACAGCAAGCGGGCTGGAACCCCCTGCCCCGCCACTTGGTGGGGAGCCTGCGTTGGAGTAGCTCGCTGGACGGCATGGCCGCAATGGTACCTCTCCCTAGGCGCCAGGCGCGTGGGGGTCATGTATAAAAGCCACAACTTCTGGCATGGCTCATCCCATCTCATCTCCGGGTGTAAGGGCACCCTCATCCTGAATTCCTCATCGTAAGCCAACCACGATGGGCCAGGAAAATCCACCATCGCCCTGTAAATATTGTCCAAATATTGGACCATAGGGATGGCCAAATCGGGCCGGGCCCTGAGGTACACCGCCATATAAATGAGATATGCGGGTAACCAGTTGGCCCAAGTGCGCGGTGGCTTGCGACGACAAGACAGCTCTTTGTCTCTGTCGTCCTGGCCTTCCTTCTCTTCCTTGGTGAGCTCACGGTTCAATAGGGAGAAAATATCAACATACTCCCCCTGCGAAATCTTTTCCCTCGTGGCCTGGGACAAATGATCCCCGAGGGGCAAGGAATACCCTGCCGTCGGCAATGCCGACACCGGCACTGTATTCACACGGGGCATCGGCAGCAGTGACTGTACAGTCCCTGCGATGCCCGGTACAGTCCTGGGGGCGGAACCCCCCCCCCCCCCGCCCAATGTTGTGCCAGTAAGGGACCCATTGGCACCAGGGTAAGCTGGGAACTGATACCCACCCGCCTCAACATGATGAGGCCATGGCCACTGAAAACTAACACCTGAAGTGGACTGTGATGTGGGGACATTAGCTTGAACCTGATACTCACTGGGTGCACCCCCGTGAGCCGCCCCCACTGGGGGTTCCGGCCCATGGCGGGCGTCGGAGCTCGCGACCGCAATCGAGCTCTGGGGCCACATCTGGCCACTCCCCGGCTGTAATTCCGGACAAACGGGGAGCTGCGAGATCGCAGCCGGCGCAGGCCGGAGCGTCTCCAGCAGCTCAACCCTACTGGCCGCCTGCTGCAGAGTGGCGGCTGTCGAGGTGGCAGGCGGGCAAAAGGGGGCCCCAGTCGGCAGTGAAGTCCCCCCCCCCCGAGGGGTTGTTAATGACCCCCAAGGATGCTTCCAGCACGGCTAAATGTGCCAGCAATGCATCAACAGTCGCAGAACCCCCGGTATAAGGCGGGTGGTACACTGGGGGCCCCCATTTGGGAGCCAGGTCCTGAATAGGGCCATGCCCAAAACTCCGGCCCATGAGGGGCCAGAGGCAAGCCCTGCTGGGTGACAGCACCAGGCCCTCCCCCATTGTCAGGACCCATGGCCGGCAATTGCGGGCCGGGGACCAAAGCCCCTGCAGGGCCATCCTGAGGCTGGAGAGCCGAGGGCCCCACCCTAATCTGCCCCATCCCACCGGTAACGGTGGGTGCCATCGATGTGGGGCCCTGTTGCGGGGGCGCAGTCGCGGTCCTCCGACTCGATTGCTGCCCCCTAGCAAGCGCAGGGCCAGGCAAGTGCCTCCCTCTTGGCCGCGGCTTGGTCGCCGGGGCCTTCCTTTTGGGAGGCATAGCTGCAAAAGACGATCCCTTTCCGGGGATCAGAAGTGCCGAAATGGCTCAACAGCCGAAGACTGGGCTGGAGAGCCGAGAAGAAACAAGGAGCGACGGAGAAAACTTCTCCTCTCCGTCGCTTCTTCTAAAATGGCAGCTCGTCTGCCTCGTGGCCACCCCTTTTATAGAGGGGTGGACACGCCCCCTAACTCACCCAGATGTCTGCGTCCGGGGGGGGCGCAAAGAGCGTGGCGGCCATTTTGGCGCCGCGCTTTCAATATGGTCTCTAAAGTGATTCACAGTGAAGGAATATATGCAACCACAAACTTCTTTTAAATTACAGTTTCGTTCTTAATCATATATATTGCTTCCAATTTAAATATTGTAGTACATAATACATCTTGAGAAATCCAAATGACTAAAAAAATTTAAAAAATGTACTTGGCAGTTGGAATATTTTCTTTTGCAGTGCTCATTTTCTCACACAACCTCCTCTGTTACTTTATCATTTTGCCTTAAAGACACAGGGTTGATCTTTGTTTGCTTCATTGGCTTTTCCAGAATAATTGTCTTCAGAAATAGGTCCCAGCCATTTCCATATACAAAACTAAGAGATGGTCCAGACACATCATGTAGCTCAATGGCTAGACCTCTTTGGGTTTACTCAAAGTTATGGCATTCATGTTTATTTTTGTTAAAATGCTGTGGTCATTTTTAGGTACAGCAATAGGGCTGCATACTTTGGAGCACTCACAATGATCCCACTGTAGAGCTATTGAACATCAAAAGAGCCCATGCATTCTGTTAGAATGCACCCAAGAGAATCTGTGGGCGGTGTAATCCAAGGTGACAACCCATTGAAATATGTAGTGGGCTGTGACATTAAAATGGATGATGGAGAAAACCCTTTTACTTTCATCTTGTTAAAAATATTTCTCTAACCGATATGGAACAATTCTAAAATTGTAATTTGTTTTACACCCTACTGAGAAATAGCTAGGTTTTTATGAACATTATTGTTGTTTCTATCAGTTATTGCCCTTATCCTTTTAAAAAACTACTTCCACTTCCTTGGCACAAATATTGTAACTCGGTCAAATTGAGATAAGATATATAATCCACAAAATGGACTCTATGTTTTATTGCCATAACCTTTAAATACAATGATTTCCTCATACCACCTTCTTTTAATCAGACATATATTTTATCCTTCCCCTCCAGATAAGTGAGGTAGTAAACTGGGAAAGCAAAGAATTCTGGGCACACAGCAAAGAAAAAAAGAATAAAAAATTAAACTGGAAAACTGTTAAAGACCTTTTATTTTTGCTAACAGTTTTGCAACAAGAAAACTGAATTAACTGATTTTAAATATTATGTGATATAAATGATAATTTTTTTAAAGGTAATATACGAACCTTTGATATGATGGAGCTTTTGATTAATGTACTAAATCCAAATCTTCAAAACAGATTGAATTGCTCACAGCTTTCTTAAGACAGAGAGTTTTTCTGCCTTAGAGGGTCAATGTGAACATTCATATAACCTTCAAATAAAAAATATGAAAGAACACAAATATTGGTAAGAAATGTATTCCTATATGGATATCAGGAAATTAGAATTATAAATAGGCTCTGAAGGGCAAAACTTCAGAGAGAAAGTTGTTTATTGTACTAGCATCCAGTTATCATAAAACCCAAGGCTGGAATTTGCCACTAGATTTTTCAGGTCCCAAAATTCACAGAGTTCTTCTATTCATCAGCTCAGCTGGTTGCCTTGAGATGTCATCACACAAAGTCCCTCTAGCAATATTATAGGTAAACAGGAGAAAAAAGATGGAGGGTGATGGAGAAAAGGCATAAACAAAGAGAAAAAGTAAGAAAAATGTTCCTTTTTGGACTACTTCAGTTCATAAAATTAGATTCCAGCAACCAAAATCAAAGGCTCATAAGCTTGGCACCTGATTATTATGATTTATAGGAATATTATAGTGGAAGAAAATCAATATACTGTATATTCTAAAAGTTATATTTTTCTCAGATTAATCTGATGCGCCTCCGCAGGTCCAAGACAACCGGGGGGGGGGGGGGGGGGGGGAGAGAAGGATACAAACATTTCCTTCCAAAATTGCTTTAATAACTTCAAACGTATATGTTTTGGGCTTTAATCATATGAACATTTGTCTCCAATCTTGCTGCAGAGTTTATATATTTAATGCCATCTTTGTGCAGTATTTAACAACAACTGATTGTCTTTATACAAAGTGCGGTATTATGTTTCCAAAATAGTTAAGCAAAAGGAAAGTTACAATGATCTATCAACTTTGACACAGCATGCTGCATAAAGTCTCAGCTGCAGCTGAAATTGAAAAAAAATGTCACTTTTTGTTAATATGGATGTCTGTCTGTTTGACTTGCAATGTAGACAAAAGGGATTTAATATTATCACAAAGTGCTGAGGGTGGCTTTCAAAAACAAGGTGCCTCATTCTGTATTCCAGATTTCCCCGAGTCTTACATGTTTCTGTGTACTTCATCAGTAAAGCAAAAAACAAAATGTGACTAATAGTCCCCTATTTCTGATTGCATACTATTGCCTTTTTACAACAGTATACTGATTTTCATTGATTGCAAAGCAACCTGAACATCACCTTTTTTTCATGTATGTCTACAATAGATATAGAGTATAAAGAAAGAGGTTATGGTGGGGTGGGATGGGGAACTGAAATACATAAAAAACAGACAAATGGTATTTTTGATACAATTGTTTTTATTTTACCTGTAGGGCTAACATCTGGATGGTTTATGGTTTACATTTTCAAGATGACATCTGTTTCAGTTTCTTACACTATTATTGCCTGTAAGGCAGCAGGCAACTGAAGAGAGCATCCACAGTACAAACTCTCTCTCTCTCTCTCTCTCTCTCTCTCTCTCTCTCTCTGTGTGTGTGTGTGTTTGGTGTTCTTGTTGTTCTTGTTGTTGTAGTTTAATTAGGGCAGGTGGAAATCTTCAAAAGATGCAGTGGAGCCCTTGCTTCACAGTGTGTGGGATTTTGACCTACTAAAACCGCCTCCCATTACGTCCTGCCACCCCATGGAACCGTTGTCAGGCCTTACTTCGCGAGTGGCAGACTGGCTGTTAAAACCCCTCCTCCAATTTGGCTACTCGCTCTCTATGCTTCTGACTGCCCTCGTCTCAGGTTCTCCACACGTCTAAGTTCCAATATGACCCTGACCATATAATTACACATCGCAACCCAGGTAGTCTCCCTACTCAACATCTTGTCGATGATGTCTTCTGGAGACAGCTGTCATCAAAAATGCCTCTGTTGAATTTCACGTTCTGCATCAAAATGTGGACAATGAAAAAACATGTGCTCCATGTCTTCCTGCATGGTGTGTGTGTGTGTGTGTGTGTGTGTGTGTGTGTGTGTGTGTGTGTGTGTGTGTGTGTGTGTGTGTGTGAGAGAGAGAGAGAGAGAGAGAGAGAGATCCATAAATCTACCAGTAAAATTAATTTTGAAAGATTTAGTAGCCCCACCATCTCTCTTGCTGCCTCACTTTCTAAATCTTTCCTTTCATCTTTCTGCCTTCCCAAAGTGTCTCTATGGTTTAAACATTTACAGACAGGGAAAGAAAAATAGTGTGGCAGTTACTGACAATGAGAAACAGAATAAACTGGAGCACCATTGTTTTGTGACAATGTTTTGGCAAGTTTTTTCAGGCTTTGGACCTGGGAAAAAATACATTTGAGGCTTTGGAGGCAATTCCTATTACAACACAAAAAGCTACTGTGTCCTTTTCTTACCTCCCTGAGGCAGTCTGAAGTCACAATCAATATGTGAGATGTATAACAGCTGAAAACTGGCTTCACTGAAGATCTTGAAAGAAGAGAATAATTTGAAATTGCCTAAGCCTGGACACAGGAATCTAAATTTTGGATTACATAATTCAAGTTTCAGAATAAGTAGTGAAATTGCACTGCTTCTTCTAGCAAATTTCTTTTTTTAAAAGCTGTTCTTCCCAGATGGTTGTATGGCCAAAGGCTTTATTCTTTCCATTTCACCGCAGCCATCAATATTTTCTCTTCTCCTTGCTTTGAACAGTTTAAACATAACGGTTAAACTAGTCATCATCAGCAAATTAAATTATTTTTGCTCAGGGCCACTCTGTTCATATTATGCTATGTTTGCCAGTTACTGCTATAATTTACCTTGTATACATCTGGAATTTTCAGAAAGATATGAAAAATTGTGCCACTGGTTGTTTGGTCGTCCTCTTGATATGTCTGTTTTCGTTTGTAGCAGATAGTCACAAATATCTGTCTGCAAACTGAGGATAGCACTTTATGCACCTGAAGGACATGCTAATCCAAAAAATGTAAAAGTTTTGGCTTTTCAGGTGGAAGAGCTGTTCTGTTAAATATTTCTTATCCCTCTCTCACATTAAATGAATTATGCATAGTGTGGTTAAAATGAATCCCAATTCAGTGGATATTGAGAGATTGCTTAAAAGTTTCTGCCATATATTTCTTCTTCACACAGAGATTTTTAAAGGGATCACAAGCACATGAAGTGTGCTGTTTTGGGGTGCCAGTGCGGATAAAACTATAATGGCACTTAAAGGGTAAGAGTCAACCACTCAAGAGAGATGGAAAGGGCACTGCAGATGTGGTGTACAACAGTAAACATCAAGTGATACATAGAGAGAGCTATTGAGCATTGGAGATGTGGAAAAATAGCCAGAAAAGGGAAAAATCCTGGTCTACAGAGCTACAACCTGAAATATGATCACTGTGAAAATGGTGAGTGTGGCTTTTACTCCTAGTTCTGAATGGAATCTTTACTGTGAGTATTTTTAGTTCTGTGCTCTTTTCATTTAAAGTAGAAAATGGGAACATCACAATCTTGTAAAAAGTTCCAGATATTATTTCATCTTTACTCTTGGGAATTACAGAACAACACAATTAATTCATTAATACATGCACAAGAAAAACCTTAGATTTTATCACATTGTACTTTTCCCAAAACCTACCAAAACTGTGAAACAAAATGATAAAAGCTCAACAGCATAAACAGAAAATGTCTTTCCCCCAACCCCAACCCCCCAGTACATTAAGAACTGCCCAAATGGCCACAGTAACTAAATAGGTCCTTTTGTGAGATGAAAACAAGTGCTCACAGTCTTCAAGGAACATAGATATCCTTGATTGACTTTTAAAAGAATAGATACATCACTTCTGTCTGAGCATAAAAATATAATAAACAATGCTATTATTAAGCTACCTGTAGAAGAGGAGGAGAACTTACCAATTCCATTTTCTGGCAAAAGAGTTTTTTAAAAGTTGATGACAATAGATGGTCATTGAAAGTGACTCATCAGTATAGATCAGGGGTGGACAACCTTGGTGCCCCAGGAGTTCTTTGACTTCAATTCCCAGAAACCCTGATCAGCAGGTGTGCTTACTTGGGCTTCTGGTATTTGACGTCCAAGAACACCTGGGGCACGAAGATTGGAAACCCCTGGTGTAGATCATTAAAAGATGCAGTAAAATCCATGGAGGCACAGAAGGGCAGATTCCTTTGGTATTTTTGATTTTTAAAAGACAGGTGGAATCACAGTGAATGGAAATGCCAAGCCCAAATGCTCTCAACAATACACAATGAAAGTTGTGGTGTGCTGCTGTTGTTGTTGGTTCTTTTCTTTCTTCTTTTCTTTTTGTAAAAGTGGCCAGTCATGGTAACACACCACTGGACAGCTGTCCAGTGGTGTGGCTTTGCCTCCCACCCTCAGGAGAGGCAGAAGTTGGGCATGCCCGGGGGTGTGCCGGGCCAGGGAAGGTGAGGAGCCAAGCCTGATTTTGAGGCTTGTCTTCCCCGACCCTGGCCCAGTCTGGAGCTTTGTAGGTGAGCGGAAGCCCACCTGCCCACCCTCAAAGAAGCAGTGAGCGATTAGCCGGTCACTTCTGGGCCGAGTGGGAATTTTTGCACACATCCTTGATTGGCTGTGGGATGGTGGTGTTTTTGCCCACTTCACACTGTTGTGGACTGGGGTAATTGGCTTGGCAGTTCAATTTTGGTCACATGGCGGGTAGCACGTAGTTAAATGGTAGGTGAAGGCCTAGGATTATTCGGGAATGACCTTGGGCATGTTGGTCGGCCAGAAGCCGGAAGACCTTTGGCTTCCACTTCCAGATGAGGGGCATGCTCAGTGGTTGAGGGACGTGCTGTTGGACTACAGCCTTGAGAACAGCATTTACCATTATACCTGAATGGTGAACCGGGATGGGGACTGTTGAAGAACAGCACGATCCCGGTAAGCTGGTATTCACCTTGATGTGAGTGGAGAAGGTAAAGTTATCACCTTTGCTCCATCAATTAGAATCGCGCTACTCAGTCCCTGCTGCAGGCAAGCAGTTTAGTTTAAAGTTCATGTTAATAAAGTGGCCCTGAGTTTAATTCCAGCACTGTGTCTGTCTTGTTATTCCAGGGGTTGTAGGGCAAGGACTACCAGTTCTCCAAAATGTTCAGTCATACTTTAAATGCCCATCTCCTTCTATTTTGGTGTTTCCTTCTTTTGTTACTACAAATAGTGTCTTGTATTTGTCCCCTAAACCCGGAATTATAAGACAAACACAAGTGTTGGAATTTCAGCTAGCACTGCAACTGTATTATTTAAATTGGTGAACTACTCCATTCTGTAATCAGGCCTAACATAGTGCAAATGCCTGAGCACAGAGCTAGGAGATTCTGCATACCCCTGCACCTGTCCCTCATGGGTGAGTCCCACAGTCTGCACAGCTCAGCCTTAATAATAATATTGGAGTTGGACCATTACATTCAACCAGTCTTATTATGGTGTGTATGCTATAATTCCTCGACTTTGGCATAAGTAGCCTTTATTATGAATAAAGGGACACTACTGTCTCATGTAGAATCCAGTCTTATTTTCAGATATGAGCATTTTGCAATGTAACCTTATCTCAAATGGAGCATTGCAGTCTCACAAAAGATCCTAGCATATGCCCTGATGTGGGGACGTAATGTTGTAACCTTAGCACTTGGTTAAAATAGAAAAGCCTTACTAGGTGATGTTTCAGAGTAGAGACTGCCCCTGAGGTCAAGAAAGATTGGAGAACAATCACTGAACACTCAGTGAATGGAGAAAAATAATAGAGGGTACAAGCAACATGCCATTTAGCTTTGATCAGAAACTTGTACCTCTGAAAAACTGTGAGGGCATGTGCACACATTGTTTGCATATACATATTGTGTTGCTGTTTAAATACCGTCACATGGAAATGCATAGCTAATTATCATAATTTAATGAAGGATAATCAAATTACCTTTGTGATAATACTTTAGAAGCAGTTTATCCATTCCAAAGGATGATGATGATGATGATGATGATGATGATGATGATGATGATGATGATGATTATTATTATTATTATTATTATTATTATTATTATTATTATTATTATTATTATTATTATTATTATTATTATTATTTGCAAAACCACCTACCTTGGGAGGAAAAAGCAAGGCAGCTTTCCAACTTTTTTTTCACTTGCCTAGCCTGGATTGCAACATGATAGGTCTTTGCTCAATTAGGCTGACAGTCAGCATTTTTCTACTGGAGATTTTCACTACTTCCTGAAACTTTGTGATAAAGCTTTGATTCCTGAAAGTTGTGTCTTTTGAGGATTTGTCCCTTAGCTTGAGAGTGAGAAGGAATATTTGTTGTTGATGATGGTAGTGGTTGAGACATAATATCTGCCTACTGGATTTTTGGTACAGTGATATTATTGTTAGTTACAAGAAGAACATATTATTTTAAGAGGAGGTTAGAGGAAAGGAGACAAGATCACTCATTGGCACTGTAATGAGAGAATAGAGGTACAAGTTGGAGAGAGATATACATTGTCCTTTTCCTCAACGCAGATTGTTTTGCTGCTGGATAAGCTTGGTGATGCCATTGGCATGGAAACACAGTCATTCAATGATGTGGAATTGATGAGCAGAAAAACAATCACCATCCAGGACTATATCCCTGAATAAATATACAGTATTACATAAACCTGGATGAGAAGTGTGTCCCTGTTGGTTTTCCTGTATCTCTTATAAATGTTTGAGACTGTTGACCCTGGTATCCTTCTGGACTATTTCTCTGGAATTTGAAGACTGTTTTTAACCATGGCTTTGGTTCTTTCTCAAGATTTATATATAAATATGACTATTAAATTAAATTAAATTAAATTTAATTTAATTTAAACTCAGAAATTGTTGCTGGGAAGTACAGTTCTCCATTGGTCTGTGGAATCTTTCTAGATTCCACTCTATCTAACATATACATGAAAATTGGAGGGAACAATCACCTGTAATAGTTGGATTTATTCAGTGGTGGGTCTCAGCAGATTCACATCAGTTTGCCCGAACCAGTAGCAGAAATTCAGGCTGGCCCCACCCATCCAAGTCTTGAAATCAACCTAGCAGTTTGAAAGTAAGAAATTGCAAGTAGATAAATAGGGACCAATTTGGTGGGAAGGTAATAGCGTTCCATGCACTTCGGTGTCTAGTCATGCCTGCCACATGACCATGGAAACATCTGCAGCAGCAGACAGCGCTGGCTCTTTGGCTTTGAAACAGAGATGAGCACTGCATCCTAGATTCGGATACGACTGGGTTTCGAGCAAAGGAAACCTTTACCTTTTATTTGGGTGCAACGCAGGGCTTCCGCCTGGCCACGCCCACCATGCCACGCCCACAGTGTGGTAGTAATTTTTTTTAGCCCACCACTGGATTTAGTGCCACCAGCATGGTGTTGACACCCAAGTTTATTTCTTCTTTCCCTTCAAATCCAAGGAAGCTGTCTTACTTGTAAATTGCTGTCTGGGATCTGCACATACCTGTCAAGTATCCCATTTCCCCCATGAAAACCCCTTATTTTTACCCCTCTTCTTGCCCCCCTCCCATTTTATTAATTTCCCCGTAATATCCCTTATTTTTTTAAAAAAAATCCTGACCGGAGCCCTCACAGGCGAAGCTGCATTATGTTTTTCCTGCCATCAGAGGTCACTGTGGCCTTTCGCTTGTGGAAGGAGATAGAGAAGGTGGTGAGAGAGAAGGTAGTTTCTCTTTCATTTCCCTGCCACATGGTCATGGAGGCTTCATTTTTGTTGCTGCTGGTGCTGGTCGGAGCCACCATGGGACGGGAGTCTACTCTAGGTGAGCGATATTTCATATATGGAGATTAACTCCTCAGCTGCTGGGAGGTTTGGAAACTACAGAGGTTGCTTTTTACTTTACTAATTCCATTCCTTAAGCTGGATCCGACATTCTCAGGTGTTGGTGCTTCAACTGGTTGCAGTGAGGAACAAATAGATTGGTTGATTTGGGGAAATTAATCCCTTGCTCCTCCACCCTAATTTGGGGGGGGGGGTGTCTAGTCACATGCAGGGCTAGTTCACCCTAGGGGGCTGGTTTACTATTCTGCTCTTTGCTTCCCAGAATATTTTTTTGAATTAGAAATGAGTAAACAAGAAAGAAAACAAAACAAAAGTCCCCCAAGAAGATGGGAAAAGGGTTCTTTGGCCCACACAGCTTTGTGCCCATTGCATCTACAATACCATCTAGCCATCTTATTTTTGGCCACCCCCTTCTTTTGTCCTCCACCTTTCCGAGCATCAAGGCCTTCTCAAGTGAATCCTCTCTTCTCATTTGATGTCCAAAGTACTTTAGCGTCATCTTTACTATTTGACCTTTAATGAACAGTCGTGGTTGATTTCTTCTAGGATTGACCTATTTCTAACACCACATTTCAAAGGCATCTATTTTTCTGTGCTCAGCTTTCCTAATGGTCCAGTTCTCACACCCATACAATACCACCGGGAATACCATTGCTTTGACTATGCAATTTTTTGTTTGCAAGGTGATGCCTCTACTTTTAACTATGTTCCCCAGGTTTCTCATAGCTTATTTCCCAAGCATCAGTCGCCTTTTTTTTTTCACGGCTGCAATCACCATCTGCAGCGATCTTTGATCCTAAGAAAGTAAAATCTGCCAGTCATATCCAACTCTAGGGTGCAGTGCTCATCTCCATTTACAGCCAAAGAGCCAGTGCTATCTGTGTTTGCAGACATTTTCATGGCCACGTGGCAGGCATGACTAGAGCCCAGCAAGTCACATGGCTATATTTGGCCACGCCCACATATTTGGCCACGCCACGCCAAAATTTCCCTTATTTTCAAATCCAAAACTTGACAGGTATGGATCTGCAATGAACCAGGTGAAGCTTAAAATCAAACCTTTACCCCAACAAGACAGAAGAGCTGCTGTTCAGTTGAAAGGGATATTAGGAAATACTGTAGTGATTGAATCAGTTGGAAGGAATTAATGTCCCACTAAAAATTCAGGTTTGGCCAGGATTCAGCAATAACCACTGCTGCATCTGCATCATTTAAGCTAAAGTGCAAGCTGTGCTGGCTTTCGAAGAAGTCTAATCTGGGCCCATGTTTTAGCTGTTTTTTATTTTGATTAATGTGCTGCCCATGAAAAGTGTTTAGAATCTGGGTCCAAAATGCTGCACCCAGTTCTGACTGTTGCCAGTTATAGTGACAATAGAAATTCTTTGTATGACAATTCTGGTGGTTACCAGTCAGTTAACTGGCACAGTTTGAACTGTTGGTTATCACTTACGAAGCCTGAAACAACTTGTGTGTAGACTACCTGAAGGACTATATACCCATATAGGTATTAAGATCTTCAGGAAAGGTCTTTCTCACTGTTCCGCCACACAGTCATGTTTGGAAAGAGGGTCTTCTTGGTAGCCATTCCAAAATGATGGAACTCCCTCCCAATGGTGGTTAGGTTGGCCTCCTCCTTACTGTCTTTTTGTTAGGAAACAGACATTTTTAGTGGCCTTTGATGGCTGAACAACTGATGAGAGTGCTGGGTGTTATTTTACAACTTTTTAAACATTTTGTTAGTTTAATGTTTCATGTGAAAATGTCTTACAGTTTTCATACTGTAATTTGTTGTGTTGTTTAGTTATATTTGTTGTTAAATTGGACTGTGAGCTACCTTGACTCACTTAAGGAAGAAAGGCAGGATAAGAAAGGAAGAAAGGCAGGATAAGAAAGACCTAATAGTTACAGGGGCATGACTTCACTTAATAGCAATACAAGAATATCATATTACTCAAGTGTTGATTTGTAGTGGGCACAAAAATGTAGGGGACAAACATAGAAACTGGAGCAATGACTGGAACCGTTTGTCTTGGCAAATAAAATTGATTTAATGATTTCTGCACTTCTCAAAAAGTCTTTTATAACACAAAGATCCGAACTCCTTTCGATAACAGGAATTTTCAGTTTTTTCCTCAGGGATCTAAATAAACAATTTAACAATATTTACCAACAGATACGTACATAGATATATACATATATACATATATACACGGTCTTGTAATAAAGGTTGTAAACCTATCTCTGTCCCAGGTCCTGCCAACCTAGCAGTTGAGAAGCAAGAAATTACAAGTAGATACATAGGTAAAAGGTAACAGCATACTGTGTGGCCTGCCATCTAGTCATGTCTGTCACATGCCCACATAAATGTCTGCAGATGCAGACAGCGCTGGCTCTTTGGCTGTGATTAGAGATGAGCAGTGTCCCCTAGAGTCAGATGCAACAGGCCTTTTACTTTACTTACATTTTAAAGGTAAAGGTAAAGGTTTCCCTTGCTTGAAAGCCAGTCGTATCCAACTCTAGGGTGCAGTGTTCATCTCTGTTTCTAAGCCGAAAAGCCAGTGCTGTCTGCTTCTGCAGACGTTTCCGTGTTCATGTGGCAGGCATGACTAGACACCGGAGTGCACGTAACGCTGTTACCTTCCCACCAAAGTGGTCCTTATTTATCTACTTGCAATTTCTTGCTTTCAAACTGCTAGGTTGGCAGGAGCTGGGACGAAGACGGGAGCTCATTTCCGTCCTGGAGTACTCAGGAATCGAACTGCTGGCCTTCTGCTTCCCAGTCAGCATCTTAGCCACTTGAGCCACTGCAGTCTTACATGTTACTATCTCATATTCTGCTGTGACTGTTGAGATAAGAACAAGGTAAATGGGAAGAAAGCATATTTGTACTGCAGGACAGTGACTTGTAGCATTTGGTGATTTTTTAAAAAGCTATAATTAAACTATTAATGTTACTTCAGAGAAAAAGAAAAACATAATTTCTTTTAAAATGTTGATAACTATTTGGACAATGTTTCTATTACAAAGGAAAGTAATTAGTTTCTCAAGTACCTTTCTAAACTCTAATTAATATTTATTTATTGTGTACTTTTTCCTGTAGGAGAATATATGTGTGTTTAGAGCTGAAGACAGATAATGAAATATTTCTCTTTTCTCTGCCAATATTTCTTGAACGTTGGCATTTCAAAAGAATTTGATAGGACATGAGGATCTTTTGGGGGAGAATATAATTAAGCATCATTCCTAAGGGGGCTACATAATTCAGCAATGAATTGCCACCAAACTAAGAAATAAAATAAAAAGTTTTTTTCCTTTTTCAAAAGATGCTGTTTAAAACGATGGAAAGGAACTAAGTGGCTAGAATAATCATGCAGGCTTCTGAACCAAATTGTAGCAGCTAGGTCAAGATCTGGTAGAAAATGGGTCAGAGCCACCTTGTCAGGTGGAGCCAGTGATAATAGCTCTCTCTGTGTGTCTCTCTCTGTCTCTCTCTCTGCAATTGCAAAGTGGAGGCCAGCTTCAGTAATAGTTCCAATTTCATTCCTCCAGGGCTAGAATGGGGATGATGGCTCTGACTAATGTTTTACTGTATGGGACCAAAGACAACAGGACAGCCGAAGGGTTGGCTTAACTCAGGTTTATTGCATGAGGACCGGGTGAAGCATGGGGTAATGGCGGTGATACATCTCTATATATACAGTAGGGTTTTACATTTGAATCTTGTAGCACGGTAGCTCATTGGCCGCTACCGGCGTGGCCTCGCCCAGGCACGCCTCTCTTCAGTAGTTCTTCTTTCCTGCTGCTGAATGCGGGGAAGGATTTCCCGCGGCTGTCCGTGATTGAGCAATGTGAACCATGTGAGACTGAACGCTCGCAGCTGCCCTCTATGGGCTGCCTGCTCGCGTTCCTTTACAGCTGAGATACATTGTAAATGGAGTGGTTACATTCTATCAGTACAGTGACATGCATACACAACAAATGTCAAGTGCTTTGGATTCATAGTTGAGAGAGATCTTGGATTGCTATGTCCTGGGACTTGTAGTCCATGTCCAAACTTCAAACATTTTCCATTTCTACCACACTTATTAAGATTCTTAGCCAAAACCTTGTCAGTTTTGTTTTATGTCTTCTTCAGCAAGGTGACAGCTTTTTAGAAGAGTAGGAAACAAAGGTATGAGAAGCACAAATTTTGAGTCAGTTTAGATTGGGGCAAAGCTAGATCTACTGTGGAAGAGAGAGAACTCCTCATTGCCATCTTTCTACTGAAGGATTGGATTTCCAGGGAGGTGTGTTGATTCCTCTCTCTCTCTCTCCCCTTCTCTCATAGATTGGTTCCCCAACCAGTAGAATGGAAAATTCTCCTTGTCACTAATTTCCTGTAGAAGAAGGAACCAAATTGTCACATGCTCTTTTGATGATGGAAGCAATGAGGTATCACTGGGGTACAAAAAGATATGCAATCTCCTATTGTCATTGTCTGAGTTTTTCCTTTACTTCTCTTTGCTGTCAAGAAAGAATAGAATTCTTTGTAGTTTGGAGAACATAACCCAGAGGATGCTTGCCTCAAGAATGAATCAGGTCACTTTAAGCAGCTTTCAGAAACCTTCAAAGATACTGGGTACAGGGAAGGCGTAATGTATGATGTACAAGAAGAAAAACATGAGATTGATGATGTCGGCTGATCAGAGAGACAATTGATTGGAAGCATGTAAAGAATGTGAGGTTGAAAGTTCCCATTCATGGGGCAACTTTAGCTGTCATACTCTTCCATTTTGTCTTTACAGTAGCTTTTTGTCTTTATTTTTGCATTACACAAGTAGCTCCATTAGTTATTATGGAGGAAGGAAGAGATGAACTCAAAGCTGATGATGGAAAATCAGGGGCTGCAGTGGCTCAATGATAAAGAAGCTTGCCTTGTTAGCTGGAAGTCTGGCAAGTCGACAGTTCAAGACCCAGGTACTAGATAGATAGATAGATTAATTTTTATTGTCATTGTCCTGCACAGAACGAGATTGGGGGGAAACACTTATCAACTCAACAAAACCTAAACAAAATACAGCTATACAAAATTATCAACATATTCCCACCCCACATATACACATTTAACCCCTAAAAAGCTCTAAAACTCTAAGGCTCTAAAAACTCTAAAACTCTAAAACTATATACAGAAGCTCCCTCATAGACTGCATTGCACTGCATTCAAAGCCAGAACCACTTTTGGGTAGAAACTATTTCTCAAAAAGCTGGTACTGTTTTTTTATGACCCTATACCTTCTTCTAGAAGGCAGAAGCTGAAAGAGATCATTTCCGGGGTGCGTACTATCTTGCACAATCTCTACAGCTTTCTTATAACACCTGGTGGCATAGATTTGATCTAAATGATGGATTGAGTACCCATCTCTGTCCCAGCTCTTGGGGAAATGAAAAAAGCTTCATTTGGGTGTTCCCTGATTGGAGTTTCTTCCACAAACATCTTTTCAACCCAGAATAATTTCTGACATGAAATTGGATATCTCACTGTCTTCTTTGGTCTCAAAACCTTTCTTTTTCCTACTCTCCACTGGAATGAATACATCTGTTATTTCATGTGAGTGGGAAAAATAAGCTTTCTAGCAAAGCTGAAAGTACACATTTGATAACCAGCATGAGAAAAATACACTAGTTGAGGATAGTCTGCGCTGTCATTTTCCTATTCTGTAAATTCTAAGGATGCTAAAATAAAATATCAGATCAATGCTAGGAGCCAAGTGAAACTGTGTTTTTTGACTACAAGGTCCAGCATATCCCAGGCAACTGCTGCCTGAAGAATTATGTGATCTGTAGTCCAAAAACTCAAATTTCCCCACCTGTGATCTGCACTATATTCCATTCTGACTCATTGTGCACTGTGTTTTCCTTCCTAAAGGGTTCATGGTTAATTTGCTTGCCCCAAATATTAGTAACATCTGTCAGAAGTATCTCCAAGACTAATGTTTGTATCATATCATTTTTCCAGCTTTAATGGCTAAGTATTCCAATAAAAGCCTGCTGACAAAGGTGTTTACGTATGCACATCATGCAATTTCTCTATTTGCTGCAAATGATGTTACCTAGCTTTCCAATACCCTCTCTTGCTGAAATAATGTATGTGATCAGCTTGCAAATTGTCATTTCCTTTGAAATTCCCTCACCCCCAATGCAATCATTTATTCCAACCTTCTAAATTAGCACTTTTACTATGCAATCATATGCATGTATAGTAGCAAACAAATACTGCTGCAGTGGGGCTTTGAGGCTTTCTCTTAGGCAAATTGGCATAGAACAGTGGTGGTGAACCTATGTAACAGTTCCAGAAGTGGCACTCAGAGCCCTCTCTGTGGGCACCCATGTAATCACCCCAGCAGAGAGTTTGCCCTGCCCTTTTTCCCAGCAGCCCAATGGGAGCACTTACTCCCACCCAAGCATAGAGTTTGCCCACCCCTCTGCCTGGCAGCCCAATGGGAGCGTTTTCTTCCTCCCCTGTTGCTGTGTTGGCTCTTTATGATAAATAAGTGAGTTTTGGGTTGCAGTTTGGGCACATGGTCTCTAAAAGGTTCACCATCACTGGCATAGAATCTTAACTTCATGGTGAAATTCTAACTCTTAAAATGTGCCAGCTGTAAAGGGTTATGAATAGGTGGAAGTACCTTTTCCTTCTAAAAGTGGCTGTGTGGGCAGAGCCTTTCTTTCTTTCCTGCCTTCCAATCTGCCTGCTCTCTAATAAATTTTTCTAATAAAACACTCAAAAAAAGTCCCTTTGTTTCCTCCAGGTGACACATGAGACAATTTTGCCACATCTTGTCCTCCAATCTCCACCTCATTTGTAATATTAGGTTCACAAAAAGCTTTGTCCATTAGAGGGGATGAGGCTATTTTTCAATTTAAACAAATTTAAAAATGGGGGAATGGTCAGAGAGGAAGCCAGCCCCACCCCCTAAATTGCAACAATGGATGTGGCTGGTCCTTTGACTTCTTAAGATTGCTCACCTTCATATAAATGTCCAGACTGGTTCTTGAAATTAAAATTACCATTATGAGGGATCCTCAGACTTTTGAATTCCTCAGGAATGGCGTCAAATATCACTTTGATTCATACTCACTTCAAAGGAAAGATTGGTGATAAATCTGGAACACCTCTGCTCTTCTATTCACATTTGGCAGGAACCCAACAGTCTCTAAACCATTAGGGAAGTACGCACAGCTTTGAAGAAACTACAAAATGCTACTAAGAGATAAGACTTTTCAGACTGTTGTGGAACTAAAAATACAGAAAATTCTTCATTGTCAAGTTTGTTTAGTTCAGAGGTGACCAAACTTTTTGGGCCATGGGCCAGTCACGTGGTTCAACAGGCTGGTTTCGTGGTTCCTTCCACCGGAAGCAGAAGTAAAACGTGCCTTGCAATCTGTTTTGCAACAGGATGAGATTTATTTATCTATTTATATTTATAAATCAAATTTATATAGCCCCCACTTGCCACGTCGTGATAGATTTTAAGCTGCTATTTTCTCTGCTTAAATCAGAGATGCTCAAACTATGGCCCATGAGCCAGATCCAGCCCCTGATGGCAATTCATCCAGGCTGGATCTGGCCCACGGGCCATAGTTTAGACACCCCTGGTTTAGTTTCTCCAAATATCACTTGTGTCCTCATTACAATCTTTGCTCCTATTATGTTACCAGACCTGGGTTGTTTTCCTCTCACATATATATCCACTTTCTATATTATACATATTCATTTATACCTTTCTTCTAATTTTCACTTTTAATACACATGTTCTCTTTCAATGAATGTTTGTCTGTATGCATTTTTTAAAAAATCATACACATTTTAGTCTTCCCTGTTACACAAACTATTTCATGAAACAAAACACAACCTCTGCTTTCTTACAGAGAAGAGATTGATTTTTGAAAAGATGTTGGATGGGAAAACTATTAATCCACATACATCTTTATGGTGAGGTGAGAGAACATAGGATGGAAACTTTGATTCAGCTGGAGGAGCCCATAGGACAACTCAGAGGTGGCTGTTGCTTCAGAAAAAAATGTGTTCCTGTTTTAAGGTTCATTTATAGGCAAGGAATCTGGATCACGGCTTCAGATGTTTAGTAGAGCATAATCATTCATTTTTGTGTCAGAGATCACTCTGGGTTGAAAGGATTTTTGCTGGGTATACCCAGATGAAGCACCTTTCATGTCCCCCATCATGCAGTGTCCAAGCCTAGCGCCTTAACCACTAGAGCATGATGAATGAAACTTTCAAAAGCAGTTCTCAACATACCTGCTTCCTCACTTTTACAGGCTGAAAGATTGTATGTGAGGCTTGTATTTGGAAAAATGCACTTGATTAATTCATACTTTACATTTAAGTGTGCATCTGGGATCATATCAGGAATGAGAAGTGAACTTGTGAACAGCAGCGGGATCATATTTCCTATCTTTGTTGTGGTAGTATTGCTCCTTAATCTTTAGGAAATCCATGAAGATAAGCAAAAATCGCAATGTACTCAGATGAAGAAGTACACCGCGTTATCATGTTGTTGATATTTTATTATGCAATATATCTTGATTATCCTGAAATAATGTCGCTATTCCCATCTACTACATTCAAATGTTGTTAATTGTTGCTGTTTTCTAAATTAGTATGCTAAGGTAATTCAGAATATAAATTAATCCTTTTGATTGAACATTATTACAGAAAGCATTAAACACTGAACAGGAATGTGCTTCAAGCAGAACCTATCAAACAGTGAGATAGCTTGATTTATGTCTCATTCCTGTTCTTCACAGTGAGTTGCACAGCCATAAGCAGAGGCTGGAATTGTTGCAACTGAATCAGCTTTTGTTGCCAAGGTGTACAACTCTGATTTCCTTTGGCTTTTCAAAATGTGTATCTTTTTTTAATTAAGAAAGAATGTTTACAGGCACATACCTGTTTTGAGACTGAAATTGGAAGATTTTAGGGAGGATGTTTTCACTCAAGCATCCCAGAAAATTCTTTTAAGCTAGCAATTCAAACCCTCTCCTATGTGCAGACTGGGGAAAAATACCTCAAGAGTCTGTGGTGTCACCATGAACATCCCTGTTTCCTACTTAAGGGTGTGAAGAATACCCACCAAATTATTTACTCTCATTGATTTAGGCTGGTTTGACATGACAAAAAAATAACTAAGATCTCTAATGCCCCAAAGATGACTCACCTCTCTTTTTCTGGGTCACTGTAATTTGTGTAAAATGTCTTCACTGTCCTTTTCTTCTGAGAAGCAAAGCTGTCACATGCAGAACAGGCAAAGATGGATGAAATGATCAAGAAAGACATAAATAGTCCATGTAATGCTTCCATGAATCATCTCTTCAAACACTAGGTAAACAATGTGTAAATGTCTTGTTATGCTGAAAGTTTGGTTACATTGTCCAATAGTCAAAACAGACCTTCCAGCCAACATAGTTTCACTTTTGTTACATGTCATGAAGTCACCCCAGACTTATGGAATTCCTATGAATGAATGACCTCTAAAATATCCTGTCTTCAATAGACCTCCACAGTTTTCTAAACTCAAGCCTCTTGATTTTCAGTAATACACTTTGCACTAGATTATCTTTTCTAATGTTTTAATTGCTGTTCTTCTAACCTTTAGTCTTCTTCTGATTTTTTGACTGCAGTCTTCATTTGGATTTATAATTGAATCAAGGTATACAATATCTTTAACAATTTCAGCTTCTTCATTATCATCAGTGAAGCTGTAGAGTTCTTTTTTAATTATGTTTTTCTTTTTAAAGTTCAACTGCAATATTGCTTTTGCACTTTCTTCTTTCACTCTCAATGCTTTCAAAGGTTTCCCCAAGACCTGACTTCCCCAAATTTGCCCTATTCACAAATCCCTCATCATCAGGAAGAGAAGCCATACATCTGTCATCTTCTGCTTCCAAATCTTCCTTTTGGCATTAACTGTTACAAGAACCATTCATTGATCAGAACTTTGACTGAAACCACATCATGCTAAGACTCTGCTGGCTGAAGCTTCATTACACTTGCACAAGATAGCTTTCTATCTTGTCTTAAGCTATAAGCTCTAGAAGTCTGGTCATCTTTCAAGTATTGTTCTCTAAAATGTGGTTTCCTACATATCAGGTCGAAGGCTTGTCTCTGTCTCTCAGACTCCCAGACACACTAGGTCTCTTCCAATTCATTGTATTTAATAATCTCCAAATGTATCTTGCTGATCTCTCCAGGCCAGAACATCTGAGTAGTCATGTCACATATGGTGCTTCTAACTGCTGATCTTATTTTCACCTCAACTCTCCATAATTGAAAGAAAAGAAATAATTTCACCCCCTAGCCATTTACAAATTATCAACATGAAGTCTTTATTCCATGGCAACTGCAATGAAAGCAGACACAACTGCATACTTCTGATTCAAAGTACTTCTTATCTACTCACTTATGTTTTAACTTCATTCAGGAGCCACTCACTGAATATATGAAACAAAATGTAAACATAAAAGTACAGTGATTCTTCACAAGCGTGAGTAGAAAAAACAAGCATAGAAAACTCATTGCAGGTGCATCCCCCAAAGAAGGACTCAGACACCGGTATATGTGGATAACGGCATTGGGCCACATTTATTGAATCATGCCCTAGTCCGAATTATAACTTTCAATTGGTACTCAGCCAATTCTAATTCTTAAGGCAAGCAGGCCACAGTAACACTGGTAAGGTTCCTCCAAAAATTGCCAATGGCAATTGGCTACAATGTATCCATTTGTATCAATTTGTTTGTTGAGACAAACAAATTGTTGACCGTAGTCAATAAACTATCTACTGACCCCACCCTCTGATGTGTATCCGTAAAATCACGGGGTGATGCATGCTGAAGAGCTCCTGCCATCACCCCATTGCCTGGTTCGTCGTTGACCGGTCAACGTTATTACACCTGTCTAAGTGTTGGCCAGTCAATTGCGAACCTGCCGGATACCTGTGGGTCATAAATATTTACCTTACCAGTGCTACCCGCCACACGGGGAGGCATCCATGATGACTCACCGCCCCCCCCAAGACCGTCATCTCGGTCGCCAGGCCTGCTTGCATCACACCAAGAACAAGGTACATACCTCTAGCCGACAGGTGGACCCCTTCTCCCGCTTACGAGCAAAATTTTGTCTAATCCTATCATCCGGTATCCAATGGCCGTCTTACAGCCATGCTCAGAACGGGATGGAGCCGCAGCCCCGTCCGCTGACTGCCAGAACAGTCCGAACTAGGGAGATCCGCATCTCCCCTAAATTGGTGTCTCGGCACGATGTTAGACCATAGCGACTGTATGTAAGCCATACGTGATATAAAAAGCCAGGTCACAGCCCCCCGAAGGTTTAGTAACAGCAGTGATCCGTATAATATCGCTGCCACCGAGGTGCCTGTAAAACATAGGGCGGTCCAGCATCCCTGCCAGACAGCAGGAATGGCCTCAGTTCCCGCCCCCATGTGCCGCGCATACCATACCATAGCATACGTGCGGATGCACACCGCCCGGCCGGGGTCCACTCTCTGTCGCTGCAGCATATACCACTGCCCAGTGTACATAGCTGCGGCCCACCAGCCCCCTGCCACCGGTGTGTTGAGACCCGTAGGATCTGTAAAAGAGGAGAAAAAAGGTGAAGGGCACAAACAGGTACTCATACAATGAGGGGATGTACATATCTGAAATTGCGCGTAGACGCATATCCACCTCGTAGTACCCCAAACGTAGCCGCGATCAGCGCGACACCTACCTTAAGTAAATGGTGCCAAAACAGGCCCCACACCGCGAAACGCGGCACCGGTCACCCCCAGGGACTGTACTATGGTAAGTGTAGACCCATCCCGGTGGCAGAAAACAGGCTGGGGCGCGCAGCAGGCACTGTCGAAAAATCATGTAGGGCACCAACCGGACAGATGCCTCGAAAACTTAGTAACAGTATACACCACTGCCTACCGTGCTGAACCACCCGTGAGGACCGTATCCCCACTCGAGCCTACTCATGTGTGACAGAGACATCTTCGAGTTCCAGTGCCCTACGAGACACCTCCGCCTTACACAGGTGGTACCAACTCCAGCACCCTCTCACTGATGTGGAGCGCCCCAAAAAGGCTACCGTGGTAGCTGCGTGGCTAAGAGCCACCTCCCACCTATCTGTATCTAAGTAATGCCAGCCTCGTGCAAGGTGGGTCAAAAACTCTGGGAAAAGGAGTGACGCGTGTAGGGGCCGCGGACACGTTCCCGTGTCCACCCCTCCCCAACACGACGCATGAACTCATAGTGATACGCCTTACGCGTGCGAGGTGCCAATGACATGTCCGGTTCCCTTCAGCTCGCCTAACGCCCAGCTATCGGCCAAACGTGGCGAGTGGAATTCCTCTGCGTCCAGAGTAAGGCACGGAACCGGGTGATCTGCAGGTGGGGGAAAGCAGCAGTAATATCATTATTCATACCTAGAACATGTCTGGCCTGGAACAGCACATTTAGGCGTAGGCTTCTCAAAAGAATAGACAAACTAATGTCACGACCCGGGGGATTTGCTTGTCTGGGTGTTGACAATGTGCACCACTGCCGCATTGTCACGCCGAAATTGGACCACTGAGTAGGCCCACTCATTGCACCATAGCATCAGTGCTCTCTAAAATGGGAGGAAACGCGATGAAGGTGATCGCGGGGACGATCCGTTCACCCATCCTCAGAGTAAACCCCATAAGTCAGAGAGCCGGAGGTATCTGACTGTACTAGGTATCTAGGTCAGACCACTAGGTCTGATCTCCCAAGAGACCCCTCTAAACCCAGGAGTAATGTGAGCCAGAGCAAACAAATTAAGGGGGCAATGAATTAACTACAATTCCCCAGGGCACACTTTATGTTTGGCAATCAATGCCAAAATCGCCATGGATATCCAAGCCACCGTATCAATGGTTAACCTGGATGCCCGCACGACAGCATCGAGGCAGAAATGTGAGGTTAGAAGATGGGACCTCGGTCTATTCAGGTGCCAAGGGGACACCCAGTTCCCACCTGAGTGTCTGAATTGTGATGAGGAGATGCGTACACGTGTCCAAGCCCCGTTTAACCCCGGACCAAAAGTCATCGAGGTAATGGGCTGGAGACCGAGACCCCAACCTGCGAGCAAATGCCCACTGAATGAAAGTCCCACATCGGTCGGGTGCTGAACCTGAATTAACGCAGTCAGAAAGGGGTTGGCCTTATCTAATTAAAATTCCCCTCGAAACCTAAAAACCCGATAGGTCTAAATCATGGGGTGCACTGGCAAAAAACTGAAAGCCGAGTGCATATCACACTGTGCCAAAACAGCACCAGAATTGCGTCAGCACGCCACCCATAGTAGCCGAGGCAACTATGAGTACCTGACTGAACAAGGTCATCAGGAAGGGCATCCCTGAACGGAGTACCCACAGGGTAAGCTGAATGGAGGATTATATGACATTCACCCTTTTTTCTAGCTCAGTATGAGCTTCGTGGGGGATACATTCGACTAAGGAAAGGTGATTCCAAGAAGGGCCCCTGCTACTCTCATAGCCCCCAACTTCCTTAGCTGTGGACAGTGGAGCCCCCTCTCCGTTACCCTGGAAGGGAACCAGATTAGTAGCATCCTGGGGCCCCCAACACCCCGGAATGGATACAAAAGCCCCATTGAAAACCCTCCAGCAGGTCTCCCGCCCCATCCCTACTTGGATGAACTGAGTGACATCCCTCCAGGCTGACTATAATTGGGGCGGGGGGGGGGGGGGTAGAACAAGTTAGTTGCTTCATACGGAGCTCTGATCGCCCCTGTGCACCCCCACCTCTGCCCTGTAACCCACCAACCTGCGGGCACGCGGAGGCGGCGTGAGGGCCAGCGCAAAAAGAGGGCACTAAGTCAGTAACGACCGTGGTGCTTAGTACACACATCGTCAGCTGAGCAGGCCGAACACAGTAGGCAGGCCGGAACCCCCCGCCCGACCAGTTTGCGTGGAGCCAGTGTCTGAACAGCCCGCTGCTCAACATGACCACCATGGTACCCAACACCAGGCACCAGTCCCTTGGGAATGATGTACACGAGCACCCTTGCTGACAGGACTCATCCCACCTTCCCTCGAGATATAGAGCCACCCTCGTCCACATTCCTCACCATGAGCCAACTGTCATGGGCCCATCCGATCGACATCAGGATGGCCCAAACAGGTCAAGCCCTGCGGCATACCACAATACGTACAAGGTATGCCGACAACCAGTTGGCCCCAAGGTGTGCGGTGGCTAACGACGATGGGACATCCCTTTGTCTCAGCCGTCCTGTCCTTCTCTCTCCTCCCAGTGGGCTCGCAGTTCAATAGGGAGAATATCCACATGTCCCCCTCCAGCCCTTACCCCTCATGGCCTGCGGCCAATAATCAACCGGGGCAAGTAATAGCCAGCCATCGGCAAAGCCCTTGATGGCACGTTCTGTATAAAGGGCCTATGCAGCAGGATCCAGACAGCCCCTGCGATGCTCAGCACTGTCCCGGGGGCGGACACCCCAGTGCGTGGTGGCTTACTACGGCGGGACCACACAATGTCTCTGACCTCCTGTCCGTACCTCCTATCCTTATTGGGATCTCAGTTCATAGGGAGAATATATCCACGTACTCCCCCCCCACCAAATCTTTTCCCTCATGATCTGGGTCAGATGATCACCGGGGGGCCATGAATAACCAGTCGTCGGCAAGGCCATTGCCAGTACATGATGCACACAGGGTATACACAGCGGGACCTGGACAGCCCCTGTGACGCCACGTACTGCCCCGGGGGTGGAAACCCCCACCCCCAACGACGTGCCAGAATGCAACCAAGGGGCACTGGGATAGGATGGCAAGTGATGCCCACCAGCCTCGATTGGCGAGGCAATGAGCACTGAACCCCACTGCTGGAAATTGACTGTGATGTGTGTGCATTCAACTTGAACCTAATACTCACTAGTTGCACCCCCGTGAGCCGCCCCCACTGGGGGTTCCGGCCCATGGTGGGCATCGGAGCTCGCGACCGAAATCGAGCTCTGGGGCGACCTCCAACGCACTCCAGCCGCAGTTCTGGACAAACGGGGAGCTGCGAGACAGCGGCGGGCACAGGCCGGAGTGTCTCGAGAAGCTCGACCCAGCTGGCTGCCTGTTGCATAGTGGCAGCAGTCGAAGTAGCCGGCAGACACAAAGGGGCCCGGTAGATAGGGAAGGGGCCCCCACCCACTGGATAGCTAAGGATGCCTCCAGCACAGCCAAACGTGCTAACCAGGCATCCCCTGCCACGAAAACCCCTAGTAGGTGGGCCAGGTGGGCCGGACGGCCCGCTAGGGATTGGGCCAGAGGCCCTAATTTGAGAGCCTGGGCCAGAATAGGGCCATGCCCAAAACTCCGGCCCCTAATGGGGTAAAACATGCCGTGAGCCAGCACCAGGCCCTCCCCCCAATCGTTCCGGCCCGTGGCCGGCAGCCGTGGGCCGAGGGCCGGATCCTCTGAAGGGCCGGCCTGGGGCTGAAAACGGGAGCTCATTCTGTCCTGCAGTACGCAGGAAGTGAACCACTGACCTTCCACTTCCCAGTCAGCGTCTTGGGCACTTAACACTCCGTGTCTTAGCCACTTGAGCCACCGCGGTCCGCCTACGAGCTAAATAGAAAAATCCCTGTATGGGGATTGCGAAGCTCGGTTACAGGGACGCAGCCACGGAGGCAAATTCCTCCCTTTTGGCTGCAGCCTAGAGAAAAAGGGGGAGCGAAATCAAGCCTCTTGCAAAGAGGCAAGCAAAGGTAAAAAGAAGCCTCGAACAGAGGCTAACAGAGGAGGAAGCGACGGAGCAAATTTCTCCGCCCCGTCGCTTCTAAAAGCCAATCAAGCCTCTAGCACAGAGGCGAGAAGAATACGAAGCCTCGAACAGAGGCTAGCCAAATCAAGCCTCTTGGAAAAAGGCGAAAAGGGGAGGGGGCGACGGAGAAAACTTCTCCTCTCCTTTCCAAAATGGCAGCTCGGCTGCCTCATGGCCACCCCTTTTAAAGAGGGGTGGCCACGCCCCCTAACTCACCCGGATGTCTGAGTCTGGGTGGGGGGGCCCGCAAAGAGCGCGGCGGCCATTTTGGCGCCGCGCTTGCATTATCACTTTAGCACAGAGAAACCTCTGGCATTCTCCATTCAGTAAGAATCTTCAAGGGGGGGGGGGATAAGAAAAGAGGTAAAATATTTTTTCTCCTGCTGGCAAATTGTCCATGAAACCAATTGTATGCTTTGTAACTTCTGTCCCACTGTAAATTAAACCTTGCCTGAGCTTCATATTTCCACTTTTGCCAAGAAAAAAGCCAGCTACTGCGATATATTTTGGACTTTCCATCCAATGATATGTATCCACCTGGAAATACTATATGCTAATTGTGCACATAGTCTCCATGTCTGAGACTTTACATGTCCAAAAGAGCAAACCATGAAACGCTAAATTAGGTGCAAGCTTTCCACATAGCCAACTCTTCAGAAGTGAAAAACAAAGAAAAAAACATCTTCACCAAGCGGTGGGTGGGAAATCTATGAAGAATTATGGAATTGGACGTAAACTTTTTTAAACCACTACTTTAAAGACTTTGCTTGACCAATTTGTAAAAAAGGTATTTGTGTTCTGTTTTCTCCTGATGCTTCTGTCTGTAGAGAAGTCACAAAATGTCTTTGGGAAGTGATACAAACACAGCATATCTATTGTTCTAAAATAGTATATTTTGAACTGGTAATTTGTGATTAATTAGATCAGGGGTTCCCAATCTAAGGCCCTGATGGGCTAGATCCGGCCTGTGGCACCATTTCATGTGGCACCTCACCCCTCAAAGAGCACTCAAGAAACAAAATGGCCGCCCCTTTGAAGCTGTTGGGACAAAATGGCCACCCCCCCCCCCATCGTGCAAGTAGTGCAAAATGGCCATCCGCCCCTTGAAGCTGACTGAGAGAGCATGACCCGGCCCCTGGCTTGAAAAGGTTGGAAACCCCTGAATTAGATGGCATATGTTTTGAACTGGCGACCTCTGATTAAGAATACTGAAAATGGTCTGACTTTTTACAGAAGCCTACAAGAATGACACAAGTCAATTGGGGCCATATTATGACCCAGGTAGTACAGAAAGTTTCCCTTTCTATTCTCATGCTAGAAAGTGAATAATCAAATAAAGCATAGCCACCACTTCTAGACTGAGCACCCTATATTCAGTGGATGTGTATGGAGCAATGTCCAAGCATGGTGTGCATCTGCAGCTACACTGGAAGTAGCCACAAGTCCCCCACCCCATTCCCAGAATATATCAGCTACGTGTTTACAGTATATGGCTTCAAAACTATATCTATATAGATATATAGATATAGATATAGATAGATAGATAGATATTATATAATATATAACCATATATATTATATTATATTATATTATATTATATTATATTTAATTTAATTTAAATATATATATATTTAAAATATATATTATATTAAATTTAATTTAATTTAATTTAAATATATATATTTAAAATATATATTATATTTAATTTAATTTAATTTTCATGTTTGTATAGCCACAACACAGATAAAACCCCATTAAAATACAAATACACCCCATTAAAACCCATTTAAAAACCCACTCGCACATACTAAAAAGAGAGAGAATTACTCTGTTACATTAGACCAACCAGCAGGTGGGGGTCACTCCTCCATCAGCTCCCCACACCTGCCCCACCAGCCAGGTTTTCAGTTCTTTCCTAAAGGGCAGCAATTCTGTCTGTAGCGTTTGTAACTTTTATATATATATCAAAGTTTTTGTGATGATTTGCAATTGCCTGATAGTGACTGTTTCTTCATAAAATAGTCTGCTTCTCAACTGTTAGGGGTAGATCATACTGATGGAATCTTTTAATCATAAAAGGATGAAGGCAATATAAGATCTCTGGAACTTGGATCCTGTCTCTTCAAAATGCATATTATTGGATACCCTTTGCGGCCCACACCAAGAGGCTTGCTTAATTGGTCACCTACTGCATATGGTAAAATGTAGTAGTATCTGAAGAGTAATAAACAGACTTTACTCCAGCTGGACTAATTTGTGCATTTGCATATGTATTAAAAATTCAAACATTCTCCTTGAAAGTCAGCTGAGTTCTACCACTGCAACTATGAAAGATGCACTGGGGCTGCTTTTGCTATACACTGACTTATTTATTTTTGGACTATGTTTCCCTGAAGCATTTTACTGGATGATAGGAAGCAGTAATTTTGTGGGAGGGTGTTAGGTGGGAGGATAAGTAATTTGCACATGGCTTTTGAGAAAAGTTCTTCCGAGATCAAACTAAACTAGTTTATCTGTTGCCAAAAGGAGACAAGTAGGGTGCATAAATTTTTCAGTGATTCCAGGTTGAGTCCACAGAACACAGATGCAAATTACCAGGACAATTTGCCTTTGTTATTAAATACGTTTTGTTCCAATTTTTTTCCTAGTGCCTCATTAAAAATGCCTTCAGGGTAAGCTTGTTGTTAAATCTGTGTCTTCCACTGAAAGAATAAAACAAAACCTTTCCAGAAGTTTCTAGTTCCTCCATGAGTTGTCAAACGGTTGGGGAACTAACTGCAATAAATATATGTAACTCGTACATTTAAAATAATTCATGTTTTGACATACATTTTAAGGTCAGGAATACAGCTTCCAGCTATTTTCTATCAGTTATTTACACCTCAGTGAAAAGATCCTGTCATCATCTTCTTCAGCTAAGCTAGTAATTCTTGTAAGACATAAAAATGGACTTGGAAATTTCATGAAACTTAAGGTAAAAAGGTGACAGTTGAGCCTCAGGGTTTAGTTAGAACTAGAATAGGTGCCCATCTTTGATGTTGTTGTTTTTTTTTGGGGGGGTTCCTTTTGCCTCCCCCCACACCATTTGTGATGCCCCCTGGCTCTCAGTAAAGGAACTTGGGCAGACTCACCCCGGCGTGATGATGAGGGAGGGATGGTAGGTATTGAGGGGGAAATTTAGGAAGGTAAGAAGGAAAGGGAGAAGAATGGCTGTAGGTAGGGAAGGAAGGATGAGAGCTAATTGGCCAGGGGGGGGGGGTGTTTGTTGTATGTTTAGGATTTTCAGACCCTGATACACCCCAACACACAGAGACACACTCACTTTCTCTCTCTCTCCCTCCTTCAGGCACACACACACACACACGCGCACACACACACACACACACACACACACACACACACACAAGTGACTGATCCAGAACCCACTGTCTTGTACATTGTCTTGCACACACACAGACACACACACAGAGAGAGACACACACTCCTTGTCTCTCTCTGTCTCTCACTCACACAGCATTGATGTTCATTGAAAGTGTCTCATTCCAGGGATGTAGTGGTTTAAATGGAATGGGTTTGTTCCGTCCACATCAGGACCTTTCCCCATTAGTCATTCACTCTCAATTTCTACCAATTGTAGTTCAACATGCAAATCAGCTCTCTCCAACATTCTGTTTCCAGGCCTGGCTAGATTCTCTCCGGAATTCCAGGACCATTGCCTGTCAGTCATTCACTCTCAACCAATCATAGTCCAACATGCAAATCAGCCATTTTTCTCCCATGGCACCATGGGAGTTGTACTTTCCATTCTTTACCCCATTTTGTGGGGGTTATGCCCCTCTCTCAGCCTCCAGACCCTCGCGGTGATGGTCTCAGTTGGACAAGGTATGGGTGCATGGCACATTACGGGATAGGCTGCACGGGTGTGGACACGCATTTCGCACACGCACCACCACATCCCTTCCTTATAGTTTAAGATTAGTAGGAAGTTAGTGTAACCCCTACATCCACATAAAAAGAGGAGCACCCTGTGATGGAGCTGCTCCCTCCTGAAAAGGTGAGTAACAATCCTGAGTGTGCAAAGATTTCTTTGGAATTGCTGCTTCTCCTTGAGAACTTATCAAGAGTTAATTGACAGTATTATATTAATAATTTTGTGTCAGAAATTATTCTGGGATGAAAGGATTTTTGGTAGGGAAACTCTGCTCAGAGGATGCCTGCATGAGGTTCCGTTCATGTCACCAAGATCTTTTCCCACCAAAGTGATCCTAATTTATCTACTTGCAATTTCTTGCTTTCGAACTGCTAAGTTTGCAGGAGCTGGGACAGATGACGAACGTTCAAACCATCATGCAGTACTCGGGTCTTGAACTGGCGACTTGTTGGCCTTCCAGCTAGCAAGGTGAGCTTCTTAACCACTTAGCCACCACAGCCCCTAACTGTTGAAATTATTATTGGGCAAGGATAGATAAGCATCCCCTTGACTAAATCAAATTGACAAAATTAAACTTTGATATGTCCCTCCCCAAAAAATAATTTGGTGTATTTCTTATTTAATTTGAGGTTTTTATAGAGTTGTGAGGTACCAAAATGTACCCTTTCCGTACCCTTTCCATCATTCACACAAAACCCTTAGAGGTTTTGTTGTTGTGGTATCATATTATATAATAAAAAAACTGAAGACAAGACCCTCAGTCCAGGGTGTTAACATTTGCAACCACATCTCTGAAGTTGCTATATTCATGGGGTGTGTGGGAGAGAGTACATATTTCATCCATGCACAATTTCAATGGGCTGCCCAGGCCCAATTCAGTGGAGGATGGGGTAGGAGAAAGCCTTCCAGAACATACTAATATAGTTGAAGCTGGTTAATGCAGAGCAGTTGGATGGGGATGGTTTCACAGAGATGAGAGAGAAGGTGGAGAAAACCAAGGGTGAAGAAGAGCTGAAGAAGAACTGGAGGTATGGCAAGAGGCTGAAGAAGACTGGCAGCTATGTTCTGTATAAGGAGTATAAGGATAAGACTCCCCTTATCCATTATCATAAGACTTATTCCACCTTCCAAAGACCTTTACCCCTTCCAGAAGCCCACACCAACCTTTGTGCTGCTTCCCAGTACCTTTGGTCCTGCTCCAGGCTAGAGAAATCTATGATAGGTTTCAATCACTAATTTTTTATGCTTACAAACCAGCCAGTTCAGGTAGGACCCGCAGTATGGATTAACTTTATGGTAGGGTTACCAATAATAAATAAAGGAACTGGACTCTCTCCCACCACCTTAACTCTATAAGAAATAAATATAACTTCTTCTGGTTGCAATCAGTTTTCTTTAAGAAAGTTCAGAATCAGGGCCAAGATAGAAAATAGAAACATTTTCCAGAATAAAACAAAAAAAAATCATATCTAGCTATATTTCTCTGGCCTAGCCTAGCCTAGCCTGCTAACACAGTTGACTACATTTTGCTATTGTTTACTCACAAAAAGAGAGGCCAAACAGAGAAGGAATCTCAACAAAGTGGAAATCCATTTGTGGCAAAAAAATTCAACGTACCTTGTATTTCCAAAAAAAAAAATAAACAAACTAACTCCAATTGAGCAAAGTATTCAGTATATTTTGTATGGTCAAAATGTTCTCCAATTCAATTTATTTATTTGTTTGTTTGTTTGTTTGTTTGTTTATTGATTGATTGATTGATTGATTGATTGATTGATTGATTGTTAAATTTCTATACCACCCACTCAGCCAAAGCAGACTCCGGGCGGTTCACACAGTGGGTAAAAACAGATAAAAACAAATAAAAACAGATAAAAACCAGCAATAAGAACCCACCCCTAAAAAGAGAGGGGTGCAGGAACCGAAGAAACCGTGGGGCAGGCATCCTCCCCTATATTAACCACCCAATGGAAGCCACCCCTCCACCTGCACCCCAAACTTGGCCCGCCAGCCAGGTTTTTAGTTCTTTTCTAAAGGACAACAACTCCGTCTGGAGACACAGTTCCACAGGCAGGAGGTTCCAAAGGGACAGTGCGGACACAGAGAATAATAATCTTAGGACGTAATGGAAAAGTAATTTGACTAACGTATAACTCAAATCAGATATAGTCTCTTTCAAAAACAGTAAATATTAACAAGAAATACAAGGTATATTGGAATTTATTGCCACAAACGGATTTCCTCTTTGTTGAGATTGTTTACTCACAAGCATGCATTGAGGCAAACAATCCTAAGGCATGGCAAAATCACGGTGTTTTTTCCCCACATTCCTGTATCAAGGCAAGTAAGAAGGGGCACATCGAGGGAAAGGTTGGAGTGAACAGCTGCAGGGCTTCCCTCCTATCTGTCTATGCACATGGTGGGAGAAAACTAATGTCTGAGCTATCAAGTAGTAAGGAATAAATGTAATTATAGTAGAGAAAAGAGAGAGCATTGTAGATATGATTATGAATGAATAGAAAGTAGTTTTGGTAAAAGTGAAGGCAAGGCTGGGGGAAGATTAACAGTCATGGATAGAGATATAATGTTAAGATGAACTGATTTGCATGTTGGACTGGGAGTGGTTGAGAGTGAATGATTGATGGGGAAGGTGCTAGAACCCTGAGGGGAATTTAGATAAGGAGAGCTAAGGTAAAATAAAGGGGAGATAGAGAGAACTGAGGAAAATAAGAGAGGGAAAGATAGCTGAGGTAAAATAAAGAGAAGAGATAGAGCTGAGATAAAATAAGAAGATAGGCAGGTCTTTGTCCAGGGATCATTCAGCTGAATAGGGGTAGGAAGGTTCCTCTAGAGTAGAAAGGCAGGGTTAATATTTTGTGGGAAAACTGATTGTCACCTGTAGTATTTTGAAGTGTTTATTAGTATTAATTGAAGCTGCCTTTTGTTTGTCACAATTTTGAAACCTGACTATTGATTTTTACAAATATTGCAGTGTTATTAAAATTAATGTTTTTTTAAAAAAAAAATCTCAGCCATTGTGTTTATTAACACCTGTTTTTCTTTTAGTTACGCTACCAGACTGACACAGTGTGACACACTGGTTAGTAGCTAACCCTGGGAAGAGGGCAGGCTGTAATTTGTTAGGGTAGGCTGGAATTGAACTGTTGAATCTCCCAAGGCTTGTCTGGTGGTAAGAAAAACCCAGGTCAGACTTCACAGTTTAAAAGCGTTCAGGCTGGTACAATGACAGACTCAAGATTTTATTAGGAATGAGGGTCTGACATTGTTACACAAGTGATAATAAATCTGCTCGATACTGCTATATACAGAAATAACTGTAGACTATAATGCTTGCCACTTTTAAGCATCACTTACATAGATATCAAAAAAGAACAAAATAAGAGAAATAAAAAGGTGCCAAGTCCTACTGGAATTTGACTTTCGAGCAAAACTAATATTGTTTTCACACACAAGACTTAAAATACTTCCTGCTTCAACTGGCTTTGCAGTATGAATGTCATCAAGATGGAGGGCTGAGAGGGACGAACTTTTTCTCCGCTCGGAAAGGAGAGAAGTGAAAGTGACTTTTAAAAGTGTTAATAGTTCCTGAAACCGGCATAAAAATGGATTAGGAAAAATAGGAGGAAGAATAGCTACGGTAAATACTTTGGAGGCTCTAATGCAGCGCCGAGAAAAAGAGATAAAACAGAGTTTCGATCTTGGAGAGAGCGGGGGGATGGGCGATCTATAATGGCGACGAGTCCCCGGAGCTCTTGATTGAAATACGGAAGGAGTGAAACGGGAGGAGATCGGCGTTCCGGAAAAAATTGGCTTACAAATATTTGGCAAAATAGATAAGTGGACGACCGGATCGGAAAGGGCAAACTCGGCGGGGTGCTGAAAGAGGTAAGCCGAAGCGGACTTCGCTCGTCCCCGCCGCCCTCCCGATCGGAGACGTATGGAGTTTTGTGGCGCTGGAAAAGAGCAAAGAGTAGAAGTGGAGAAAGTAAGACGGTGAGCAATTTGGTAAAGAATATTAAAGAGGGAAATAGTAAGAGGTGGAAAAGAGACTGAGCTTTTTTGTACTGTGCTAAGCCGGTGGGAGCTGATAAGCCAGGGGCTAAGTAAAGAGGACAATATAAATATCTCCTGCTTTTTTCTTTTTTATTTCTTTTTCCTTTTCCCTTTTTGCTTTTGCCGCTGTGCAAGTTGTGGACCTGGAGTATTGGCTCATAAAGAAAAAGGAATTGGTTTAAACCTGCCCCGGTATATCTCTTTGGAGACATAAAGAGAAGCAAGACGGTGCCGTGGCTTAGTGCTGTGAGAAATAAACTGCTGTTTAGTCTGGGACTGTGGAGAGTAGGAGCCTGGATTCGTCAGCGCTTTTTACCTCTGTACTTTTTTTTTCTCTCAGACCAGAAAAATAAAGTTGGCTACTACTCCTTTTATTTTTTGAGTTAAAGTTTGAGGACTTTTCTTAATTGTTTTTATTTTTACATTTTTTATTATTATTATTAATATTTTTCAATTTTAAAATACGATTTTTTCCTTGGCCTTTTTTCTTCTTTTCTTTTGTTTTGTCTTTTTATCTTTTTTTGACTTTTGCTTTCTCTTGTTTATATGGGGGTAGGGAAAAGATAAATAAAAATAGAAACAAAACATTAAAATATTCAAAAATTAAAAGGGAAATTAATTAGGCTTGAATTGGAATATTGACTTTTTTCTCTCCATCACCCTCATATTGAGTGAGTGTCGGGTGATTACCTGCGTATGCATGTGTGTGTATATGTGTGTGTAAATACACACACATATATATGACAGAGAGGGAGGGGGAGGAGAGGATAAGGGCTAAACATTGTATTTGGAAATAAATATATTGAAATTGGCTAAATTTAGATTAAAAGGTGAAGCCTGAATGATAAATTGTTTATGTAACTTGATAAATAAGAAGTAGTTGGAAATATATTTGGATGAAACGACAGGGGAGAGGGAAGGAGAAGGAGAAGAAATTGGCCTGGACAAGAGTGCAGAGACCAACGTCCTCAGACAGGAGTTTTAGAAGACTTACAAGGTTGGATGAAGAGGAAGAAGAGATGAAAAAAACAATGCAGCAAGAGATAAAGGATTTGGAGGAACAGGAGACAGTGAAGAAGATGGCACAACAATTACAGCAACAACAGCAGCAGAAGATAATAATTTCACCAACTACGGTTGCTCCATCTGCAGTAAAATCAATTGTGATAACAACAGCAAAAGTTACAACAACAACAACTGCCACAACAACCGTAACAACCACGGCAGCGACAGCAGGGACAGCACCAACAACGATTGTAACTACAGCCACAGTAACAACACCAACAACATCGGCAATGGGGGGGGGGCGCAAGGACCTAAATCTGAATTCGAAATTCTTAATGAGAAATTTGATATCCTGGGGACTAGTATTGGAAATATGATTGCTAATATTAAACAAGATTGGAAACAAGAATTGCAAGATATGATAGCAAATGTTATGAAAGGAGTTGCAGACACGAAAGAGGACATAAATAACCTCAAAACAGAACAAGAAGTTATTAAAAAAGAACAGGCAATGATCAAAGTAGAGGTTATGGACATGAGAAAGAGAGAAAAGGAAAGAGAAAACAAGGTTGGAGATCATGAAAAGAGATTAGAAAATGTAGAAGAACAATTAAGACGAGCAAACGTTATAATACGAAAATTTCCAGAGAACTCCCCAGACAAACTAAAAGAAAGAATTGTGAAATGGCTCGATGAAATCATGGAAGATGGCTTTACGCCGCAGGAGGTTGTAAATGTATTCAGGTTGGGGTCAAGAAGAGGTAAAACTGGGTCAAGAAATGTCATGTTAAAATTTGCTAATGTGTCGGATAAATTGCGTTTAATGGCGCTTATACGGGAAAAAGGAGCAGGGGTTTTAAAAGTGGAAGGCCATGACATTGAAGTGTATAATGACATTCCAATTGAGGATCGTTACTGGAGACAATCGATGAAGCCAATAACAAAACGACTTCAGGAAAAGGGAATAAGATATAACTGGAAATTTCCACGACAATTAAGCTTTTTTCACCTAGGAAGACGTCATTTAATTGGTGAGGGTCCTAACGTCTTGGATGTAATGATAGATGCTAAGCTATTGGAAGCAGGAACTAAAGAGTGGTCTGATTTGAAAGAAGAACTGATTATATCAGGTGGTTATAGAAGACGGGATAGCAATGGAAATGAGAATATGCCAAAAGGGGCAGAAGGAGGAACTGTTCCGGGCGAGGGGTAGGTTCTGATCTCTCCCAAGCTCCTATGATTGATCGCACCCCCCCTCCCCTCTCTGAAATTCAGAGGCCATTTGTTAAAAGAAAATGGGGAGGGATAGTAGTGGATTGTTTAATGTATTTTTTAGCTGTTTTTTTCTTATTTCTTTTTATTATTCATATGTATTGGGTGAAGGAAATGTTATATGTTAATCACATGTCCGTAGGAGGAAGTGGGAAGTGTAAAAAATGGGGTGGGAAATATAATAGATGAGGAATGTAAAAGTAATAACATGGAATGTGAAAGGTACTGGTTGTCAAGTGAAGAGGAGGAGGTTGGAAGCGGCGCTTAGAAAAGACAGACCGGATATAATCTTTCTTCAGGAGACCCATCAGAATTCAGAAAAAACCAATAAGTTATTTTTAGGATGGACTCAAGTCTATGAAAAAGCATATGGATCTTCAAAGGCTAGGGGGGTCGCAACTTTGATATCAAGCAGATTGGGATTTGAGATGGTAAAAACTATATCAGACCCAGAAGGTAGATATCTGATAATAAAGGGGAAAATAGAGGAAGAGGAAATAACACTGGTGAATCTATATGTACCAAATGAACATCAAAATAGATTCTTAAATAAGGTATATCGAATACTAGAGAAGGAAAAAACAATAAAAATGATTGTAGCGGGAGATTTCAATTTAATAGGATCAAATATAGATAGTACAAATACAACGAGATGTGTAGGCGGAAAGAAAATGTATGTTTTGAACAACTGGATGAAGTCTTTGGGGTTGAAAGACACATGGAGGATACTTAAAGGATCGGAAAGGGCCTACACATACTTCTCACAAGTGTATAATACATACTCTAGAATAGATTACATATTTGTTACGGATAATCTGACAAATAGTTTAGATGATATAGAAATAGGGATCTTTAAAGAGTCGGACCACGCAAAAGTTTTGTTAGAAATGAAAATAGATGCTATAAAGATTATGAAAAATTGGAGATATAATGCCAGTCTGTTTAGAGATAAAAAGTGTAAAGATCAAATGGTAGAAAATGGGGAAGAAAACTGGAACTGGAATGACACAGGGGAAGTAGGAATTGGCACAGTATGGGATACAATGAAAGCAATATTTAGGGGTGAAAGCATTAAGATGACAAGTATCAGAAACAAACAGCTAAAAAGTAAACAAGAAGAAACTGAAAAAGAAATTAAAATGTTACAGGAGAAACATATAACAACCAAAGATAGAAAGGTTTATGAAAGGATGCAGGGACTAAGAAAGGAATTAATAGGGAATGACATGGAAAAGGTGAAAAGAGACTTGGTATATTTAAAAAGAGAATATTTTGAATATAGTAACAAGAATTCAAGATTGCTGGCAAGAGCGGCCAAAGAAAAAAGAAGCAGAAGGGAAATAGGGATTTTGGTAGACAAGGAAGGCACAAGACATAATAAGATCAAAGATAAATGTAAAGTGGTCAGAGAATTTTACCAAGACCTATACTCTAAAAAGAAGATAAATATAGATAAATTAAAAGATAGATTGGAAATGCAAATTAAAAATAAAATAAGTCAGGAGCATAAACAAAGAATGGAGGAATTAATAACCGAAAAAGAGATCAAAAAAGTAATAAATAAATTGAAAGTAGGCAAATCACCAGGAGAAGATGGATTACCTGCTGAATTTTATAAAGAGTTTAAGGATATAGTAACTCCGAAATTGTTAAAATTGTATAATGGTATTCTTAATGGGGAACAGATACCTATATCGTGGTACAGAACTATAATTGTTTTATTACCAAAACCCGGAAAGGACCTAGAAAAAGTAGAATCATACAGACCTATCTCCCTGATAAATCAAGATGCTAAGTTTTTTACGGCAATATTGGCAAATAGATTAAACAGTTTTATGGATAAATATATAAATAAAGATCAGGCCGGATTCGTAAAAGGGAGACACATGGCAGATTTAGTAAGGCGAGTATTAGATTTAATAGACGTGGCAAAACAAAATAAAGAGAAAGTAGGTTTATTATCATTAGATATCTTCAAAGCATTTGATTCTTTACAATGGGTAACAATTAGTGAGATAATCAAGAGTTATGGATTTGGTAATAGGTTTATAAAAACAATAGAACAACTATACCAACAAGGATATGCTAAAATTAGGGTGAATGATGGTTTTACGGAGGAGCTGAGATTAGAGGCAGGAACAAGGCAAGGGTGCCCCCTATCCCCAATACTATTCATAATGGCAATGGAAATATTAGCCAATACAATAAGGGAGGACAAAAGCATAGAAGGCATAATGGAGAATAAAATTAGTTTATATGCAGACGATACTTTGCTAATTATGAAACAGCCTAGAAGAACTATGGAAAGGATCCAAAAACATTTAAAGGATTTTGAACAAATCACAGGCCTGAAGGTAAATTGGGAAAAATCAGAACTGATCTTAAGCAATATTGAAAAGGAAGAGCAAAGGAAAATTAGAGATGAATTTAAAATGCAGATTAAAACGAATTTGAAATATCTAGGGATAAATATTTCTGATAAATTAGAGGATTTGAAAAGATTAAACTATGATAAACAAAAGAAGGAACTCAAGGTTAAAATCTCACAATATCAAAAATTGAAATTGTCTTGGTTTGGCAGAATAGCATTGACTAAAATGATGTTATTACCAAAACTAAATTTTCTATTCTATGACGGAAAAAGATATTGAGGAATTTCAAAAAAATATTTGATAATTATTGCAACGGAGGGCGTAGACCTAGAATTTTAAAGAAAATGAGGTACTTATCCCAAAAAGAAGGGGGTCTAGGAATACCTAATTTAAAGAATTATTACAAAGCATTTCAGATAAAGAACGTAGTTAAGATATTGACGAAGGAGTCGGTGATTTGGGAGGAAATTGAAATGAAGGAAGTAAAGGAAGTGGGTAAGAGCCTCTTTTTAGATAAGGAAACAGGGAAAATATTGGTTAAAAATAGAATGATGAGAACAATGTTGGGAGTATGGAAGAAAGTAAAAGAGAAACTGGCCCCAAATATTTCACCGATAATTGAAATAGAAGATTTAAAAAAGTTTCCAATAAGAATGGATAATGAGATGAGAGAAATATTGTCGACAAATAAGGTTCTTCAGTTGAAAGATTGGATACGAGTTTGTAAAGATGAAGGGAAGAAAAGAGAGCTATATACTCAGATGAAGCTGAATTGGTTTCAGATAGCAATGTTGAATAAGTGGAATAATAAATATTGGAGGGAACGGAGCTTGGAAAGAGATAGGACGGAATTTGAGGAATTAGTATGGAAAATAAGGAAGGAGGAGATTGGAATTAAAGGGCTGGTTAGTAAAATCTACAAAATAATAAATATAGAGGGTAAACCACAAGAAATATTAAGAAGCACATGGGAACAGGATCTGAATCTGAAGATAACGGAAACGGAATGGCAAAATAAATGGAGAAAAAGAATTATGAGATCCCTGTCGGTTAGAATAAAGGAACATAATTTCAAAATGCTATGGAGATGGTACCTGACCCCTATGAGACTGCACCAGATAGATAAGAAGAATAATAAAATGTGTTGGAGATGTAAAAATTTTCTGGGTACATATGTTCATATGTGGTATGAATGTAAAGTGATAGAAAATTTTTGGATAAAAATTGAGACTGAGATAGGAAAAATTATGGGATTACGCCTCAAGTTGGGGCCAGGTGCCATCTTATTGACAGATGTAGATAACGTCAACATAGATAATGATAAGAAAGAGCTGTTGTCTATGATGCTTGTAATGGCAAGAATGTGTATTGCAAAAAATTGGAAAAGTGATATAATGATAAAAGTGGAGAACTGGTACGGGCAGATGTGGGATCTCGCATTGAATGAAAAATTAACATGGGAGTTAAACCTTAAGAAAGGTATAATAAAAGAAAACAGATTCTGGAATATATGGCGGAAATTTGTTGAATATTCATTGACGAGAGATGGAATATATAAATTGACACCAGACCAAAGGAAATTTTGGGAATAATAGAAATGAATGGGAGATCCCACAACCTCCTAGGACAATGTACATAGCACTGGGTGATGAAGTATGTATCTGTATGTAAATTTTTTTTTCTTTCTTCTTCTTTGTCTTTTTTATTCCTTATTTCGCATATGTATATTCTTTGTTATTTTTTTATTCTCTCATTATATGCAATTAGATGACTTGTTTTATTTTATTTTTTTCTGAATGTTGTTATTATGTCTTTAAATGTATGTTATATAATTTGAAAAATTAATAAAAAAAATAAAAATACAAGACTTAAAATACTTCCTGCTTCAACTGGCTTTGCAGTATGAATGTCATCAGTGGCAGCTGCAACTTGATCCAAGTACACTTTTTTTTCCTGCCCCAGGGCAGTGTGAGGCCTGGTCTTGGAGGCCAGATGGTTCTGGGCCGCCTTCGCCCTCTGAAGCGAGCAGGGAAAATGCCACTGGCATGAATTTGTTTAAGGTGGATCGCAGCTTGCCATGAAGTAACCCACACACTATGATCACAGAGCCATCTCCCGTGGCACATATGAAATGAGACATGCAGGGTTTAACACCGGGACAACAATGGACTGCCACAGACTTGAGGATGTTATCAAGGTGTGCCTTCACAGCCAGTCCATCTGGCATGTCCTCTTCCGCTTCCATGATCATTGGGAATCAGAGCTCCTCCTATGCTCATTTTTGCCGTTGGGCCCAATCTGATAGTTTCCAGTGGCATTTCCTCCACTGAGGGGACCATCAACCCACCAAAAGGGGTTCATCCACCCATAGCCATTGGCCGCTTTGGGGAGTCAGGTTATTTACTGCTACCCAACACTCTACTGAATATGGATGTATAGATAATTAAATCTTGTTACATTATTACAGGGATTCTCAACCTGCAGCCCGTGGGACGAATGAGTTCCACAGCACCATTTCATGTGCCCCCCGCCTCCACCACACCAGGAAGTGTCACATGATGGAGGAAGGGCCCCTGAAGCTGTCTGATGACTCACAATTATTTAGTGATTACTATGTATTGTGTGATTTGTATCAGGCTACCTTTACTTTTTATATATAATTTTATTTTTAATTTTCAAAACGAATAAAAAGAAATATACATATGTAAAAAGCACATTAATATTTAGTTTATTACAATATTTGTATTAATTGTTCATCCTTGTTTATATTGTAAAAAAGAATAAATGACAACTACATATAGTGTATACCATCTGACAATTGACAAGTGCACCCTCCACTTGTGGAGAGCCTACCTTTTCAGTCAGCATAACTATTACCACAACAAGGTATCTGTTAGGTACAAAAAAAGTGAAAAAAACATTTTTGATATACTCTGACTGAAAAATCAGTCAGGCTCTCAGTTTTTACTGAATACCCTGCATTCTTTTCTGCATGTTTAAAAAACATGTATAAAAAGTGGTTCAAACCACCATGAGAAAATGTCCTAACTCCATTTTTATTACTAATGGTTAATGGCATTCAATGCAAAATAACCGGTTTGTGGCAGTAACTGCCTGGCAGAAAAGATACAGAAAGTACAGATGACATAATACTTCAGTTATCCTCCCCTTGGGCTAAATGACATGATTTTCAGAGTTTCATTGATTAACTTGAACATAAGTATAAGGTTTTTTGTTGTTGTTCAGTCGCACAGTCGATTCTGACCCTTTGAGACCCTATGGACCATTGATTTCCAGGCACCCCTGTCCTCCACCATCCTCCTCAGCCCACTCAGCTCAGTGCCCACTGTGTCCACAATGCCATCTAGCCATCTCATCCTTGGCCATCCCCTTTTTCTTTTGCCCCCCACCTTTCCCAGCATCAAGGCTTTCTCAAGTGAATCCTCTTTTCTCATTTGGTGTCCAAAGTACATTAGCTTCATCTTTACTATTTGACCTTCTAAGGAGCAGTCAGGACTGATTTCTTTCAAGATTGACCTATTTGTTCTCCTCGCTGTCCAGGGTACTCTCAAAACTCTCCTCCAACACCACATCTCAAAGGCGTCTACTCTTCTGCGCTCAGCCTTCCTAATGGTCCAGCTCTCGCAACCATACATTACCACCGGGAATACCATTGCTTTGACTATATGGATTTTTGTTTGCAAGGTGATGTCTCTACTTTTCACTATGTTCCCCAGGTTTCTCATGGCTTGTCTCCCTAGAATCAGTTGCCTCTTTATTTCATGGCTGCAGCCACCATCTGCAGTGATCCTAGATCCCAAGAAAGTAAAATCCATCACTGCTTCTACTTCTTCCCCATCTACTTTCCAGGTGCTGATAGAGCCTGTTGCCATTATCTTGGTTTTCTTGATGTTAAATCTCAGTCCAGCTTTTGCACTCTCTTCTTTCAACCTTATCAGGAGCTTCTTTAAATCTTCCTCACTTTCTGCCATTAGGGTGGTATCGTCTGCATATCTCAAATTGTTGATGTTTCTCCCAGCAATTTTTATCCCATTTTGTGATTCCTCCATCCCTGCATTGCACATTATGTGTTCTGTGTATAGGTTGAAAAGGTACAGTGATAAAATGCAGCCTTGTCTTACTCCTTTTCCTATTCCAAACCACTCTGTCATTCTGTGTTCTGTCCTAACTATTGCTTCTTGACTCTTGTACAGATTTCTCATGAGGCATATGAGGTGTTCTAGTATTTCCATTTCTTTAAGTACTTGCCACATTTTATTGTGGTCCACACAGTCAAAGGCCTTGGTGTAGTCAATAAAGCAGAGGTATACTTGTTTCTGATATTCCTTTGTTTTCTCCATGATCCACCGTATATTGGCAATGTGGTCTCTAGTCCCCCTGCCTCTTCTGAACCCCGCCTGCACCTCTGGCAATTCTCTCTCCATGTACTGCTGAAGTCTATCCTGTATTATCTTGAGCATCACCTTGCTAGCATGTGGGATGAGCACAATTGTTCGATAATTTGAACACTCTTTGGCACTACGCTTCTTTGGGATTGGAACGTATACTGATCTTTTCCAATCCTGTGGCCATTGTTTTGATTTCCAGATCTGCTGGCATATCGAATGCAGTAATTTGATTCCGTCATCTTTTAGAGCTTTGAAAAATTCAACTGGTCTCCACTAGCTTTGTTGTTTGCAGTGTTTTTTAGGGCCTTTCTGACTTCACTCTCTAGGATGTCTGGCTCAAGTTCACTGTTCTCATCATTTTGATTATCAGTGGTGTTGAGGTCCTTTTTGTAAAGTTCCTCTGTATATTCTTTCCATTTTTTCTTAATCTCTTCTGCATCAGCTAAACCCTTGCCATCTTTGTCCCTTATCATGGTCATTTTTGCTTTGAATGTTCCCTTGATTTCCCCATTTTTTTGGAAAAGATCTCTAGTCCGGCCTCTTGTTTTGTTTTCCTCTATTTCTTTGCACTGTTCATTTAAATAGATTTCCTTGTATCTCCTTGCTTATCTTTGAAATTTTGTATTCAAGTGATTGTATTTTTTCTTTTCTCCTTTGCCTTTTGCATTCCTTCTTTCCTCTGCTATTTTAAGAGTCTCATCAGACAACCACTTTGCTTTCTTACGCTTATTTTCTTTTGGTATGGTTTTCCTTGCTGCCTCCTGCATGATGTCCCGCACATCTGTCCATAATTCTTCTGGTACTCTGTTTATCAATTCCAAACCATTTAATCTGTTCCTCACCTCCACCATGTATTCCTTAGGGATGTTGTCTAGGTCATATCTGTCTGGCCTGATTGTTTTCCCTATTTTCTTTAGCCTAAGTCTGAATTTTGCTCTTAGTAGGTTGTGATCTGAGCCACAGTCTGCTCCAGGTCTTGTTTTTTTTTTTTTTTTACTGTATGGAGGTTCTCCATCTTTGGCTGCAGAATATGTAATCAATCTGGTTTCGATGTTGCCCATCTGGTGATGTCCATGTGGGGAAAATGGGGAAAAGATGGGAAAAATGGAGGCTCATCAGCTTTAAGACAAATGTGCAACATGCTTTGTCTCAGAAACTTATTTGGCTGTGAGAAATAAGGAATAAAAATTCTTAATGAATGGATGTGCCCAACAAAATAAAATGCACAAAAGCTAAAAATAGACTGTCAGATGAAGAAAAAGCAAAATAAAGAGAAAGGAGAAAGGCCTGAGGTATGGAGCAAGAATCACAGATACATGTCTCTCCCAATTTCTGTGGGTTTAGTGTGCACAGTTCCAGTTATCTACGAGCTTAAAATTTTCAATAAAAACCCATTAAATATATAACATATTTCTATGTTACAGAGCTGCACCACTAAAGGCCAGAGGTCTGGAGGAACAGAAGAATCACAAATTAATGCCTCCTCCCATATCTGCATGTTCAGTGTCTGTTGTTGTTTTTGTTGTTGTTGTTCTTCTTCTTCTTCTTGTTTTGCCGTATCTGATTTCAAATGTTGGCAATGATCATGACAATCAGCAATGAAGACTGTCCTGTGAATATAATGCCTTTCATCTGCCTTCCACATCACAGTATTACACCCCTATCACTGATCCAGCTCCGTGAGTCACTTTCTGGTCCCAGCCCCTTTTGGCACACAAAGTCCTCCTTTACCAAGTTGGCTAGTCTTCAGGGTTGTCAGGTTAATTAACCACTGCCTGACACTCAGTGTTGAATCACTGCCAGTATGGTCTAGTCTATTACCATAGTATGCATTCGTGGGTTTAAAAATATTCAGTAAAAATCCCTGATCTATGGTGTATTATGGACCTCCCGAGGTAATCATCTGTAATATAATGCTTACAAGGAATGAAAGCAGACATTTTGGTAGCTCCCATTTAGAATGATGGAGGCATTTGAAACCCCTCCCGCACTTCTATTATTCAGATATATGTGTTAAACACAGGGTTCACTATTATCCATAGTATCAGGTATTCCTCAAAGATCTTTGAATGTATGTCCCACAGTTATGGCAGGAGAGCTGTACTGGAAACCAATTGAAAGACTGGGCCAAGGACAATAATATAGTGCCTTGAAAGGCACAGCCTTATTAATCCAGAAAGCATGCTTCGACACAATCAATGTGCAATTCCATTGGTAGTACTCTGATTATATGCTCATTCAGTCTAAAAAATCACTTCAATTTGTTTTTTCCAAGAAAACATCAGGTCTCTGATTTAAAATTCAATGTCTAATAAATATCCCATATCAATTAATGTTAATACCTGAGATATAGGATGTTAGTAAGCTTATTTGGTTGAAACTACTGGAGAAGCAAAGACTTCCATTTGGTGATACTGGAAAGAGAGTATGAATAACATTGTATAGCAATTTTGTTCTTACTTTTGTTATTACTTTTTCCTTCTACTTAACACATGTCTAACACATGTCATTCCATGTTTACAATGATTATGTACTAACAGAAGTTTGATAGAATTTTGTTGATGATTTATGCATGTATTAGTTAAATTGTGTTAGTCACCATGGTGAATTACCACCAATTAACAGAGCAGTGGTTGTATTATGAGGTGCCTGGCTGTTGCACAAATGACAACACACCTTGTAAACTGACTAGCAGCTGGTTAAACAATGACAATGCACTGTTGCAAGTTACAAAATTGAAAACAATGACAATGAAGTGGTGCATAACAAAATCTGATTAAAATTTACAAAAATGGATAACACACTGCAGTGTCTGGTAATAGAGAATAAAATCAGTTGCAAAAATAAAACAGCACCAAGGTAAAACATACAAGTCCAACAGTTGCTGTAATATAATAAAGGGTCAAAACGAACATTAACCCAAATGAGTCTTTCAGGGAAAGGCAGCAACTGAAACTAGGCATAATAGAATCTTATAAAAGCCAGAATCAGTTGACAATCTTACTTGCCCTGCTTTGAACTAACTGAAATGTCTAGGCCTTTATACAAGGAAGCTCATTTCAGCAATCCATTAATCAATTCATTTATGATCAGTCATTGAATCATCAATAGTTGCCCTGAGAACATCTGCCCATCCCACTAGGGCAGACTGGAGGGGCTCTCTATGGGTACCAACAGCTGGAGAGGCTCACCTCTCCAGCACTAGATGGAGGGCCTTTTTGTTATCTGCCCCAACCCTTTGGAACCTCCTGCTAACAGACCTCCTCCCTCCAACCACAACTGCTGGCCTTTAGGAAAGACTTAAAGACATGGCTGGCCCAGTAGGTGTGGGGTGCTGCTGTTGGATCTACTCCACCCTGCTGGCTCATATGACCATCTGACAATTTTGTAATGGGGATTTTAGATTTTTAGATTAATGAGTGTGATTTTAAGATTTTTACATTTCAGATATTTTCGAGTTTTATTATGTTTATCTGTATGTATGGGTGGTTGGAGTGTGTTATGTTGAGCATGTTTCTTGTGTTGTAAGCCACCAAGAGTTGCTTCGGCAAGGGGGTGGCTCAACAAATCAGATAGATAGATAGTTCATACAGCATATGTCTCACTTCCTTCTGCCTCCCTACTCTGTGTTCAGATCTATAAAGGTTTCCCTTGCCAGTCGTATCTGACTCTAAGGTGCAGTGCTCATCTCTGTTTCAAAGCCGAAGAGCCAGCGCTGTCTGCTTCTGCAGACGTTTCTGTGGTCATGTGGCAGGCATGACTAGACACCGGAGCACACGGAATGCTGTTTCCTTCCCACCGAAGTGGTCCCTATTGATCTACTTGCAATGTCTTGCTTTCGAACTGCTAGGTTGGCAGGAGCTGGGACAAAGATGGGAGCTCATTCCGTCCTGCAGTACTCGAGAATGGAACTGCTGACCTTCCGCCTCCCAGTCAGCGTCTTAGGCACTTGAGCCACTGCAGATCTATAGACCCTGATATTGTATTTAAGGTTTGCAAATTTCAGGGCTAAAGCACATATTGGCAGAAATCTAAAGCTCAGGTCCATGTGTTTGACACAGAGCTACGACAACAGTTCCAAAAATCACGCCAGGGAGGAAATGCTATTCACAAAACATTTCTGCACAGGGGCTGTAAAACAAGCTAAATGGGAATCATGAAGTCAATTGTGCAATTTAATTGCACAATACAGACTGCTTGGGCATAATGCCTAGGAGGCTTAGAAAAGTGTAACTTTACATTCCTTGAAGACAAATAGGATTTCAGCTATTATATCATATATAAGAGCTCTACAGCTTGTTTTGTGTGTGTGTGTTAGTGTGTTTGTGTTACAGAAAAATCCTCTTTAAGAATAAACCCTATTGGAAACAGAGGGGTGAAGGTGCCAGAAATATTCTTTAGCCACATTGCATTCTAAATTTCCCCAAGCTGTTTTTCCTCCTCCACAGAAGGTTTCAAACATTTGGAACCTCTGGGGTGGGTGGAGGGGAGCTCTTTGGAATGGAAAAACACAGTGTGACAAAAAAGTGTTAAGTACCCATTTCCCACTGCTTCTTTTCCCCTAATTGCACCATCTCAAAATAGATTTTCCTCTTAGAAAGAGCCATCAGGCTAACATTATCACACACGTGTGTGGAAGAAATGTAGAATACATGAAATAAAAATTTACAGTGCATAAAAGTAAGAAATTGAATTCTGCCTTTATGTCACTGGGGGCTAAATATGGGATGGTGAAATCTTTTGCTGTTGTTTGTTTACATTGTTTCAGCCTTTTATCCATGCTTCTAGTCTGTTCCATTTTTGCATCAATCTTTTAATTTTAATCTCCTTTTAAAATATGCACTTAGATAGTATTTAATGCATATTTATTTTCTCTTAAAACATATGTGCAGTTTCATCTGTGTGTATATTTAAAGCATATTTTATTCAATTTAAACTGCCAGGACCTATATTTCACCATTTGGATAACTGTGAAATATTGTGGCTTGCTAAATTGTGATGTGCATTAATCTGAAAGGTGTGGATCCACACTTGTTTATGTATATCTGTTCACATGGGTACTGAAAGTTATAATCGAGCTGCTCTGTGGATCAACCAAAAATATCTGTGTAATCAATCACATTATTTATTTATTTATTTATTTATTTATTTATTTATTGTTAAGTTTTTATACCGCCCACTCAGCCAAAGCCGACTCTGGGAGGTTCACAACAGTGGATAAAAACATATAAAAACAAATAAAACAGATAAAAACCAGCAATGAGAACCCACCCCTAAAAAGAGAGGGGTGCAGGAACTGAATAAACTGTGGGGCAGGCATCCTCCCCTATATTAACCACCCAACAGAAGCCACCCCTCCACCTGCACCCCAAACTTGGCCCGCCAGCCAGGTTTTTAGTTCTTTTCTAAAGGGCAACAACTCTGTCTGGAGACGCAGTTTCACAGGCAGGAGGTTCCAAAGGGCTGGTGCGGACACAGAGAAGGCTCTCCTCCTTGTGCCAGAGAGGCGAGCCCCCCGGCCGATGGCACTATTAGAGAGCCCCTCCGGTCCGCTCTGGTTGGACGGACAGACATCCTTAGGGCGATGCGGTCTCTAAGGTAACCTGGCCCACTACCATATAGGGCTTTAAAGGTCAAAACCAGCACCTTGAATTGCACCCGAGGGCAAATGGGTAACCAGTGCAGCTCCCGCAGCAGTGGTGAGGCATGGGCATAACGTCCACACCCCATCACCACCCGGGCCGCCGCATTCTGGACCAGCTGCAGCCTCCGAATGGTCATCAAGGGCAGCCCCATGTAGAGTGCATTACAATAATCTAGTCTGGAGGTCACCAGAGCATGAGTGACCATGAGCAAAGAGTCCCGGTTCAGGAGCGTGCGCAACTGGCAAATCACCCGAAGTTGGGTGAAGGCCCTCCTGGCCACAGCTGCCACCTGTTCTTCTAGCAGCAGCCGCAAATCCAGGAGGACCCCGAAGTTGCGCACCGGGTCGGTCTGGGGCAAAATAGCCCCATCCAAAACCAAAGATGGTAGCTCCCGGGATAACGCAGGACCCCCTATCCATAGCCACTCAGTCTTGCTAGGATTCAGCTGTAATCCATTTGCCCCCATCCAGACCCCCAACAGCCTCCAGACAGCTGGAAAGGACTTTGACTGCATCACTGGGGTCCCCACGGGCCGAGATGTACAACTGTGTATCATCCGCGTACTGATGGTACCGCACCCCGTGGGAACGGATGATCTCACCCAGCGGCTTCATGTAGGTGTTAAATAAGAGAGGAGAGAGTACCGAGCCCTGAGGCACCCCATATTTTAGGGACCTAGGACTGGACTTCTTGCTCTCCAACCACACCGACTGGGTCCGGCCCCTCAGAAATGAGGAAAACCAGGACCACACAGTGCCCTGGATCCCAAATCCTCGGAGCCGTTCCAGAAGGATACCGTGGTCGACGGTATCGAAAGCCACTGAGAGGTCAAGAAGAGCAAGGACGGACGGATGACCGCCATCCTGCTCTTGCCAGAGATCATCCATCAGCGCAACCAATGCAGTCTCAGTACCATATCCAGGTCTGAATCCTGACTGGAAGGGGTCCAGATATTCCGCTTCATCCAGTACCCCCTGCAACTGATGCGCCACTGCCTTTTCCAATACTTTCCCCAAAAAGGGGAGGTTGGAAACAGGTCTGTAGTTGGTTATGACTGCTGGATCGAGGGATGGCTTCTTCAGGAGGGGGCGCACCAAAGCATGTTTCAGTGGTGCAGGAAATATCCCCTCCCGAAAAGACACATTAATTATAGCCCCGACCTAGCCACCTGTCACCGTCTTGGAGGCTTTTAACAGCCAGGCGGGACAGGGATCCAATGAACAATTAGTGGTGTGGACCGCCGCAAGGAGCCTGTCCACTTCATCTGGGGCAACAGGATCAAACTGATCCCAGATAACACAGCAAGACTATGCACTGGTCCCCCCTGACCCTCCCCATCCACGCCAAGATTAAACCCTGAGCGAATCCAATCGATTTTCTCCACCAGATGGTCAGCAAAGTCCTCAGCCGATCCCTGCCAACCAGGCACAGCCCCCCCCCCCCCTACCAAGGAGGGACCTGGTCACCCGAAACAGAGTGCCTGGGCGATTATCAGCGGAGGCAATAAGGGAGGTGAAGTATTGCCTCCTCACCACCCCCATCGCCACTAGGTAGGCCCTAATAGCGGCTCTAGCTAGTGTCCAATCGGAATCGTTCCTGGTCTTCACCCAGTGGCGCTCAAGGCGTCTCTTTGACCGTTTGAGCTCCCGTAGTTCTTCCATGAACCACAGGGATGACCTAGCTCCACGGGCTCTGAGAGGCCGTAGTGGAGCGATTACATCCAAGGCAGCTGTCGTTGACCCACACCATAGGTCAACAAGTGCCTCGGGCGAATCGTGTTGCCGATCCAGGGGGAAAGCCCCCAGTTCCCTCTGGAATCCATCTGGATCCATCAGTTGCCGGGGGTGGGCCACTTTAATAGACCCTGCCTCCCTACGATGAAGTGTCGCCCCCAGAAAGTCTAGAGCCACCAGATAGTGATCTGACCATGGCACAGGTGTTATGTCTAGCTTCTGTAAACTCAGATCACTCTGCCACCGCTCCGACAAAAAGACTAAATCTGGTGTGTGGCCACTGCCCCTGGTAGGACCCCGAATTACCTGAGCCAGGTCCATAGTGGCCATGGAAGCCATGAACTCCTGAGCCACCCCGGAACCGGACCCCAGCGAAGGCAAATTGAAGTCCCCCAGAACCATGTTCATTTACATGGATAGTAGGGCCCTAGGAGAGGTCTGAAAGGAAGTTAAGACTCCAGAGCATTCACTGAACATGAAAGTGAGAGGGCTTCAAGGTCAGTTCTTCTCTTTCACATGGTCCTTGAGTCCTCACATGTACAGTGAATAACTTTACTATTAAAATCATGTAGGAAGCCCCTTGCTGTGTAGTACATTTTTATCATATCAGAAGCATACAAAGGTGATTTCTGCATTGAAAGATTTTTGCTGGAGGAACTCCACTCAGCAGATGTCCGAACAAGGCAACTTTCATGTCCCCAAGATCTTTCCCACTGATGTGGTACCTATTTATCTACTTGCAATTTCTTGCTTTCAAACTGCTAGGTTGGCAGGAGCTGGGACAGAGACGGGTGCTCATTCCATCATGCAGTACTCATGTCTTAATCTGCTGACTTGCCAACCTCCAGCTAACAAGGCAAACTTCTTAACTACTGAGCCACCACAGTCCCTTGTGTAGTACAATAACTTAGGGCCTGTTTACATTGGACAACCTGGCCTGGTGTAGTATGTCTTTTTTTCTCCTCTAATGGATCAAGATGGGACTGCAGTAAATCTAGCAGTAGTAGAAATGCTTCACAGGTGATGGGGAGAGCACACATACACCCCCCCATCAGTGAGGAAGCAGGGGAAGCAGCCATTACCACCTCAGTGTTGCTGCTTATTGGGTATTATTCTGCAGTGGACTGCAGAATATGGACTGCAGTGGTTCATGTGGCTAAGATGCTGACTGGGAGGCGGAAGGTCAGCAGTTCGATTCCCGATTACTGCAGGACGGAATGAGCTCCCGTCTTTGTCCCAGCTCCTGCCAACCTAGCAGTTCGAAAGCAAGACATTGCAAGTAGATAAATAGGGAGCACTTCAGTGGGAAGGTAACAGCATTCTGTTCACTCTGGTGTCCAGTCATGCCTACCACATGAACATGGAAATGTCTGCAGAAGAGACAATGCTGGCTCTTCGGCTTTGAAACAGAGATGAGCACTGCACCCTAGAGTCGGATACAACTGGCTTTCGAGCAAGGGAAACCTTTACTTTTCCTTATTCTGAGTCAGACTGCTATTTAAAGCCCATGATAATTTAGACAAGAGAGATCTAATTATGCTATGTATAGAAGGAGGGGAAAAAATCCCAAAGTAGAAAGTTTAGATTTATCTACTACTCAATATCAAACTATATTTTGTGCCAGATGTTGTTCTTTACGAACTACTAGCATATGATACACAGTGATAACTGAGATTTCAGTGGATGTCCCTAGTTATAATCTGCACTATTGAATGCAACAAGTAATATGCATCACAGAAAGTACTAAAGTCAAGAATTGAAAGGTGGAACCCTTATTTGATAGTTCAGGGTAAATAGACCTACAGAGTGCTCTTTAGAACGCTTATTTTAAGTTATATTTCTATGCTTCACATATGTCGAGTGTTGGACAGCGGTAAATAACATGACTCCCTAAAGGGCCAATGGCTATGGGCGGATGATCCCCTTTAGGTGGAGTGATGGTTCCTTCAGTGGAGGAAATGTCTCTGGGAAACATCATATTGAGCCCAATGGCAAAATGAACAGAGGAGGATCAAATTCTCAATGGTCATGGAGGCGAAAGTGGCCATGCCAGATGGACTGGCTGTGAAGGCACACCTTAATACTCTCAAGGCTGTGGCAGTTCATTGCAGTCCCAGTGTTAAATCCTGCATGTCTCATTTCATAAGTGTCACAGGAGATGGCTCTGTGATCACAATGTGTGGGTCTCCTCTCATGCAGTCATTAATCAGGACTAGCCTATAGAAAGAAAGCAGGATGGGCAGCATTTAACTCCATTAAAGAAATCTTCTTAAATGAGAAAATTGACAAGAAACAACATGCCAACCTTCTTAATTCGTCAGTACTACCTGCGGTCTCTATGGGAGTGAAACATGGACAATTATGAAGGCCAAGGAAGAAGAACTATCAAGAGCCATAAGAGCCATGGAAAAATCATGACCCTATCCCCAACACCCAGATAAGAGAATAAAGCGGAATCAATTAAGCTGTTGCTAAATATTACAAATTGAAATTGTGCTGGGCTTGACACAACTCTTGGATGACACTGGAGCATTGGACAGCAACAGTCACTGAGTGGTATCCCAGAGGAGTAAAAAGACCCCTTGGCAGTCCCCCAAAAGATGTATATTTGCTATGCCAAGAATACTTACGATTTGATAAGAAAACAGTGACCCATATTTCTTAAAAGGAGCATAAATTATGAATTTCAATTTAATGGTTCTTGTACCGAAGCGTGGATCTCTTGGTAATATACGCATTATCTTCCTTTGTGCTCTCCATTACGCTGCCAGTTCATGTGAACAAGATGTCTCAGTTTATCGTCATTTCAAATCACTACTTACACTGGAACTGCAACTGCTACATCTGTGCTCCTCTCTAAAGTATTTCAATTATTTATGTCCATTTCCTAGGGCAGAAAATGTCCATCAAGTGCCCCTTGAAAATCTGAATAATTACAAAGCTCCTAACTTGCAATCTGCTGCAGATCAGTAAATCTTTCAGAATGTAGCAATAGGCCAGACAGAAAGGATTGTTAAATTAATCCTCTGGACAGTATAAATTAACCATGTATAGTATAAGGCAGAAGGTGAATTACAGACTGTCTCCTTTCAGCATCACTCCATCACATAATCCTTCCTATGCAATGTGATAACAGTTAAGCAGATTTTTAAAATTTGCCAAGATCTTGTAGAGATGATGTAGCTAGGGCAAACCTGTTTGAACAATTAAAATTGAACTGGTTACAAATTATGAGGGTTAATAATTGGAATAGTAAATACATGAGAGAACTTGACCTGGAAAGAGAAAAGACGGAATTCGAGGAGCTGGTTCTAAAAATTAGGAAGGGAGATAAAATATTAAAGGCTTGCTTAGTAGATTATATACATTGTTGAATAAGGAGGGTGATCCGCAAGAGGATTTGAAATTGATATGGGAAGAAGAACTAAAAATAAAGATTGACAAAGATATTTGGAAAAATAAATGGAAAAAGAGAATAATGAGAACTATGTCTGTTAGAATAAAGGAGCATAATTTCAAAATGTTATGGAGGTGGTATTTGACCCCAGTGAGGTTACACCAAATGGATAATACAAAAGATGGGATGTGTTGGAGATGTAAAGAAACATTAGGGACATATGAACATATGTGGTGGAGTTGTAATGTGGTAAAGGATTTTTGGGGAAAAATTGAAAAAGAGATGGGTGAAATAATGGGTAAAAGAATTAAACTGGGGCCGAGTACCACCATGTTAACGAATGTGGAATATATTTGTGGAAATAAAGAGGAAAGAGAATTATTATAAATAATGCTTACAACGGGTAGGCAATGTATTGCTAGAAATTGGAAAAATGATGTAAATATACAGATTGAAGAGTGGTATAAAGAAATGTGGACTTTAGCATTGAATGACAAATTAACATGGGAAATAAAAGAAAAAAGGGGTGATTTGAAAGATAATAGATTCTGGAAGATATGGAAACCATTTTTGGATCATTCTTCTATGGGAGGTGAAAGAAACAGACCTGTACCAGATCCAAGTAGTTTTTGGAGATAATATAATGTGCCACTCGGAGTCCTCAGGGCGTTGTATATAAACACAGGGTGTTATTAGTTTTCCTTTTGTTGTGGTCTCCTTTCCAGAATATTAAGAATGTGGTTGTAGTGGGGTGATGTGAAGGAGTTAATAGCATTTAAATTTACAAAGATAGTTGGAACAATGTATTAGGATAGGTTGTGATATGTTTTGATTACTTTGTATTGTAGGTATGTTTGTATATGTTTTATTTTTCTGTATTGTTTTATGTATTGTTCATTTATAAAAATTAATAAAAATATACATTAATGTGCCACTTGGAGTCCTCAGGGCATTGTATATAAACACAGGGTGTTATTAGTTTTCCTTTTATTGTGGTCTCCTATCCAGAATATTAAGGATGTGGTTGTAGTGGGGTGATGTGAAGGAGTTAATAGCATTTAAATTTGCAAAGATAGTTGGAACAATGTATTAGGATAGGTCGTGATATGTTTTGATTACTTTGTATTGTAGGTATGTTTGTATATGTTTTATTTTCTGTATTGTTTTATGTATTGTTCATTTATAAAAAATAATAAAAATATACATTATTATATTGTATATGTTTTATTTTTCTGTATTGTTTTATGTATTGTTCATTTATAAAAATTAATAAAAATATACATTAAAAAAATTGCCAAGATCTGCTTCCTGAAATGAAAAAAATCAGTGATTTTGGCCACCTTTCTCATAATTTTTTTGAGACACGATGTCTAACTTTTAGGCTTACTCTTTGGCTCTGCTCCTTGCACCAAGCAATTCTAAGAAATGTGAAGAATTTTTATAACACTACTAATATGCTGACTGGAAGCGGGAGGTCAGCAGTTCAATTCCCGAGTACTGCAGGATGGAATGAGCTCCCATCTTTGTCCCAGCTCCTGCCCACCTAGCAGTTTGAAAGCAAGAAATTGCAAGTAGATATATAGTGACCACTTTGGTGGGAAGGTAAACAGCATTTTGTTCCCTCCGGTGTCTAGCCATGTCTGTCACATGACCACGGAAACGTCTGCAGAAGCAGACAGTGTTGGCTCTTCGGCTTTGAAACAGAGATGAGCACTGAAACCTAGAGTCAGGTATGACTGGCTTTTGAGCAAGGGAAACCTTTACCTTTACTACAGGTAATCATAGCATTAGGGAAATAATTATGATAATCTGTAAAAGATTTCTACAAAAGATGCTACAAACATGCATGTTAAATGCAGTGTGACTTTTATGTAGTATGCGGATAAGACCACATGATGATATTACTGGTCCCAAACATAATTGTGCCTATAATTTTGGGGTTTGCTGTCTACTATACCAAGTGGACCTAAGGTGGTGTGATACTGTTTACAGCACAACATATTTGGGTCTACCTAGTTTTTGCATTGAAGTTTTCCTTCTGAATTAACCCAGCAGGTTACCAAAAACTTCAACTTTATTACAAATGACTGCTATGATTTCACATTCCTATTAACCAGCCCTTGAACTTGTAAAACACTCATCAAGTCACCCAGATATGATTCACTTTATTTCAGGCAGAAATTGCACAGATGAATAAAGTTTCACTGAGCAGGGGGGGGGGGAGTTAAGAACCCCAAAACAGTGAAATTTGAAGTGAACAAGCCATCCACAGTGCAAAATACCCATTCGCTAGTTATTAAGCAGAAATAAAACTTACCACTACATGATTTGTTTCACTGTAGCCATGAGTGTTGTTCATTCATCCTACGACCTCAGTAGGTGTATTTTGTGCGCATATGGCTACAATAAGGCTATTAAATCAGTCAGCTGAAGTGATATTTAGCTAGAGTATAGAATGTCCAATTACAGTTTTGTCATACAATTGTTTCTACCTAAAATGAGAAGAAAAAGCATATGAATCTCCACATCATCTTTAATAAATCTCATGGTATTACCACAAAGCTTTAAAACCTATGAGCCAGCTTGTAATGTGAGCTTCTTCATTAAAGCAGAAAATTGCATGAAAAAAATGTTTCCACTTGAGTGCAACAGTTTCCAATATGTTGGATTGCTACAAATAGGTACTGGCAAAACCTAATGTGGCACATTCTGTGAATGAAAGTGGTAGCTTTAACTTGGAAAGAAAATCAAAGTTTGAGTGTCTAGATAGAAAAATGTCAACAATATTTCCTATGTGCTGTTAAGTCACTTCTGATTTATGGTGACCTTAAGAGATTTTTCGAGGTATGTGAGATATTTTAGTGTTTCTACCAGCACTACTCCCAAGAAAATTTCTTTGGCGCTGCCTGGATTTGAAGGTAGAACTCCAGAATCCTATCCCATCATTCTAGCCCCTATATCATTCCGGCTTCTATGTGTAATCTCTCACATTCAGAATATTCCTCTTGCTTAGACAACCTGGCCATTTCTCACACACTCCAGAGTACAATGTTCAGATTTTTAAAAAAGAAATGTAGAAAAAGTGCTGTCCACCATATATCAGTGGCCTCACAAACAGCATTAAAACAGCATAGTTCTAACAGATTCTGTTTTGCCATCTTATATTCCTTCAGCTGCTATCATATCAAGTAAAAAGCACTGACTCTGATGCTAATACAGACTATAGTGGTGAGTTATTCAAGCATTTTATATTGCAGTACTTTAAATGATTATACACCAGCTCTTTCAATATGCTAGAAGTAACTATAATTAAGATGGGCAAAGGCAAATCAAAATAAACTATTTGGAAGCTCACAGAACATAAATATAGCTCATGATGAGTTCAAATCTACAACCCCCAGGGAAGAAACTAAAAAAAGGGAAGAAATAGGGGGAAAAGCATCCTATTGTGATCATTCAGTGTTCTATATCATGTCTATGACTCTACAAGGTCCCCATATAAACAAACAAAACACGACACAACACTCTAGGGAACTCCAAGAATTTAAGGTGTAACAAGACAGAAGTTTGTCCTAGGATGATACAAATGTCCCTGTACTAAACTCTGTTATTAAATAGCTCCTGTGGTTCACATAGAAATATGTAATTTACCCGGGAAGGGGTCTTCACACTGTCCTCTTCTCCCACAACCTTTTCTACCATTATATCACTTGCTTATCCAACCCTTTCATATTCATTAGAATGTTTTTTTAAATAATAATAATAAGTATAATCAATCAGAACTGACTTGACATAGTATTTGAATTAGTGCTGTATCAGTTTAGTGCTATAATGGTAAACTAGGATATTTTTTAAAATAAATACAAATTAAAAATTACATTGCAGGTATAGCCCTTACCAAAAGAAAACAAAGGGAGTAAAGTCTACTCCTGTGCCACACCTCACACTTGTCTAGTCATTCACATAGACAATAATCATAATTACACACCATTAAGTTAATTCTTTCCAGTAAACATTTCCAGATTTCTAGGTACAGAGAACTCTCAAATGATTTGCCACTTATCTCTTCTAAGGGAACTCCAGAACTGTACAGTTTGCCCAAAGATTCATAGACTAACTCTTCTCCACATTTAAGAATTGGACTCCCAACCTCTGGTTCTAAAGCCAAATCACTGAAACTTAGACACAGCATTTTTAAAAGTAGGAGTTTCTCAGGCAGCATTGGAGATAAGAAAGATTTACCTGGGAAGCTACCATGCTCTATATCAGTGTTTAGCAACCTTTGGTTTTTGGACTTCAATTCACAGAAGCCTAAATCAATTCCCCAAAGCACTGATCAGCCAATATACTGACTTTAGCTTCTGGGAATTGAAGTCTCCCTGTGGGGTGTGTGTCCCATGTTGGGAACCACTGATCTACATCCTTCACGGTGCAATCTTATGCAATTACCTGGAATAACTGACTTGAATATGCTTAAATTCTAAGTACCCATGTACTCAGTGGTGGGATTCAAATTTTTTTTTACTACCTGCTCTGTTGGTGTGGTATGGTGGGCATGGCCAGGGTGAAAGCCCTATGTTGCACCTGAATTAGGACTACATTATTTCAAAATTTGGATGGGCGGGGGCAGCCAGAATTTCTGTTACCAGAAATTTGGCAAACTGGGGTGAATCTTCTGAATCCCACCACTGCATGTACTGCCACATGATTACAATAAAACCAGAAATAGTAAAATTAAATCCATTTTAACTATTCCTCCAAGAGCCAGACAGAATTTTCATAGATTATATTTCGGGGTGGGGGGGTGGAAATCTATTTCTGATCAAAATTTCCCTCAAAGTGTATTGCCACAGGGTTCATAGATCCCTAAAGAAAGTGCAAGGCAAACAAGCAGGAAAAGAACTGTAGTAATTGGAGGAACAGGTAGCTAATAATCTCCTTTTTAAAATGCCTAATAATGAAGCAAAGATGTAGGGCAGAATAATTATTTTGTTCATTTTTATGTTTATGTACTACCAAATACTATGCCTTTAGAAACACTGTATGTGAAACCCACAGTAGTAACATCAGTTTTCATTCTGTTTTCTGTACTCCAAGTTGTAGTCTTTCAAATAAAATCAATTAACTGAATCCATTTCTGGCACCAGTCTTCAGCAGTATTACCATCCATTTTAATCACACTTCTACTTCTTCTTGTTTTTGTTGTTGTAATCTTAAGACAGACAAGAATGGAAGCGCGGCGCCAAAATGGCCGCCGCGCTCTTTGCGGCCCCCCCCCACCGGACGAAACCATCCGGGTAGTTAGGGGCGTGGCCAGCACCCTAATAAAAGGGCTGGCCACGAGGCAGCCGTGCTGCCATTTTGGCGAACCGACGGAGCGGAGAAGTTTTTCCTCCTTACCTCCGTCGCTCGTGTCCTCTTGGGGGAAGCCTTTTCGGGCAGCTTTCTCTTGTTTTAGGCTTCCTAGCTACCTTAGCCATGCCCTCGAAGAAGAAGGCAGCCGCAAACGTGGCTCGATCGGCGCGAAGGCGTCAGCCGGGTCGGAGGACCGCGACTGCGCACGTTCCACAGCCACCTTTAGCGGACCCCGCCGGGAACGGTGGGATGGGATCGGTAGCTCCTTGGCCTGATGCGCGCAGCATACCCGCTGCCCCGGATGGGGCCTCGGCCCTTGGCCCGCAAACAACGACCACGGCCCCTGCCATGGTCCGTGCGGTGGGGCCATCTTGCCCGGGTGCGCAGTTCCCTATGGGGGGTGCGAGCCACGGAGGGTGGTTGGGTTCCCTGCCTTTGCAGGGCATTCCTACGGCTCCCCAGGGGCTGAGCATGGGCTCTTGGCCTTATCTGGCCCCTGGGGCTCAGGGACCTGGACAGGTACCCGTGAATTATGGGCCGGTTGCCCAATTGCCCCCTGTCGGGGCCGGGGCCTATGTCGACGTGGAGGCCCTCCTGGCCCGGGTGGCGGCCATTGAAGCGTCCTTGGCAAGGGCCAACCAAACAGGGGTGTCTCTAGGTTTTCAGGTGCCCCCTTTGGCCGCCGAACAGCGGCCGGCGATGGGTCGGGTTGAGCCGCCTGAGGCGCGCGGGCCGGTGGTGGCCACTGCCGCGCAGCTCCCCACCCCACAGGTGCAGCAGTCTGGTGCTGGTCTGGCTCCGTCGACGAGCTCAGCTTCGGTCGTGAGCTCCGACGCCCCCAGCGGGCCGGAACCCCCGGTGGGGGCGGCCCGTGGGGGTGCAGCGGGTGAGTATGCAGTCCAAGCTAATGCACCCACACAACTGACTTCATTGGGGGGGCTGTTCAATGGCCTTGGCCTCGCTCGGGTGGCACGGCGGCCCAATGGCCCCCGGCCCACCCAGCGACTTTGCCCGTGACACAGGGCCTGGGTCGGGGTGGTGCCCCCAATGTGCTGGGAAATGTGTTGGGGATCCCCGGGCTGGCTCAGGCTCATTTTCCTTTGCCCGTAGTTCCCTCAGTGCCGGTGTCGGCTTTGCCAACAGCAGGGTATTCCTTGCCCTTGGGGGACCATTTGGCCCAGTCTACCAAGGAAAAGATTTGGAGGGGCGAGTATTGTAGATATCTTCTCCCTTCTAAATAGGGAGCCGACCAAGGAAGAGAGGGAAGGGCTGGACGAGAAGGATAAGGAGCAGGCACGTCGTCGTAAGCCGCCACGCACGTGGGCAAATTGGTTGCCAGCGTACCTGATTTACATGGCCGTTTACCTCAGGGCTAGGCCGGATTTGGCTATCCCTATGGTCCAGTATCTGGACAATATTTACCGGGCTATGGTTGACTTCCCGGGTCCGTCATGGCGGGCTTACGACGAAGAATTCCGCATGAGGATTCCGCTGCACCCAGAGATGAGGTGGGATGAGCCCTGCCAGAAGCTGTGGCTTCTGTATATGACCCCCACGCGCCCTGCGCCTGGGGAGAGATACCATTGTGGACATGCGGTCCAACGAGCGGCCCCGGTACAGGTACCCCGCCAAGTGGCGGGGCAGGGGGTTCCAGCCCGCCTGCTGTGCTGGACCTTCTCGTCCAATGGTTCTTGCAACAGGAAAAATTGCAAGTACAAGCATGAGTGCCCCTCTTGTTCTGGCCCCCATGCTGCCTCCGCCTGTCCCAGGCCGGGAGGATACAGGGGCAGGGGTAGGGGCGGACAAGGGGCAGGTAAGACTGCCATGGAGGGAGCGGGTTCACCAAAAGGCCCCCTCCCCAATTAATGTCGACATGCTGGAGCGTTGGCTCGCATTGTACCCGAGGAGAGCAGACGCTGTGTACCTCCTTCGGGGTTTTCAACTGGGTTTTCGTATTCCTTTCATGGGGGATAGGTCACCACAGGATGCACCTAACCTTTTGTCACTTAGGGGAAGGGAGGAGGTGGCTGCCGCCAGCATTAATAAGGAGATTGCTGCGGGCAGGGTCACCGGCCCTTTCCCCGCACCCCCGTTCCCCAACCTTAAAGTGTCTCCGCTAGGACTAGTGCCCAAGAAGTCCCCGGGTGAGTTCCGCCTGATTCACCATTTGTCCTACCCAGCCGGCCACTCGGTCAATGATGCTATCCCTGATGACCTTTGTTCTGTCAGGTATACATCCTTTGACAGGGCATTGCGCATGGTGCGCTCATGTGGCCCGGGTGCACTGTTGGCTAAGTGTGACATTAAGTCGGCGTTTCGCCTCTTGCCCGTGCACCCGGGTGACTTCGAGTTGCTGGGTTTCAAATTCCGGGGTGAATATTATTTTGACAAAGCCATGCCATTCGGCTGTTCCATATCCTGCTCGGCTTTCGAGTGTTTCAGTACCTTCCTGCAGTGGGCATTTGTCCGTAGGTCAGGGTCTCGGTCTGTAGCCCATTACCTGGATGACTTTTTATTCGGGGGTGAACGGAGCTGGGACACGTGCACACGTCTCCTCAACACATTTCAGACGCTAATGGAGGAACTCGGTGTCCCTTTAGCGCCCGAAAAGACCGAAGGCCCGTCTAATAAGTTAATATTCCTGGGGGTGGAAATTGACACGGTAGCGCAGGCTTCTAGGTTGCCCGCAGACAAGGTGGCAAGGATAGTGGCCCTTATATCGGACTTACTGGCTAAGCGCAAGGCATCCCTTCGGGAACTGCAGGTGCTACATGGACACCTCAATTTCGCTTGCAGGGTGGTCGCACCTGGCAGGGCATTTGCTCGGCGCTTGTGCGACGCCATGGCAGGCTTATCCAGGCCCCATCATAGGGTGAGACTGACACGGGGCATCAGGGCAGATCTGCACGTATGGCTCCAGTTCCTGAGGGAGTTCAATGGGGTCTCATTTTGGAGGTCTGACCTCCTGGCTTCGCCCCAATTTCAAATTCAGTCTGATGCCTCGGGATCCCTTGGTTATGGGATGTACTTCAATGGGAAGTGGGCATATGGTGGATAGCCACCAGCCTGGTCAGGCACGGGTCGCCTGAGGGATCTCACATATTTGGAATTTTTTCCCGTACTGGGGGCCTTGATGCTATGGGGTGAGGAGTGGGCCAACTCTGTGGTGCATTTCTGGTGTGACAATGCGGCTGTTGTCCACATTGTCAACTCACAGACCTCTAAATCTCCCAGGGTCATGGATCTTGTGCGCCAGTTTGTATTGCGCAGCCTGCGCCTCAATGTACTGTTCAGAGCCAGGCATGTCCCGGGGGTGAATAATGATATTGCTGACGCTTTGTCCCACCTGCAGATCTCCCGGTTCCGTGCCTTGGCTCCGGATGCGGAGGAATTTCCCTCGCCACTACCGCAGGAGATATGGACCATTGGCAAGGAGAGGTGAACCGGGCGATAGGCATGTCACTGGTGCCACGCACGCGTAAGGCGTATCACCACGCGTTGGTTTCATTTCGGACCTTTTGTTCCCAATCTTGCCTGCCAGATACCTGGCCGATCCCAGTGGCCCACATCCTCCGTTTTATGGTTTACCTGCACGCCCAGGGCCTGGCACCACGCACCATAGCATCTAGGCTATCAGCGCTGGCTTTTATGGCCAAGGTGGGAGGTCACGCGGACAGTACCGCTGATTTCCGTGTGAGACATGTTTTGGAGGGGTGGGTGCGGGAACTTGGGCGTTGCCTGGACGACCGTCACCCAATTTCCCCTGGGGTACTTACCCAACTGGCACGAGGCTGGCATGACCTATGTTTCGATAGGTATGAGGCAGCCCTGTTTCGTGCAGCTACAACGGTGGCCTTTTTTGGAGCGCTCCGCATCAGCGAGCTTGTGATGCTGTCTAAGGCGGATGCAAGTCGTAGGGCACTGGAACTCGAAGATGTCTATGTTTGCAATGATTGGGCTCAGTTGAGGATACGCTCCTCTAAAACAGATCAGCATGGCGTAGGCAGTGGAGTAAGACTGCTACGATGTTCATTGGCAGACATCTGTCCGGTTGGTGCCCTACAGGAGTTCCTTGCACTGCGTGGCACGCACCATGGCCCGTTTTTCTGTCACCAAGATGGGTCTCCCCTCACTAAATTTCAGTTTTGGAAGGTGACAGGGAAGGCACTGGCTGGAGTCAGCCTCCCTGGGGCCCGTTACAGCACCCATTCATTTAGAATTGGGGCGGCCTCTACTGCGGCTGCTTATGGGTACTCCGGGGCTGACATACGCAGCATGGGGAGGTGGGGCTCACAGTGTTTCCAGTTTTATGTTCGCCCACTCCTACCGTGAGTACCTTCTGAGTCACCATGTATCTCTCCTTCCCTGTTTTTTCCCTTGACAGACCCTGGGTGTCGTATCACACCGGTGACAGTATGGCTGGTGGGCCATAGCTACGTGCACAGGGCAGCGCGTTACGCTGCGGCGACAGATTGGGGACCCCGACTGGGACTGGGTGCATACGCACTTTTCACATGGTACGGTAAGCCCGGTATGTTGTGGCGGGAGCTTTTGCCATTCCTCTTTTCGTCGAGGAGTGCCGACCCGCCCGACATTCTGATCATACACCTTGGGGGTAATGACTTGGGTCAGGTCACTGGCTTATCGCTGAAGCATGCGATTTGCGCGGACCTCGCCTACTAACATTACGTATGGCCCGCCACAACCCTTGTTTGTTCAGATATGGTCCCACGGCACGCTTATCGGGGAGGCTTCGACCTTCAGGCCCTGGACCGCGCTAGGCGCATGGTCAACAGGGCGGTGGCCCGATTGCTTTCAACCAAGGGCTGGGGGCGGGTCAGTCATCATCCCGCCATTAGTTTGCAAAATTATGGGCTTTATTCAGGGGATGGGGTCCATCTGTTGCGAGGAGGTATGGACCTCCTGCTGGGTGATTGGCGAGCAGGCCTGTCGACCGAGCTGACGGTCTTGGGGGGGGGGCGTCGAGCCTTTATTGAAGCCTCTCCGGGTGGCGGGTAGCACTGGTAAGGTAAACATTTATGACCCACAGGTATCCGGCAGGTTCGCAATTGACTGGACAACACTAGATAGGCATAAGTTGTTTAAACGTTGTCCGGTCAACGACGAACCAGGCGAGGGGGTGATGGTTACCACTAGACAGCTGGCATCACCCCCTGATTTTACGGATACACGTCAGAGGGTGGGGTCATTAGTTAGATATTGACTACGGTCAACAATTTGTTTGTTGTCAACAAACAAATTGATACAAATAGATACATTGTAACAATTGCCGTTGGCAATTTTGGGTGGTACCTTACCAGTGTTACTTCGGCCTGCTTGCCTTAAGAATTATGATTGGTCATTTTACCAATAGAAATTTATAATTCGGACTAGGGCTTGAATCAATAAATGTGGCCCATGCCGTTATCCACTTTCATTTGTGTCTGAGTCCATCATTGGGGGGGGGGGGTGCGCCTGCAAAAAGGATTGTCTTCTGGATACTGGAAAACTATGTTTTGACAACAAACTGGAGAAGTATTTTGGTCTATGTGCATGTAATTATTATTTGGTTGTTTTTTTACAGAAGAATAAAGTCATCTTGTATATTTGGAAAATTAGTCAAAACATGTAAGAAGGATATCAGTGTACCTTGAAATATGATGTATACTGTTATTAAACCTTTAGCTGACATTTGAATTAATGTAACAATTATAAGAAGATAATTTATTTCAAATTATCATCATAGCAAAATGTCTGGAGTTTAAAATAACTTCATGTTGACTAAAGGGAAGCTAGTTCAATATATATGTTTCAATATATTTGTTTACTCTACAGCATATTTGCTTAGATTTACAGGTTACTAGCAATTGAGAGAAAAACCAACAAAAAGTATGCCATAGTCACTCAAATATTTTCATGGGTACCAAAATAAGATGAAGCTGGAAAAAACAATGCTGGCTATAAATCAGGATTATAGGTCAGAAGACCTAGTAAATCAGAAGTCAGGAAAGTCACTTGGCCCTTAAACTCATACTGTATACTAACCAGAGGTCACACTAGAAATAATTTCATCTGAGGTGCCTACCTAGCAAAGCAATAACACTTATATACCACCCCATAGAGTTTAGTGCACTCTCTGGGTGGTTCACAAGTTAATTAGCATTTTACCTCCAACCTCAGAAGGATGGAAGGCTGAGTCGACCTTGAATCCTGGTCAGGATTGAACTCACACCCTTTTGGTTGCAGGACAGCAGTTTAACTACTGCACCACCAGGGCTCCTTACATACTTATTCATTTAGTCATTCATTCATTTTGAAAACCAGAGTTTTTTAAATAATAATAATAATAATATTTGAATTCTGGTTGGGACTAACATTTTGTTTCATCTTTGTACAGCAACTCCCAAACTTCCCCAGGCAGCATGTTATTATTTCAAACTGGTAAAATAATCCCATTTTCAGAGCAATATGATGTCACCCCACCTCACTCCACAGTGGCTTACAACTGATTTTTTTATATAATTTGGCAAAAAAACACACAATTTTTTTTATAACTACCAGATGGAAGTTTTATTTTCACATGTTGCCTGAAATCCATCTGATTGATTAATATTTTTGATGCCAATGGCAGTTAAAAATCCTAAATAATTCTTATTTTTTTCTTTCTTTTAAGGAGTAATGTTTTCCGCAAAACAGAAACATATGTGATGTAAAGTAGAGTTTGCATGCCATCATTTTGTCTGAAATTTTGATGCACTTTCACTCCCTTGACAAGCAGATTTGATTTGAAGTATATGGGGACTACAAACAGCATGGGTTGATGCCAAGAACGTCCATTAAAATGTCAACAAAATAATATCTTTTTGACATATCTCAGTACATTGGGGTTGTCATATGCAATCAACTGCAAGGCCTCCAAATTTCAAATGTAAACAGAAACTAGAACATTTTAAAAAGATGTTTACTTCCACATATTAACACAGAGAGAACCATCCCCAGTTCATCACATAGGAGTGTTTTCTGGTCTGATAGGGTAGGATACCTAAAATAACCTCTTGATTGGGTTGAAAGAATGCAAAAGCTGGCCAGAGACTCAACATAAAAAAAACCCAAAGATAATGGCAACCTGCTACATTACTAACTGGCAAATAGAAGGGGAAGAAATGGAAACAGTGACAAACTTTACTTTCTTGGGATCCAAGATCACTGCAGATGGTGACTGCAGCCATGAAATAAAAAGACGATTAATCATTCGGAGGCAAGCTATGAGAAACCTAGGGAACATAATAAAAAGTAGAGACATCACACAGCCAAAAATGCGAACAAGTACCCTGGGAAAACTGTGCTTTTGGATTCCATCTACCCACAAACAGGAGTTTCTTTTCTTCCGCCATGTTGTGTTCCACACGGGGAAAGTGATGAAGTAGATTACAGTCCCCATCTCCTTTCTTCCTTTAAAAAATAAAATATATTTTCTTCATATCGTACTGAACTACAGCAGTTAAGACTGGTTGCTATGCTGTGTTTGAATGTCTCAAATAGACTTGCTCCACCATCATGTGACATCCTTGTAAAGACATTGTTAAAGAAAGATGCTGCCCTCCAATGGAGGATTGATTTGACTTTTAAACTGCTGCCAGCACTAGTCAGAAAAATCCATAAAAAGGATTAGCTGGATAAAAGATAGAAATTGTCAGGTACATGTGGAAAATGTGTTGATTGAGGGTAGTCATTTGCACATCATCAACAAGAAAACATAATTGCATTAAATAAGAAGACGTATTATAAATGACATAAATATTTGCAATTGTTCTTACTCTTATTGAAAAAGTGTTTCACGACACAATGGCTGAAATCCTGTTGTGCAGACAAATTACTATTGATTAAAGGCAATTTAGGGTTCATGTGAATTGTATACAATGTGGCAACATAGCAAGAACTTCAGAATCACCAAAGGAAGCCCTTAATCAGTGACAATTTACCACTGCTGCTGATTTTATCACCATAGCACACACACAACTGTGCAACAGGATTTCACCCCTAAAACACCTAGACAAAACAAACACAAAAAGAGGGGGGGGGCTTTAACTTGTTGTGAGATGTTTTCACTCTTAAATACAATAAAAAAAATGTCATTAGTAGTAGCATTAGCAAAGGCTATTGTCATTCATACAAATTCTTGGTACAGTATTTTGTTCCAAAACTATTTGTATCAAATGTTTAAATGCACAACAATTCTCATAATCTCCTATACTGTTGTCAAATGTATAACAGGGAGAAAACATCTGAAAGTTTGTTGTCACTGGTGAGAACATAATAAGCAAATATTTAGATTGATTGTATCCACATCGTTGTAAACTATTTTTATAATTTAAACAGAAATTCAAAACTATAATTCAAAGAGATATATAAATTACCTATCTGCTACTCCATTTGATATTGAATGAATTGAATTAGAGGCCTTTGTTTACTCTGGCCTGAAGAGAGCAATGTGATTTCTTGCCTTCTTAGTTTTCCTAGGTTGACAATGCTGACCTTTTCCACTAAGACATCTCTTTGCCTCTCCATTATTTTTGGCATCCTGTAAAAGGTGACTGGCCTCATTTATACACACACACAAACTTGGTCAAATTATTTTTCCCAAATACTGCTACATTCTGCAGTTTCTGAGAATAAGTTCTCTTAAGGGAAAAAAACAAAATCTCTGACAGAGAATTTTTTCTAAGAGGAGAAGAAATGATATTTCTGTTAATTATATTCTTTAAGTAAGAAACTGAAAGATTCACATCTCTAAGTGTGGCTTTCAACAGATGAATACTGGACTGCCATATCCCATCAGGGCAATGTATATTCATCCTCAGGCATGGCCTGGGCCAATAGGACAGCAGGATTCATCCCAGTGCACCCTCACCTCTGACGCCTTGGGGTGCAAATAATAATTTTATTATTATCTTATCCACCCGGCACACTGCACTTCAGATTAAGCTATTGCTCCAACTTCCCTCGTTCATCTTGGAGCAATGGCTTATTCTAAAGTGCTGCACACCGGGCAGAGCAAGTGATGGGTGGTGACCAAGTGGTTCCTGGGGGCAGCTTTCTCCCCTGTCCCTTGGTCGCCACCCCTCACTTGATCCGCCCAATGCAGCGTGAAGCTTTAGCTTAAGCCATTGCTCCAAGCTCCCTCCTTCAGCTTGGAACAATGGTTTATTGTAAAGTGCTGTATGCCAGGTAGAGCAATTGAGGGGCAGTGACCAAGCAGTTCCCGGGGACAGCCTTCTCCCCCATCCCTGTTGGTTGCTGCCTCTCGCCCCTGTCCAGCATCCTCCCATGGTACCCAGCACACCCCTGTCCATCCTTCTCTTTTGAGATCTCTGGAGTGAAATGGAACTGACCAGTGCAAACTACTGTGTGACAGGCACACTCCAAAGCTGATTTAATGCAAGCTAGAGAAAGCACATTGATTTTACAAAAAATAGCAAACACAGAGAAGCAGTCAGCAAGAACTAAACACAAACTATGATGAACCACCTGCAATCAATGTTGAACAAATGAGTGGATCTGTAAATATTTCCCATGGCATGGATCCCAATGATGAACGGGACACAATCAATGTTGAACGCAGGAGCCAGTCTGAGCTTGCACTGCAGAGTGCTGAGAACAAAAGGATAAACAGCTCACTTAACAAACAACAGAGATGTGTGGGCAGCCAAAGACAGTAAGGCTAGTCAACCGAAACAAAAACAACACTTTTTGGTGTGTATGGTCCTAAATTAGGCTGAGCAGTGCCGGCTAGCAGAAAGTGTTTAGCAGAACTCTAGATAGTTTGCCTGACCCTGAGGCTGCTCACCATCACTGTCACAGTTTCGGTTGAATTAGTTTGATTTTTAACCTGAAACATCAGTTCAGCCAGTGAATGACAGCTAAAAAGACACCCAAGTGACTGTTCCATGCTGCAGTTCTTCTGACAGGGGCGGGCTGACCCAGTGTGCTGTTTTCTTTCAAAAAAGGAGAAGGAGTAAAAGAGCTTTCACTGTTCCTAACAAGCTTGATTATTATATAACCAAGTTCACTGACAGAACATGTCAGTGCGATCCCTGCCAGGATGGGAAGGGATTTTTACTTTGTTACTTTTTAAACGCAATTTGTTCATACGTATAATTTCATCTATTAGAGCTAGTTTTGCAAAAATAAAATAAAATAAAATAGCAATCATTAACTCTCAAATGAAACTGCTGGTACTTGTAATAATATGACAGTGAGCTTGGATGCATGCCCAAAGGCTTGTATTTTCCATAAAACCACTACACAAGCTGATCAAAAAACACCTAATATTAAAAACTAATGTCTTAGTTTCTGTCAGTGTGTTCTGGACATCTCATTGAGTGGAACAGATTATTTTTCTGTGCATTTACTTCTATTTGTGATGATTTTACTAAGTCATTGATGACTGGGATGTCAGCAGTTCAACAATTTGAGACCTGAGAGCTGCATGACAGAGTGAGCTCCCATCTCTGTCCCAGCTCCTGCCAACCTAGCAATTTAAAAGCAGGAAATGGCAAGTAAATTATTAGGTGGCACATCAGCAGGAAAAGTAACAGTGTTCCATGTGCTCTGGCATCTAGTCATGCCTGCCACGTGTCTACAGAAATGTCTGCAGATGCAGACAGTGCTGCTCTTTGGCTGTAGATTGAGATGAGCACTGCCCCTAGAGTCAGATATGACTGACTTTCAAGCAAGGGCAATCTTTCCATTTACCTAAAAAATAATATTTATTTATTTATTTATTAAATCGTAAAGGAAGAAAAACCAGCAAGTATCACCACCATGCTGCAAATCACCAGTTGATCCATCCCAAGAATCTCTTGTACAGAGGAGACAAAATGAAATTCTATGAAATTATGTAGGAGTGGGCCAAGAATGAAGCATATTGTATCCAGCCTCAACTTCCTTTTGCATGACTAGGTGGAAATGTAGCTACCATAACATGGCATTATCCCCCTGCCCAAGATCTCTAAAGAGACATGAAATAATATAATGAGTCTCTGAGAAACTCAATAATTTCATCACTACTAGAATGGATCGAGATAATCAGTTTCATTTGACATTAGTTGAAGTTTATAATCATCTGGTTGAAATAAAAGATTTAAAAAAACACAAAATGTCTAGAGTTTTTTTAATAAGCTGATTAAATTCTCTTTCAGATTTTCCTAAATCACAAGATATAGCTTTCCCCTATGCCTTAATATTATTTAAACATTTTTAATGCAAAAGATTCATAATATAGAAAATTAATCTATATCAACCCCACTTAATAGTTATTATCTTCTAAAGGCAGGCAAGGGTTTTACCAGTCTTGCTTCCATCTTTGATGCTTTCCCCATTTAAATTTCTTTTCAGCAGAAAAAGTCTGGTGAAAAGCCTGCATAATACATTATCCAGAAACTGAAGAAAATCTCCCATGGATTCTAACATCAAAGGTCATCCATTCTTCTGAGATCCTGGTGACCTTTACATTAATTTTCTATATTATGAATTTTTATAAATTACTTAGAGGTTTGGATGAGCACTTACCTCACAGAGGCTAGAGTTAATTTTAAATATCAACTTCACTAAACATTAAGTAAACATCATTCTATGAACGAAATTGCTTGCAGCCGCTAGCAAATATAAAACATATGAGAATTAGACTTGGAGAAATATATGTGGTGTAAAAAGATAGAATAATGTCTAATTTTTGCTTGTATTACACGATTTAATTTGTGTCTAATTTGAAATGCCAGCTGGTTAAAGTGTCTTCAGTAGCAAAAAGCATCATTAAATAAATAATACAATTAAATAAAAGATTAAAGTCAAATGTTCACATCCCCAAAAAGGAAGGGAATGATAGCCAGTCTTCACTGTGGAAGTAGAACAATTGCAACTGAAGAATACTTACAAATAAACAAAGAAGGAACAAATGCAATTGCAAAGAAAGGAATTCAGAACTGTGTGGGTCATTTATTAAGACATAACTATTTTATTATTTATTTATTTATTTATTACTGTATTTGTATTGCTGCCTCCCTCGCCAAAGCGACTCCAGGCAGCTCACAACAGTATCTAAAGTTCAAAATACAAAACATCCTCATCATACAGGATTAAGCAATTAAAAGTTTAAATACCATTAAAAGCAGATTAAAACACCCTCCCTATAAAATTGAAAAACCTGGGCGGCTTTATATAAGCCAGCGGGGGGGGGGGGGGCGGGGACAACACACACTACCACACCAGCAATGTCCCACACCCATTGTGCTAACCAGGTTTTAAAGCCCTTTCTGAAGGCTGGCAGCTCTGCCTGGAGGTGCAACTCGGTCGGCAGATAAGGATAAGGCCCTCCAGATAGAACCACTAGGGAGCCCCTCCAGCCTCCTTAAGCATTGGATTCATATTGTGATATACAGTATTTAAAATAAGCTCTTCCTGCTCTTCCTTCAAAAACAAACCTTTGGACTTCAGACATAGCCATAATAAAAGAGGGAATCCTCCCATGCTATAGCCATCATTAAATTGTTAAGTAATTCACCCCTCAGTTAAACACTCAGATCTTTGATTTCCTTCATTAAAAAGACTTTATTAAATCTGTAACTCCACTCTTCTTTTTTTAGATGAAGATTGTCTCCTGAAGGCAGCAGAAGAATTTTAAATCCAGAATGTTTTTTTCCCAGGGTAGTGAGACAGATGACAAGAGAAATATCAAAAAGACTCAACTACACTAATGAGACCTTTCTCTTAAACTGAATTCTAATTATTGTTCAACTTCTCTAACTCTTGATCTGCTTTTCAAGTGTGCCTATGGGGGGGGGGTATACATGCAAATCAAATCCTCCTGTACTTAGAAATAAATGTGTCATAAATTCCACATTCGTGTGTCTCTTGTGATGGTAAGAATATCTCAGAAAGAAACATCTTTCAATACATGCAATAATTTTTTTGTTTTGTTCATAAGCTTTTATTTTAAGACCCGGAGAAGTCCCAGGGTATGAACTGAAGGCACATGATGCACCTACCTATTTTCTTAAGTTCCATGCTGGCTAAGAAGTATATCTTCTTACAGGAAACAAACTTTTCCGCACAATTCCCTTTAGGCTGGCTCAATTCCTGATGAGGTCTCATCAGCAACCAAGACTCCATTGAACAATAGAGTCATAAAACTGTATAGCAGGAACAGAAGAAGTCATCTAATCCATTCCTACTAAACCAGAAAAATCCACAGTTGAAGCATTCCTGATTGATGGTCATCCAACATCTGCTTAAAAATTTCCAAAGAAGATGGGTCAACTGCTGTTTGAGTTAGTTCATTCCATTGCCAAATTAATGTTTATTTGAAATCCTATTTCTCCTAATTTGAATCTATTATTTCAGATTCAGTGGTGTGGGGGGTGGAGCAAATAGGCTAGGTTTTTAAGATGGCCCTGCTTGATTTCTGGTCTCTTCTGAATTGATTTTAGATGGTCCTTTTACCTGTCCTGAAGGCTAGAGTGCTTAGAAGTCATCACTGGGGCCCAGAATTTTTAGATCTGGTTTCCCGATTGCTAGATTTGAAGAAAGGATTCTGGGCCATTTTAGCATATCACACTCTGGCTCTGTGGGACATTAGGGGCTATGTAGTTGCCTTTTTAAAATAGGTTACATTAGTTTTGGCAGGTAGTGTTGGGTTAGGGTGACAGGGGTGAATTCCACAATGTGTCTTTAGATGAGGCAAATACTGTATGCCTGACATGATTCATGGGAATCTGTGGGGCATGCAGTGGACACCATGGGGCAGTGCTGTGATACAACCAACATTCACCCTCAGGAGCAGAGTTGGACAGTGCTTTCTCCCTGATTCAGCTGACCTGGGTAGTAGCTGGCAAGGATCAGCACTGCACAGGGGCTGGGGATTCACCAGGCTGGGCAAGACAGATAATGAGAAATTTACCTGCTCTGGTACCACATTTGCACTACCAGGCCTCACTGAAGGTGGGGGATTAAAATTAAATTAAACTGTGGCCCAAGTTTTGACCAAAATTACTGTGTGTTGCCTCTTCACTCATGGGGATTGGGAGAGAAGGCACAATGAGGAGAAGTAATAAACTGAAGGGTATCCAGAAAGCCAATGCTACAAATCAGTTTTCCAGATTTCCAAGTTGGAGGAACCTTTTTTACTAAAATATGTTCTGTTTAGCACCAAGAAGAAACATAAATTCCTTTAATAATGATGATGCATCTTTAAGGCTTCTGGGTGAAATTGGCAATGTGAACATCTTCTTATCAATGTTTCATGCTAAGGCACCAGGGCCAGTTGTTTCAAAGTATGCTCCTGATCCTTCTGAATGTCACGTACTGCATTAGTGAAAGAATGATACTTGAGCATTACATGCCTGCAGTACACAATCCAGCTGGTTAAAATAATAATAGTGAACTGCATGTGAATTACAGCAAGATAATTCAAACATAGTGTACTGACTTAGTGTTGTTCACATAATTGGGCATAATTTACAATGTGAGGTTATGTGCCATTTTAAATGAAGGTTTTTTTTAAAGGCATGAATCATTAATTTCTAAATAGTTACAAGAATGTGAATTAAGGCAACCAAAAGAAGAGGCTTCTTATTAATTGCTGATGGGATGCTTTATGGCAAAAATTATATTTGATGACAAGAAGACAAAATTAAAGCTAAACTTCATAGAACTGGAATGATTCTTTGCTCCAAAATAACTTTGGAGTGATGATTAAGAATAGGACAGTGACAAGAAACAGAAGCAGAGCTAGGAAGAGCTAAGACTGAGAGCCCTCAAATTTAGGGCTTTTTGTCAGGTGCATCACATTGGGGGTATTTGAAAAGTGCCTGCAAGATAGGCAGAACTTCTAGAATGGATAATTATGGTATTTGCAGTACAGAATACATGAAAATCCCATCCTTACTGGTCATGGCTTGATCCTAGTTTCAGTGTTGCAGGACTATCCCCTCTTTCTACTGTATGTTCTCACAACAGTGTTTCTAAGATGCTGTTAGCTTCAGAGCACAAAGTCATAATAGGCACAATGGCCAGGATCATGTTGCACAAGTCTCTGCGTGGATGTGGTCTGTGCTGTTCCTCAGTTTGCATGCAATCATTCAAGTGGTTGCACAAGCAAGGGATGATCAAGCATACAATAGACATCCTGTAAAGTGATGCATTCTGTCTAAATGATTGCCCATTTTTTGTTTCTTAAATGCAACATAGTTTTGACCACTATTTTTGCCCTTTGTAGCTAATAGTGCATGCTGTTTGGTATTGTTTATTGGGAGGATGGCTTGCTTGTTATATGGTGTATTGTTATGTTATTATATTTATGTGTATTTGGACTGTGCCATTTTATTGTAAACTGCCTAATATGTAGCATTTCACTCTAATTAGATTATAAATCAATCAATTGCAAAACAAAAGAAAGGTGGGTGGGAAGAATGAGAGAGTTATTTTAGTGACTGAATATACTGAAAAGGTTAACTCCAGCACACTGGCCTTAATCCTGTTTAAAACATTTCCTAATCCAAGTGAGAAACCAGAAACACAGAGTTCTTGAGATGCAGGAAAAAGCACCTCTGGATACAAATATACATGTTTATTGAGTCCAATTTGTTTCAAATATTTTTGTTATTCAGTTTAGAACATTGTTGTCTTCCTTTCTTGTCCTCAAAGGACTCTAAAGGCTGCTTGCAGCCTGAAAATTGTAAAACACTGGGGTGTGTGGGGTGGGGAATAATGAAATAAAAACAAATGCAAGTTGATTTATAATCATTATCAGAAATAAACATAAAAACAAAGCTATTTCAAAAATAGCTGTTATGAGAAGAAGAAAGTTATTATTAATAAAGCAAAAAATGAAACATTAAATAATTAAAATAATAGGTTAACAGGGGTAAAAAAAAAACTGTTTTGACTTAAAGGTGCATTCCATAGCAAGAGTCATCTTTCACTCAGATTAAAGGCCCAAAAATGTGTCCTCCTCCATCTCCTAAATCTTTGACACAATTCTAATTAAAAGTCATGGGGGAGGAGATAAAGTGAATATATATGGTATTGTTGAGGTAAGGAAGCTTCCAAGTATGGCACATGCTGGATTAGAATCCTGCTTGAGGAACATTCTTGGCTTTTGCAATCTGACCTTGTTACAAAAAGATGTTGTTCGCAGCAGAAATATAAAGCCTCTGACTGTGTAGATCAGTGGTTCCCAATGCGGGGCCCAGGCCCCACAGGGGGACTTCAATTCCCAGAAGACTAAATCAGCATATTGGCTGATCACTGCTTTGTGGAATTGGCTTAGGCTTCTGGGAATTGAAGTCCCAAAACCAAAGGATGGGAAACACTGGTGTAGATCATGGGCGCCAGAGGACTTGATTACCCTGTATTGTGGACAAGAACCTACTGTTAGGCCAGAATATGAAAAGACAGAATGTTTTTCTACAGCAGTGATGGTGAACCTATGACACGCGTGCCAGAGGTGGCACTCGGAGCCCTTTCTGTGGGTACCTATGCAGTCACCCCAGCACAGAGTTTGCCTCACCCCTTTGTCCAGCAGCCCAATGGGAGCACTTCCTCTCTCCCCCCAGCATAGAGTTATCCCCGCCCCTCTGCCCAGCAGCCCAAAGGGAGCATTTCCTTCCTCCCCTGTTGCTGTGTTGCCACTTTGCAATAAATAAGTGGGTTTGGGGTTGCAGTTTAGGCACTCAGTCTCTAAAATGTTTGCCATCACCATCCTACAGGAAAGAGGATCAGACAAGGATACATTTTATCCCCTTATCTGTTCTTTCTATACATGGAACATATAATACAAAAAGATGGTTTATATTCCAATGAAAGAGGAGTAAAAATTAAAGCAAAAAAAAAAAAAAAAACAGCAAGTAGGTAATATCATTTTACTGTCAGAAAATCACAATGACTTGAAACACCATCGGCTCCCGGGAGTGGAGACAGGTGGGAGACGCTGATGCTGCAGCTGACTTTGCTCTCCAGGCCCACCTACCTGGAGAGCAGAAAGGGTAGCCACTGCCGCCGCCGCTGCCGCTGCCCCGAGAGACTCCCTGTCTCACCCCAGAGCCCACGCCATCGGCTCCCAGGAGTGGAGACAGGTGGGAGATGTCACCGCAGCTTATTTCTGCTCTCTGGGCCTGTCCACCCGGAGAGCAGAAAGGGAAGCTGCCACCACCACCACCTCGAGAAACTCCCTGTCTTGCCTGGGAGTCCACGCCATCGGCTCCAGGGAGTGGAGACAGGTGGGAGTTGCCGCGGGTCATCTTTGTCAGCACTCCGGGATATCCCCACTGCCATCTTCTTGCCGTTGGCTCGGACTTGGGGCCATGATGGCAATAGGTCCATTTCTTTCCACTCTGGGACTTTTTTTGGGCTGTGGTGAGTTATTGTGCTTATTGCATTTTATATTTGTTGGGCGATCACTTACTTACTGAATTTTGTATTTGTTGCATTGCTGTATTTAATATTTTATATGTGCTATGTTTTATTATGTTATTATATTGTATTATATATTGCTATATGTTGATTGTCGCCTTGAGTTGGCCTTGGCTGAGAAAGGTGGGGGGCAAATTAAAATTGATGATGATGATGATTTAATAAGGTGAAAAAAAGTGATAAAGTGATGTTGTACTGATAGTTTATTTAGCTAGGGACCTGCCTGGATTGTTCTTCTGATCTGATTTTACAAGCTGTGGCACAGAACCTGGCAGTGTTGTGGGTGAAGGTGGGGCTTTCATCAGATAACAGCCAGTGGTATGTGCTGTTTGACTGCTTAGGATACTTGCAGAACAGTGAAATTATGAATTTGGGTGGTATGAGAGTATGAGCATAGCTAGCTCAAGTGGTTAAGACACTGAACTCGCTGACTGGAAGGTCAGACTTTTATTCCCAGGTACAGCATGATGGACAAAGTGCCCGTCTCTGTCCCAGCTCCTGTCAACCTAGCAGTTCAAAAGCAAGAAATTGCAAGTAGATAATTAGGTACCACTTCCACAGGAAGGTAAACAGCATTCTGTGCACTCCGGTGTCATGGCATGCCTACCACATGTCCATGGAAGTGTTTGCAGATGCAGACAGCGCTGGCTCTTTGGCTATAAGCAGAGATGAGCACTGAACCCTAGAGTTGGATACGATTGGCTTTTGAGCAAGGGCGACTTTTACCTTTTACTTTTACAGTGCACTAATATGGTAGCTTGATATCTTTTAAAGCACATTATTTACCTGGAAATCTGGTAAAGGATACATGTTTCAATCTAAGAAGGTTTATCTTTGAATTATATTATTGGAAAAAACAAAACGGTTTCTTTTAAATAATAGCCCTAGGGTTCCCATTTCCATCGACTTCCTAAAGTGTATAAAATCAAGGCACCTGGTGACCCAATTCCAGGCAGGCACATTGTTTCCAGTGTTAACTCTTTGTTCGAGCCGATTGCATAATCATTTGTATGGTTTATAATTCTGAGCATGTTAACATAACATAACAAAACATAAGAACAGCCTTGCTGGAACAGGCCACAGCCCATCCAGTCCAGCATTCTGTCACACACAGTGGCTCACCATTTGCTTCAGGGTATTATTCCCAAGAAGATGCCTTCACCTGCTTAGGATTCCCTGGAAATGGCATTGAGAGATTTCCTGCCTATCTCTTCAACCCGGAGGTTGTTCTTAGGTATCCATAATTATAGCCATTGATACCCTTGTCCTCCATGAACTTGTCTAATCCTTTCTTGAAGCTGTCAAGACTGACAGCTGTCACCACTTCATCTGGCAGGGAGTTCCATAGACCAGTGATCCTCTGGGTAAAAAAGTACTTTCTCTTATTGTTTGAGAACTAGCACCCAAAAGTTTCATGGAGTGCCCCCTAGTTCTAGTGTTATGCGATAGGGAAAACAGTTTTTCCTTATCTACTTTGTCCACACCATGTATGATTTTATAAACTTCAATCAGGTCACCTCTTAGACACTGTCGTTCAAGAGTGAAGAGGCCCAACCATTGCAGCCTCAGATGGTAAGGAAGGTGTTCCAGTCCCCTAATCATTCTGGTTGCCCTCCTCTGCACTTTTTCCAACTCTATAATATCCTTCTGGAGGTATGGCAACCAGAACTGTACACAGTATTCCAGATGGGGCCTCACCATAGATTTATAAAGAGGCAAAATGACACTTGCTGACTTATTTTCTATACCCTTCCTAATGATCCCTAGCACTGAGTTTGCTTTTTTCACTGCTGAGTCACACTGGGTTGACATCTTCATTGAGTTGTCCATCAGGACACCAAGGTCCCTTTCCTGGTTTGTCACAGAGAGTTCAGACCCCATCAGTTTATCAATGTAATTGGGGTTTTTTGCCCCAACATGCATCACTCTGCACTTACTAATGTTGAATACGACGAGGCGGCTGGGGTATAAAGGCAAAAAGGTAAGGTGACACACCCAAAGCAACAGATTGAAAGTAGCAAAGTGTATGTTTAATATCATTAAGAAGGTGCTTGAATAAATATTCTATTATCAATGTTCTTAGTTGTCAGTTACTAAACTGTGCTATTGTACGTATGACAACAGTTATATCAGTTGTATCTATCTATATATATATACACATACATATACATGCACATACAATCCCTCACAAGGAGCCCGCAGAAGATATAGGTTATTTCCCAAAGAAGGTTCCCCAAGTTTGTGTCCACAGTACTTGCACAACTCGGTGGTATAATTAAGTCCAACAGTTCTAGGATGGCCAGTAAATATGGTCTGCGGGATCTCTGTGAGTGTGTATCAGCTACAGGAGCTGTCTGCGATGTTAACGTTGGGAATGATATGGATTGCCAGCTGCAGGTCTCCATCATGTGGGGTGCACTCATGTGGTAAACAACAGTTTCGATGCCCCTCTGGTAAGCAGACATTTTGAAAGACTTCCTCAAGAGTCTACGGATTCATAATAACAACATGGAAATTACATGTGTAATGCTACAATCCATTCTTACATGAGTGCGGTGTTAAAAACATATTAAGAACACTAAGCATATTCAATCAATAAGGAACGGACAAGGTATATACCTAGAAGGTGTTCATAGCGCGTATAAGAACCTCCATGGTACTTTTTCCTATTGTGTAAATGCGTTATTCTATCAAAGGCAGGTGCTAAATTTATATGCTATCACATTAATTATTCTCATGTGAGGATGATCAACCTGAAATTATCTTGCCCCTGTTAAAATCCCTGCTGCTTGTTCTTAAAGTCATGGAGTGGGAAAGATTGTCAAGTGATGAGGAGGACTATGCTACAAAAATGCAGAAAGATCCCAGTCTGTATTTAAACCTTGAGGTGCTAAAGTTTCAAAACGATGAATGTAGAACACCTCTCTCTGTAAGAGGAAGTGCTCTACATTCACAACCTGATGTTTATTCGGCAGCTAGGTTTTGAGTACTACAACCTTGATGTCTCTATATGTGTGTTTTTTCTCGATAAAATGATTGACCAAGGGAGCATTGACAATCCGATTCTTAATGTGAGAGAGATGTTCTCCTAAATGTACCTTAAGGGGTCGTCTAGATTGTCCAACACCAAGATCCCTTTCCTGGTTTGTCACAGAGAGTTCAGACCCCATCAGTTTATAAATGTAATTGGGGTTTTTTGCCCCAACATGCATCACTCTGCACTTACTAATGTTGAAGCTCATTTGCCACTGTTTTGCCCACTCCCCCAGTGTCAAGAGATCCCTCTGGAGCTCCTCACAGTGTCTCACAGTTTTCACAACCCTGTTTTGTTTAGTGCCATCAGCAAATTTGGCTACCTTGCTATTTAACTCCTACTTCTAGATCATTTATGAAGAGGTTGAAAAGCAGGGGTCCAAGTACTGAACCTTGGGGGACCCCACTCTTTACTTCTATCCACTTGGAGAAGTGTCCATTTAGTGCTACCTTCTGTTTCCTGTCCCTTAGCCAGTTGTCATTTATCAAGTCATTTCTGCCTCCTTACTATATATTTAAAACAAAAAGAAAATTATTTCTCATGAATACATCACTCAACACACAATATATATTGCAAACATTGTACCATATGTTTCAATGTCTTTAAGCTCATCATGATAGGATGTTTTCCTCCCTGAAGCTAGTAGACATGTAAAAAACTCTTGGTATGTATTACATTTAGATATCTTGGTTTAAGGCTCACAGCCAAACTAAAATGTGTTGTCAGAATGTATGATTTTATTTATTATTTATTTATTTAATAAATAATAAACAAATAATAATAAATAATGATTTTGTTTTCATTTTATTGTCTACAGGAAAATACTTAAGATTATATCTTGATGAAGAAAAATTCTTTTGAAAAACTGGCAAGTTTTGATGATATTTTATTTCTTCACTCCGTTGCATTCTTGCAGTTAAAGATACTTGAAAGATACTCTTGCCTAAAACTGTTTCTTTTTCTCATTTGCATGTGCACTGTTTGAACCTATTTTGTGTCAATCTAAGAAGCTGACTTTGCATAAGGACTGCCAACTCCATTATCTACCTTGTCCACCTGCCTTTGTCTTCCTCTATCCTTCTCAGCTGACAATCGTCATATAAAATTGTATCTACACTACACAATTACAGCATCTGGACACCACTCCAACCAACACAACTCCATTCCCAGATTCATGGGATTTTTGCTACTGTTCTATAGAGAGTAAGTGTATTAGGATCATCCAGCTGGGAAATCTAAATACTTTAGAAAACTACCTGGTGCTATAGGCCAGATCCAGCCTGTGGGCCCGAGGTTGAGAGCCTTAAGTCAATGCAGTTTTTCTACCAGCTGGCAATTATTATTTTTAATTCAGGAAGGTATTTTGCATGTGACTGGCTACTTATTAGTGGGTTGTGAACAAATGGATGAAGCATTGGTGTGCTTTGAATTCCATTCAGTTCAGCAGTGCTTTAATATTACAATGTGTTTTTGTATGTTAGACAATAACTTTGTGTTTTTTTTGTCACAATTTAAATTTTTAGTGTTGTTGTGAGTCACCACTCTCTCTAGTTTTAGGGGAGATTAAATGATATATAGATCAAATCCATATTTCATTTATAAAGTTTCTAGCTGACCCAAAGACATGAAAGAAACACTGATTTTTATTCTCAAGAAAAAGAAGCACTGTTAGAGAAATGAGCCAAAACATTCCATTATTAAAGAACAGTCTAAAAACCAAACAGTCACATCTTGAAACCAAAGGGTGTTGCAGAATTGTGGTGATAATCCTGGGCTCAATTACTTGAGAGGGATCTCCAGTGGGACTTACTTCTCAGTGGCTAAGTACAGGATTTGACTGTGAATATCCAATCCCTAAGAGGCAGTGAGTCTATGGAGCAATAATGCTAATGTTTATGAGGGCAAATTAGTGATGTGTAAATGCACATGGAGGAAACTCAGATTCAGGAGGTGCTGATATTGATAGTAAAGAGCATGTAGAATGAAAAAATGGCTTCAAAATAATTCAAATTCTTCATCATCGTCATCTCCTCCTCTTCCTCCTTTGGAGGGAGGATGCTTGCTTTGGGGGAAAACTGACTTAGATCCTGGGACTGATTTGATGGGTCTGGTCCTATTCAAGAATCACTTTTAATGACAGTATTAGCCCTTTGCACTGATTGCTTTCCTTTCCATTTTTATTTGTCACTGTTGTTAATAGGTGATTTGGAGGGTTAAGCGTGGAGTAATAGAGCTGATGCTTGAATGCCTGACTGCTCACATGGAGCACCCATTAAAGTTAATGAGAATTCAAAATTTGGTTCCCACTGCTAGTTAACTTAATCCCCTCTGTTAGAAAATACTGGAATTTGCATTTCTCATTAACTCTAAAAATAATGGATGGGCCTTCCAAGTTCTCAGGTCTCAAAGATGAAGTTCCCACTTCTGCCACTAGATATATGCATGATTAACTGGCCTTACTAGTTACAATGCTTTACATAAAAGTAAATTAATTCTCATTTTTAACATGACAATTTTAAAGTAATTTTCATTTTAGAAAATAGCTAAAAAGCAAAGCACCTAATGCCTCAACTGTGCTTAACTTACAAACACACACACACACACACACACACACACACACACACACACACACACACACACACGGCCCAACCATCCTGTACCGAGCCATCTACACTTACCTTAAAACCGAACTCACAACGCCGCAAGGTTCCGGACACAGAGAGTGGGGAAACCGCCCCACAAACATGAACAAAAAAAAAACCTACAAGGCCCAGCGTCCTTCGTGCCATGCCACTCCTCAGCCAATCAGGCTGAAGGGTGCAAGTGCATAGAATGCTGGGAAGCTGATCTGCGATTGCATACCATGGGCGACAGGGGCCGAAAGCTTTCGGCCCCCACCAACCCAGGGAAATGAAGCAGTTACCTCTGGGAGACGAATGCGGAACAGCACTCCGTTCCGCCTTTGACTCACGGAGGGAAGCTATCACTCCCATTGGTTCGGGGGGGGGGGGGCAAAATTCCAATTTCACCCCCCCCAACCGAGGAAAGCAAGCAACTTCCCTCCATGAGGTGAAGAAGGGGAAACTGCACTCCACCTTCTTTGCCTCATGGAGGGAAGCTACCACTTTCATTGGTTGGGGGGGTCAAATATTTCAAACCCCCCCTCAACTGAGGAAAGTGAGTCACAGCTTTGGCGGGGTTGCCGGGGAGGAGGGGGAGCCCTTCTTCTCCCTGCGGCCCCAGGAACAAAGGCCAGTGTGTGTGTGTGTGTGTGTGTGTGTGTGTGTGTGTGTGTGTGTGTGTGTGTGTGTGTGTGTGTGTGTGTGTACGTGTGTGTGCCCCCAACCACCAACACACAAAATATACCTGCCTGGCAGGGCAGGGCAAAAAATGCTAATAGTATATAAGTAGAAGCAGTGGCAGACTTTACTTTTTTAGGATCCAAGTTCACTGCAGATGAAGATTGCAGCCATGAAATAAAAAGGCGACTGATTCCTGGGAGACAAGCTATGAGAAACCTGGGGAACATAATTAAAATTAGAGACATCACCTTGCAAACAAAAGTATGCATAGTCAAAGCAAGAGTATTCCCAGCAGTAATGTATGGTTGTGAGAGCTAGACCATAAGGAAAGCTGAGTGCAGAAGAATAGATGCCTTTGAAATGTGGTGTTGGAGGAGAATTTTGAGAGTGCCCTGGACAGTAAGGAGAACAAATAGGTCAATCTTAGAAGAAATCAACCCCGTCTTCTCCTTGGAAGGTCAAATATTGAAGATGGACATCAGATGAGAAGAGAGGATTTACTTGAGAAAGCTTTGATGCTGGGATATGTTGAGGGCAAAAAAAGAAGTGGGTGGCAGAAAATGAGATGGATAGATGGTATTGTTGACGCAATGAGCACAAAACTGGGAGGGTTGAGGAGGATGGTGGAGGATAGGTGTGCCTGCCATGCAATGGTCCATGGGATCGCAAAGGGTCGGACTCAACTATGCGAGTGAACAACAACAAAGTATATAAGAAGAATCTAAGATACATACAGTCATTTTCTTATTGCAGGTACCTCAATCAAAGACAGTGACATTTTTTTTAAAAGTATTAAATGAGAAGGAAGTACAGCTGCTCTTCAAGTAACAGTGTTGCTTCCTAGTGAGAGTTGGTGTTGAACAAAATAATAACTTTGATTTCATTCTTTAACAGTTAAATAGTCTACTATAGAAACTCCCATATAAATTCAAGTAGCATTTGCCAACAATACACTCTTTGTTAGCATTAATTTTGTTCTAGAAGGGCAAGGTATTTGCATACACAGGGTCATGTTCTCCTTGAAAATTCTGTAACTGAATTTAAAACATAGAAATTTTATGAATTGTCACTTGACCAAGTTCTTAACTATGTCACATTGATTGTGTCACTTGTCATCACATATTTTTGAAGGCAAAAAAAAGAGAGATAGACATAACTGGAACAAAAATTATCTCAAGAAATCTTTCATAACTTCTCTCCAAGCAGCTAAGAAAAAAATAATTCAGACAAATCTTTCACATTTTGTCACTTTTTTTGCCTAGGAAATGTAATATTTTGAAGTTAGAGAAAAAAAGGCCTATGCCATTTTTCAGCAAGTCAAGGTACAAAAAATGGCATACTGTATTCTGATTTTCCATTCATTGTTCCCATGGTTATGTGTTACAGAATTCTTAATGGTCCCAGAAATAACAAAAAATGCTAATGGCAGCTCATTTCATTCCCAACCATTCTGTTTTGCTTCAATAGATGGAAATTAGCATGCAGTCAGAAATAAGACAAGTCACTTAATTCATGGATTTTTTTTTAAAAAAATCTAACTAGATGGGAGTTAATGGTAGTTTTGGACGAGCTAGAGGAAGACTCTGTTTTCCTTCCCATTGTTATTTCAAAATGAAAACAAATTTTATGTGAAATGGCAAGATTTGCTTGGAACACATCTTTTCTGTTGTCTACCAAGTGTTGATTTCTCTAGAAAATGACTTCCAAACATTAAGCAGTGTTTGTTTATCAGAGCAACAGCTGGAGTCTCTGATAGATTCATCCAATGTTTCGGCACCTCAGCTGCTTCTTCACCTCAGGCCATCTGAAGAACTAAAAACAACACATTTTTTCTGCTGCTCAAGGATGAATGGAAGTAGCAGTAGAGAGGAGCCATTTTAGCCTAGTCCAACTATCTTCTGGTAATTATAGACTGGCCACAAAATGCCCCTGGCACTCCCCTGTGAAGTCAAACTGCATGTCTATTTATCTTTGACCACTCTATGGAAATTGAAGCATATTTGTTATTTGAAGGAAACTTTGCACATCTTGCAAATACCCTGATTTACATACACATCAATTTTTAAAAAAATTGATTTACATAATGTGTCCCATTTTATGCAAATAAATCATTTTACATAATGGGTTTCCTTGCATCTTGTACGTGTAAAATGCTGGTGCCACCATTTTAAACTCTAAAATGGTGGTGCCATGCCATTTTAGACTTTAAAAATCCACCCCACACCTCTCGCCTCCACTGCTGGAAGTCACAATACATCACTTAATGTGGTGGAGGTGGCAGAGACAGTGCCAATGAATGCGGCAGTTTTGCCATGTTTTCTGGAGTCCCTGCTGCTTCTACCGGGACTGTGAGAATGTGGGGGCATATCCGCTCAGTTCCACTCTTTGTCCGAGGTTTCTCTGTGGTGTGCTGGGAATGCATGCTGGACGAAGATTGCTCCATTCAACTCTTTGTTCGAGGTTCCCCGTGGTGTGCTTTAGCTGGGAATGTCCATCGGACGAAGAGCAGAGTGGAGCATTTTTTGTCCAACGCACATTTCCAGCTAAAGCATGCTGCAGGGGGGCCTTGGATGAAGAGCAGAACTGAGCAGATATGCCCCCCACACTCTCCCAGTCCTGGTAGAAGCAGCAGTGACTGTGGCGGCAGTGGTGGTTCCTGCTTCCCCGATGACCAGACAGACCACTCAGCAGGAAGCAGCAGCAGCATAAAAAAGGGAGGGAGATCTGTATACATACCCTTTGTGATTATTATTTTTTTATTTTTTGGGATTATTTTTTGTCTGAACCTTTTTTAAAAAAAATTTCGATGCATCCCTATGGGGATGCCACATTTTATGTAGAAAACTATTATGTAAAATGCTATGGAATTGACTTTTTACATAACTCAGGGTTATACTGCATTACTGGGGGTCTACAATGCACAAGGAATATTTCCCCTCCTAATGGAGCAGACATACCATGTGCTGGAATGAGCACTGACTGTGCTTGATGTGGAATTTTAAGATGAACAGAAGGATATTTTTTAGAACAGCAAGTGTATCTCCAATAATAATAATTTCATGTCAGAAATTATTCTGGGTTGAAAGGATTTTTGTAGAAGAAACTCTGCTCAGGAAATGCCCAAACGAGGCTCCTTTCAGGTCCCCAAGAGCTGGAACAGAGACGGGTACTCAATCCATCTTGCAGTACCTGGGTCTTGAACTGCTGACTTACCAGCCTTCCAGCTAACAAGACGAGCTTCTTAATCACTGAGCCACCACAGCCCCCATATCTTCATTGATGCATTTAGCAGTCCATCTGAATCTTACAGAAGATACTTATTCAAAGAACTCAATACAAAGTATCACGTTTCTTCTTCTCCTACCAAAATCCTAGCTCCTATTACATTGTTAATCTCACAGCAACTATATGTGGTAGATTAGGTTAAAACAGAGGACTAGTCCAATATCACAATTCAAAGAAGATTTTAACCTGCATCTCACAGGATCCAGTCCAAAATTCTAACTACTATTGGTTTACACCAGTTTTCCACAAGTTAATGCTTCCATGTTGGCTGGGATATCCATGCTATAGCTGGAATCATACTTATTTGAATGAACCAGGTTGGAGAAGGGTGATCTACAGTACTTCTGCTATTTTGTGGTGTGTTTTTATTTAAAATATCAGAATTAGAAACAGTTCCATTATTTATATTCAAACCAAATTGATTTTAAAATTATAGCAATAGTATGAAATACTGTCATTTTACTACACATACAAATACTTTTTTGTCTTGCTATGTGTTCAAACGTATGTTGCAGTGGAAGGGACAGTTGATAAGTGCCCCTCCTGTTTAAACAAAGTAGCAAGCTAATACAATTATTTAAGTCAACCTTCTCAAATGATCATAATATTAATAGAGGAAAGTAGAAGGAGTTTAATCGTTTATGTGTCAGTTCACATCATTGCCCCACTAATTTGCTATATAAATATATTAGCTGTTTAATCCATAAATAGTTGGTTTACCATGTGCTTCACTAATTTAATAAAGTATTCATTGCTTAAACTATGCACTCTTCTTTTTCATTTTTTTAATATAGTTTATTTTACAAGAAATTATGTTAAAGTAGCATTACTCAACCTTTTGAAAAATACGATTTAGTAGCAGCGTGAAAAATACATGGGAGGTAAGAAAACTGAATTCACATAGAATTGGTCCTAGATGGTATACATTCTGCAAGATCATTGCCTCTGATGTTGCATTGTAAACAATTCTGCATATTTCAATTACTAGATATTTACAGGTCATTTTTTTAAATGGCTGGGAGAAAAATTGTCCCACCAAAACAATTATATACTGCCACCTAGTTGTGGTTTCATCTCAGCCAACATATTCAGATAGTTTTGGGTTTTTTTACAAGTGTGACACTGAGAAGCAGAAGTTCTATGCTTGCGCTGTGAACTATCAACATTCTCAGTAGATTTAGAAATATAGCACGTATACAGTAAACCTTGATACTAATGCTAACAGGATTACTATGGAGTCAAAAAATGCTCCACAACTTGCTCAGTGTAAGGTTTTTTGTTTTGTTTTTTTACTTTTCAGGTTTGTCACAGTGGTTGAGAGTTAAAATGGCTGAAAAGGGGGGAAAGACCACACACAGTATAGTTTAGTGTACACAAGAAATGCATTAATTCAGTAAAATGTATAAATAAGTGCACATATTAGGTAAAACACATAAATATACATATTGAGAAAATGTACAAAAAATATTTATTTATTTATTAAACTTATATCCCGCCATTCTAGGAAAAAACATTCCTACTCAGAGTGTCTGACAGCATAAAATTCAAAATACAAACTGACACAAATATTAAAATTTTCGTATAATACCACTCATAATCCAAAACCCATAATAAGAAAGCCTATGTTGGAAGCAGTGGGACAGAATAAAATGTCTAATCGGCTGAAGGTAAAATATTGCCAAAGGCCTCTTTAAAATATGTACAAAAGACTTTTAACCCAGTGCTAAACGATGATAATAAGTAAATGCTGTAGAGATTCAAGCAAACATAACACTGCATCACAAAAAAAGGTCTGCTACTTGGTCTAATTGATGTGTCCTATATGAAATCAAGTGCACTGAACCCAAATCTGAAGTCCAATTCTGCCTAGGATGTCGGGATCTTAACTTAACTATCTGGTTTATTAACAACAAATCAACAAAAAATCTTGTTTATTAACAAAAACTGTCCGATTTCTTAACACAGCTGTGCCTACTCATCTTTAGCTAAAAACAGACTCACTATGGCCTAGCTGTACTAATAAGAGGTTTCGCACTAGTGACAAGCCCTTGGTCCATCTCACCTTATACATCTATTTCTGACATCAGCTCACTGACTTACCAAGACATGCCCAGCCACGCTGCAACATGCATGCCACTAGGGGATGTGATTCAGCTGAGGTGGCAGGAGGCATAGTGGTAGCTGCAACCGTTATAATGTTCCCATGCAAAAATAGATTACCCAATTACCATCCATTAAAATCTGTACATGATAGGCAAATTCTGAGCTCAGATTTGGAATTAGCACACTTGATATCATGTAAATCACATGTGTTATTCCCAGTAGCAAAATTGTTGTTGTGCAGTGACAGACTGAGATTTTTTTACATACCTACCATTGATTTATTTTTGTGCGAAATCAGGGCTGTAAAATGAAGCCTGCAAGAAATAGGGTGAACATTTAACACAACCATCTTTCTGTGACTTACATAACACAATAGAAGTCTGGCCACTGTTTGAATAAAATAAACATTTTAAAATTGTTAATTCACTTTCATTCAGTTTGAATCTTTTTGACTGGGGTGGCATTCAAAGATGCAGACCCTTCCTTTACTTAAGGATAATGAGAAAGTACAGTGTTCTTCTCTTCACAGATGAGAACAGCAAGAGATTTTCAGATAAAATGATGGTCACCATTTTGGCAGAACATCTCTCAACTGTAGAGCTGTGCGATTGTGCAGAATTAAAATACTGAGGCTTTGTTTCAGGGGATTTTCAGAATTTGAAAATTAAGGTGCGTTGTTAGTAGAATTTTGAACAGTCACTCACATCTCCTGTGCTTGCAGTGTGTGTGTGTGTGGGGGGGGGGGGGCGCTCCTTCGCAAAAGGAAAGGATTGTCATTGTGGGAAGACAGTTTAGCACAAATTGTGGAGAACTCAAAATAGAAAAGTCCTTGTCTTGCTCTAACACTAAAGACGAAGGATCTTGTGGTGCTGGAAAGTTTCTCATAGAGGTGCCTTTCTATAGTGAAGTAGCTTCAACTGAAGGCATTGTAGAATTCTGTGGAGAATGATTCACATCACTCCTGGCCATGCCTCATTGTTTCACTTGTTAATCCATCTTTACTATAGTCCATGTTCAGGAGACAAGGTCACTCCTTTAGGAAGGTCTAACCTAATTTATGAAGTTTTGCCTTCAGTTTCTTCCATGATAACGCTCCCTCATCCAGAGACTATGGAAGCATTCATTCCAATCCCAGGATATCAGATTATGTCCTTCAGAGAGGGAATCTTTTTCACAGCAAAAAATTATGTCATACAGCTGGAGACAGACAGCAGATTGAGAAATATGGTAAATACAGACATACAATTAAAAATGGAACATATGATTAAATATTGAGCTGCTTTTTAAAAAATAATGGGAATTGCATCCTGTCAAGTCAATTCTGGTCAGCTGGAAGCAGCTGGCTCTTCTGAAATGCACAATGAGGAATTGGACTCTCATTGTCTGACTGTGCAGCTGGTTATCTAACTCAGGTATAATCTTAGCTTCGTGTTAAGAACCACTGAGATATTAATTAAGAATAGGTAAGGGTCAGGGTAAATGTCGCCCTTGCTTGAAAGCCAGTCATATCCGACTCTAGGGTTCAGTACTCATCTCTATTTATAGCTAAAGAGCCAGTGTTGTCTGCAGTTGCAGACATTTTCATGGACCTGTGGCAGGCATGACTAGACACCAGAGTGCACAGAACACTGGTCCCCTTCTTGCCAAATGGTACCTATTTATCTACTTGCAATTTATTGTTTCCTAACTGCTAGGTTGGCAGGAGCTGGGACAGAGATGGAAGCTCATTCCATCATGCAGCACTCGGATCTTGAACTGTTGACCTGCTGACCTTCCAGTCATCAAGTTCAACATTTTAACCACTAAGCCACCACAATTCATCAATCCCTTTGATGATTTCTATCATTTACAAAAGCATCTTATTAAATGGTGACTTACAAAATGTCCACTATTAATCCATATTTGATAAGTTCCACTTGGAAAATGCAGTTGATTTTTAAGAAAGTGACAAGAGATCAGCAAGGCAGGGACTTTCATTAATATAATATGTGGAATGAAAAGTTGAGTTGGGTCCTTTGTTTTTAAACTATGTAGATATTTTAGAACCATGTATATTTATCTGACCAGTAAAACCTTGCAGATAAGTTGCTGTGAAAAGTGGCAGGCTGTGTATCATGATATGGCTGTTATGCAACTAGATTACAAAAGTCAATGAAATATTAATTATTGCTTAAATCATTTAGTAGAGTTTTAAAAAGTAAGCCAAAATACTGCTTGGTGTATTTCTGAGGAAAGACTCCAAGGGCTTGAAGCTCATCCTATGGGAGACATGAGACCTCATTGCAACTGAAGATCAAAGATTTACAGATCATTAGCACCGAATGAATGACAGATTTGTTTCATGTGAGGTCAGATGAATAAAACAGGCAAAAAGGAAACATCTATGCAGAATGGTAATGCTGTAATTTTCACTTAATCTTTTTAATACCAATTTTCATTCCTCTTCATTTATGTTCCTATGCTAATGATTAAGATGTTGAATGTAATGACCAGAATATCAGTAGGTCAGCTGTTTAAGACCTGAGTACTGTGTGATGGAGTGAGCTTCTGTCTCTGTCCCAGCTCCTGCCAACCTAGCAGTTCGAAAGCAAGAAATTATAAGTAGATTGTTACATTTCTCACTGTGTCAGTGGGAAAGGTAACAACATTCTGTGTCTAAGTCACGCCTGCCACATGACCACAGAAATGTCTACGGATCCAGACAGTGTTGTCCATGCTTGTCAACCTTCCAATGTGTGTTTGTCATTCTAGATCTCTCAGTGCCATCCTTTTGTATAGGTATTAGGCCTCAGCATCAGGGGTTCAGCTCTTGGCTGGCTCTGGTCCTTCCTTAATAGCTATTTCTAGAAGATGTAGCTTGAGGAGTCTGTGTTGGTCCCATGGTTACAACAATTTGGGCACCACAGGTTTTGATCATCTCCCCTATGATGTTTAACATCTATGTGAAGCCACTGTATAGTTAACCAATGTGTAGATTACACACAACTCTATCTCTCCTTTTCATGTTCAAAAGAGGATGCTGCCCAGGTCCTTGATAGCTGTTTGGCCATGATAATGGACTGAACAAAGGATAACAGGTTGAGTTTGAATTCAGACAATATTGGGACAATGTTACTCAGTAGGACTCCTTCTAGCTGTAGTGATTTCTGGTTTCTTCTGGATAGAGTGGTCCTACCTCTGAAATGATCAGGTTTGTGGTCTGGGCATGATCTTGGAACTGGTGCTCTGTATGAGGAAGTAAATATCTGCATAGATTGGGTCTGCCTTTTTTCCACCTTTGGCAGGTTGCCCAGGTCTACCCATAACTGTATAGGACATCACTCTTGACACTGGTTCATGCACTGGTAATTCTGAGAGTTGATTACTGTAACCATATGGGCACATTTTACTTCCGCTTCCATAAGTGATGAGGGCAGTGTGGGCCAGATGAATCACATTAAACCTATTCATGTGGATTCACAGGGTGCTTGGGCTTCTGGGAATTGAAGTTCAAGAACATCTGGAGTGCCAAGGTTCACCATCATGGCCTTTGGCGGACAATCTGGATGAAAAGAAGAAGCCTGGTGGTTTTTCTTCCTTTGTCTCTACTGTCACAAAGAAGATGGGGTCCCAGACTCCTTACACATTTTCCCATTGAGCCCCCTCCAATCCAGCCAGTAGCAACAATAATCTCCCAGGCTCTCCTTCTCTCTTAACTCTGTGGAGCCCAGCCTCTTCTAGATGTTGCTCATCAGGAAGCCTCATCTCACTCTGCTGTGTCAGCATTATGATACACTTGAGACTGAGGAGCCCCTTCCCTTTCCTCTCTCTCACCTGTGGGCTGGGGCCAGACCACCCATCACTCATGCACAGGAATATATGCATTATCACTCCCTCACACCCATCCATCCCAGACTCCATGCTCTTTGATGTAAACTTAAACATGAAAAAAATATATTTTGAAAACTAGGCAAGACAGAGGGGCTACTCCATCAATCAACAAACACAGTGATTGGCAGGATGGTGACAGGTAAACTGAACACTAATTCAGGCCACATGGGAATGATTTGCCTGGGATTGATGTTCATCCATTTCTGAACATGTAAGATCATGGATTTCAAGTAATTAACTGTATCACACTGCTTTTGAGCAGCAATGCTTCTATTGTCACTATTTTTAACATGACATAAATGGCTGAAATCCTGTTTCTTATGGTAGTAAATTGTACTAGAGTGGCTGAATTGAATCAGTGTGGATTTTTGAGTCAACTGTTCCATAGGTTGAGGCAAATAGGTCTTCTCTAGTTGCTATCAATTATACTAAAGTAAGACACAGTTGGAGTAGGCTCAATTAAATCAAAGGAGCATACAGAGAAGTTCAGTAGATCTCCAAAGGTTCGTTGGACCTATTCTAGTGCAAACTGCTACATTAAGTAACAAAATGTTAACTTATGACGAGTAAAAGTGTTGCTTTGTACTGTAACAGGTTAAATTCACTCACTATTCCTAAAATTATGCTTTTCATGGTACATTAGGGGATTATTGATCAGCTTGGTATTTTAAAGTGTAAAAATAGTTATAAATAGCTAAAATGTAACTTGCTAGCACTGAGTGATGTGGCAAATCATTTTCTCCCCCATAAATCTCTAAAGATAAAGCTATCTTTATAATTATTTATCATCTCTGAAGCCTTGAACATCCAGCTACTTTTAAAAAGCAACATTGCAAGCCATAATTTGGAACGAAGTTTTACTTTTCAAAATCAGTTCATAGTTGTCTTTTTTCTTTCCCGTGATTCATCTGTCATTACAGGCAAATATGATCTATATAATTTGAATAACTTTGGCTAGGTTATGCTGGTATGCCAGGTCCAATCCTACAAAGATAGATTTGGTCTCCCTCAAGTATAGTAATATTTATGACATGTCGGTGTTAGGGAAATGGAGAACATCGCAGGAAATCCTATTTGAGGATAGAGCCACAACAGAGAGATCTGTCTTTTGTAGACCCCCAAATCCACCATATTCTGTTCTCCCATTTGTCCTTGGTTGTTGCCATCAACAGCAAATAAAGTCTCACATAGTCAGTTAGAGTTCCCCAGTGTGATCTTAGACCTTGACCTCTAGCTTCTTATATCTTCATACCCCTTGATTCATCTTCTTTGTTTTCCTCCAAACAAGATTGTTCATATTCATATCTCCTGTTCCAAAATCCTCCACTGTACAGTGGTACCTCGCTTAAAGAACATAATGTGTTCCATGGGATTGCTCTTTAAGCAAGTTTGCCCTTTAAGCATTGTGTCTTCTGGTGGAGGGGATTGTGAACCTTGATTTAGCTGTTAATCAAGTTTTTGGTTGTTTTTAGTTTGTTAAGCGAGGCGACCATTCAAAGAAAATTCTGCTTTTTAAGTGAGTTAGTCTCTAAGCAAGATGCTCTTTATGCAATGTTTTACTGTAATTATTGTATCACAAGTTATCAAAATGCATTCCTATATTATATTAGAACACTTCTGTTATCAATAGCTTGCCAGTATTTTGACTAGGCCTTCTGTTATATTTAACAGTCTGGCACACAGAAGATGAAACAATTAAACCCTTTCCCACTAATTACAAGCAGAGCTGAAGAAATGTTATCTCCTACATTTCTGTTTTGCAGGATGCTACTAGGAACAGACACAAAGCTAGATTAAAATGTCACAATCCAACCCATGTCAGTTACACCTGTGTACAGATGCCTATCTCCTTTTCCCTTGATTGTAATAACCACCTCTTACTTTATATTTTTTCTTCCATCCATTGGAATTCAATATATCTTTTTTAGATAACTAAAGTTATCAAATTCAAATTGATAGAACTGTCTTCTTACCACTCATTAAAAGAGAATTGTGGGGTGGGAAATAAGCATAGCGTAACTATAGTGCATATGCCCTACACAATAAGAAACACAGTTAATGGGGCATTGCAAATATGATCCATAGACACATTATTGGCATATAAACTGGTCACAACAAGGATTTTAATGAGATTTGATAGGCTTGTTAAATCAGAGACTTGACAGTGTTATCAAAATGCATTCAAGCTGAAAGAAGTCTGGAATCAAAAATTAACACACTGTTTATTTATGGCAGCAAGTAGCCCAGATTAGTAAAATGTTCAGAATGCATGGCTTTTACTAATACACTATTTTACATAGTAAGTTGAAGAAGATGAGCCTAATTGGATTAGACCATCAACGGGTCATTCAATTCAGCAATCTGCTTGTTCGTGTAGCTAATGAGATGTCTCCAGGATACTCCCAAATTGGTCAAGGCAATAGTCTTCTCCTCTTCTTGTCTCCTGGAAACTAGTACTTAGCAGCATAGTACCAGCAAATATAGAGATCCCGTTTAGCTATGACACCTAAACATGAACAGATCTTTCAATCCTCCTCTTTTCCCCCCACCTGCAAGACATTCTGGATCCATGTGCCCAGCTACTAAACCATTCTTATGTGAATGTTTAAACATAAGTGAGGGTTTTTGTGCATTATTGAAAAATATGCATGTGGCTGAACATATTTGCTTTCCTTTTATTTTTTTTCCCCTGGAAAGTTTTATGATCTGAGATTTTACAATCCCCTAGAATCAAAATACTCCCCCATACTTTATGGCATTTTAAAAAATTAAATAGGGGCACATTCTATACCTTGGATACACCACTAAATTGTGGGAAGAACTTTTAGTTTAACTAACTAAGGTCCTCTAAAGCTTTTCACAAAACTTTATGTAATGATATTAAAAACAGACATAGACTTGATTAAGCACCCACTTTTCTGCCTTTCTGGCTGTCTATGGACAGGCATGCCCATAGCTATAAGACGCTATTCCAACATCACGTTTCAAATGACTTGATTTTCCCCACAGTCTTTCTTCCCTGTCTTTCTGTTATATAGTATGGTTGATGACTTTAGTCTCCACTGACAATATTTGCTGATTCCCAGCTCACTCTCTTTCTTTTTTTACTCTCACAAGGTGAGGGAATATGTTTTGGAAAACATTCACACAAAACATTTGTTCAGCTTTTAGTCCCATATAGCCACTCTTTCTCAGGTTGCCCAAACCAAGGAAAGGGCATGGAATAGCGGGCATGACATAGATTTACCTGACTGTGCGTCTGTTTCTCTATTGCATGTGTTGCACTTATTGATGTATGTTTCCCCATTTCATTAAGTCTAAAACAGGTCTTCAAAATATTTTTGCACAGTGGGACTACAGCAGCAGCCCACTTGCTTTCATCCTCTCCCAACAACCATAGTACAGATCATGTGCTCATTTTCTGGGATATTTTCACCTGTGGTAATTGAACATGACAGACATTTCTGTTGAAATCTGAGTCTAGTCTATTTATTCTTCAACCTCTGGTTTTAAAACCCGAGCAATTCAAGTCATCAAAAAACCTGAAGTTTATGAATGTGGGATATTGTGCTTCTCTATCCATGATTTAAAAGACCAGGAAATGACCCAGTATTGCTACAAAAAAAATGCCTGTGTTTCCAATAGGAAAAATAAAGGCATGCCAAATTTTACATAGCAAGGGGCAGCCTGAATGTTGACAACACCAATTTTACCACAAAGAAGTTAGTATAAAGTTCAGGGAAAGGTAACTAAGATACAAGTACAGGTCACCCACCTATGTGTTCAGTATCCATGGTATTAGCTATCTATAGGTCTAAACATATTCAATAAAAATTCCTGAAATACATCAAATATATGTATTTCTATGGTGCATTGTGAGAGCTAACAACTAGAGGTCATCATCTGAAATGTATTGTTTACAGGAATGGAGACAGTCATTTTTGAAGCTCACATGTAGAATGATGGAGAAATTTGAAACCCCACCCCCACTACTATGAATAAAATGCATCTGTTAAATATCTTGTTTGCTGGTATCCATGGTTTCAGGTATCTACTGAACATCTCAGAATATAACTCTGTGGATACACGGGAGACCTGTATAAAAAAATGGTGTAAGTCAAACAGCTGGATATAGTTTATTGTGCTTCCTGTTCAAATGCTGTCAGATTATATTCGGTGAGAGAAAAGTGGTAACTCGCCCTGAGATGGGTTTTTATCTGAGTGGGTGGCATAAAATTGAAATAAATAAATAAAAACAGTTGGAGAGCAAAGTTTGAGGACTCCTGGTCTAGCTAAAGGAAACAAATTACAAAAAAAATATCTAGTGACTATATATATTTGGAGAGAAAGAGTGGATGAAACCTTTATTAAACTACTAAAAATCACAAAATTAAGGTACTTCTGACCCTAGATGGGTATTCATGTTTTTCTGGATGGTCCAGAAAAGTATAAAAGTTCTAAAAGTCATGGACAGATGTATATGATAGACCAGTGGTGGTGAACCTATGGCACTTAGAACTCTCTCTGTGGGCACTCTCTGTGGGCACTAGCGCAGAGCTTGCTCCACCCCTCTACCCAGCAGCTAAATGGGAGAGCTTCCTCCCACCCCCAGCACAGTTCACCCTGCCATTCTGCCCAGCAGCCCAATGGGAGCATAACCGTATAATTTTTGTAGCCCGTGAAGTTGCCCTCCCCCTTCCCCTTCTTACCTTTTAAAAGGCTAGGTAGAATATTAGAGGATTTTAGTTAGTTTTATTACTGAGTTTTTGTCTTTATTTGTCTTTGGGTTTTAACTGTGGTTTTTAACTGATGTTTTAATTGATGTTTTTTATAATATCCTGGTAGCTGCCTTGGGTCGCCTTGTGATGAGGAAGGTGGGGTACAAGTGCTGTAAATAAATAAATAAAATAAATAAATTTCCATCCTCTCCTGTTGCTGTGTTGGCATTTTGAGATAAATAAGTGCGTTTTGGGTTGCAGTTTGGGCACTCAGTCTCTAAAAGGTTCACCATCGCTGTGCTAGACCCTTTTATTAAAAGTAGGTTTCACAATTGGGCTGCACGTTTAAAGTCTTGAGTTAGCCAAAGGGAAAGATCAATACAACATTTTCTCAAAGTTTATACAATGTTTAAGAAATATGTTATATTGTCAGTTGTACATTGGTACAACATGGGTCAACTATAAATAAGAGAAGTATTAAAAGGCCACAAAATATTTTTCTGTATGAGATTCTCTGTTGATAATAAGCTATCCTTACATTTCCCCTTATAAAAGGTCATACTTAATACTTAATCAGTATTTATAACCACAGTTGCACTTGGGAACCCTTCCAAGACTTCGAGAATCATTTAAAATGATAGTTCAGGAGTTGAACTCGATTGCCATAATCACTCTCTGGAAAGAGGAACTGTAGATAGTGATTTTATATGATCCACTTAACAAAATGAACCAAAGGTGAGTGTGCGGTGACCCATAACAGGCTGTATTGACAAAAACTGCACTGCTTAGAGCTTAGCCAGTAAATAGTGTTGTTTACAAGATGCCAGAATGATCCACAATGTGGGAAGATAACTAAAACATAGAGTAGGAAGCACACGTAGCAAAAGATATTTGAACTGCAGTTTTATTGATATCTTATAGTGTTTCATAATGTGTTTTGGACACTTTCCAAAGAAACTGGGCAGACAATGAGAATGTTTCTTATTGTCATCAACTTGGTCTTAGACATTAGCCATGCTGAGAATACATTTATTTATTTATTAAACTTACATCCCACCTATTGAGTCCGAAGGTAATTAGCAACATGACTACAAGTTCGGGGTTAAGGTTAATGATTTATTGTCAGCTCATATACTGTTGCGGGGATAATTCAGACTGCGGAATAAGGGGATGAGGTAGCCACTTATATACAAGTAGAACGGCAGTTACAGTTATACATTTGCCGGGGCTTTTGCTAACGTGGGAAACCTGTGTTAGACCAATCAGAGTACATTGACAACATATGAAAGTGGCGCATGTTTACAGCAAATACTTAATGGTGATTGCAGATTTAAAGCAACATAACATTTGGACACAACACAACCCTTCTAGGAAAAAACTTTCCTACTCAAGGTGGCTTACAGCATAAAATTCAAGAATACAAACTGTAACAAATATTAAAATTTTCACCCCTCAAAACCCATACACGCCAAGGCTGATGTCAGTGTGCTGCGCCAAGGGGCTCTCCCAGTGCTGTGAATTTTGAAATGGGGAAGGCTCCAAAATTTTCTCAAGGCAGCAATCCATGTTGCCAAAGGCTGCTGCTGCAATGGGACCAAGCCAGAGGCTGCTCGGAGCAGCTGGGACAAAGCATGAGCACTGCCACCACTGCTGATGTCAGGTGGTGGTGGTGGTGGTCTGGTGAGGGCCTGGGTTCTCAGCCCAGGCTGGATTAGTGAGATGTGTGGGCCTAATTGGGCCCACAGGCTATAGTTTGGGCACCGCTGTAATAGACTCTTGGGGAACACCTCATTGTAGCGGCCAAGGAGTGGATATAAACTCCCCAATCTGGACTCTCTGGGGAAGACCAACCAGGAAAGAGTGAAGCTACTGTAAGACAGTGCCTTGAACCCCCATCTCTGACAGATGACCCAGTAGGATACGGTGGTCAAAGGTATCAAATGCTGCCGAGAGTTCCAGGAGCACCAGGAAAGATGAAGCCACCCTGTGTGCTTCCTGGAGAAGTTCATCCTGCAGAGATATAGGTATTAAAGAAAGAAGAGGATGTCTAGATGTCTAGGCATTAGAATACACTATATAAGTACAGGTAAACCTCACCACAGCCCTACCATTTTTTACATCACTATTGGTGAATTCAAAAAACCTGGAAGTACTGACTGATGCTATCAGGCAGATACTGAGGGCCTGGCACTGGAAGGGCAATCTCTTTATCCCTACCTTTCTTCATTACTAACCAGCTACTGTTTTCTTCTTCTCTTCCATTTAAATAGCCACCTCCTTCTTATTTTCCAGGGTACTGCTCATCTTCTAAATGTGAAGAATGGTGAAGCAGGCAGTGAGGCTCTGGGCTTGCTTGCTGCCCTTGTCATTGAAGGGTTAATTAGCATATTGGTGGGGTTGATGCAAGCTTGGACCTTCACCAATAATCTTAGGAAATACTTTATGATTGATTACTTATGATGAATATCACATACATAGGTCTTCATTGCTCAAAAGCCAGTCATGGCTCAGGGCCAAAGCTGTGACTGAGTTCCCCATTTATAGTTTGTGAGTTTGCTGATGATGTTGATTCTTGTACTAACTTTTACTTTTGTATTCAGGTAGTGCTGCTTAAAATAGAGGGCCCTGTCAAGCATCACATCAAGGTATTTTTGGTGCTAGACAATCCATTCCCTTGCCACATAACATCCAACTCAATCCTTGTATCTCAATTTCGAAGGTGAAAAGCAAACATTTGGGTCTTGTTTAGATTAAGCTTCAAATAGTTGATGCTGTAATACTGTCTTAATTCTTCAAGTTCTCCAGTAAGTTTTCCAGCTACCTCATCAAAACTGTGTCATCCGCATAGTTGAACAATTTTGTATTGCCATAAACTGGTTGATCATGTGTATTTGTATTATACAGTGTTGGAGACAATACACTTCCTTGGGGCAGTCCATTCTACTGCAACCTCCTTCTGCTTTTCTTTCCACTCATCATCACATAGAATCTCAGGTTCAGAAGGATTTTCCATCTGATTCTTGCAGCTTATTGTTTTTGCAGACTTCTGTATGTATTACATAAAGGCCGATCCTCTCCTCTCTGGGAAAAAGGGAAACCACCCCTGAGAGAAAAGCATCAGATCTTGGATCTCTCTATTTGATTCCATCATATTAGTTATTATGCTGATGTTGGAATCCTCTTCAGGTAAAAAGTAAGGTATGGAAGGATTGTGAGTATGGTGTGGGTGTATCAAGAAAGATTTAGAACCTAAATGATACAAAGCCCCCCTCTCAGCCATAAACAATGAGATCACCCCACATAGGGTGGAAATTTGTTTACATTGTTTACGCCTGGAGCTGCCTTAAATTACTTGCCTCCCCTAATTTCCAATGGGACTGAAATAGTTTATTGAAATCCAAAAGCAAAACCCTCACAAATATGCTATAAATAAAAAGGAGAAAGGAAATACTGCTTTGTTATCCTTTCCATTCTGCTCTTCAGTCTGTCTGCTCTCAGAAATAATGTTTACACATGATTGTTTTGTGCAGACACAGTCCTATATATAGTTACTGGGGTGGTGATCTCTTTCAGCTCAGTGAAGCTTGTGTCTTCCATCACTAGCTGGTTTAATACAGTTGTTAGAAAACAGGACCTGGAAGACTTGGATTCGAACTCTCATTTAGCCATGAAATTTCTCAGATGCATTTGGTGCAGTCATAATTTCCTATGGAACACTGTGGTGGCTTAGTGGTTAAGATGCTGAGTTTGAAGACTGGAAGGTCAGGGTTTGATACCTGAGTGCTGCATGACAGATATTGGTGACATGAAAGGAGCCTCATTCTAGCATCCCCTGAGCAGAGTTTCTCCAGCAAAAATCCTTTCAACCCAGAGTAATTTCTGACATGAAATTTATTTATGGAGCAGCAAAGTAAACCAAATATTGGGACAGTTAGCTCTGCTCTTCCAACATAAGGCAACACCGACTAGCTCAAAGAATGCAAGCGCGGTGCCAAAATGGCCGCCACGCTCTTTGCGGGCCCCCCCCACCGGACGAAGGCATCCGGGTAGTTAGGGGGCGTGGCCAGCTCCCTTATAAAAGGGGTGGCCACGAGGCAGCCGCGCTGCCATTTTGCGAAGCAACGGAGCGGAGAAGTTTTTCCCCTCTTACCTCCGTCGCTCGTGCCTTTCACCGGGAAGCCTCTTGGCTGCTGATTTTCTTTTTCGGCTTCCCATCGGTTAGCTGCGATGCCCTCAAAGAAGGAGGCGACTGCGAACGCGGCTCGTTCTGCGCGGAGGCGCCAGCCGGGTCGGAGGACCGCGGCCGCGCCTCCACAGCAGCCTCCTTTGCCTGAGCCCACCGGGACTGGTGGGATGGGGTTGATTCCCCCTTGGCCGGAGGCTGGAGGTCCGCGTACCGGCCCGGTTGGGGCCGCGAGCAGTGGCCACTGCCTCTGGCGTGGCCCATTCTGCGGGGCCTTCCTCCGTTGGTGCGCAGCTGCCTGCGGGGGGGGCTTCAGCCACGGGTGGTTGGGTTCCCTCCCCTGGCAGGGTGCTCCCCCGGCCCTGGGGCCGGGCCTGGGATCTTGGCCCTATATGGGCCCAGGGGTCCAGGGACCTGGACCCGCGCCTGCAGTTAGCGGGCCGGCCGGCCCTTTGCCCCCTCTTGGCTTGGGGGGCTACGTCAGCGGGGAGGCCCTTCTGGCCCGCGTTGCGGCCTTCGAGGCGTCGCTGGCCAGGGTTAACCACCCTGGGGCCCCTTTTGGGGTGCAGGTTGATCCATCGTCTGCTGGGCAGCGGCAGGCGGCAGGACGGGTCGAGCTGCCTGAGGCGCGTGGCCCGGCATCGGCCACTGCCTCGCAGCTCCCCGATCAACAGGCCGGTGCTGGTCAGGCCCCGTCGACGAGCTCAGTTGCGGTCGTGAGCTCCGACGCCCCCAGTGGGCCGGAACCCCCGGTGGGGGCGGCCCATGGGGGTGCAGCATGTGAGTATGCAGTTCAATCTAGTGCACCCACACACATGGCCACGTTGGGGGGGGGTTTTCAATGGCCTTGGCCTCGCACGGGTGGTGCGGCGGTTCAGCCGCTGAAGGCCCACCCGGTGACTCCAACTCTCACCCAGGGCCCCATTGTGGGGGGTACTCCTTATGCAGTCGGGAATGTTTTAGGGGTGACCGGGTTGGTCCAGGCTCCTTTTCAGATGCCCGCCTTTCCCGCCGTTCCTGTGTCGGCATTGCTGACTGCGGGGTATTCATTGCCCCTGGGGGACCATTTGGCACAAACCACCAAAGAGAAGATCTGGCGTGGGGAGTATGTGGACATCTTCTCCCTCCTTAACAGAGAACCCACCAAAGAGGAGAGGGAGGGGCAAGATGAGAAGGATAAGGAGCAGGCACGTCGTCGTAAGCCGCCGCGTACGTGGGCCAACTGGTTGCCGGCCTACCTCATATACATGGCGGTCTACCTCAGGGCCCGGCCGGATTTGGCAATTCCGATGGTCCAGTATTTGGACAACATTTACCGGGCGATGGTCGACTTCCCGGGCCCGTCGTGGTTGGCTTACGATGAGGAATTCCGTATGCGGATTCCCCTGCACCCTGAGATGAGGTGGGATGAGCCCTGCCAGAAGCTGTGGCTTCTGTATATGACGCCCACGCGCCCTGTGCCTGGGGAGAGATACCATTGTGGACATGCGGTCCAGCGAGCGGCCCCTGCACAGACACCCCGCCAGGTGGCGGGGCAGGGGGTTCCAGCCCGCCTGCTGTGCTGGACTTTCTCGTCCAATGGTTCCTGCAATAGGAAGAATTGCCGGTACAGGCATGAGTGTCCCTCTTGTGCTGGCCCCCATGCGGCCTCCGCCTGTCCCAGGCCTGTAGGGATGCGGGGCAGAGGGAGGGGCGGACAAGGGGCTGGCAAGACTGCTGCAGAGAGAGCCGGTTCACCAAAAGGCGCGTTGGCTCGCATTGTACCCGAAGGAGGAGGATGCGGTTTACCTGCTCCAGGGTTTTCGACTGGGGTTCCATATTGCTTTCGTGGGGATAGGTTCCCTCAGGATGCTCCCAACCTGTTGTCCCTTAGGGGGAGGGAGGAGGTGGCTGCTGCCAGCATTTACAAGGAGGTTCATGCGGGCAGGGTCGCTGGCCCTTTCCCTGCACCCCCGTTCCCCAACCTTAAGGTGTCAGGCCATGCCTTTTGGCTGTTCCATATCATGCTCGGCATTCGAGCGTTTCAGCACCTTCCTGGAGTGGGCTTTTGTCCGCAGGTCAGGGTCCCAGTCTGTAGCCCATTACCTGGATGATTTTTATTAGGGGGTGAACGTGGCTGGGACACGTGCACACGTCTCCTCAACACATTTCAGACGCTAATGGAGGAACTTGGTGTCCCTTTAGCGCCCGAAAAGACCGAGGGCCCATCTACCCAGTTAGTGTTCCTGGGGGTGGAGATTGACACGGTAGCGCAGGCTTCTAGGTTGTCAGGGGATAAAGTGTCAAGGTTAGTGGCCCTTATCTCGGACTTGCTTGCTAAATGCAAGGCATCACTGCGGGAACTGCAGGTGCTACATGGTCACCTCAATTTCGCTTGCAGGGTGGTCGCACCGGGCAGGGCATTTGCTCGGCGCTTGTGCGACGCCATGACAGGCTTATCCAGGCCCCACCATAGGGTGAGACTGACCCAGGGTATTAAGGCAGATATGCTTATCTGGCTCCAGTTTCTGAGGGAGTTCAATGGGGTGTCATTTTGGAGGTCTGACCTTCTGGCTTCCCCTCGTTTCCAGATACAGTCCGATGCCTCGGGATCCCTGGGTTACGGGATGTACTTCAATGGGAAGTGGGCCTATGGTGGGTGGCCACCAGCCTGGTCTGGCACGGGTCGCCTGCGTGATCTTACTTATCTGGAATTTTTCCCATTCTGGGGGCCTTGATGCTATGGGGTGAGGAGTGGGCCAACTCGGTTGTTCATTTCTGGTGTGACAATGCGGCCGTTGTCCACATTGTCAACTCACAAACCTCTAAATCAGCCAGGGTCATGGACCTGGTGCGCCAGTTTGTATTGCGCTGCCTGCGCCTCAATGTGCTGTTCAGGGCCAGGCATGTCCCGGGTGTCAATAATGATATTGCTGACGCTTTGTCCCGCCTGCAGATCTCCCGGTTCCTCGCCTTGGCCCCGGATGCGGAGGAATTTCTCTTGCCACTCCCGGACGGGATATGGACCATTGGCAGGGAGAGGTGACCGGGCAATCGGCATGTCGCTAGCGCCACGCGCACGTAAGGCGTATCACCATGCATTCAATTCTTTCTGAGCAATCTGTGACCAATTCCGGCTGCCAGACACCTGGCCGATCCCAGTGGCCCACATCCTTCGATTTATGGTTCACCCACATGCCCAGGGCCTCGCGCCTCGTACCATAGCATCCAGGCTGTCAGCGCTGGCTTTCATGGCCAAAGTAGGCGGTCATGCGGACAATACCGCTGGCTTTCCTGTGAGACACGTTTTGGAGGGGTGGGTGCGGGAGCATGGGCGTAGCCTGGATGACCGCCACCCAATTTCCCCAGGGGTTCTTACCCAACTAGCTCGGGGCTGGCATGACCTATGTTTTGATAGGTATGAGGCAGCCCTGTTTCATGCGGCTACAACGGTAGCCGTTTTTTTTTTTGGAGCGCTCCGCATCAGCAAGCTTGTGATGCTGTCTAAGGCGGATGTGAGTCGTAGGGCACTGAAACTCGAAGATGTCTATGTGGCCAATGATTGGGCTCAGTTGAGGATACGCTCCTCTAAAACGGATCAGCACGGCGTAGGCAGTGGATTAAGACTGCTACGATGTTCTTTGGCAGACATCTGTCCAGTTGGTGCCCTACAGGATTTCCTTGCACTGCGTGGCACGCACCATGGCCCGTTTTTTCTGTCACCAAGGTGGGTCTCCCCTTACTAAATTTCAATTTTGGAGGGTGCCGGGAAGGCACTAGCCAGTGTTGGGCTCCCTGGGGCTCGTTGCGGCACCCATTCATTCAGGATGGGGGCGGCTTCTACTGCAGCTGTTTTTGGGTACTCCGGGGCTGAAATATGCCGCATGGAAGGGTGGGGACCACAATGTTTTCAGTTTTGTGTTCGCCCTCTTCAGCCGTGAGTACCAGTTTAGTCACTGCACTGTTTCTCCCCCCCATTTTTTCCTTGACAGACCCTGGGTGTCGTATTACACCGGTGACAATATGGCTGGTGGGCCATAGCCACGTGCACAGGGCAGCGCGTTACGCTGCACAGGGCAGCGCGTTACGCTGCACAGGGCAGCGCGTTACGCTGCACAGGGCAGCGCGTTACGCTGCACAGGGCAGCGCGTTACGCTGCACAGGGCAGCGCGTTACGCTGCGGCGACAGAGTGGGGACCCCGACAGGGACTGGGTGCATCCGCACGTCTCAGGTGGTATGGTAAGCACGGCATGTTATGGCGGGAACTGTTGCCATTCCTTTTATACATCAGGGATGCTGACTCGCCTGATGTCCTGGTTATGTACCTTGGGGGCAATGGCTTGGGACAGGTCACTGGCCTAGCGCGGAAGCTTGCGATTTGCAGTGACCTGCCCTACTCACATTATCTGTGGCCTACCACAACCCTCAATTGGTCGGACATGATACCACGGTACGCTTACAGGGGAGCGTTCGGCCTTGAGGCTCTTGACCAAGCCGACGCTCCGTGAACGGGGCTATTGCCCGGTTCCTTTTCGACAAGGGTGGGGGACGCGTCATTCGCCTCCCCGCCATCAGTCTGCAAAATTACGAGCTTTACTCAGGGGATGGGGCCCATCTGTCGCAGGGAGGTATGGACCTCTTGTTAGTGGACTGGCGAGCAGGCCTGTTGACTGAGCTGACGGTCTTGGGGGGGGGGCGGTGAGCCTTTTGGGAAGCCTCCCCGTGTGGCGGGTAGCACTGGTAAGGTAAACATTTATGACCCACAGGTATCCAGCAGGTTCGCAATTGACTGGACAACACTAGACAGGCATAAGTTGGTTAAACCTTGTCCGGTCAACGATGAACCAGGCGACGGGGTGATGGCTACAGCTAGACAGCATGCATCACCCCGTGATTTCACGGATACGCGTCAGATGGTGGGGTCATTAGTTAGATATTGACTACGGTCAACAATTTGTTTGTTGTCAACAAACAAATTGATACAAATAGATACATTGTAACAATTGCCGTTGGCAATTTTGGGTGGTACCTTACCAGTGTTACTTCGGCCTGCTTGCCTTAAGAATTATAATTGGTCAATTACCAATAGAAATTTATACTTTGGACTAGGGCATGAATCAATAAATGTGGCCCAATGCCGTTATCCACTTTCATCAGTGTCTGAGTCCTTTATTGGGAGGTGCGCCTGCAATGCAAGCGCGGCGCCAAAATGGCCACCGCGCTCTTTGCGGGGGGCCCCCCCTCCGGATGAAGGCATCCGGGTAGGTAGGGGGCGTGGCCAGCTCCCTTATAAAAGGGGTGGCCACGAGGCAGCCGCGCTGCCATTTTGCGAAGCGACGGAGCGGAGAAGTTTTTTCCCCTCCACCCCCTCCCTAGTTAACAGTGTGATATTTGGTCGCTTCGGGGCCGGGTGGGAATTTTTGGCTGGGACCCACAATTGGCTCTTGGGTCCTGGTTTTTTCGCCCATCCCACACTGTTGCTATGGTTTGATATAGGGGTTTCTGTTGCTGCTGTTGACTTTGGTCACATGGGCAGGTAGCACTGGTAAGGTAAACATTTATGACCCACAGGTATCCGGCAGGTTCGCAATTGACTGGACAACACTAGACAGGCATAAGTTGGTTAAACGTTGTCCGGTCAACGACGAACCAGGCGACGGGGTGATGGCTACAGCTAGATAGCATGCATCACCCCGTGATTTCACGGATACGCGTCAGAGGGTGGGGTCATTAGTTAGATATTGACTACGGTCAACAATTTGTTTGTTGTCAACAAACAAATTGATACAAATAGATACATTGTAACAATTGCCGTTGGCAATTTTGGGTGGTACCTTACCAGTGTTACTTCGGCCTGCTTGCCTTAAGAAATATAATTGGTCAATTACCAATAGAAATTTATAATTCGGACTAGGGCATGAATCAATAAATGTGGCCCAATGCCGTTATCCACTTTCATCAGTGTCTGAGTCCTTTATTGGGGGGTGCGCCTGCAAATGCCTCGTACAAAACATATTCATTCCCACCTTATGTTACCAGTTCCAAACATGGACACTTACAACAAAACATAAGCAAAAGTTGGTCACCACAGAAATTAGTTGTCTGAGGAAGGCTGCTGGAGTGACTAGAAGGGATAAAATCAGGAATGATATTATAAAGGAAATAATTGGAACAGAACCAATGTTAAACTACATACAGAGACATCAAATAATGTGGTTGTGTCCATTTGGAGAGAATGTCTTGGAATTCCATGCCATATAGCTTATGTGGAAAGAGGAGAAGGACAAAGAGCATGGGGAACACCAAGGAAGGTGGGGAAATAAATAAAAGAAATATTACAAGAACATCAAATAACACCAGTGGAGGCTGCTAGAAGTGCCAGAACAAGAACTTTGCATCTCCCATGACACCAAATAGGTTAAAAGAGGAAGCAAAGCAGAAGATTCTTTCTTAATGTGGCCTTCCTCACAAGATTGGTGTGAAGATGAAGAGAGGGGAAGATGCATAATGGTCACTGACTTTAACTCATTAGAGGAAAAGCTAGATATAAGTGTACCTGGAAACAATACATAAATAAATGTAGGAAAAGGCAATAACTTTATTGAATCAGTAAAAATAATCAAACATTGCACAAGATTTTGTGATTAAATATCACTTCTGCAGGCATGCATCAGTTTCTTGTGGATTGGGAAATAAAATTATCAACAAGAGTCCACAAAGTTCATGACAAGATGTTGTGCCAGGCTTTATTTCTTAGAGGTGAGTTGAAAAAAAGTGCAACAAGCTGTATCTGATATTCTCTCTCTCTCTCTCTCCCCCTCATTCAACAAACACAGGAAATCAGGTATCTGCAAATTGATGGGCTTCAGCTGACACATCTGGCAAAGTATTATCCTCTCTAAGGCAGTTTAGTGCTTCTGCAGATTTCTGATGGAGCTGGCATAACGCGAATATAGATATGCATCCTCTATTTGGGACAGAATAGGAAACTGATTCGGACAAAAGGAAATTTCTGACTCACTACTGGGGGAAACGTAACACCTTGAAACATTCCATGTGTTGGATATTTTGTGTGAAGTCTTAAAATCATATACTATGTGTTTTAGAATGCACTGTTAGAATGCACCGGATGATGGCAGGGCAATGGTGAATTACAGTGTTTATTAAAATTTTCTTTTCAATCTACTCTCAGATCATATAAACAATACCAATAAAAATCTGAGTGCTCCTGACCTCACATCTCCCTCTTTTTTAACCCAAGTGTAAATTAGTAGTCTAATGGTACTATTCAGATGGGTAAAATGTGTGAGCTCCCTTTGATGAAAAATAATATGAAAAAGTGGTTCCCCACTGTGAACCATCTCAAATTGTGAAATAGCATCAGGTTATAAATGATCTCTGCAAATCATACTGCATGCTGGGACATGTGGCAACCAAATGCAGAAGGTATTTCTGCTCCTAAGTCCAGCATTCTGCTCTCTTTGTGGTGATCAGAGCTCACAGCAGGATATTCAGGAGCATTAGCTTAACAGCGAGTTAGCTCAAGGACAAGAATATTGTTTTTTATCTCTCTTCTTCTCCTTCTCCCATACCATGTGCATACTGCTATATGGGTGGGAGGCGGAGGCTATTCCAAACAGACAGGGACTTAGATTGAGACTTTTAGTATTGTAGGAAAGACAAACTTTTCAAATAAGGATATTTTTTAAAGATACTATTGTCACAGTTTCCTCCTCCATTCAGGTAATTAAAGATTAGATATATTACAGAATTAGGTAAAGGCCCTGGCTGTCTGGCAGCAAAATACAGTGGGGCGTATGCCCTGACTGTGAAGGTGTCAGATAAGGCTAGCTAAGTTGGGGAGGGAAACATGTCACTGACAGCCCAGCCCACAGGTGACTAAAATTAATGGGCAAAGCAACTCGCAGCGAAGGGCCTCAATACCCCACAGGTCACTCAAACTGCACTACAGTGGTGGTGCTCAAATCGATCGACCAGAAGTTGCTAAGAATCTCAGGAGATACCAGGCCACCTTTACATTACACAACCATGGCCCTGCCACTGGGCACCTATAACAGTTGAACACTAGTGAGAGAAGATCAATTGAACCACCTTATGGAAGAAAAAGCCAAGTTAAAGTGTGGTATCCTTGGTTTATGCAAAACTCAGGGAGAAAAAGCCATGGAAGTCTTCTGGAGAGATGGAAGTAACATCAGGCTTGGCAAAAGTGAAGGCCCGTGAACAGTAATGGGTATAAGATTCATCATCAGCAAGTATTGGTCCTCTAAAATCATATCATATAATATTGCCTCATTAAAAATCAGGTCCCTACTTGTTAAACTTACTCCCACCATAAGGATGCCATATGCCACAGAAAACCGGGATTGTCCCAGATTGTCCTGGATAGAAGATCAAATAAATTATACTGATCTGTATATTATAACACCCAGAGCCTTGCTGCAATGCAATGCTTTCGCTCGCTCACTCTCACACATGGAGGGAGAGAGGGTGGGAAGTGCCTCCCTCTTAGTCCCTGCCTGTCTTGAGCTCTCATTTACTTGGCCAGGTGGGGCCCTGCAGGTTGGGAGGGGAAAGCAACGCCCAACGAGGAAGAGAAGGGAAAGAAACCCTCTGGGTGAAAAAATACTTTCTCTTATTTGTTTGAGAACTAGTACCCAGATAAACATCTGCCAATGTCAACTCACAGGTGAAGAATGCTCACAGTGTCATGTAGTATTCCGGTCTCGAACTGCTGACCTGCTAACCTTCCAGTCATCAAACTCAGTACCTTAATTACTAAGCCACTGCAGCCCCAATATTACAAAATTACAATGTGGTAAACGGGAGATTAAATAATTTAAAATTGAAATTCTTTCTTGGTGTGGTTTGTTTGGCTCTAGGCACTCCCTTCTGTGTATGGATGGGGTACCACTTCTCCTAAAGAGAGGGACACATCTTGATATCCAAAGATGAAAATGGGAACTCATCTAACAACTATCTTCCTTTCAGATGCAACTACACTTTGGTAAGAGGATGCCATGAAATGTGTATCTTGGGAATCAAAAGACACATCAGAGAAGCAATATTATTTTCAGGATGTCTCTTACCTTTGAGATTGCAGTCTGTGCTCACATATGGAATGCAGATTGATTCAATAATTCAATTGATTCAATAATTCACTGTTCAGAACGAGTTGAGATGCAATTTGCATTCCAACTCACATAGCCGCTTTTTTGCACCTTTTCTCTAGTCCCACCTTTGGCTCTCCTTTCATAATGTGCGGTAAAGTAGCTTAGTTTTCAAAGAACCACATTCCATGGTATTGTATTTCATTTCATCTTGCTTTCTACTTTTTCTGTTCTCTTTTAAAAATCAATAATATGTGCAGAGGTGATCTGGTGTTAAACTGAAAGGAAATAAAATTAAAATAGTACACATTCTATTATCTCACTTGCAAACTCAAGCCTGTGGCTTCCAGATTTCATAATCCTTGCTTCAATTATCAATCCAAAGGGAGACTACAGTGAGGACATCAGGAGAAGATTGTGACTTGGAAAGGCAGCAATGAAGGTATTTGAAAAAAACCATTTTGGATGCTGCTTATTCTTATGGTCATCATATGCTGGAGGATACTTGATGTTTGTTGTAACAACAACAAATTGGGCCTTTTTGGATGTTCCATTTCACCACAGCACCTCAGCCAGTGACTCTGGGGAAACAAGTAGATACCTGTGAAAAAAGTCTATTCACAGACTTTGCTCTAAAGGGATTCTCAGCTTTTCTATAAGATAGAAGTAAAAGTGTGCAGGTTTTTGTTTTTGGACCACAGATCCCCAAATTTAAAGGTCAAGGATTAGCTGTTCAAACATTCTCGGAGTTGTATTTCATATAGCCATATATTTCTCTAAATATATACCTCTAGATATTAGAACTTCGTGCAGTGTTTTCTCAGTGTTACAAGGAAGTGGGGGAAACTGTGTGGAGGATCTCCAATTATTTCAATGATTCAGTGACAGGACAAAAGAACTCTGCACATGCTTAAAACAAACCTCATTGTTTAACATTGTGTAACATTGTGTTTCTTAAAATGATGTACATAGAGTGAGAGACCCATTGTGTCCATGGAGATTGGGCAGATACCCTAAGTTTCCTCTCTTCCTCCTTATTTGGGGATGGTTTGGAAATCCATTTCCTCACCATTGAAGCAAGTATCTCAGTTCAGTCCCAAAGTTAGTCCTAAAGATAGGGAAGGGAAGTTTGCAAAGATTGCATCTTCTCCACTGTGAGTGGGTCACACTGTTTGTGTGCATATACATCTGCAGATATGTGGGTGAAAGCTTTCTTTACTCTTCTGGATGGAGCACTGGACTTCAAGGAATTCTCAACAATGTTAGAGGTGCTGAGACTTTAAGTTTTGAAGGACCCTCTACATGGACACAATCAAAGACCAATTTTGTCATGTTCAGGAACACTGCCTTCTGTTGCATTGCTTTTTCTTCTTCTTTCGAAAGAAAGGTTCAGTTGATATGCATGAGGTGATCAGTTTGATGCAATTAACAGCTTGGGGTGGTGGGTGACTGGCTATATCCTCCCACCTCAAAAAACATTTAGTAAAAAAGAAAATAATGGGAGCTTTTTCTATTTGTAATACTTGCATTTGTGGGAAACATATTACTTGGGGAAAAACCTAAACTATAGTTTCTTCCTCCACAGTGACCATCTTTAGTTTTATGTTCACTGCTGGTTTAAAAACACCATTGCCACTCCATCCCCCCCAAAATAAGAGACGGACACAAATGTGGAGTAAACTGGGCCACATTTATTGAACAAAACAAGATCTCAACCTAATGCAGGGGCTTCCAAACACAGAGAGGGTTACCACTGCACTCAGGAGGAGTGGGCCTCCTGGAAGGGCAACCACCCAACTAATCCACCCCCCAAGCTGGTGACATAGTTGGGCTCCTTCCCTTAGCCATTGTTAGGAGGAAAACCCCTACCCTTCTCTGTGCTTGATGCTAAGTGACTGACCAGGTTCATGACCCTCCTTGACCTAGACAAAAGTTTATTCACCACTTGAACTACCGCCTGGTTATCACACCAGAAAACCACAGTTTGATTACACCACCTGTCCGCCCAAATCCACACAGCACCTACAAGTGGGAAAGTTCTAGGAATGTCAGGTCCCGACTGATACCCAATTCCTCCCACCTTTCTGGCCATTTGCCAAAGCACCATTCCCCATTAAAGAAAATACCAAAACCAAATGCTTCCAACACATCTGTATGCACCTGCAAATCATTCTTGAGCAACATTTCCCCCCTCCAAAATGATACACCATTATAACTATTCAGGAACTCCGCCCACATCAGATCTGCCCTCACCTCAGCTGAAACTTGCTTTTCTATGAAAATGATTTTTCAACCCCTTCATCGAATTGCACAACCTTCTCAAAAACGCCCTACCTGGTGCGACCACCTGGCAAGCAAAATTCAAATGACCCACCAGAACTTGTAATTCACTAAGGGAAACCTTTCTTTTTAAACACATTTAGTTAATTCTGCTCTTCAATTCCTCCAACTTCACCACCTGCAACCTAGACACCTGCTGCTCTACATCCAACTCTATGCCCAGAAATGTCAAACACCTCACCGGGCCCTCTGTCTTTTCTTGATCCAGGGAAACTCCAAATTCCTCACAGGTGTTTTCCTGGGTCAAGAAAAGACAGAGGGCCTGGTGTGAGGTTTTTGATGTTTCTGGGCATAGAGTTGGATGCGGAGCAGCAGGTGTCCTGAAATATTTCCATCAACTCTCTGCACTCTCCTTGACCCCCCCCACTTGCCGCAAATAAAGAAATCATCCAAATAATGGGTTATGTTCCTCGACTCCGACCTTTTGCAAAAGACCCACTGAATAAAGGTGCTAAAACATTCAAACAGCAAGCATGAAATGGAACAACCCATGGGCAACACCCTGTCCACATAATATTCCCCTTCAAATTTAAAACCTAACAGGTAAAAATCTTCAGGGTGAATAGGCAACAACCTAAAGGCCACTTTAATATCATATTTGGCCAAGAATGCCTGCTTCCTGCACCTCCTGACCATTACCACCACTGAATCCAAAGAAGCATACTTGATCGAGCACAGCTCATCCGGAATGGCATTGTTGACCGAGCCCTCTTCCGGATGAGAAAGATGATGAATAATTCTGTATTCACCATCAACTTTCTTTGGAACAAATTTGGCAGCAGCTTCTCCTTAAAAGGCCCAATGATCCTCCACAACTTCATTTCCTTGTTGATTTTCTCCCTCACTTTGTCCTCATTACCTTTCACTGAGCTGAGGTTTTTCTCAGCTGATACCCCCAGAGTTCCCTGAATTTGAATCCTGAGCCTGAACTTTAACCCATTTAACAACAAAACCGCGTCCTCCTTCCTACGGTAACCCTTCAACCATTTTTCTAAAGGGACAACCTTAATTGGGCTGGGGCACTTTGTTGCCTGGGGACTGGACTCCCCCTTGCTTGTGTTGTCCATTGCCATCCTTTCCACCTCCCTTTCCTCCCCTGGGGCATGACACAACCAGGTACATCCCCCACACACAGTGCGAGCACCCATGCCTATATTTACATGGCTTCCTTGAACAATACTCATGCGAGTTGTACTCCCATCAGACCATCCGGGATAGAACTGACTGCCCCCGCCTAAGTGAGGGGTAGAAGATGGACTGCTTCTAATCACCAAGTGCCCATTGTCATGCCTGTCACCTGTCAGGGGCCTGAACAGAGTCATACACTGCAACCATAACTGTGAGTGCTCCACCTCCCAGCTTATTTCTGGGTGAAGCTCCGCCTTTGCCTGGAAGGCTTCATCATACCTCATCCAGGCCATGACCACAAAATCCATATACACCCTATAAATGAGGTCCAAGTATTTCAACAACTCCATCCCTCGGTGAGGCTTCTCATTAATGATGGCACCCAAGTAAATGATGTATGCAGGCAACCAGTTCCCCCATGTCCTTAGTGGCTTCCTCCTCCTAATCAAATCTTTCTCCCTCTCATCCATTTTTCCATATCCTTAACCTCCACCTCCCTATTAAGCAATGAGAAAAGATCCATGGACTACCGCCTCACTATCTTGTCTCTAGTGGCTTTCGACAGATGTTCCCCAAAAGGAGATACCCCTGATTTCTTTGGCACGATACTGGTGCCGTTAGCTGCCATGGCCCCCATCTCTGCCGTCTCTGCCCCTGGCACACCTTTTCTTGGCTCTGCCGACAGTGCCTTTGTGGATGTTGTCTCCCTCCTTTTGCTACTGCAACTGTGTCCTCCCCTGTTTCCTGCTTTTCCTTCTCACTGCCCTGCTTCTCACCGCTAACTCCATTTTAAAAAGTGCCCATTCTTGTCTGCAGTTGCCAGCATCTCCGATGTGCCCCCATGCTGGCCTGCGCTCACAGACTACACACTCAATTCTGCACCTCCTCCCTGTGCAAAGGGGCCCCGACACCCATGCTTCCCCCCCAGCCAACTACTGCCAGTCCCCGTCCCGCCTGTCTGCAAGGCATTAAACTCAGGTGGAACCATCCAGGGCATCACAAAAGGCCATGGCAAAAAAGGAACATTTGGGCCTGTGACCCTCCCTGCAGGGATAAAACACTCACCCAAGCACACCATGTTCACCGATACCATCAACATGCCCAACCATGATGCATGCCCTGTTTGCAGCTGGCTTAGGCCTGGGCCAGCTTCCTCCACCGCCTGCTCCACGCTGACCCACTCAGCCTCCATTGCTTCAGCCTGCACGCTGCACTTGGCACCATTTCTCCTGGGAACCTCATTGGTGTAGCCTCCTCCTCTAACTCAGAGGCCTCCACCATTTCCCTATCCTCTTTCAGCAATGCAGGGCCAGAGCTAGGTAATTGGGAGGGCAGGATGGCCTCCAGTTGAGAGAGCCGCGCCTCCATTTCCTGAAACAAACTTCTAACTGATGCGCTTCTGCTTCCTTTAGCACCTTTTTTCTGCCCCACTGGGTTCAGCAATGGAATAAGGTTGACAGACATAATCTCCCCCATCTCCATAGCCCACAGCAGAGCAGCGGACGTAGCTAGCTCCTCTAAGGTTTCATCCTCCGATGATTCCTCCACACTTACCTTCCCTATCGGTTTCTTGGAAGGGATGGATTCATCCCCTCCCACACCCCCTTGCCCCTGCTTCCTTGACATCTTCCCACTAGGGCTCACAATGAAGAGCTAGACAAATGTTGACTTGCTGCTTCCATTTCAGTCATTGAAAAGCTAGCATCAAAGCTATTTTCATATTGGTGTATACCCACAGCATGAATAGCATGAGACTATTTGTTTTATTTATTTTTTAAATTGACATTGTAGGTCATATTTGTCTTACCTCCTTCTTCGTTGAACACCTACACAACAAGGAACATTCCAGCATGGTTCAAACAGTAAAACAACTCCCCTACTCTAACTCACCAATCCCATGTCTCCACGCTGGCTGCCCTCCCCCAGTCAGGGGAGAGGTGTGGCAAAGGTTCCTTGCTCCATGCAGATGTGGTCATGAAGACTCCCTTTTCTTTAGAATTTTTGGAGATAATTTAAGACACACATGCCCCTCTTCCCTTCAGAATGCAGCTGTGAAAATGATCAGTGCTAGTTTCAATCAAATATGCTGAACACAGACATTATGCATGGGAGAAATGTTGTGCCAACCCGTATTTTCCTGTTCCACTCCAATCACAGCACAAGTGGGCTGCCAATCTTGGATAAGTATGGGATGCCACACTTCAGTTAGCAAATTTGTTATTAAGAAACAGCACCCAAATGCAAATTGCTCTGCCCCAGAAACATTTACCTTTCTGTCACACTGCATATGCTATGGAATAATGCAGTAAGAAGAGGTAAGACAAATATGACCTACAATGTCAATTTTAAAAATAAATAAAACAAATAGTCTCATGCTATTCATGCTGTGGGTATACACCAATATGAAAACAGCTTTGATGCTAGCTTTTCGATGACTGAAATGGAAGCAGCAAGTCAACATTTGTATAGTAGATTAACCACCATTATCTTGGCAGAAAAACAGCATGGAAACTCACTAGCCCCCTGGAGTTTAAAAAAAGTTATGACCCTAGTTTTCTAAAAATACCACAGAGGAATAAAGGGACTTTGAATACTGTATGTTTATTTTATAACCTTTCTGTGGCTGAGAAATGCAACACTGACCAGATTGAGCATTCCAGGGAAATGTGAAAGAGCTTGGGAATTCATATGAAAGGGCAATTATGATAATAAAACAGTGGGGTTTAATGCTTCTGGGAAACAACAACAACATACTATCCAGTTGATTCAAACTTATGGTGATGTAGGGTTTTCAAGATATACAGTACTCAGAACTAACTTACCTTTCCCTTCTTCTGGGGATGTTTTTGCCCTATGCAGCTTGCCCAAGGCTATACAGTCTAGCTCTTTTCCTGGGAGACACTGATGGAATTCTGCTGTCAAGATACCTAAGTCACTGAACTATCCAGCCCTTTCTAGTTATAGGGTTAGGGCAGTCAATAACCACTTTTCCCCAAAACATCCCCCCATCAAAATGCAGTTTTGCACAGAACTGTTCCATTTTTTATGTTTGGTGGAGTGGGTTTTCTTTGTTTCCCCCATTGATGGAAATGTTCAAGGGCATTTTTCAAATGTGCAGAATTTGAGTATGAACATTTAAAAATATATATACATAGCTTCAATTGCCTGTTTGTCCTCTGCAACACAACAAATCTTGGAAATGTATGGCTTTCCAGGGGAAGATGCTTTCAATTCCATTTCTAGTCTGCAGAGGTGTATTTCCCTATAGAATTGTGAATGTTATTTCCATATAGAGCTGTGTATCCAGTTAATTTCTTTTTCATCCATATTTTCATGTGTGGCATCTTCTCACAAATGCTTCATGTGACCATGACAGATATCTGTATTTTGTCATTTAGAAATCTGGGAGTTTCATAATGGATCTTAAGAAGGTCTTGACTTCAGATAAATTGTTTGGTTGATTTTTTAAATGAGTCAATCTATTTCAAAATTTTGGGATAATAGATCTGCTTACTTCTGAACTGAGCTTATCAAATTTGATCTATAGCTAGGCATGATCATTTCTAGAATTGGACTAAGAAAAAATATTGTAACTAATAACTCAGCAGGGACTTCTGATGGCATTGGCAACTGCTACTGACTGAAGGAAGGAAAGAAAAAACGGAGTAATGAATTCCTTCAGCTCGGCTACACATTTAGAAGCAATATTGCTGCTTCTGTAGTTTAACTTGCATCTGCAACTCATAGTCCGCATCAACATTTTTTGACTCATGAAATGTCAAAGACAATGATGCTTCATGAAGTTCTATATAATTTAGCAAGCTGATGAGGTTGTAACTAAAAATACCAGTGACTGACAAAGGTTGTCCTGTGTTGGCAATTTAATAGAAGATCTACAAGTAGCTATGTGGTAGATGTGAAGACACAAAGTATGTGTTGAGAGGAGAAGTGAGAAATAGGATTTAAAACTCAGTTTTAAAATTCAGTTCAGAAATAGTTTCAGATTATTCACAGACACATCTGGCTCATGCTTGAAATATTATAAGCACTCTTATTTCTCTCTTAAAGCAGCTTGTTATGCAAAATTACCACTTCAGACTTCATTAGTAATTTTCTCTTCTCTATAAAAAAAAACTTGCATAAAATATGCAATCCAAATTTCTCCACGTAGGGAAACCATTTTGCTGAGAAAGGACACCTCTTCAGCTTTGCAGATGGCAATTTTCATCACGCAAGGTGATGAAATGCCGGTCACACAGTAATAAGCCGCCAAATCACCTTTTCTGTGGTACAAGATGGCAGGGCAAAGTCCAGAAAGTTACCTCCTGTTCCAAAACCCATTGCTGCTGCAGTTCATTGGGCATTATGCTAATCAGATCATCTGTTTAAATAGGGTCCATATGGTGGTGTTTCTATAAATGTTTTCTTTATTTGAAGACTATGCATTAATCTATTTACAGCTCCACATTGAAATTAACCTTGGAGACAGAGCAATTTCAAGTCAAGCCAAGAGGCAGTCCGATTGTACTTGTTATCAAAAGAAAGACAGCATTTAGGCAAGCAACGAGATCCTGGTTTGCAAATGTTCAGGGAAGTTAAAATAAAGGAGTCTGGCATTAATTTATGAAAATCCCAGTTTCTGGATGAAGAGAAAATGATCTGAATAAGCAAAGCAACAAGTAATTGTTGTCTTACACAGGGTGGGGGGAGAGAAGGGCTAGTCGAGTCAAGCAGAAGAGCTGGAGTAAAGGGAAAGGGTAGCAAGGTATGGAGTACCGAGCTGTCTATGCCAGGTGGTCTGCCCTATATCCCTTCAGCTGCCCTTCTGTCCTGAGGTTCATTGGGAGTCACACTCACATCACCAAGGTCAAAGAGTCTTTTGTCTAGGGAATGAGAAATGTCATCTTTTCTTTTAGCTCAGGAAGTAAGATGTCTTGAGCTGACCATGGAGAAGAAAAGGGGAATGATCCATTTCAAAGTTCATACAGGGCTGTGCTGTATGAGTTAGCAGTTTGCTCACCTCAAAGTCTCTGTTGCTTTCCACAGTGATATATATATTTCATTAAAGCCTGGAATGGAATACTAACTAGGACAAAAACTGGTCCTACATTTGCAGTAGTATTTGGTGCTACAAATGTTGTAAAACAAGACCAGAGGAAACAAGTTTTGAACAAACTTTAGTTATATTTAATTATTTTTTATTCTGCTATCATCCCAAGAAGGAATCAAAGGTGGCTGTTCTCTTCAGCTCTTGCTACCACCCCACCACCACCACCGCTGCTACCATTTCAACAACTGCTCTTCTCAAATGACATCTAAATTACTTTCTGAACGACTTCTAAAACAACTTCTACCCATTTTCAAACTTCTGCTGATATTCTGCAAAACATCTGTCATCATTGCATCAGTTCCCAGAATACTTAAGATAATTCTTCCTTTTCCCATTGCATTTGTGAAGTTTGTTTCAAAAGAACAGATACCCCTTAGTATATAAACATACTAAGTCACAAGTAAGTTAGACACACTGAATCAGTGTAGCTTATGGAAAAGTGGACACACCAAATCCCCACTCTTTCAATTAGTCTACTATAGTTGTGACTTACTATGCTAAGAAGAAGAATTTTAGCCACTAGTTCAAAAGGGTCTATCACAATTGGAACTAGCCTTTGGATTTGGAATTATGAGTTTAGGAAAAACAACTCTGAAACTGGGAACGTCATTGTTTTTCTCTGATTAGTACTAATCATACTTGTCAACCATCCTGATTTGGCCTGGATTACCCCGTAATTTGACGTCGATTGACGTCATAAACCGCCCTGCGCTGCCAAAACCCCATAATTTGGCAGTGGGGGAAAACGCTTTCCATGCATGCGTGGAAGCACTATGCCACTTGTGCAGCCCCTACACAAGTGGCGTAGAGCTTCTGCGCATGCGTGGAAGGGGTAAAACCCTTCCAAGCATGCACGGAAGTGCTATGCCGCTTGCGTAGGGGCTGCACAAGCGGCGTAGCACTTCCACGCATGCGTGGAAAGCGACCTACACACAAGCGATCTGTGCAGGTCCCATTTTTCCAGAGCCGTGGGTTGACAGATATGGTACTAATATCTTCATAGATTAACTTGTACTGTTTGTGCTATTTGTATTTAAGTTCAGGACATTGATATGATCTTAGAAAATCAATCTGCTGATATTCTCCCCCTCAGTCACACATTTCAAGGAAACTAGACAAATTGAGAATGTGCAGTAGTAAAATCATAAGTGAGTCTCATTTTCACACATAAATATGGTTTGTTTTTACTTCTATCATGTTTCAGTCAACAAAACTCATACCATCGTCTCTTTCCTGTTTGTCAGGTGATAATATAAGAAATATTTTGAGATAGAAATAGTGCAAGAACACACTATATTCAATTATTGAAGTGACCCAGCCTATAAAGTGAAGGTCTCATGATTCTGGGGAAAAATATTCATTATCATCTAACTGATCTATTGTTGACAAGAAACCTGATAGGCCAAGTAGTTACTGTTTGTTTGTTCTGGTTATAATTAGGGTTAAACCAATTTATACCATGGCTAAAACCCTGCTGTTGTAACTTATATTATCTGTATTTATTCATTCATTCGTTCATTCATGTCAGAGGCACCACATGCATGTAATAACATACAAAGATAAAATTAACATATCTAAACCAAACAGGAATTAGATGACATCTGTCCAATATTGGGCCACTTCAACAGCATTTCCTCTTGCCAACATAAGGTCCTACTCAGTGCACATTGAGGGGCATTGTGTGCATTGTATCACATGGGTGATAGTTTGCTTTTCTCTGCATTCACACAGGCTACCATACAGGGAAACCCCATTTTCTCAGATTAGCTCTTGGTCTTCCTACCCTGGCACACAGTCTGTTTAAATCTTTCCACACAGGCCATGGTTGCTCGTGGCCAAATGGTAGAGAATTGTGTAGTTCTGCCCAGTTGTCTAGTAGCTCCTTGCTTGCCTTCCAAATCTCTAGGATGGTCTGTGGGGGCTGGTTGTTAAGGGAGGCAGAAGTTATGAAGTTATTTTGCATTTTGTGGATGGTTTTGCTTTATATTGTAATTTGTGTTATTGTATTTACTTGAAACATTGTATTATTATTGTATTTTGAACATTATATCTTGTATCTTATATGTAAACCCCTTGGGTTGCCCTGGGGTCATTTATATGTTGTTAGCCGCCCTGAGTTGGCCATGTGTTGAGTAGGGCGGGATATAAAATGAATAAACATAAACATAGTCAACACACAAATGAATATTCTATTCTCTCTATATACCTATATATACCTGTAAAACGCTAAATTCAGACCATGGCAGCTGATAGTAAGATAAAGCAAAGTCAGACAGACAAAGAGGTGATGTATGGATTAGAATATGGAAGGGGGAATTACCCCAAAGTTTTAGGGGATGCACCCCCTTGCCCCTGATTATGGCAGCATTCATAGATGAATTCAATACTTGCACAAAACTTAAATATCAAATTTATGAGAGATCACCACTCCTCTATAAACTGTCACACAATGATAACCAAGCATGAACAGTACCTGTACATCATTGGAAATGAGTCTGAAAAGAACTCTGGGAGTGAGTACATCCTAAACTTTGCTAGTTGAAAATTGAGATGCTGAGAACTTTAATTTAATTGTCAAAAGATAATATTTTCTCCCTCCCTCCTACTTTCATACTTTGCAGCTTTCATTAATAGGTGAAGGGAGTGAGGATGAAAAGAAAGGATGGAAAGAAAACTGTCAAAACTGAGTAGGAAGGGCTATCTAATAGAAGAAGCAAGGAGAACAGAGGACTAAGGAGAGTGGAGGATGGGCTGTTCTGTATCTGTTTCTTTCCTCCACTGCCTTTTATTTTTTTACTTTTTTACTGCAGTGGCTCAAGTGGCTAAGATGCTGACTGGAAGGCGGACGGTCAGCAGTTCGATTCCTGAGTACTGCAGGATGGAATGAGCTCCCATCTTTGTTCCAGCTCCTGCCAACCTAGCAGTTCAAAAGCAAGAAATTGCAAGTAGATAAATAGGCACCATTCAGTGGGAAGGTAACAGCATTCCATGTGCTCCGGTGGTGTTGTGTATGGAACATAATGTGCCTTTAAGTAATGTAACACTCGAATGAATGGATGTAACAATCCCCAATAGTAACACTGTAACCTTCTGTATGAGGACGCGAGCTAGTGACCACTGGGGGCAGTAACGAGCGCCCAGCTCACATGGTACCAATTCCCCAAATACCTACAGCCACGGGAAGATTCCCGCCACTACCTCACCTGGACAAGAAGGGCGTGACTGAGAGTGACATCATGCAGACAGTAGCCAATGAGCTACCGAGGAGCCACATTCAAATGTATAGCCACTGTATATATTGAGCTGTTCGTCCGCCATTGCCACATGTTCCCGCTGACCATCATGCAATAAAGATGCGTTAAGCCAGGCTTCGGCTGTTTCTATTATCTTGGTTCTTAAACACTAAAGGTGTCTAGTCATGCCTGCTACATGACCACGGAAACGTCTGCAGAAGCAGACAGTGCTGGCTCTTCGGCTTTGAAACAAAGATGAACACTGCATCCTAGAGTCGGATACGACTGGCTTTCGAGCAAGGGAAATCTTTACCTTTACCTTTACCCCTTCACCTCTCCTTGACAGAAACAAAGCAGAAGAGGACGGTAAAAGAGGCACAGAGATTTGACAGCAAGCTACGTAATTGTTTGGATATGTCATTCAGAAATTGTGTGGGAAAACCCATGGTACATATTAGGCCACGTCCTCTGCAACAATTTTTGCTCATTCTCCATGTGTGTTGGGATGATCATCTGAATAAAAAATCCTAAACTATCTAGGGATATAGCTGTTACAAAGACTGTGGAGGAGAGAACGATTGTGTCATCACCTGCCGAATTCTTTTCCCCATGATAAGGTCAATTTAGACTCCCACAGCTCCACACTCCTGCCCCATAATTAGTGTGTCACTCCTGGTTTGGCCTCTCCTCCCCTCCGGTCCTGATCTCCATACTACAAGCCCTGGAAGGTTTCAGTGTGGTAGCGTATAAAAATAAGCTTGGTAGTTTGTTGGCAAGTTGGTAAGCAAAGTCCAAATTCCTTGGAAATAAGACCTAGGATGGTCTTAGGCTTTTATTGGAATAAAAAGTAAAGCATAGTCCATAAGACAAAATACTGCTCCAAAAAGCAAAGCATAACACTGGCTAAGAGTAAAATCTGGTTCAGAAAAACCAAAATAAATTGTCCCATTCCTGGGTAAAATCTAAGCTATCAAGCTTCTAAGTTGCTCCCTATAGCAAACTAATCTCCTAAACGTAGTACTCTAAATACATGATCCCTGGAAAATAACAAAGCATGGTTATTCTCTAAGTGTAGCTAGATAAGCTATCAAAAAATCTTCAGAGTCTGAAGATGCAAAGTATCAATGCTGGAATTTTATCTAAGTGCAGCCTCTGGAAATAAGACTAAGTCCGAAGACTCTTTTCTATTATCTTCCTTAGGGCCGGCCTCCAAGGTCACATCTCATTTTAGATGTCTATTCTCAGTCCCTTTGGAATGTGTTCCTTCCAGCTTCAAAGCCTTCCATGAAGTCCTCTCTCCATCTGTCTAACTAAGCTGACAGCCTTTTTTTTAAAAGGGTGTTTTATGAGGTGTGATGCACCTGTTTTCCCATGGGAAATTGATGTCCTTGGGATTAGATCATTATCAGGGATTGCCCATCCCCCAACGTCAAGGCCACTTCAAGGTTACTTCAAGGTCGATTGAATGTCACTTGAAGGTTGCCCTTCCCCCACTCTTAGGTGCTTGAACCCCCCCGGGTTCAGAGTGTGTGAACCTGAGAATGTTCTTATAGGTAAATTCACATCTTAATAATTAAGTGTGCCACCAGAGGCTCTGCTTGAACTTGGGACAAAGCCCTCCTGTTAAGGAATCCAAAACAATAGTAGCGAGAAACAGTTTCATTTCTTCACGGTGTGACTCACCAGACTAAGTAAATCACACAGGGATGTTCATGTACCTAATCAAATGGTAAAAACATTCAGAGTCTCATTATAACAGCATTCCTGATTACATAGAGAATACAATCCACAGGAAACTCAGCTATCCTATGAAAGGTAACCCCAATGTGGAGGATGACTCAATATGGGGGATGAAGAACTAATACACTTGCTTTGTTTGTGTCTTTAGCTAGGTAAAGGTAAAGGTCACCCTTGCTCGAAAGCCAGTTGTATCCAACTCTAGGGTCCGGTGCTCATCTCTGTTTATAGCCAAAGAGCCAGCGCTGTCTGCTTCTACAGATGTTTCCATGGTCATATGGCAGGCATGACTAGACACTGAAGCACACGGAATGCTCTTTATCTTCCCACCAAAGTGGTCCCTATTTATCTACTTGCAATTTCTTGTTAGGTTGGCAGGTGCTGGGACAGCGATGGGAACTCACTCAATTGTGCAGCGCTGCTACCTAGATGTCATTGATCTGTTTGGTGGTATGGAGCTAATTGCTTATTCTTGTGAGCCCTTGAACTGAAGAATATGTTGCGTCTCCTTCCTCCCAAGCCTTCTGGGTCTTTTAAGTAATCTTTTCTTCAACCTTTCCCTCTGGCCATACGAATTTTTATCCTTGCTGAGCAAATGGATGTTTCTACAGTGTCTGCTAATGATAAAAGTGGTCCCTGTGGTAATCCATGGATATGGCGTGAGTGTTGTACTTCTTAACAAGAGCAGTTAAGGTTTATTTTCAGTATGGATCACTATAATTTCTATCAATTGATGTTTGATAATGGGCTATGACATGTCAGCCTTGGTATCTTGGGAATTTCTTGAACAGGAATCAGTTACTGCCATCTTCCTCATATAGTGATTTCATTCAATATTCTCACAGTAAAAATGCAAGCGCGGCGCCAAAATGGCCGCCGCGCTCTTTGCGCCCCCCCCCCCACAGGACGAAGAATCCGGGTAGTTTAGGGCGTGGCCAGCTCCCTTATAAAAGGGGTGGCCACGAGGCAGCCGCGCTGCCATTTTACCTCAGCGACGGAGCGGAGAAGTTTTTCCCCTGTGTCTCCGTCGCTCCTTACCTTGCGGGAAGCCTTTTGGCGGCGAATCTTCTTTTCGGCTTCCCTCTCCTGAGTTGAGATGCCTTCGAAGAAGAAGGCAGCTTCGAGTGCGGCGCGAGCTGTGAGGAGGCGCAACCCGGGTCGGAGGACCACAGCTGCGCCTCCCCAGCAGCCGCCTGTCCAGGCCCCCGGCGGAATGGGGTCTATCGCCCCTTGGCCGGACGCGGGGGATCGGAATGCGGGCGCGGCAGGGGCTTCGGCCCGCGGCCCGTGCGCGGTGGACACCGCTACTCTCCCTGCCCATCCTGTTGGGCCTGCCTCTATTCCTCCTGGGTCTTCCAGCCTGGGTGGGTGGTGTGGTCCCCTACCTTGGCAGGTTACTGCACCGACCCTACCGGGCTTCGGTATTGGGCAATGGCCCTATTCGGGTCCTGGGGTACAGGGACCTGTACCCGCGCCTGGACTTGGTGGGCCGGCCGGCCCTGGGCCCCAGATCGACGTGCAGGCCTTACTGGCCCGCCTCGCGACCCTCGAAGCGTCTTTAGCTCGGGCCAGCCAGGCTGGGGCTCCTTTTGGCGTCCCTTTTGCGGCGCCGTCGGCGGGAGGACAACAGGCGGCAGGCAGGGTTGAGCTGCCTCAGGCGGGTGGCGTGGCTTCGGCCACTGCCCCGCAGCTCCCCAGCCAGCATACGAGTGCAGGTCAGGCCCCGATGATGAGCTCTACGTTGGTCGTGAGCTCCGACGCCCCCAGTGGGCCGGAACCCCCGGTGGGGGCGGCCCGCGGGGGTGCAGCATGTGAGTATGCGGTTCAAGCCAGTACACCTACACACATTCCTTCTATGGGGGGAGCTTTTCAATGGCCTTGGCCTCGCTCGGGTGGTGCGGTGGCACAGCAGCCGGCACTCCACTCGGCGACGGTAACTGCCACCCAGGGCACCGGGGTGGGTAGTTTTTCTCACAATCCGGGGAATGTACTGGGGGTGGCTGGGTTAGCTCAGGCCCCTTTCCCGGTGTCTGTGGTGCCTTTTTCGGCCTTGCCAACTGCGGGGTACTCCTTGCCACTGGGTGACCACTTGGCACAGGCAACCAAAGAAAAGATTTGCCGGGGGGAGTATGTAGATATCTTCTCACTCCTGAACAGGGAGCCCACCAAAGAGGAAAGGGAGGGACTGGATGAGAAGGATAAGGAGCAGGCGCGTCGTCGTAAGCCGCCACGTACCTGGGCCAACTGGCTGCCGGCTTATTTAATTTACATGGCAGTGTATCTGCGGGCGCGGCCGGAGTTGGCTATTCCGATGGTCCAATATTTGGACAACATATACAGGGCAATGGTTGATTTCCCGGGCCCTTCGTGGCTTGCTTATGACGAGGAATTCCGTATGCGGATTCCACTCCACCCGGAGATGAGGTGGGACGAGCCGTGCCAGAGGCTTTGGCTTCTGTACATGACACCCACGCGCCCCGTGCCAGGGGACAGATACCATTGCGGACATGCGGTCCAGCGAGCTGTCCCAGCGCAGGCTACCCGCCAAGCGGCGGGGCAGGGGGTTCCAGCCCGCCTGCTGTGCTGGGCTTTCTCGTCCAATGGTTCCTGCAATAAGAAGAATTGCAAATACAGGCATGAGTGTCCCACATGTTCGGGCCCCCACGCAGCCTCTGCCTGTCCCAGGCCTGGGGGGACACGGGGCAGAGGAAGGGGCAGACAGTGGGCTGGCAAAGCTGCCACAGATGGAGCTGGTTCACCGAAAGGCCCCCTCCCCAATTAAGGTGGACATGTTGGAGCGTTGGCTCACAGTGTACCCGAAGGGGGAGGATGGGGAGTATCTCCTTCAAGGCTTTAAGTACGGGTTCCGCATCCCTTTCATGGGTGATAGGTCCCCTCAGGATGCCCCCAATCTTTTGTCCCTCAAGGGGAGGGAGGAGGTGGCTGCTGCCAGTATCAGGAAGGAGTTAGATGCGGGCAGGGTCGCCGGCCCTTTCCCTTCACCCCCGTTTCCCAACCTTAAGGTGTCGCCCCTAGGCTTGGTTCCCAAAAAGTCTCAAGGCGAGTTTCGCCTTATTCATCATTTATCCTACCCAGCCGGCCGGTCGGTCAATGACGCTATCCCTGATGACCTTTGTTCAGTCAGGTATACGTCTTTTGACCACGCGCTGCGCATGGTGCGCTCGTGTGGCCCGGGTGCCCTACTGGCCAAGTGCGACATTAAGTCGGCCTTTCGCCTCCTGCCGGTGCACCCGGGTGACTTTGAGTTGCTGGGTTTCAAATTTCGGGGCGAATATTATTTTGATAAGGCCATGCCTTTTGGCTGTTCCATATCATGCTCGGCCTTTGAGCGCTTTAGTACCTTCTTAGAGTGGGCTTTCGTCCGCAGGTCAGGGTCCCGGTCTGTAGCCCATTACCTGGATGACTTTTTATTCGGGGGTGAACGGGGCTGGGACACGTGCGCACGTCTCCTTAACACATTTCAGACGCTAATGGAGGAACTCGGTGTCCCTTTAGCGCCCGAAAAGACCGAGGGCCCATCTACCAAGCTAGTATTCCTGGGGGTGGAGATTGACACGTTAGCGCAGGCTTCTAGGTTACCGGAGGATAAGGTCTCCAGGATAGTGGCCCTTATCTCGGAGTTGATGGCCAAGCGCAAGGCATCACTGAGGGAACTGCAGGTGCTACATGGTCACCTGAATTTCGCTTGCAGGGTGGTCGCTCCGGGCAGGGCTTTTGCTCGACGCTTATGCGACGCCATGGCAGGGTTATCCAGGCCTCACCACAGAGTTAGACTTACCCGGGGTATCAGGGCAGACATGTTTGTCTGGTTACAGTTCCTGAGGGAGTTCAATGGGGACTCATTTTGGAGGTCTGACCTCCTGGCATCCCCCAATTTTCAGATCCAGTCTGATGCCTCAGGATCCCTGGGTTATGGGATATACTTCAATGGGAAGTGGGCCTATGGTGGGTGGCCACCGGCCTGGGCAGGCACGGATCGCCTGCGTGATCTCACATACCTTGAATTTTTTCCTATACTGGGGGCTTTGATGCTATGGGGCGAGGAATGGGCTAACTCGGTCGTGCATTTCTGGTGTGACAACGCTGCTGTTGTCCACATTGTTAATGCACAGACTTCCAAATCGCCCAGGGTTATGGACCTAGTGCGCCATTTTGTGCTGCGCTGCCTGCGCCTCAATGTTTTGTTCAGAGCCCGGCATGTCCCAGGGATTAATAATGATATTGCTGACGCTTTGTCCCGCCTGCAGATCTCCCGGTTCCGTGCCTTGGCCCCGGATGCGGAGGAATTTCCCTCGCCACTCCCGGACGAGATATGGACCATTGGCAAGGAGAGGTGAACCGGGCGATTGGCCTGTCACTAGCGCCACGCACGCGTAAGGCGTATCAACAAGCATTTAATTCTTTCAGGGCATTTGCTGCTCAATTTCACCTGCCAGAGACCTGGCCTATCCCGGTTGACCATGTTCTGCGGTTCATGGTCCACCTGCACGCTCTCGGCCTCGCACCTCGCACCATAGCATCCATGCTCTCGGCACTGGCTTTTATGGCCAAAGTGGGGGGTCATGTGGACAGCACCTCTGACTTCCGTGTGAGACATGTTTTGGAGGGGTGGGTGCGCGAGCGTGGGCGTTGCCCGGACGATCGGCACCCTATTTCCCCAGGGGTTCTTACCCAGTTGGCCCGGGGCTGGCCAAGCCTCTGTTTTGATCATTATGAGGCAGCCCTTTTTCGTGCAGCCACAACGGTGGCATTTTTTGGAGCACTCCGCATCAGCGAACTTGTGATGCTGTCTAAGGCGGATGCAAGTTGTAGGGCACTGGAACTCGGAGATGTATATGTTGCCAAAGACTGGGCCCAGTTGAGGATACGTTCCTCCAAGTCAGATCAGCATGGCGTAGGCAGTGGTGTAAGACTGCTACAGTGTTCTTTGGCAGACATCTGTCCGATTGGTGCCCTACAGGAGTTCCTGGCACTGCGTGGCATGCACCATGGCCCGTTTTTCTGTCACCAAGATGGGTCTCCCCTTACTAAATTTCAGTTTTGGAAGGTGACAGGCAGAGCCCTCGCCAGGGTAGGCCTACCAGGTGCCCGTTATGGCACACATTCATTTCGTATCGGGGCAGCCTCTACAGCAGCTGCTTTTGGGTACTCCGGGGCTGACATACGCAGCATGGGGAGGTGGGGCTCGCAATGTTTTCAGTTTTATGTGCGCCCACTTCCACCGTGAGTACCAATCCTATCACCTTACCTTCCTTTTTCTTAATTTTTCTTACAGACCCTGGGTGTCGTGTTACACCGGTGACAGTATGGCTGGTGGGCCACAGCTATGTGCACAGGGCAGCGCGTTACGCTGCGGCGACAGAGTGGGGACCCCGACTGGGACTGGGTGAACACGCCAGTCTCACATAGCATGGTAAGCCTGGGATGTTGTGGCGGGAGCTGCTGCCTTTCCTGTTTTCCAGCAGGAGTGCTGACCCGCCTGACATTCTCATCATACACCTTGGGGGCAATGATTTGGGTCAGGTCACCGGCTTATCGCTCAAGCATGCGATTTGCGGGGACCTTGCTTACTTGCACTACGTCTGGCCTGCCACAACCCTGGTTTGGTCGGACATGATCCCGCGCCATTCTTATCGAGGGGGCATTGACCTCCTGGCCCTTGACCGCGCTAGGCGCGCGGTCAACGGGGCGGTGGCGCGGTTCCTTGCCGACAAGGCTTGGGGACGGGTCAGTCGTCACCCCGCTATTAGCCTACGAAATTACGACTTGTATGCAGGGGATGGGGTCCATCTGTCGCGAGGAGGTATGGACCTCCTGTTGGGTGATTGGCGAGCAGGCCTGTTGACCGAGCTGACGGTCTGGGGGGGGGGGGGCGTCAGGCCTTCTGTGAAGCCCCTCCGTGTGGCGGGTAGCACTGGTAAGGTAAACAGTATGACCCACAGGTATCCGGCAGGTTCGCAATTGACTGGACAACACTAGACAGGAACAAATTAGTTAAACGTTGTCCGGTCAACGACGAACCAGGCGACGGGGTGATGGCGATAGCTAGCCAGCATGCATCACCCCGTGATTTTACGGATACGAGTCAGAGGGTGGGGTCATGAGTTAGATATTGACTACGGTCAACAATTTGTTTGTTGTCAACAAACAAATTGATACAAATTGATACATTGTAACCAATTGCCGTTGGCAATTTTGGGGTGGTACCTTACCAGTGTTACTTCGGCCTGCTTGCCTTAAGAATTATGATTGGTCGTTTTACCAATACAAATTTATAATTCGGATTAGGGCATTGAATCAATAAATGTGGCCCTATGCTGTTATCCACTTTCAATGTTGTCTGAGTCCGTTATTGGGGGGGTGCGCCTGCAATGCAAGCGCGGCGCCAAAATGGCCGCCGCGCTCTTTGCGCCCCCCCCCCACAGGACGAAGAATCCGGGTAGTTTAGGGCGTGGCCAGCTCCCTTATAAAAGGGGTGGCCACGAGGCAGCCGCGCTGCCATTTTACCTCAGCGACGGAGCGGAGAAGTTTTTCCCCTCCACCCCCTCCCTAGTTAACAGTGTGATATTTTGGTCGCTTCGGGGCCGGGTGGGAATTTTTGGTTGGGACCCACATTGGCTTTCGGGTCCTGGCTTTTTTGCCCATCCCACACTGTTGCTATGGTTTGATATAGGGGTTCCTTTCGTTTCTACTGTTGACTCCGGTCACATTGGCGGGTAGCACTGGTAAGGTAAACAGTATGACCCACAGGTATCCGGCAGGTTCGCAATTGACTGGACAACACTAGACAGGAACAAATTAGTTAAACGTTGTCCGGTCAACGACGAACCAGGCGACGGGGTGATGGCGATAGCTAGCCAGCATGCATCACCCCGTGATTTTACGGATACGAGTCAGAGGGTGGGGTCATGAGTTAGATATTGACTACGGTCAACAATTTGTTTGTTGTCAACAAACAAATTGATACATTGTAACCAATTGCCGTTGGCAATTTTGGGGTGGTACCTTACCAGTGTTACTTCGGCCTGCTTGCCTTAAGAATTATGATTGGTCATTTTACCAATACAAATTTATAATTCGGATTAGGGCATTGAATCAATAAATGTGGCCCTATGCTGTTATCCACTTTCAATGTTGTCTGAGTCCGTTATTGGGGTGTGCGCCTGCAAAAAAGGTTTGCCCACTCCTAGCTAGCAACTAACTACAATATTCCAGGTTTAACTCAAAGACATTATCTTTCTTGGTAATACACAATAATCCCTTTCCTTCCTTGATATTATTTCCTTGAAGATATTTATACTTCATATCTTTAAATCCCCTTAAGGTCTTTTTCTGTAAGCTATATAAATTAAGTTTTTTGCTCTCTCATCCTGACTCATATAAATTAATTGTCATATCACTCAGTTGCCCAATGCATTACAGACTCAATCATATATGTTCCATATAGTTATAGCCATCTATAAATTTAAAGAGCTTAATATAAAGCAACACTTTTGGTTCTGTGTAGTCATCTTCATTTGTCTGGTAGCATTCTACATCACATGACAAAACTCTGGTGCCAGAATTTTTAAAGGTATCTTCTATGTAGCACTGGCTGATTTCTTGAAGACTGGTAAGTCTCTTTGAAAGGTACATGGGTTCTGATTACAACTGCTACAGTGAAAATTAGAATATTCAGGAATCTGACCCTCTATGTTTATTGCACAACACACAGAAAATCAATTTGTGGGGGTTTTGTAATAATCTGGGAACAGTAGTGAACCCTGCTTCCACACTCTCAATCTGTGGGATAGAGGTGGAATTTAGAAGAGAGGGAAATATGCAAATCCTAGAAAGTAAAAAGTGTTTTACTCTGCTGACTGTTGAGTAGACATGCTGAGGTTTTGCATCTGAAATGCAATTTGCAAGTGATGGTAAATGATTCTTGTATACTTACTTTTGAGTAGACATGCTGATCCAAGGATGGAAATCATAACTTTATCTTCCTCAGGAGCAAGGACTGGGAACTGACATAGTCTTCTTCTTGGCTGGAACATTCAGTAGCGTTCTCACTTTGGCAAGAATTGTGGGTAGCAAAAAATAAAAATAAAACAATGGCCTAAAACTCAGGTGACTGATTAGATCTTTCCTAACAACTGACCAGTGCTTCTATGCTGTTTTTGTTTTGCTTCTCAAAAGGAAAATGCACTGGGAATTTTGTGCATATTATGGGAACTGTGAGAAGGAGAAACAGTCTAAAGGACAACAAGGATTGGGAATTTAGTCAGTATTATTTTCATCCTACACTACTGTCACATGCTTCTGAGTGTATAAATAGCAAACTGTAGTAATTGGTCTGCTATTTTTTCTGCTTTCTGATGAGTCCTGTCTTATAAGCAGGCATATTGATCCTCGTCCTTTACTTCTAAGTGGGCTTCAAATAAGTTATCATATTTTGATCTCATCAATTCTGCCCTTCATCCTGCCATCAGATGGACTTTGATCTCCAGGATCTTTACTGAATTTAAATTTAGTCTATCAGCCAAAAAAGATTCCAACCCCTGGTGTACAGGGTTAATGAAATGATGTGTTTGCATGGAGTAGTCCTTCAATTATTGATTAGATTTTGCAACTTGAGAACTCCGTAAAACTTCCAGCTTCTGTAACACTCAACAATACAGAAACATGAACAACCTATGGTGGAAAGAAGAAGAAAAATCCCAACCCTCTCCAGAGGCAAACAAACAACTTGCAGATGTTGGGAAGTTATAATTAAGTTGGATTTGTAGTGCATACCATTTCTTTGCAGAGGACAATCTGGTAGACTGTAAAACACAGCATCCCCAAGGAATACAGCTATATGTACTATTTATTTATACAGAGAGAAAGCATATTCACTCAGATTCTACAACAGGTGCATTTTTATCCAACTTTTCAGCCAAGAAGCTCAAGGCAATATTTCTGGGTTTCCTAGGCAGTCTTCATTCTGAACAATAACGACACTCAGATCTATTTCATTCAGCAATGCTTACTCAATCAAGAACATTCAGGTTAAGCTCAAGTGTCATATTTTAAACACGCAGCTATTGTGTTAATGCTATGCAATGACAACTTCAGATAAAATATACAAAGTTCAGCAAAAACAATTATATTTGTGTCCTTTCCTTTTTTATTTCTTATTTTGAGATTATGAACTGGTACACGGTTTAATAATATTTGTGTTCGACAAAATGTTTTTACACTATGCAGAACAACAGGAGGCTACAACCAATGTTTTGAGAAACAACCTTCTTTTAGGTCCTTTCTGCAGACCTAGTAATAAGATAACTATATATTTGTGATTAATTTATGCAAATTTCTGACTCTGTATTCAGTATTTTTAAAAATCTCCAGTTTATGAATATATCTGCTATTCAAAATGTCAGGAGAGGCCTAATATTGCTGCACAATATCCCAACATTACAAGCAGGGGGAAAGGATACCAAACTAAACATATCAAAGGCACGCCTGCATTTTGATAATACCAATGACAGTAGTCAAGATGTCCTACCTTCACAGAGAGAATAGTACCACTCACATAGAGACACCAAGAAAGAGAAAATCCGAAAAGCTTGCTCCTTTTTTTCATCAGTTAGCTACAAAACACAAGGCAATTCTCGTGGTAATTTTTTCTAGTGTGAATGGTAGTGAGCACAAGAGGATATCTTGTAGACCAGGTGTTCTCAATCTTTTAAGCTGTGGGTCAGATCATGCGCCCTCAGATTGTTTGCAGGCTGGACTGGTGGCCCCCATGTCGGAGGGGGTGGAAGGGGAGTAATACTGCCATCGCCAAAGGTGGCAGTAGTGGGACTATCCTGAGTCCCCACCATTCCCCCCATGCCATCATTGCCACCACCAACACTTCCACATACACCACCAGTCTGGCACACAAACACTCTCCCCATGCCACCAACACCATCACTTCCCTGCTTATCAGCCTGCCATGGGTGAAGGAGGGGTCCTGCCTGTCTTTGCCCATGCTCGGCCAGAGCAGCACCCAGGAAGGACACAGGTGGCTGCATGTGTCTGCCACTTCCACTTCTGCCACCACCATCCTTTTCCCCTCTGCCTGGCTTGACATGTCACTAATGCCCATCCATAGCAGAGTGCATGTTGTAAGCTTTCTGCCCTGCTATGGAGTGGCATATGCATCAATGGTGCTGCTCTGAAATCTAATAGGCTGATAAGCAGGGAAGTGATGGTGTTGGCGGCATTGGGAGAGTGTTTGTGGGCCAGACTGGTAGCATGTGTGGGAGTGTTGGTGGTGGCATGGGGGGAATGGTGGGGGCTCCATGTTTAGTATTTCCTTTTGGAATACAGTAAAACCCCGGGTTACAACCACCTTGGTTTAAGTTTGCTGTGGTTGATAACTGCAAATCCTATGAAAATACCGGTTTATAAAATGTAAACGTTTTTTTTTGTTTACAAATTATTTTTAAAAAAAACTTTTTATTGACGTAACAAAAAATAAAGACACAGTTTACAACATTCCAATAAGACAAAAAAAACAAAGAAGAAAAACCCTTTCCAATACAACAAGTTATAAAAAAGTTAAACAAACTTCAATATAATCTAATTGCATCCACGGAAAATTATGTATTGGAGACATAACACCCGTGCACTAAATGGAGTTTGCAAAATCTTTTTAGGGATGGTCTGAAATTATATTTTCCAAAACTGGGTCATATCTGATCAATTCAGGACTTTTTTTATTTCCCAATGCATCCCTATGGATGTTTTGGTTTACATTTTTTTTTGGGGGGTGGGGGTTTAGAATGGAGGCTGTTGGAATGGACCTCCATCATAACCCAGGGTTTTACTGTATTGTTTTGCTCCATTACACAATGACATAGCTGCACTCCTATGTAGCTATAACGACCAATACTACAAATGATTTATATAGTTAAAATAAAGTCACACAGTATATTTGACATAATTCAAGCCACCAACAAAGAGAAGAAACACTAGGTCATTGATCACTAGTGACTACTTTCACCCTACTACAAACAAAGAAATAGTCATTGTAATGCAGCTATCTTCTTATCAATACATTGTCGTCATTCTTCTCACATGAGGAGGAAATCTCTAAAGAGACAATAAACCAATGAGAAGAGCATATTAGTGCCACCCTTCTCTTGTTTGTATTTTACTCCATGCATGCATAGCATTTTTCTGATAAGACCAATTTCTTTGATACTCAAAGTCTCTTTGTAGAATTCAGAGCACTGCCTTTCTAGCATTCTGCCTCACATGTAGAGCCAACACATGATCCAGAATGGTATAAAAAACAACATTCTGAATTGCATAGAGAGTTTCCACTCATCATGTTGTGTTTGTCTTTGTGTGTATTAGACAAAGAGAAAGAAAAGGAACGTGAGAGGGAGGTTTTTCAAGCAAGGATTTACCCTGAAATAGAGATTTTTGTAACTGAAAGAGTGGCTCTTATGAAAGCGCGGTGCCAAAATGGCTGCCGTGCTCTTTGCGGGGCCCCCCACATGGACTCAGACATCCGGGTGAGTTAGGGTGTGTGGCCACCCCTCTATAAAAGACGAGCTGCCATTTTAAAATAGCGACGGAGAGGAGAAGTTTTCTCCGTCGCTGTTCCTCCGGTTCTTCGGCTCTTTAGCCCTTGACTTCCCGGCTGGGAAGGAAGGAGTAGCACAGACCTTCTCGCTTGCTTGCTCTGTGTTTTTTGGCATCGGTCGATCCCTGGAAAGGGATCCTGCTATTCGATATGCCTCCCAAACGGAAGGCCCCAGCGACGAAACCACGGCCAACGGGGAGGACTTTTGCTGGCCCTGCGCAACGCGGGGGGCAGCCCTCAGGTCGGGGGACCAGGGCTGCGCCCACGCGGCAGGGCACTACCTCCACCGATACTGGTGGGGCGATGCAGGCTGCTTGGCCCTCGGCTAGCCAGCCTTCAACCGGCCCTTCTGGGGCTTCGGCCCTCGGCTCGCAGTTGCCGGCCATGGGTCCGGTCAGCGGGGGTGGGCCCGGTGCTGGTGCACAGCACGTTTTCCCTCCGGCCCCTCATGGGCCGGAGTTTTGGGCATTGCCCTATTCGGCCCCAGGCTCTCATGTTGGGGTTCCTGGTCAAATGCCTGGTGGGCCGTCCGGCCCACCCAGCCCACTTTATACTGGGGGATCTGTGGCAGTTGATACATTGCTAACGCGTTTAGCTGTGCTTGAGGCATCCTTGGGGATGGCACACAACCCCATGTCAGGTGGCCCTTCACACTCTGCGGGGGGCCCTTCGGGTTCACCGGCTACCTCGACGGCCACCACACTGCAACAAGTGGCCAGCCGGGTTGAGCTGCTTGAGACGCTCCAGCCTGCCCCTGCCGGTGTCTCGCAGCTCTCTGTTCGTCCGGAGCTACAGAAGGAGAGTGGTCAGGTGTGGCCCCAGAGCTCGATTCCGGTCGCGAGCTCCGACGCCCGCCGTGGGCCGGAACCCCCAGTGGGGGCGGCTCACGGGGGTGCACCTAGTGAGTATCAGGTTCAAGTTAATGCACCCACATCACAGCCCACTTCCAATGGTGGGGTTCAGTGGCCATAGCCTCATCAAGTCGAGGCGAGTGGACATCAGTTGCCAGCCTATCCCAGTGCCCCTTGGTTCCATACTGATGCAGCATTGGGGGTGGGGGTTTCCGCCCCCGGGGCAGTGCCGGGCATCGCAGGGGCTGTCCAGGTTCTGCTGCGTATGCCCCGGGTATCTAATGTGCCGGTGATGGCCTTGCCGACGGCTGGTTATTAGTTGCCCCTTGGTAATCATTTGTCCCAGGTCACGAGGGAAAAGATTTGGCGGGGGGAGTACGTGGATATATTCTCCCTATTGAACCGTGCGCCCACTAAGGATGAGAGAGAGGGACAGGATGACAGAGACAAAGAGCTGTCCCACCGTCGTAAGCCACCACGCACCTGGGCCAACTGGTTGCCCGCATATCTTATTTATATGGCGGTGTACCTCAGGGCCCGGCCTGACCTGGCCATTCCTATGGTCCAATATTTGGACAATATTTACAAGGCAATGGTGGATTTTCCTGGCCCATCGTGGTTGGCTTACGATGAGGAATTCAGAATGAGGGTGCCCTTGCACCCGGAGATGAGATGGGATATGCCCTGTCAGAAATTGTGGCTATTGTACATGACCCCCACGCGTCCAGCGCCTGGGGATAGGTACCATTGTGGCCATGCCATTCAGCGAGCTGCTCCAACGCAGGCTTCCTGCCAGCCGGCGGGGCAGGGGGTTCCAGCCCGCTTGCTGTGTTGGAGCTTCTCGGCTAGCGGTGTGTGCAATAAGCGGCAGTGCTGATACAAACATGAGTGTCCCTCTTGCGCTGGCCCCCACGCCGCCGCCGCATGTCCAAGGGGCGGCGGGTCACGGGGCAGAGGTAGAGGTGGACAGGGAGCGGGCAGAGCTTCTGCTGATGGAGCTAGCCAGACAAAAGGCCCCCTCCCCAGTTAATGTGTATATGTTGGAGCGATGGCTCTCAACTTATCCAAGGAGAGAGGACGCGAGGTACCTCCTCGAGGGTTTTCAGTGGGGCTTCCGAATCCCATTCAAAGGAGTGCGGGGACCCCAAGATGCACCCAATTTACTGTCCCTGAAGGGTAGTTAAAAGGTGGCTGCCATGAGTATCGCTAAGGAGGTTGAGGCCAAGAGGGTGGCAGGCCCCTTTTCTGTACCACCCTTTCCCAACCTGAAGGTCTCCCCTCTGGGGTTGGTACCCAAAAAGGCCCCGGAGGAATTTCGTTTAATCCACCATTTATCGTACCCGGTGAGTTATTCTGTCAATGACGCTATCCCTGATGACCTTTGTTCGGTCAGGTATACGTCCTTTGACCAAGCCCTGCGAATGGTGCACTCTTGTGGTCCTGATGCCCTCCTGGCAAAATGCGACATTAAATCGGCATTCCGATTTTTGCCAGTGCACCCGGAGGACTTTGAGCTATTGGGTTTTAGGTTCCAAGGGAAGTTCTTTGTAGATAAGGCCATGCCTTTTGGCTGCTCTATATCCTGTTCAGCATTTGAACGCTTTAGCACTTTCCTTCAGTGGGCCTTTGTTCGCAGGTCCGGGTCTCGGTCTGTAGCCCTTTACCTGGATGACTTTTTGTTCGGGGGTGAACGGGGCTCGGACACGTGCACGCATCTCCTCACCACATTTCAGATGCTAATGCAGGAACTGGGTGTCCCTTTAGCGCCCGAAAAGACCGAGGGCCCATCCACTACCCTCACATTTCTGGATATTGAAATTGACACGGTCGCACAGGCATCCCGGTTACCCATCGATAAGGTCACCCGGATCTCCGTGATGGTTTTGGCCTTGCTGGCCAAATGTAAAGTGTCACTTCGTGAGCTTCAGGTGCTACATGGCCATCTTAACTTTGCCTGCAGGGTGGTTACGCCTGGCAGGGCATTTGCTCGGCGCCTATGCGACGCCATGTCTGGCCTGACAAGGCGCCATTATAGGGTCCGACTAACCAGGGGCATGCGGGCTGACCTTTTGGTTTGGCTCTCATTTCTGCGGGACTTCAACGGGGTCTCCTTTTGGAGATCCGACCTTTTAGTTTCCCCTAGGTTTCAAGTACAGTCGGAAGCCTCCGGCTCCCTGGGATATGGGATTTACTTCCAGGGGAGGTGGGCTTATGGCCAATGGCCTCCAGCATGGCGGGGCATGGATCGCCTCCGCGATCTTACATTCCTTGAGTTTTTTCCAATCCTGGGAGCTTTGATGCTATGGGGCGAGCAGTGCGCCGACTCTGTGGTTCACTTTTGGTGTGACAATGCTGCGGTAGTGCACATTGTCAATGCTCAGACGTCTAAATCACCCAGGATGATGGCTTTAGTTCGCCAATTCGTGTTACGTAGCCTACGCCTCAATGTGCTTTTTAGGGCCAGACATGTACCAGGCATTAATAATGATATTGCCGATGCTTTATCCCGCCTGCAGATCCCCCGGTTCCGCACATTGGCTCCGGAAGCAGAGGAATTCCCCTCGCCACTCCCGGCCGAGATTTGGACATTTGGCAAGGAGAGGTGAACCGGGCGATCGGCATGTCCTTGGTGCCCCGCACGCGTAAGGCGTATCATCATGCTTTCGTTCAATTTAAAAATTTTAGTGTGCAACTTCAGTTGCCCGAGGTGTGGCCCATTCCAGTGGAACAAGTTTTACAATTCATGGTTTATTTACACAGTCAGGGCCTCGCTCCCCGCACTATAGCATCCAGGCTGTCAGCACTGGCATTTATTGCCAAGATGAGGGGTTTTGCTGACAGCATGAACGATTTTCGCATACGGCATGTTTTGGAGGGGTGGACACGGGAACGTGGCAGCAGCCCGGACACTCGTCACCCAATTTCCCCAGGGGTGCTCACACATCTTGCACGAGGCTGGCCTAACCTATGTTTTGACAGGTATGAGGCAGCTCTTTTTCATGCGGCTACCACGGTGGCCTTCTTTGGAGCGCTCCTCATCAGTGAGTTGGTACTACTGTCTAAGGCGGATGCGACTCGTAGGGCACTGGAACTCGATGATGTCTATGTTTCTAATGAGTGGGCTCAGTTGAGGATACGGTCCTCAAAAGTTGATCAGCATGGCGTAGGCAGTGGAGTTAGACTGCTACGATGTTCCATTGAAGACATCTGTCCGGTTGGTGCCCTACAGGAGTTCTTGGCAGTGCGTGGCACGCACCCTGGCCCGTTTTTCTGCCACCAGGATGGGTCTCCCCTTACTAAATTTCAATTTTGGAATGTGACCGGTATGGCACTTTCCAGTGTTGGCCTCCCAGGGGCTCATTATGGCACCCATTCATTTAGAATAGGTGCTGCTTCAACTGCAGCTGCATTTGGGTACTCTGAGGCTGATATACGCCGTATGGGAAGATGGGGATCTATGTGTTTTGCATTATATGTTCGTTCTCTTGAGGCATGAGTACCAGTTAAGTCACTGTTCTCTTTTTTCTCTTACAGACCCTGTGTGTCCCCGCACACCGGTGGCAGTATGGCTAGTGGGCCACAGTTACGTGCACTGGGCAGCGCAGTATGCTGCAGCGACAGAGTGGGGACCCCAGCTTGGACTGTGTGCGGCCGCATGCATACGTTGGTACGGTAAGCATGGAATGAGATGGCGGGAACTGTTGCCATTCCTTTTCTCCATTAGGGATGCTGAACCGCCTGATGTCCTTGTACTGCACCTCGGGGGCAATGACCTCGGCCAGGTCACTGGCCTTTCTTTAAAATTCGCGATTTGCAGAGACCTAGCTTATTTGCACTATGTGTGGCCGTTCACAAGGCTGCTATGGTCGGACATCATACCACGTCACGCTTACAGGGGAGGTATTGAACTCCGTGCCCTTGACTGCGCTCGTCGCTCGGTGAACATGGCAGTTGCCCGGTTCGTGGCAGACAAGTGTTTGGGGATGGTCATCCGACACCCCACCATTAGTTTACAAAATTATGATCTGTATGCAGGGGATGGGGTCCACCTGTCGGCTAGAGGTATGAACCTCTTTCTGGAAGATTTGCAAGCAGGCCTGTTGACCGAGCTGACGGTCTGGGGGGGGTGGTGAGTCTTCATTGAAGCCTCCCCGTGTGGCGGGTAGCACTGGTAGGTAAATATTTATGACCCATAGGTATCCGGCAGGTTCGCACTTGACTGGCCAACACTTAGACAGGTACAGGTGTAATAACGTTGACCGGTCAACGACGAACCAGGCAAGGGGTGATGGCAGGAGCTTTTCAGCATGCATCACCCCGTGATTTGACGGATACACGTCAGAGGGTGGGGTCAGTAGATAGTTTATTAACTACGGTCAACAATTTGTTTGTGTCAACAAACAAATTGATACAAATGGATACATTGTAGCCAATTGCCGTTGGCAATTTTGGGAGGAACCTTACCAGTGTTACTGCGGCCTGCTTGCCTTAAGAATTATAATTGGATGAGTACCAATTGAAAGTTATAATTTGGACTAGGGCATTATTCAATAAAAGTGGCCCGATGCCTTTATCCATATACCGGTGTCTGAGTCTTTCTTTGGGGGCTGCGCCTGCAAAGAGCTTGGGACATGAGTGATCCTGAAAAAGAGAGAGCAATAATGGTGTGGTTAAGGAAGTGGAGATGGGAGTCAACCTCCCATTGTCTTATAGTTAGAATTTGAGATATATTGAAGGTCTTTTAGCAAACTCACTTTGTCTTTGTATGAAACCTTGTGAACACAACTGAATAGCAATCTCCCCAAGCGCTAATTTTATGATAATGACTTTTGTACTTTCTTGAATTACAGATGGACATACCCAGAATTCAAGGAAGTATGCAAGTCCACTGACCCTCCCAAAGGTTGAAAAGCTTTGATACATTTTCACACCACGATCAAATGAATTTTACTTTGGTCTAAATTGGAGCAATTATTTCTACTTTCTGCAATTTATACATATAAATTATAGAGAGATTTATTCAAATTGGTATTCTCTTTTGTAGGAGTGATGGGGTACCCACAGTGCCATGAAAAAAACAGACCAACGAGTAGGCTTGAAATGTCTGTGGTGACAAAAAATGATGACACTGAGGCTGTTCTACTTTGAGCACATGATGAGAAAGCAAGATTCTCTGGAAAAGATAATAAAGCTGTGAACGGTTGAAGGCAGTGGGAAAAGAGAAAGAAAATGTGTGAGATGAATTGACTCCCTAAAGGAAGAGTTTGCAAGAGATGAGCAGGGCTATTGAGAATGGTACAGTTTGGTCATCGCTCCTTCATGATGTGGTAGTGGTAGTGGTAGTTCAGTCACACAGTCATGTCCAACCCTTTGCTACCCCATGGACCACAGCACACCAGGTCCTTTGTCATCTGCCATCCTCTGTAGTCTACCCAAATCTATGCCTGCTGCATCAACTTGATCATAGACTTGCCATAATCTGGAGGTGACTTGACAATATAACAACTGCAACTAATGTCCAGTCAACAACTCTGCAGTAAAAATAAACAGACTCCAATAGATTTGAACATCTGGAGCCTACCAATTCTTGCAGGAGCAATAACTTTTTCCCTTGTGTGTTCCTCTTCCCATCCATGTTTCACCTAAGAACAGCTTTTACATAAACTCAAGTGAAATCAAGTATGAAATTATGTTGCTGCTCACTTCTTTTACATGGCATAGTTTTATGTTAGGCACAATTCAGGAAGACAAATGACTTCAGATGCTTCAAGGAGCTGTCACATCACCATTTAAAAACAGCCTTTTTGTATTTATACAATACCTATGGAAATGCTACAATCCCATTTTTTTCATTTTCACAGAGATCTACAACAATCACTTTTCCTTAAGAGAAAATATAATAAAACAAACTACCTTTCATAGGAACTAGTTGTCTCATTGTTGCTAGATTATCCTCTAAACCAGGGGTTCATAACCTATGACCCATGGGCTGGACCTGGCTCCTGACACCATCCCATCCAGCCCATGGCAATGACCCTAGAAATGGAAGTGGGCACATATACGTCAGCCATAAATACACCTGTGCATACACGAATGTGCCCATGCATGTGGAAATGCACTCACTGCAGTTTATGGATGAGTTTATGATAGAGGAAACTACGTGCCCAGCCTGCTCAGCTGTCTGAGGGGGAGTGGTCCAGCCCATGGTGCAGAAACCTTGAGAATCCCTGCTCTAAACTATAAATTCAGTTTTCTTTTTAAAAAGTATCTGCTCCTGAGGGTATGGACGCTTTCATCAACCAAAGGAAAAGCCTCTTCCATGTCAAGGATGCTCATTTTTGTTGGTGTAAATATAACTCTGAATAACACGTTGGTCTTTCAAAAACTTGGATATATTATACATGTCTCTCCAGATTCATATGTAAAACAAAACAAAAGAGAAACACTTATAAAACCTCTCTCAAGAGCTAATCTTCCTCAGCATCTTTCCCACAAAGGGTCAACCAAATGTTTACAGCATTATCTTTTGCAGGCGCACCCCCCAATAAAGGACTCAGACACTGGTAAAAGTGGATAACGGCATTGGGCCACATTTATTGATTCATGCCCTAGTCCGAATTATAAATTTCTATTGGTATTCAACCAATTACAATTCTTAAGGCAAGCAGGCCGAAGTAACACTGGTAAGGTTCCACCCAAAATTGCCAACGGCAATTGGTTACAATGTATCCATTTGTATCAATTTGTTTGTTGACAACAAACAAATTGTTGACCGTAGTCAATAATCTAACTACTGACCCCACCCTCTGACGCGTATCCGTAAAATAACGGGGTGATGCATGCTGCCTAGCTCGTGCCATCACCCCATTGCCTGGTTCATCGTTGACCGGAAAACGTTAACCAACTTGTGCCTGTCTAGTGTTGTCCAGTCAATTGCGAACCTGCCGGATACCTGTGGGTCATAAATGTTTACCTTACCAGTGCTACCCGCCACACGGGGAAGCTTCAACAATGCAAGCGTGGTGCCAAAATGGCCGCCGCGCTCTTTGCGGGCCCCCCCCCCCCACCAGACGAAGGCATCCGGGTAGTTAGGGGCATGGCCAGCACCCTAATAAAAGGGCTGGCCACGAGGCAGCCGTGCTGCCATTTTGGCGAAGCGACGGAGCGGAGAAGTTTTTCCCCTCCACCCCCTCCCTAGTTAACAGTGTGATTTCTTGGTCACTTCGGGGCCAGGTGGGAATTTTTGGCTGGGACTCGCAATTGGCACTTGAGTCCTGGCTTTTTTGCCCATCCCACACTGTTGCTATGGTTTGATATAGGGGTTTGTTCTGTGCTGCTGTTGACTTTGGTCACATGGGCGGGTAGCACTGGTAAGGTAAACATTTATGACCCACAGGTATCCGGCAGGTTCGCAATTGACTGGACAACACTAGATAGGCATAAGTTTTTTAAACGTTGTCCGGTCAACGACGAACCAGGCGAGGGGGTGATGGTTACAACTAGACAGCTGGCATCACCCCCTGATTTTACGGATGCACGTCAGAGGGTGGGGTCATTAGTTAGATATTGACTACGGTCAACAATTTGTTTGTTGTCAACAAACAAATTGATACAAATAGATACATTGTAACAATTGCCGTTGGCAATTTTGGGTGGTACCTTACCAGTGTTACTTCGGCCTGCTTGCCTTAAGAATTATGATTGGTCGTTTTACCAATAGAAATTTATAATTCGGACTAGGGCATGAATCAATAAATGTGGCCCAATGCCGTTATCCACTTTCATTTGTGTCTGAGTCCATTATTGGGGGGGGGGGGGGGTGCGCCTGCAAAGGCTCACCGCCCCCCCCCCAGACCGTCAGCTCGGTCAACAGGCCTGCTCGCCAATCTCCCAACAAGAGGTCCATACCTCCCAGCGACAGATGGACCCCATCCCCTGTGTAAAGCTCATAATTTTGGAGACTGATGGTGGGGTGTCGTATGACGCGCCCCCAACCCTTGTCCAGAAAGAACCGGGCAATAGCCCTGTTCACCGAGCGACGAGCCCGATCAAGGGCCTGGAGGTTAAACCCTCCCCTGTAAGCGTGCCGCGGTATCATGTCCGACCAAAGTAGGGTTGTGGCAGGCCACACATAATGCAAGTAGGCCAGGTCACCGCAAATCGCATGCTTCAGCGATAGGCCCGTGACCTGTCCCAAATCATTACCCCCAAGGTGTATAATCAGGACATCAGGCGGGTCAGCATCCCTGATGGAGAAAAGGAATGGCAATAGTTCCCGCCACAACATTCTGCGCTTACCGTACCACCTGAGACTTGCGGATGCACCCAGTCCCAGTCGGGGTCCCCACTCTGTCGCCGCAGCAAACTGTGCTGCCCTGTGCACATAGCTGTGGCCCACCAGCCATACTGTCACCGGTGTAAGACGACACCCAGGGTCTGTCAAGGAAAAAAGGAACAGGGCAGTGACTTAACTGGTACTCACTGTTGAAGAGGGCGAACATACAACTGAAAACACCGTGATCCCCACCTTCCCATGTTGCGTATCTCATCCCCAGAGTACCCAAATGCCGCTGCAGTGGAAGCCGCCCCTATCCTGAATGAATGGGTGCCGTAGCGAGCCCCAGGGAGGCCAACACTGGCTAGTGCCTTACCGGTCACCTTCCAAAATTGAAATTTAGTAAGGGGAGACCCATCTTGGTGACAGAAAAACGGGCCAGGGTGCATACCACGTAGTGCAAGGAACTCCTGTAGGGCACCAACCGGACAGATGTCTGCCATGGAACATTGTAGCAGTCTTACAACACTGCCTACACCGTGCTGATCAACCTTAGAGGAGCGTATCCTCAGCTGAGCCCAATCATTGGAAACATAGACATCTTCGAGTTCCAGTGCCCTACGACTCGCATCCGCCTTAGACAGTAGCACCAGCTCACTGATGCGGAGCGCTCCAAAAAAGGCCACCGTTGTAGCCACATGAAACAGGGCTGCCTCATACCTGTCGAAACACAGGTCATGCCAGCCCCGTGCAAGGTGGGTAAGTACCCCTGGAGAAATCGGGTGGCGGTCGTCCGGGCTGCGCCCACGTTCCCGCACCCACCCTTCCAAAGCATGTCGTATGCAAAAATCATTTGTGCTGTCAGCAAAACCACCCACCTTGGCCACAAATGCCAGCGCTGACAGCCTGGATGCTATGGTGCGGGGAGCTAAGCCCTGGGTGTGTAAGTAAACCATAAATTGGAGTACGTGAGCCACTGGGATGGGCCAACTTTCGGGTAGCCGGGATCGGGCACAAAAGGCCCTGAATGAACTGAATGCATGGTTATACACCTTACGCGTGCGGGGCGCGAGCGACATGCCGATCGCCCGGTTCACCTCTCCTTGCCAAGCGTCCATATCTCGTCCGGGAGCGGTGAGGAAAATTCCTCTGCGTCCGGGGCCAAGGCACGGAACCGGGGGATCTGCAGGCGGGACAAAGCGTCAGCGATATCATTATTAATACCTGGAACATGTCTGGCCCTAAAAAGGATATTGAGGCGTAGGCTGCGCAACACAAACTGGCGAACCAGTTCCATAACCCTGGGAGATTTTGATGTCTGTGAGTTGACAATGTGGACAACTGCCGCATTGTCACACCAGAAATGAACGACCGAATTGCCCCACTCCTCGCCCCATAGCATCAAAGCTCCCAGAATGGGGAAAAATTCCAGGTACGTGAGATCGCGCAAATGATCCGTGCCCCACCAGGCTGGCGGCCATCTGTCATAGGCCCACTTCCCTTCAAAGTAAATCCCATAACCCGGGGACCCTGATGCATCCGACTGAACCTGAAAACGAGGGGAAACCAAAAGGTCGGACCTCCAAAATGACACCCCGTTGAATTCCCTCAGGAACTGAAGCCAGATGAGCATATCAGCCCTCATGCCCTTGTTCAGTCGGACCCTGTGGTGGGGCCTGGCCAAGCCAGTCATGGCGTCGCACAAGCGTCGAGCAAATGCTCTGCCAGGTGCGACAACCCTGCAAGCGAAATTGAGGTGACCATGTAACACCTGGAGCTCCCGAAGGGACACCTTGCGTTTGGCCAGCAAGTCCAAAATGAGTGCAACGATCCGTGACACCTTATCAACAGGTAACCTGGATGCTTGCACGACCGTGTCAATCTCCACCCCCAGGAATGTGAGCTTGGTTGAAGGGCCCTCGGTCTTTTCGGGCGCTAAAGGGACACCAAGTTCCTTCATTAGCATCTGAAATGTATTTAGGAGACGCGTGCACATGTCCCAGCCCCGTTCACCCCCGAATAAGAAATCATCGAGGTGGTGGGCTACAGACCGAGACCCTGACCTGCGAACAAAGGCCCACTGCAGGAAGGTGCTGAAGCGTTCAAATGCCGAGCATGAAATGGAGCAGCCAAAAGGCATGGCCTTGTCAAAATAAAATTCACCCCGGAACTTGAAACCCAGCAACTCAAAGTCACCCGGGTGCACTGGCAGGAGACGGAACGCGGACTTAATGTCGCACTTAGCCAGTAGTGCACCCGGGCCACATGAGTGCACCATGCGCAGGGCCTGGTCAAAAGATGTATACCTGACCGAACAAAGGTCGCCAGGGATAGCATCATTGACCGAATGGCCGGCCGGGTAAGACAAGTGGTGTATCAAACGGAATTCCCCCGGTGACTTCTTGGGCACTAACCCCAATGGGGAAACCTTGAGATTGGGAAATGGTGGGACAGGGAAAGGGCCAGCGACCCTGCCAGCATTCACCTCCTTAGCAATGCTCATGGCAGCCACCTCCTCCCTTCCCCTGAGTGACAACAGGTTGGGGGCATCTTGGGGGGACCTATCCCCTGTGAAAGGAATGTGAAACCCCTGCTGGAAACCCTCAAGCAGGTAAGCTGCATCCGCCCTCCTCAGGTACATCGTGAGCCAATGCTCCAACATGTCCACATTAATTGGGGAGGGGGCCTTTTGCTTGACCAGCTCCATCCGTGGCAGTTCTGCCCGCTCCCTGTCCACCTCTACCTCTGCCCCACAGTCCGCCTGCCCTAGGACACGCGGAGGCGGCATGGGGGCCAGCACAAGAGGGACACTCGTGCCTGTATCGACACTGCTTCCTGTTGCACGCACCATTGGCTGAGAAGCTCCAACACAGCAGGCGGGCTGGAACCCCCTGCCCCTCCACCTGGCGGGGTGCCTGGGCTGGAGCAGCTCGCTGGACCGCATGTCCAAAATGGTACCTCTCCCCTGGCGCAGGGCGCGTGGGGGTCATGTACAGAAGCCACAGCTTCTGGCAGGGCTCATCCCACCTCATCTCTGGGTGTAGGGGCACTCTCATACGGAATTCTTCGTCGTAAGCCAACCACGACGGGCCAGGGAAATCAACCATCGCCCGGTATATGTTGTCCAAATACTGGACCATTGGAATCGCCAGGTCAGGACGGGCCCTGAGGTACACCACCATGTATATAAGGTATGCGGGTAACCAGTTGGCCCACATGCGTGGCGGCTTACGCCGACGTGACTGCTCCTTGTCCTTCTCGTCCTGCCCCTCCCTCTCCTCTTTGGTGGGTTCTCTATTCAAGAGGGAGAAAATGTCCACATACTCCCCCCGCCAGATCTTTTCCTTGGTGGCCTGGGCCAGATGATCCCCAAGGGGTAACGAATAACCTGCTGTCGGAAATGCCGACACCGGCACATTGACAGTGCTGGGCACCATGAAAGGAGCCTGGACCAGCCCCGCCACCCCCAGTAGGTTCCCTGCAGGACAGGGTGCCCTGCTCCAAGCGGGGCCTTGGAGTGGTGGAGCCGTTCCCGGATGGGCCGGCGGCGGCTGACCCGCCGCCCCAGCCAGGCGAGGCCACGGTCACTGTATGCCTCCCCCCATTGTGGGTTGTGGTGTGGGTGCACTAGCTTGAACCGTATACTCACAAGTTGCACCCCCATGGGCCGCCCCCGCCGGGGGTTCCGGCCCACTGGGGGCGTCGGAGCTCGCGACCGCAACCGAGCTCATAGCTGGGGCCTGACCACTACCTGCTGGCGGCATCTGCTGCGTGGGGAGCTGCGAGGCCGCGGCTGGCGCCGACCTACGTGCCTCAGGCAGCTCAACCCGTTCGGACGCCTGCCGAGGACCGGCAGACGTTGCGTTGACCTGTAAACCAAAAGGTGCCCCGGATGGATTAACCATCCCTAAAGATGCCTCCAGGGCCGCTACGCGGGCCAGTAGGGCATCAACATTTACATAGCCCCCAACGCTGATGGGGGGCAAAGGGCCGGCCGGCCCACTGGTCGCTGGTGCCGGGCCAGGTCTCTGGACCTCGGGGCCCGAATATGGCCATGCCCCAACCACCGGCCCCGGAGGGGCCGGGGGCATGCCCTGCCAGGGAAGGGAACCCAGCCAACCCCCTTGGTTAAAGCCCACCGCTGGAAGCTGCGTGCCAAGGTCCGAAGGCCCAGCCTGGTTATGCGCCAGGCCCGGGCCGGTGGCTGCTAATTGCGGGCCGGGGGCCGCGGCCCCTGCCGGGCCGGTCTGAGGCTGCCCAGCCTCAGGCCAAGGAGCAATCGACCCCATCCCACCAGTCCCAGTGGGCGCCCCCGGAAAGGGAGCCTGCTGAGGGGGCGCAGTTGCGGTCCTCCGGCCCGGCTGGCACCTCCTGGAAGGGCGAACCGCGTTCTTTTTGGAAGGCATTGCCGCAAATCGTTGGGAAGCCGAAGAAAAAGGAGCGAGGGAAAAACCGCTGCCCAGAAGAGGCTTCCCAGCTAAAGGAAGAGCGACGGAGCAATTGGGGAAAAACTTCTCCTCTCCGTCGCTTTGCAAAATGGCAGCGCGGCTGCCTCACGGCCACCCCTTTTAAAGGGTGCTGGCCACGCCCCCTAACTACCCGGATGTCCAAGTCCGGTCGGGGGGGCCCGCAAAGAGCGTGGCGGCCATTTTGGTGCCGCGCTTGCATACTTGTAGGAACTCAACTCAAGATCTTTGACTGTAACTGATGGCCTTTTTCTGCATGTATCCCCACAATCTTTTTCAGAGTATGTAACCATTACAAAAAATCAAATTCGTAGCATAGTGACATTATGAATGCATATGAGATACATACTGTAACCTTATTATACCTGTCAACCTTCCTGGATTGGCCGGGATTTCCCAGTTTTCAGTGCCGATTTGCACCATTTTCCGCCCCGCACTGCCGAAACCCCGGAATTTGGCAGTGGGGGGAAGGAGTTACTGTGCAGCCCTTCTGAGCAGGTCGCCTTCTATGCATGCGTAGAAGGGTTTTACATTTGCGTAGAACCCTTCTACGCTTGCGTAGAACCCTTCTGCGCTTGCGAAGAACCCTTCTATGCATGTGTAGAAGGCTATGCATGCGTAGAAGGGGGCTACGCAAGCGTAAAACCCTTCTATGCATGCGTAGAAGGTGACCTGCACAGAACCGTTCTGCGCAGGTCCCGGATTGGCCAGTGGTTGACAGGTATGAACCTTATTTGCAACCCGTTTCTTAACAATCCTTGGCACAAATTCACCCTTTTTTGGCCAGTATTTCCATTAGGTTGTCCAACACAGCCTCCAAATTTCTTTCCTGGGTACCCACATTCAGGTCAGGCATGTCAGGCTTCTGTTTTGTTTTTACATTATTATGCATTGCCTCTAAATGGAAATGCATTTCTTATTTTAATGCCTACTCAGCCAGTTTGGAAAAAAAAACAACCTTTTCTGAAGTTTTCTTTTTGTTTATCAGGCTGAATATTTTGGTATCATCTGCAAACTTCATCAACTTAATGTTTACCTCTTATCTCCACATAATTTATAAATGCATTAAAAAGAACTAATCTCAAGACAGATCTCCACATAATTCATGAATGCACTTAAAATACTAATTCCAAGACAGATCCTTGGAGAACATTTTTTCTTATACCTCTGCATTTGAAGAAATGTTTATTCTGACTCTCTGCTTTAAAAATGTTTGCATATAGAAACTGAAAGCACGGCTCTTGTGCACTCACTTCCAGCATCAGAAATAGAATGGACTGGGGCTATTTTGTCCATGATAGCTAATGTTTAGCCTGTTTGATGTGAATAGGAATAGATGAATGTAACAGTTTCATTGGCAAGAATTGTGTCAACTGGGGTGGCTGTAAATTGGCAGATCATATGGTAATTGAGAGGGAGTTTAACTATTTTGGAAATTACTGTGGTTTTGATGAGGGGTTTTCAACTTGTTTTTATATGTTTTTAATTGTTGTACACCATCCTGAGTTGGGTTTTTACCTGAGTGGGCAGCATAAAAATTGAAATAAATAAATAAATAAATAAATGACGATCTATTTTGTTACTGTTTGCACTGGGGAACATTTCTGGTCCAATCACCAATGAGGAACTCTCTCCCATAAGCAAACACAAGCTCCTGAGAAGGATTTCCATCAACACGTGTAGAGAGACTGAGAAGGTATGTTTTAAGTGGGTTAGGGAGGGAGGGAGGGAGAGATGGCCCTGCCAGCCGGGAAGATGGGGCGACACTCCATCTGGGTTAATGGTGGAGGTTCCAGGGGCCCATTTAGAGGTTGTGATGGGCATGGGGCATTATAGTGGGTGGGCCACACTCGGGGAATGCGGGACCGATGCTTAGTATCTGTCCCGCGTTCTGGCCCCCCGGTTTCACCTCTAGGTCCTGAGCAGCTGATCCAGGGTGACCCCACCCTTAGGCTGCTGCTGATGAATGCCAGGTCGGTCTGTAGTAAGGCGCCCCTAATACAAGATTCTATTCTGGGGGAGAGGGCCGACCTGGCATGCATCACTGAGACCTGGCTGAGACCAGAGGATGGGGTGCGTCTATCAGAGATGTGTCCAGCCGGGTTCGATGTTTGGCACCAACCTAGGGATGAGGGCAAGGGCGGTGGTGTTGTCATTATAGCCAGGGAGTCACTGGGAGTCACCAGGGCCACTGCTCCACAAATTCTGGGTTGTGAGGCCCTGCTCCTGCGGCTGGGCCCAAAGGGTCAGTTGGGGATCCTACTCCTGTACCTGCCCCCTTGCAGGGTAAGGGACTCCCTGCCTAGGCTCCTCGAGGCTGTCTCAGCGTTGGCGTTCCCTAGGCTGATGGTTCTAGGGGACTTCAATTTGCCTTTGCTGGGGTCTGGTTCTGGGGTGGCTCAGGAGTTTGTGGCTTCCATGGCAACTATGGACCTGGCTCAGGTAATTTGGGGCCCTACCAGGGGCAGGGGCCACACACCAGATTTAGTCTTTTTGTCGGAGCGGTGGCAGAGTGATCTGAGTTTACAGAAGCTAGACATAACACCTGTGCCATGGTCAGATCACTATCTGGTGGCTCTAGACTTTCTGGGGGCGACACTTCATCGTAGGGAGGCAGGGTCTATTAAAGTGACCCGCCCCCGGCAACTGATGGATCCAGATGGATTCCAGAGGGAACTGGGGGATTTTCCCCTGGATCGGCAACACGATTCACCCGAGGCACTTGTTGACCTGTGGTGTGGGTCGACGACAGCTGCCTTGGATGTAATCGCTCCACTACGGCCTCTCAGAGCCCGTGGAGCTAGGTCATCCCCATGGTTCACGGAAGAACTATGGGAGCTCAAACGGGCAAAGAGACGCCTTGAGCGCTGCTGGGTGAAGACCAGGAATGATTCTGATTGGACACTAGCTAGAGCCGCTATTAGGGCCTGCCTAGTGGCGATGGGGGTGGTGAGGAGGCAATACTTCACCTCCCTTATTGCCTCCGCTGATAATCGCCCAGCCACTCTGTTTCGGGTGACCAGGTCCCTCCTTGGTAGAGGGGGGGGCTGTGCCTGGTTGGCAGGGATCGGCTGAGGACTTTGCTGACCATCTGGTGGAGAAAATCAATCGGATTCATTCAGGGTTTAATCTTGGCGTGGATGGGGAGGGTCAGGGGGGACCAGTGCATAGTCTTGCTGTGTTATCTAGGATCGGTTTGATCCTGTTGCCCCAGATGAAGTGGACAGGCTCCTTGTGGCGGTCCGCACCACTAATTGTCCATTGGATCCCTGTCCCGCCTGGCTGGTAAAAGTTTCCAAGACCGTGACAGGTGGCTGCGTCGGGGCTATAATTAATGCGTCTTTTCAGGAGGGGATATTTCCTGCACCGTTGAAACATGCTTTGGTGTGCCCCCACCTGAAGAAGCCATCCCTCGATCCAGCAGTCATAACCAACTACAGATCTGTTTCCAACCTCCCCTTTTTGGGGAAAGTATTGGAAAAGGCAGTGGCACATCAGTTGCAGGGGGTACTGGATGAAGTGGAATATTTGGACCCCTTCCAGTCAGGATTCAGACCTGGATATGGTACTGAGACTGCATTGGTCGCGCTGATGGATGATCTCTGGCGAGAGCGGGATGGCGGTCATCCATCCGTCCTTGCTCTTCTTGACCTCTCAGTGGCTTTCGATACCATCGACCACGGTATCCTTGTGGAACAGCTCCGAGGACTGGGGATCCAGGGCACTGTGTGGTCCTGGTTTTCCTCATTCCTGAGGGGCCGGACCCAGTCGGTGTGGTTGGAGAGCAAGAAGTCCAGTCCTATGTCCCTAAAATTTGGGGTGCCTCAGGGCTCGGTACTCTCTCCTCTCCTATTTAACATCTACATGAATCCACTGGGTGAGATCATCCGTTCCCATGGGGTGCGGTACCATCAGTACGCGGATGATACATAGTTGTACATCTCGGCCCGTGGGGACCCCAGTAATGCAGTCAAAGTCCTTTCCAGTTGTCTGGATGTGGTTGGGGGTCTGGATGGGGGCAAATGGATTACAGCTGAATCCTAGTAAGACTGAGTGGCTGTGGATGGGGGGGTCCTGTGTTATCCTGGGAGCTACCATCTTTGGTTTTGGATGGGGCTATTTTGCTCCAGACCAACCCGGTGCGCAAGTTGGGGGTCCTCCTGGATTCGCGGCTGCTGCTAGAAGAACAGGTGGTGGCTGTGGCCAGGAGGGCCTTCGCCCAACTTTGGGTGATTCGCCAGTTGCACACTCTTTGCTCATGGTCACTCATGCTCTGGTGACCTCCAGACTAGATTATTGTAATGTGCTCTACATGGGGCTGCCCTTGATGACCATTCGGAGGCTGCAGCTGGTCCAGAATGCGGCGGCCTGGGTGGTGATGGGGTGTGGACATTATGCCCATGCCTCACCACTGCTGCGGGAGCTGCACTGGTTACCCGTTTGCCTCCGGGTGCAATTCAAGGTGCTGGTTTTGACCTTTAAAGCCCTATATGGTAGTGCGCCAGGTTACCTTAGAGACCGCATCGCCCTAAGGAGGTCTGTCCATCCAACCAGAGCAGACCGGAGGGGCTCTCTAATAGTGCCATCGGCCAGGGGGGCTCGCCTCTCTGGCACAAGGAGGAAAGCCTTCTCTGTGTTCGCACCTGCCCTTTGGAACCTCCTGCCTGTGGAACTGCGTCTCCAGATGGAGTTGTTGCCCTTTAGAAAAGAACTAAAAACCTCGCTGGCGGGCCAAGTTTGGGGTGCAGGTGGAGGGGTGGCTTCCATTGGGTGGTTAATATAGGGGAGGATGCCTGCCCCACGGTTTATTCAGTTCCTGCACCCCTTTCTTTTTAGGGGTGGGTTCTTATTGCTGGTTTTTATCTGTTTTATTTGTTTTTATATGTTTTTACCCACTGTTGTGAACCGCCCGGAGTCGGCTTTGGCTGAGTGAGCGGTATAAAAATTTAACAATAAATAAATAAATAAATAAAATTTTCACTTTCAACAATCCATCCCAGCCAGCACTTCAGACCAACTCAAGCTGATACCATGTTGAGAATGTATGAAGAAGACAATACTTTTTAAAAAACCAATACTCTCTTTGGTTTGGTTAGCAATGTTAGTCTGTCTTTCAAAGCTCTTTAGTCATTTCTAAATGAAACAGCGAGATTGGTCACAGGATGCTTAAAAATAACCCCAATACAAAAAGTGCATTACTTTTAGCTGGCATCTCTCCACCTACATTTCGCCAAGAAAGCACTACTCAGAAAGAGTGGGTAAAAGCAATCTCCTCGGAAACACACCTGCTATTTGATCACCAAAGTAGAGACTGAAATCAAGGTACAGTTTCTTCGTAATGTCTCCCCCCCCCCGCCCCGAACAACCAGCCTCCACAAACCAACCTAGAAATTTGGAAGGCAAACAAGGAGCTACCAGACAACTGAGCAGAACCACATGAATCTCTACCGCCTGGCCACAAACAACCATGGCCTGTGTAGAAAGCCTTAAACAGATTGCATGCAGGGGTAAGATGATCAAGGGCTGATCTGAGAAAATGGGGTTTCCCTGTAGATGACAGCCTGTATGAATGTGGAGAATTACAAACTATCTCCCATGTGATACAATGCACACAATGCCCCTCAATGTGCACTGAGGAGGACCTTATGTTGGCAAGAGGAAATGCTGTTGAGGTGGCCTGATATTGGGTAGATGTCATCTAGTCCTTTTAACTCCTTTTTGTTTTAGATATGTTAATTTTAGCTTTTTATGTTGTTATATGCTGGTGGTGCCACTGACACAAATAAAGAAAGCTATTTGGTGAAGAGGTAGAAGCTTCAGAAGTTCCTAAGGCCATTTGGGTATATTTCACCAAATGGAAAGGGGAGAAAGAGAGAGCAAAATACTTTTTAAATATCTCACATATCCTGAAAATTCTATTAGTACCACTGTAACTCAGATATAACTTGATGGCATATAAAAACAATAAGATCAATTGATACAACACTACTAACAATAAAATCAGGGAATTAAATTTAAAGCAATACCATAAGCATCCTAACAAAATTCTTATTTAAGGGACAGTGCTGTTGTTACTTCCAGTGGCTATTCTGTCACATGATATGAACTGGCAAATCCCCTAGAAGAGATCCTGCCATGCTAGAGAGCTGTGCTTGACTGCAAAGCCAGCTTCTTGGGGAAGGGGTGAGGCTATAGTGACCTGTGGTTCCACATCCTTCTTTAGGGGTTGATTCCCCTGAAATGTTCTTCTCGAATGGCCAAGTGAGGCCTTGTATTCCAAATTGGGTGGGATCATTCATCCTGCTGCATCCTTGCTTCTTTGCTTTGCTTCTTCCCTCAGATGGTAAAAGAACTTGGCCCTGGATCAGAATGAAAGTGATTATTCAAGTAACTGTGTGTTAAACCTATGAGGACTTTAAAGATCAAAACTTGTAGGTTAAACTGAGCAACCAGTCAACTTCTTCTTTTGTGTCCAGGTCAGATTTTAAACTGTTAAAATGAAGCCACCTTCATTGCTTTGTTGTTGGCCAAACTTAGTCCTCGTGAGAATATGTTTCTGGTAGTAACCAGCAGAAAGGAAAGTGATCTGGACTCTGTATCTGTCCACATTCACACAGTGTTGTTGCCCACTAGCAGCCCCACCACCACCAAGAATGTTAGTCTTACATTTAGGCACTCCACCCCTCAGCCTGTTCAGGATCTTCCATGTGACATAGGGGAGGTCAGGTTTCTCAGCCATATCCTCCTTTAATGTTAGTCCTTGTTCAGTGAGCTCCTTCCTCCATCTTCTGATTTGATCTTGTGTACATCAATAATGTTTGTTCTTGCCATCAAGCTCTTCCTGGATCTGAATCAGCAGACTTATGGCTCATATCAATTCAAGGGATGTCAAGGATCATTGGCTTGCTTAGTTCTCTTGGTGTCCACTGCTACTTCTCTCCTTATCTTAGGTTGAGCGATACCAACAAGAGGCTATATTTTCTCAACTGGTTTAGGTTTGAGGCATCCTGTCACTACACACATTGTTTCATTGACAGCAATGTCAACTTGTTTCTCATGTGCAGATGCACTCCATACTGAAGCAGCATACAGTGATACCTCATACAACGTCCAAACTTGGTTCCACAAGTTTGGACTTTATATGGATTTGGACTTTGTATGAGGCATGCAAAATCCTAGCTGTGATGCCTCATACAATGTCCAAATCCTTGCCACAATGCCTCATACAACATCGTTTCCAAAGAGATACATTGTACTGTAACAGCACAGACTTCAGGGCAAAGTCAAGGAAACATACAGGAAACTGGCAGAACTTTAAGAAATCATTGTCTAAAGGCTAAAAACATTACAAAAACTTGTCAAACAACCCTGATTGTCCAAGAACCTGAAGAATGCTGCAAAAATCCCAGGCATGCTTCTAAAAATTCTGACGAAAAAATTCAAAAAAATAATAATCCAAAATCATGCTCAAAACCACTCCTAAACACTCTTTGCCTCATGCAAAACCCACAAGAGCAATGCACGCATGTGTCCTGCCTTTTATACTGCCCAGGCACAATGCAACCTGGGAAAACCCCAATGCCTCATACAATGTCACATGACTTTGTATGAGGCAACTTTTTTCAAGGAATTAGGCGATGTTGTATGAATCCAATGTTGTATGAAGCGCACTTTGTATGAGGTATTACTTGTACTCTGCTGCAGAGATGCTCAGGGTCAAAGCTGATGAATGCAACCAGGCAACTACTTGTGAAATATGATCCAGTTGCACAACCCACCAGGACTCAGACAGCTGCATCTCTCCATGTTTGACATTTCCAAACTTTCGACATGGGAGAAGTGAATTATTTTATTGCATTGACTTCCCAAGGGAAAACCTCTCTCTCACTGTCCTGAATTGCATTCCTATCCAGAATGCTAAATGCTTAGAGCAAGTAGTTGCCTAACCAGTTCCCAGTTGATGTATTTAAAAGTAATAGACTATTATTGATTGTCAAAGTAAGTCTCTGTCATTAAAATGTACTGTATATGACATTCAAACTGTGCTTTTTTTTTTTTGGCACAATTGTACCACCTGGAAAATCTTGAGAGGAAGTCAGAGAGAATGAAACCTATTGATGCCTGATTGCTGTAGTGCAAATATTAAATATAATATAATATTTCATTAGAAAATGATCATAATGCAGATTTTTCTTTTCATGAAAAACATAAAAGCCAGCACCATATTTAAAAGAAAAATCATTTTTTCCAAAAAAATTATTAAGAAAATCAATCTGTATTCTTCTCTTCAACCATGGTGGAAGTATAACATCTGGGTTCAAAAATGGGCTCTTTAATTCTTTTTTCTTAAAAAAATATATATTGAAAATACAGAACATTGCTGTCTGCTTCAAAAAATATATGTTAACATAAAAATGGAAAATAAGAGTAATTGTGGCTCATACATAATATTGTTATGCACAAGGACTATATTGTAACTGAACCATGCATTTAATTTACTTCCATAGAGACTGCACATTCAATTTATTTCAAGATGGATATTTTTAGACATTCTTTTAGTAAGTTACTGGACAGTAATCATCTGAATATCTAGTGAAAAATGTTTCTACAAAATATCACCTATGACTGTGACTGCATGATCAACTACTTCAAGAAACAGATGAATTCACCTTTTTTCAAGACTAACCACATAATTAAAAGGGCATTTCGAATCTGTCTGGCATTTTTGCTCCCAATGAAGAGTTTTTCCCTTCTGCTGTAGAGCTTTCACTTTTACAATTTATAATGATTCAATGGGACTTTCCTTCATGTGATTAGTTATTTCATCCTCCATAAGAATGCTGTGCATGTCTATGGATTGTATTCTGATGATGGACTAAATTAAACAATGTTTTGGATAACGGGAACACCCACCACACCCACAATATTTCTTCCTAGTGAGTTTAACACTAGATCACCTTATCACTACATTGATTTGCTAGTTTAGTGCTAAACCACCTATGCATTGACCAAAAAAGAGAGATAAACCTATGAAATAGAAACAAGTATGACAAACTATAGCAGACTACTATGATTCTGCAGTATGTGTATCTGTGTTTCTTCACTATGGAGAATGTTGGAAAACTGTTCCTTTCCCCTAGCATCATATAATGCTTAAAACAGGCCATTGGTTTACAATATCTATACCTATAAATCCAAGGGTTAACCGTGGAACTTGCTATACGTTTCTGCACCCGTCCACCCAGTGTCGGGCATCACCCAGTCCACACAGGTCTGGGCAGACTGGTAAGAAACCTGGCTGGCCATGCCCCCTCCCCTCCCACCCCACCCAACCCACCTCTTCTGGGAGAGCGGGCGACCCAACGGCTTTGGGCAGTGCTTCGTTCTCCTCTGGAGCGGCTGCAGGTGCCACTCGGGTGGTGGTGGAGGTGGTGGTGTGTGTGCGCCTGGCCCTGGGGGAAGAGGAGGGGGAGCTGACATCACGCACCACCCAGGAGAGCTCGCTTGCACGCCCCAGCACCCCTCCGCCACTCTTTGCTGCCTCCTTCTAGCAGCAGCAGCTTTCGCAATGCCTGGACTTATTACGGCAGGAAGAGAACTTCCTGCAGGATGTCTGTCTGACTCTGGGCATTGCGAGAGTTGCCCTGCCTGGACACCTCTCGAAATGCCCAGACAAACATCCTGCAGGAAGTTCTCTTTCCTGCAGGAATAACTTAGTCCAGGCATTGCGAAAGCTGCTGCTGCTAGAAGGAGGCAGCAGAGAGTGGCTGCGTGGGCGTTGGGGTGCGCAAGCGAGCCCTCCTGGGTGGTGCATGATGTCAGCTCCCCCTCCTCTTCCCCCAGGGCCAGGGACGCACTCACCTCCACCAGCAGCAGCCGCTCTGCAAGCAGCAGCACGGTTGGACTCGCTGGTCCTGGAGGACTAAAGGAGGAGGGAAACGCCCCCCCCCCCCATGGGAGGAAGGAACACCCTGACGTGTCGCTTTCTGGCTAAGTGTGTCTTTTGGTTTCCTCCCCCCCCCGCCCTGTGTGTGTGTGTGTGTGTGTGTGTGTGTGTGTGTGTGTGTGTGTGTGTGTGTGTGTTTGTGTAGATTGGAAACATTAACAAATACTCACATACATTTACTAAAACTTTAAGAAGAATGCTTGAAGGGATAGTCTTTTTTATGTCCTTGCTTCTTTATTTCTTAGACATGTTTATGTCCCCAAAAATTGGACTTAAAAATACCACTATTAAAGAATACCAAGAGATGCTTGTTTGCACAGAAATCATGGGGAAATGGGTACTAGTTGAAGAATGGAAGTGCTGGAGGTGTGTGTCTGTGTGTGTGTGTGTGTGTGTGTGTGTGTCTGTGTGTGTAACACACACACACACACACACACACACACACACACACACACACACACACACACGCCTCCAGCACTTCCATTCTTCAACTTCATCTATTATATGGCCCTCAAGTCAAAAAGTTTGCCCACCACTGTCTTAGAGCAATGGATTTAATTATGAATTTATACAGGCTTACTTTTCTATTGGCATATTTAACAATTGCTGGAAGAAATAAAAGCCAAAATATGTATTGTACACAGTATTGAAGATACAAGGTCATTGTATTGGTTTAAATTATAGACATATTATTTTAATAAATGTTCCATCTTTTAAAAATATATTGTTCCTCTCCCCCCCCCCGTGTGTGTGTGTGTGTGTGTGTGTGTGTGTGTGTGTGTGTGTGTGTGTGTGTGTCACACCTCCAGCACTTCTATTACATGGCCCTTAAGTCAAAAAGTTTGCCCACCCTGGTCTTAGAGCAATGGATTTAATTAGAATTTATACAGGCTTACCTTTCCATTAGCATATTTAACAACTGCTGGAAGAAATAAAAGCCAAAATATGTATTATACACAGTATTGAAGATACATGGTCATTGTATTGATTTGAATTATAGACATATTATTTTAATAAATGTTCCATCTTTTTTTTAAAAAACCGTGTGTGTGTGTGTGTGTGTGTGTGTGTGTGTGTGTGTGTGTGTGTGTGTGTGTGTGTGTGTGTGTGTGTGTGTGTGTAGAAGGGAGCAGAGGCTAAAGGTATTTCCCAGGGCAGGGGTTGGGGTGGGGTGGCAGTGAGTCTTTAAGGTGCCACAACATTTTTGTGTTTTTGTTTTGTTTACCTCCTGATCTGCTTGCACAGAATTAAACTTTAGAATTGGTGCCATTTTATTCAGTGCAAGCATATCAGAGAGTAAACAAAAAAATGTTGTGGCACCTTAAAGACCAATTAGGTCATGCCCACTGACTAGGCCATGCCCACTAGTTAGGCCACGCCCACCAGTTAGGCCACACCCACCAGTTAGGCCACACCCCATGGTGTGGTAGTAAAAATTTTGGGTGCCCATCACTGCATCCCTCCTATCCTATACCGAGCCTCCTGCACTCGCCCGAACTCAGTATGGAGGTTACTGAAGGGTTGAGAAACGCACCAGTGGGGCAAGAGCCCCACGAATGCGAACAAAGGGAAAGAACTTCTCTTCCCAATGTTCTTTGCACCGTGCCACGCCACAGCCAATGAGGACGTTGGGAAATGTGGTGCGGCCCATTAAAATCGAGCCGCAGAAAAAATGCTGCATGAACACAAACCACAAACACAAAACTACAAGTCCCAGCATCCTGCGCACCGTGAGCGTGCAGAATGCTGAGAAAGCCGGCACACAAAAAATAAAATTACAAAACTAACAAGAGCACAAGCCCGCCGCAGGTGGATGCAGTGCCTCACAGCCTTGCAAAACAAAAAGCCACAAAACTCCACCATGAGACACCCTCTAGCCTTCTTTCCCAGAGCAACAGGGAGAAGAGGGACTCCCTCTCCTCCACGCTACCCCGCCAAAGACATGGTGAAACCACCGCCAGCCTCAAGGAAAGTTGAGCTGGGGTGGGGGGGGAACCAAAAAGGGGCAGCAGTTCATCAGGGGAAGCACCCTCCCTGGCAGATGACTGGCTGATGCCTTTGTACTTCCAAATACAAAAGCAGCAGCCAGCAATCCACAAGGAAGAGCACCACCACTTACAGATCGCTGCCTGCCCATCTCTGGTTAGGTAAGCCAAGAGAGAAAGGAGACAGAGAGGAGAGAACCATCATTAGGCAGAGAGCTCTTCCTTGCCTCCTCCTTCTCCCTCGACCTACCTAATGAACCTTCCTGGGAGAAGAATGGGCTGACTGCCTCCTCCTCCTTTCCCCCATTGCTGCATCAAAACCAAAATTTGAAGCAATAATGGGGAAAAGAGGAACCGACAGGCAGCCTATTATTCATGCTAAAGTAAACACCAAAAAAAAAAAAAAACAAATACCAAAATTAATTAAAAAATAATAAAACAAAAATCAATCAATAATTTTAAAAAATTAACCACAGAATACGCAAACAAAAAATCCACAATGCCACAAAAGCACATACAAAACACCTAACTACAACATGAAAAAACCCACAAATTACACAAACAAACAACAAATTACACAAATAAACAACAACAAAATAAGAAAAAATATACAAAACCAGAAATAACCAAACCAATTAAACAAACCTAAAACTCATCCAAAACAAAAAAGAAAAAACAGAAACACCTCCCAGCCCACCACCACAAAAACAAAACAAAGAAAAACCCCAGAAGAAAGAAAACCAGAAAACTCACTAGCACAACCCCCCTCCACGATGACCGGAAAAGAAATGAAGAAACAAAGACTACTTACCGGAAGAAGCCCCACCCAGAGGCCAGGAGAGGAAAAAATGTGAAATGAAACCATAACCACTAACAGCCCCACCTGCAGAGCAGAATAGTAAAAACAACTCAAAAACACACAACAGCCCCACCTAGAGGCCACAAGATTAAAAACAAGTCAAAACATAACAATAAATCAAAAGTTTACACAAATTACAAACATATGTTAAATAAATAAAATAAAAAGATTTATAACATCCTGTGTTGAGTTTTAACTCAAATAAAAACCCATAACATCTAAACACAGTTTAAAAACATTGAATGTAAAAAACATGTACTTTCACATTTTTAAAAATATTACCTACGGTACAACTATTAACAAAAACACACAAACTAAAACATTATTTGGTTAAATAAAACAATTTGAAACAATTATATCATCCTTTGTTCTTTTTTTTAATCCACAAAAAACCCCAAAAGCTGATCACAGTTTATAACAGCTGGGCAATGCCGGGCAACCTATGCTAGTATATCTATAAAAGAGAGGTGTCCCATTGTGAGTCCTGAACACAAATCCACAACCCTGCACCGATCGTGCTGTAACTTGGCACACACCTACCTTGGGATGTAGAGAGTGTCACTGCGGGGGTAATGAGCCCCATGGGGGATATACACCCCCCAAATGATCTGTTGCCCAATGAGCTGGCTGATGTCACCAGGCAAGCATTGTGACACACCAGGCATTGTGACATCTGTCACCAGGCAGATGACATCACCTGGGATTGGGACATCATTTGCCTTTCACTTTGAGCTCAGCTGTAGTTTTCACAGTAGGTGGAAGGAAAATGGGCATGTGAGATCAGCACTGTGGGGGTCATAAGATGCAAAATGGTGAGGGCGGTAATTGACCTTCGATGGAGAAGTGGGAAGGGTGAGGGAAGACAGAGGGTGGGAGGCAGGAGTGAGCCACATACATAACAATACATATCCAAGCGAAGCCGGGTAACCAGCTAGTGAATGATAAAAGGTAAGCCAGGGAATGGCAGAGAAATGGTCAAAGGAAGGGTGCTGTGGGCTGTGACCCAGCCACAAACCACATTGATTGCATGGCCAATGTGGACACTAGCACGAAAACAACCCACAATTTTCATGTGATCATCTAATCAGAACAGAAGTGTAAAACAGGCTGTGAATCATACCACAACACAAGTGATGTTTTACACTAGAAAAGTGAGGTATAAATAAACAATACAATACAATAGAACAAAATTGAGTTGGAAAATAGTTGCAGCCTAAGTTATGATAGCAATCATATGCTTTTCTTAGAGTTATCAGAACGTTATGTAATTAATAATCATGGATCAGAGTTCTTCAAGTATAGAACTCTCCTGCCAGTAGAGCAAAACAACAAGCAAACAAAAGCAAACAAATTGTTCTGAGCTCAATATCAGCAATTAAATAGAGAAAGGCACTCACTGTTGATAAAATAAAATCAGGAACTTTTTAATAGAAGCTAATGTTCGCTGGTGAAAATGAAATTGTGACTGGAATTATCCTGACATGTTTGCATCAGCCGAGTTGAGCGCTTAGCCTTTCTTTAAAACAGAAAAACTGTCACTGAAACCTTTGAGGCATTACTCAGAATGTATGAATACAAACATCACACACATACACATACACTTACACACAAACACATGACACCTCACTTTCCTCTCAGAGGCCAGTATGTCAAATCAGAAAGATGACTTCCCAGGTGGTGTTAATCTTTGTAATGTTTAACCCAGGAGACAAAACAACAGAACAGAACCATTTCCAGGTCTTGTTGTGTGGTGATAGATTGCAGTTTGGATTTAATTAGCGATTTAGCAACATCGGCACTCCTCACTCATTGTTCCTTTTGTAAAAGCTGCTGGCTTGTCTTTACACACCTGAACTCCTTTTGAAAATACTAATTGCTCCTGATGACAAATCAATCTCTCAGCTTCCACATATTCCATCTTAAGCCAGAGCTGAAAGACTGGGTTTAGTGCTTCAGAAAAACATTTCCTGTTTAGAATGCTGGCAAAACTTTCTTCTGTTATCCACATGATGCCATTTGAATGATCTGACTTTGTCTTTCTTCAACTTAGGGTAAAAATTACCATCCTCTCTGTAGAGTGCAGATGAAGATTTGTGTGACAAAACAGCAGTCTTAAATATGTCAAGCTTTTCTAGCTTTTGCAAACTGTTCACTCTTTATACTTCTTCATTAGTATTATGAATGATATTTTAACTATGGAGTGCAAGTATTGGCAGATCTCACTTTTTTGCAACTTTTTACATGGGAAAACTGTGTGGCTTGATCCATATTAAGTAGAGAGGCCTTCTGTTATATTGCTATTTCTTATAGCTGTTGTAACAGAATCTTATCACTTTCCTGAAATCCCTGTCGATTGGTTATCAACCCCTAAAGAAAAACATTGTCTGGATACAATCAGGTCAGCATATTCGTGGGTCTCTGAGTTGTGGGATACCTGGTGTCTGCCTGTGCAAGCAGCTTTCATCCATACAATGACAAAAGCCAGACAGTCCCAAGTTATACATCCATGCATTCATGGGCACCTTGTGGAAGGTCTAAAGCTTTCAGCCAACTCTCTAGGGAACCACCAGATTGATTGATTGATTCAACTTGTATGCCGCCTAATTGTATACGTAACTCAGGGCGGCTAACAACAATCACAATACAATCATCTCAATAATCTAATAATTACAATATTACAGCATTTATTTATTTATTAGTTTCCACTTGTATGCCACCCACTCGCAATGCGACTCAGTACAACAGAATACAGTAGAATCAAACAATATCATATCATATCACAAATCACAGTACCAAAAAAGCATTATAAAAGAGAAAAACACTCATTTGGGAAGTCCCACAGCAACAACACAAAAGTTACTGCACAAATACACCACGGCACCCCAAACAAAACCACCAGTGAAGGCCGAGGAGGGTGCAGCGAAATCTTCAGCCTCCCATGACCATGGGGGCTCTTTATCCTCCCAGCTGGTGGAAGGGCTGAGGAGGGGGCAGTGACATTTTCAGCCTCCCGTGATCACAGGGGCTATTTATCCTCCTGACCAGCGGGAGGGCTGAGGAGGGCGCAGCAGCATTTTCAGCCTCCCGTTGCCACAGGGACTCTTTATCCTCCCAATCGGTGGAAGGGCCAAGGAGGGTGCAGAGCCATTTTCAACCTGCCATGACCACGGGGGCTCTTTATCCTCCCGGTCAGTGGGAGGGCTAGAGGAAGGTGTGGTGGCATTTTCAGCCTCCAATGGCCACGGGGGCTCTTTATCCTCCTGGCCAGTGGAAGGCCCGAGGAGGGTATGATAGCATTTTCAGCCTCCTGTGGCCATGGGGGCTCTTTATCTGAGGAGGATGTGGTGCTCCCAAACGTGGAGCCAAGATGGCGGCGCATTCAGATGCTGCAGCTGAGAGCTCCTTGCTTTTGAGAAAGGGTCAGTTAAGTAGGGTAATTTATAGCCATCAGGAATTGTTGTTTTATAGAAGCAGAAGTGGAGACTGTGTTATGTATGGAAAACTGTGTGAAAAACTGTGGGCTTGCAAGATCCCAGAAATCAGAAATCATCGAACCTGGAGGAAGACGAGGAGGAGAAGGAGGAGGAGAGAGCGAAGGCAAAAAAGAGGCTGTAGAGGTAATGGTCATGTGAACACGAGGGCAAAGATAAGAAAACAACGCTATAAATTACCTCTCCCAAGTATTTTCTATTCCAATGTGAGGTCTTTGGTGAACAAACTTGATGAGTGGAGGCTGCGTGTTGGAGCTGAGGGAGACTTTCGGGATTGCTGTGCATTGCTACTCACAGAGACATGGCTTAACTCTTTCATTCCCAACACAGCTATTGAATTGCAAGGCTATACTACACACCGGTTGGACAGGACAAAGGATTCTGGCAAGAAACAAGGTGGGGGAGTGTGTATCTTTGTAAATCACAACTGGTGCAAGGACTTGGTCAGGTTGGATAGCCACTGTTCCCCAGAGGTAGAGTTTTTAATGATTAAATGTAGACCTTTTTATCTCCCCCGGGAATTTACAGCAGTAGTATTAATGGTGGTGTATGTGGCACCAACTGCAAATGCATGCATGGCCATGGATATTTTGTATGAAAACATCAATACTAAACTGAGCAAATACCCAGAGGCCATGCTGATCACTGCAGGAGACTTCAATCATACAGACTTGAAGGCAGTATTCCCAAAATTTCATCAACACATTAATTGTGCAACTAGGGGAGAGAATGCTCTTGACAAGGTGTATACGAACATTAAACGGGCATATGAGGTTAAGCCCCTGGCACACCTTGGTAGGTCAGATCATGTGTCCCTGCTTTTGACACCAGCATACACACCCCTTAGGAAACAAGCCCCGATACAAACACGGACTGTTACTGTGTGGCCTGATGGAGCCTCTCAACAGCTGCCGGACTGTTTCCAGGAGACCGATTGGAATGTGTTTGACCATCAAGATCTGGAGATCTACACATCAACGGTCCTGGATTATATTAGATTCTGCACCGCCAACATCACCAGCATGTAAACATGTATCCAACAGGAAGCCCTGGATGACGAGTGAAGTTCAGAGACTGTTGAGGCCAAAAACTTTGCTTTTAGAACTGGAGACCGGGTATTGTATAGTATAGAAAGGGCAAACCTGAAGAGGGGTATAAAGAAGGCAAAAGCTGTGTATAGAGGGAAAATTGAAGATCACCTGAGTAGTCACGACACCAGGCAAGTGTGGCAGGGGATCCAGCACCTTACTGACTACAAACCCAGTAATTCATCGCCTATAGAGAATATTGCTTCTCTGGTGGAGGAGCTGAATACCTTCTTCACCCGATTTGAGGTGACACCAGCAGTGGATCCAGCAGTGTTGCCAGAGTCATCGTCATTACTCCCTTAGGGAAAGTTGCCAGGGTGGAAGAGGGAGAAGTGAGGCGAATATTAAAAGGGATAAATGCGAACAAGTCTATGGGTCCTGATGGAGTGGCTGGTAGGGTACTGAGAGACTGCTCAGAACAGCTGGCAGAAACTTTTATGAAGATTTTAAATCGGTCTTTGGCCCAAGCCATTGTCCCACCTTGTCTGAAATCCTCTACTATTATACCTCTGCCTAAAAAGCCTAACATAGATAGTCTGAATAACTTCCGCCCTGTGGCGCTTACACCTGTCATAATGAAATGCTTTGAAAAGTTGGTGCGGAACCGTATTATGTCTTGTTTACCAGTTGGACTTGACCCTTGTCAATTTGCATATAAGAGAAAGAGATCCACAGATGATGCTGTGGCTACGGCCCTACATGCTGTTCTGACCCATTTGGAGAAACAAGGGACTTATGCGAGACTGTTATTTGTAGATTTTAGTTCTGCTTTTAATACTATTCTTCCACATAGACTGGTGCCCAAATTATTAGATCTGGGGCTTCCACCATGCTTATGCAGGTGGATACTAGATTTTCTATCAGATCATTCCCAACGGGTCAGGATGGGCTCTCATGTCTCTGCAGATCTCAGTATAAGTACGGGGACGCCGCAGGGGTGTGTGCTGAGCCCGCTTCTGTACACGCTTTACACATATGATTGTGTTCCCAGTTATCCCAGCAATAAGATCATCAAGTTTGCAGATGACACAACGGTGGTGGGTCTGATTACTGCTGGGGAGGGGGAGCCGGCTTACAGGAAGGAGGTTGAGATGCTGACGGAGTGGTGTAGGGAAAACAATTTATTCCTCAATGTAAAAAAGACAAAAGAGATCATTGTGGACTTTAGAAAATGTAAATTGAACATCCAGCCACTTATTATTGAAGGGAATTGTGTGGAACAGGTCTCGGCATTTAGATTTCTGGGAATGGAGCTGAGGGATGATCTAACATGGGGAGCAAACACCAAAGCTCTGATGAAGAGAGCACAGCAGAGGTTATACTTCTTGAGAATCCTCAGGAAGAAAGCTGTAGAGATTGCACAAGATAGTACACACCTCGGGAATGATCTCTTTCAGTTTCTGCCTTCTAGAAGAAGGTATAGGGTCATAAAGACCAGGACCAGCCGCTTGAGAAATAGTTTCTACCCAAAAGCGGTTCTGGCTTTGAATACAGTGCAATGCAGTCTATGAGGGAGCTTCTGTATATAGTTTTTAGAGTTTTTAGGGTTTTAGAGTTTTTAGAGTTTTAGAGCTTTTAGGGGTTAAATGTGTATATGTGGGGTGGGGGTACATTGATAATTTTGTATAGTTGTATTTTGTTTAGGTTTTGTTGGGTTGTTAAGTGTCCCCCCCCCCCATCTCGTTGTTCTGTGCAGGACAATGACAATAAAGATTTATCTATCTATCTTTATCTATCTAGATGCTGGAACCAGCACTGCCTGAGTACCTTCCTTCTCCCTCTTCAGCCTGTGAAGGACATTTTTACACTGGTGTAACATTAGATCTCACTCCTCATTCTTAGGTATGATGTGACTGAGACTCAACAAAGTACATATGGAAGTCAAATTCTCCACTGTGATAATGTGACTTCCCCAAGTCCAGGATTGGTGAGCTCTTAGATGCACTTTGGAAGGTCTGGTAGGGAAAATTTGCAACATCATAATGTGATTGGTGCTGGGAGTGTGGACAGAAGGCTTATAAGGCACATTGAATTGGTAGTAGTCAGGCTGATTTCTTTTGCCTATTTCACTCTATGTGCTGTGGAGTCATTTTAAATAGTTTGTCACAGCTAAAGTGCATAGTGCAGACCTCTGGGTTTCTAGAGGTGAGCTTGATAGGGCAGCATTAGGTGAGTAAGAAATTCTGCACTGGATACCAAAAATCTAGGGATTCAAGTTCTTGGTTGTGAAGCAGCTTGCTAAGGACAGACATGAGTTATGTTCATCTTTAAGTCACAAGGCATTGTGAGGAAATAAACACATGAAATCCCCACCACTGAAGTATGTCAGCTGTGGGTCTGCTGTAAACTTCCAGCAAGACCATCGGAAAAGACCTTGTTCTTGTAGGCAAGAGAGACAGTTTGGGGAAATTCTTGGTTCTGTCCTAAAAGTAGTATTGCTAGTAGGACTTCAAATTCTTGTAATAAAGTTGCTGTGTTTCACCCACATCATGTTGTATGGTCTCTTTACTTTCTGTCCAGGCACCAATCAATATTACTTTCAGATAAATAAGTAAATCTCCTTATGATCATAGACATAGAGTCTCCAATTCAGATTGGGAGCAGAGCAGATGGAAAGTTACAAAGTTCTCTACTTCTTATGCTCAGCCCCAATCCAAACTAGGTCCTACTTACTTACTTTTGAGAAAGGAGAAAGGTAAGCATGTCACACATTAAAAATGTGTTGAAATTCACACAAAACACATAATTGGACAACTATAGATAAAACCAGGTCTCCATTCCAAGAATAAGGACTACTCCCGTCTAAGAGTACAGCATCGAATAAACTGATGAAAAGTAAGTCAATGGTTAAGTAATTCCTATTGAGTAAAGGGGTCTATTATAGTAGACCAGTGATGGCGAACCTTGGCACTCCACATGTTCTGAAACTTCAATTCCCAGAAGCCCTGATCAGCACGAGTGATGACTTGGGATTCTGGTAATTTCAGTCCAAGAACACCTGGCATGCTGAGGTTCACCATCATTGGTGTAGACTACAGTAACTGATTTCTGTCCTTCAGTACCCTCTCCTTTTATCTTTTTCATAGATAATGGATGATATAATGGTTGTGAAAACATAAATCTCCATGCATGCACATACATGCACACATACATACACACAATACATATGTAGTAGGGGCTCAAGTGGCTAAGGCCAACCTAGCAGTTTGAAAGCAAGAAATTGCAAGTAGATAAATAGGGACCACTTTGGTGGGAAGGTAACAGCATTCTGTGCCTTCTGGTGTCAAGTCATTCCTGCCACATGACCATGGAAATTTCTGCAGAAGCGGACAGCGCTGCCCCTTCGGCTTTGAAACAGAGATAAGCACTGAATCCTAGAGTCGGATACGACTGGCTTTCAAGCAAGGGAAACCTTAGTTCCTTCTCATGCTATGTGGTCCCACTACAGCATATCCGGGAATCAGGCTTATCATTTCTTCAGCAATAAAGTTTTATGGGTCAGGTTTCAGAATAATTACTTCTGCATCAGTCACTGCTAATTTTATGGTTTGCTAAAATACCTTATCCTAGTATTATTTTATGCTGCATATAGAAGCAAAGATGGCATTTGCCTATCTATATTCTGTCTAATTTTATAAATAATCATTTATCCTATTTTTGTAATCTCGTTAAAACTAAAAATTAATATTCTTACAGGATGACCAAGATGTTCCACACTTCATTTGTTTGTTTTACTGTGTTTAATGATTATCTGAATCTTGGATTTCTCTATTTAAATAATTGTGATAGATTGCATGCCATCATACTAATTTAATGTGTGCTTATAATGTCAAATCCCAAATGAGATAGTACGAATTGTATCATAATAAAAAATATCTGTATAATATTGGACTCTATGTAACAGACACTTATGCTTAGCACTGGGAAAACATAAATCCCCTGATAGTCAGCTGTCTCCACATCAAATGAAGTGTCTTTGTTGGAGTCCTCTGGGATTAGAAACATGAAAAATCTTACCACTAGTGAGTTTCTACAGAGAGTGGACACTTTGACACACTGAGACAGTATCTGAAGGACTTTTTAATTCCCTCAAAAGATTTCATGGCCAATGTAAGCCTGAAGATACAACCTGTTTTGCTTTCCATCATTGTGTTCACAAGTTGCATAAAATATTCTTTAATTTCTTTCTCTGCACGAAACTAATGTCCCATTGTGACATTGAACACCTGAGTTATAAATTTTCCAGTGAGTAAAAAACAAAGGAATTACTTTTTTAAAGTTTTCTTTTTGTCCGTGTGTACATATGTGTGTGTACACACACACACACACACACACACACACGTGTGTGTGTGTATATATTCATTCATGTTACTGCTGTCTTGGAGAGTAGCACTGGCCTTTTGCTTTCCTGGTGGGAAGCAAAATCTTGTAGTGGTTGACAATTTTTTTAAAAAAATATTCCTTAGTGAACATAAAAAAGCACAAAAAAGAGAGGGTAAATGACCACAAAATCATAGGGCCACTACATAACTCATTTATGCTGCAAAACAAGTATTACCACATTTTTTCCATTGCACATATTTTACAGAAATATAAGAGAATCTTTGCAGGCTAACAAGTAGTTTATTCTTGAGGCAAGGAAATTAAATGAAACATTTTGAGTAGACATGTACAGGATTATACTGTTCATAATGTGAGGTTTCTATGATGGACACAGTGCTTCTTACTTGGCATGAATTGCAGCATTACTCATGGAAAAGATGTAATAAGTTTAATAGGGTTTACAACTGAGGAGAATATATAGCAGAGGTTCTTAACCTATGTCCCATGGCTCAAATTCAGCCAACGGCACAAAATCATCTGGCCCAAACCTCACTCCAGCCGCTGCTTCCACTGCCGCCACCACCACTGCCTCCATCTTTGTCTCCTCTGCTTGGCTTGGTGTGTCCCTAACAGCTTCCATAGCAGGGCAGATGTTGTAAGTCTTACAATGGCAGTGGCAACAGCTGTCCGGCCCACCAACAGTCTAAAGTAGCATGATTCACCCCCCAGCCTTAAAAGGTTGAGGACCCCTGATATCAAGCTGATATCAAGGATCAAGCTGAAAGTTTCATTGCACTCCAAGGGACTCACTTTTGTGTAGAGATACACAGGACAGGAAATGACATGAAGCCAGTTGCACCAGTGTCTCAAATGCACAAGGGTACAAACAAAAACAACATCCCATATATAGATCCACTTTGCAGCATTATAAAAACAAACAAACAAACAAAACACTTCCAGCTTCATGTGCAAATCCTGAACACATTAAGTCATTTTAAAACATATTTCTACTCTTCTTCTGGAAGTGCAGTAATGTGGCTGACGTGACAGTTGTAAGAAAGAAGATATTGCATGATAAAATGAGAAGGAGCATCTGGTTGATTGTGTTCCTCATAAGGTTCAAAGCTACTTTTTGATCTTAAGCCAGAGGCATGGGGTGCGGTACCAACAGTATGCGGATGACACCCAGGTGTACATCTCAGTCTGTGGGGACCCCAGTGATGCGGTCAAAGTCCTGTCCTGGAGGCCGTTGGGGTCTGGATGGGGGGCAATGCCTGGAGGCCGTTGGGGTTTGGATGGGGGGCAATGGTCTTCAGCTGAATCCTAGCAAGACTGAGTGGCTATGGGTTGGGGGTCCAGGGTTATCCAGAGAGTTACCATCTCTGGTCTTGGATGGGGCAGTTCTGCCCCAGACAGACCCAGTGTACAATTTGGGGGTCTTCTTGGACACATGGCTGCTGCTGGAAGAGCAGGTGGTGGCCGTGGCCAGGAGGGCTTTTGCTCAACTTAGAGTAATTCGCCAGTTGTGCCCACTTATGGACCGGGACTCCCTGTTCATGGTCACTCATGCTCTGGTCACCTCCAGATTAGATTACTGCAATGCAATCTACATGGGGCTGTCCTTGATGACCATTCGGTGGCTACATCTGGTGCAGAATGTGGCTGCCCGGGTGGTGATGAGGTGTGGGCATTAGGCCCGCGCCTCCTCACTACTCCGGGAGCTGCACTGGTTGCCAGTTTGCCTCCGGGTGCAATTCAAGGTGCTGGTTTTGACCTTTAAAGCCCTATATGGCAGTGGGCCAGGTTACCTGAGAGACTGTATCATCCCAAGAGTGTCTGCCCATCCAACCAGAGTGGACCAGAGGGGCTCCCAAGTTGTGCCTTCAGCTACAGGGGCTCACCGCTCTAGCACACGGAGGAGGGCCTTCTCCGTGTCCACTCCAGCCCTATGGAACTTCCTGCCAACAGAATTGAGGCTACAGACAGAATTGCTGCCTTTCAGGAAAGGTTTGAAGACCTGGCTGGCGGGGATGGTGTAGAGCCCTCCTTCTGTGTCTTTGCATTTCCCCCCCCCCCTCCTTCTTAGCTTTTAGTTTAGTTTCAAATGGGGTGGGAGTAATGAGGGTGGATGGATGGGAGGATGATGGTGTTTTAACATGTTTTTATATGTTTTTAATTGTTGTACACCGCCCTGAGTCGGGTTTTTACCTGAGTGGGCGGCATAAAAATTGAAATAAATAAATAAATAAAAAATAAATGAATGGCCAAAGCTATCATGTACTATTTCTTGCAGTACTTTTTCAGTAGTTACTATGTGTCATAAATACATCAACTATACCAGCCTGCATGCAAAACAATTTTTTAAAAGCTTTTAGGTTCCAGGGACAAAATAGTAATTCCACTCTTCTATTCAGGCAGTGTGTATCACACAACAAAGATATCTATTCTTTATTTTTCAAAAGAAACATTAGCCTGTACGGTCATTCTAAAAATGTGCAATTTTAATGTCATCAGTCTTGTTTTAATGTTTTGTGATCATAATGTTTAATTTTTGCTGCTGTTTCGAACTTTAATTACACAGCTAAATTGTACTAATATCCATTAGGTACTTCTTAATTGAAGACACATCGTATGTCTGATTTGGCAATACTAATTGGTGTAATTAAATTATAATATACATCAGTAGGCTAATTTTAAAAAAGTTTTTTTCTAAAAAGTCAAGAGAAGAAAGATTGGGAAACTTTATAGTCTCCAAATTGTTATCTAATAATTCCAAATGCAAAATATGTTTTGTTTTAACTGAAGCTTCAGATCTAGTGGAAGTGAATTGGTTATTAGATTTATTAGGCTTGTGCTGAGAAGGCTCTGGGGCATCTAAACCTTTATCTGAAGAGATAAAGCTGACAACACACAACAATTTTTGCAGAAAAGACCACAACCCAGGCCCAGGAGAGTGATAACTGAATTCATTGCATTGAGATAGGTGAATATTTCCCAATGTCCATCCCAATGTTGGGATGTAAAATCCTGCAGTAGGTAGCCTACCTGGGCTAGAATGGGCAGGGGTACTCCTATGAGCTAGTAATGCATCAATAGCATACCATCTTCATGTACCAGTAAAGCGCCCCTGCCATCCTGGTGGTGTTGCAGGTAGGCTCTGCTTCTGCAAACTGGGCAAAGAGATCTTTCATCCCTGAAACTGAGATAAATAGTGGACCCCAGACCCATCTGATTCATCTTCTTGTTTCATCTTCCTTTGTAGACCTTTTTCTTGGATCCCACTGCAGTTTGAAAGGCCAGAAAATATGCTGTCATAAACAAAGACTGACACACTCTGCTGAAGAAGAAGAATGGGCAAGGTTTCTCCTGCCAGGGACCCATGGGGTAGTTTTCTCCTACCCAGCTAAAGTCCACCTGACTAACAAAGGCAATTGATGCCAAATGGGTCTGTATCCCCTGGGAACAAGGCTCTGAGCCCAGAGGGAACAACAACTATTCTAACACAGTTGTTAGCAGGGAGACAATGTATTTCTCCTGCTTGAGGAAGGGCAAGAAATAAACCAAAGCAGCACTATATGCCTTAAAGGTTGGAGTGGCAGCTGAGTTCTATATTCTCTAGTTATTCATTGTTTCCAAGGCTCCAGAGCTCTTCTAGGAATGGGTATTCATTTGGTGCCACCTGATGGTATCTGTCTTCCTGGAAATGAGATAGGGCACTTAAATGATGTTGTCGATTTCTGGAAGAAGCTTGGCTGAGAAGTTATGTTGGCAGACAAATAAATGTGGACCAGGGAACATTGCTAAACTTTAAAAGATTATTTGAATAAATCAATGTTTCAACACTGGCTCCTTATGCATCCAAAACCAGGCATGGGGTCCAAACTTCCACTTAATAGTAACAAACAGTAGGACAAGTCTATCCCAACTATCTTAATTCCCAGTTCAGTGTGTGCACTATTAAATATGACTACATCTGGATCCAATCCATCAGCCAAATCAAAGCAGAAATTTCTGTGGAGCAATTTCTGAGATACAGACAAATAGGAATGTTGTTTATTCACCATAATATAGGCAATTTGCCTTCCTGACATAGATAGCAGAAATTATCAAGAGGCAGAATTTCTAATTTAACTAACCTGTATCAAACATTTCACTTACAATTATAAAAGGCTGTTGTGTCTTCACCCTCTCAAGATAAATTGCATTTATTTCTGAATTTCCCCTGAATAGATTATTTCAAAGATAAGATGAATATACGGAGGCACTAGCATCTCTTCCAGAACAGTTAATGAATACACTATTTCAGCCTTTCTCAACTTAGTTGCTGCCAGGCTGGGAAAGGCTTCATGAGGGACATTAAACAAAGGTTTGGACCGCAGCTTTCATCATCCCATGAAACTGCAGAGCATGGTTGGGGGCTTTGAGTTCAGCATCACCTTTCAACTTTCCTTTTCAGAGGAGTAACAAATTCCAAATCAAATCTAGCTATTGTTTGCCACATATTTGCAAATTGTCCCTGGAACTGCCAGATAGTACTGAGAAATACTCACCTAAAAGAGATTAGACACTTTCATAAATTACCTTTTCCTTTGCAACTAAGTTATATTGAAACAAAAGCTGCTGAGTTTTAAGGCTGAGAAAAATCATGATATTTATATCATGTCGTAACACCTACACACTTCTATAGAAACAAAATGTGATTTATGCCTGTGTAACTATGCAGGCACACAACAGTCTGCCCCTCCATTGCCTTAAGACATTATAGGACTCTTTCCTGCCCAGGATTTTCTAGGCTGAGAATACATGGAAGTGGTTTATTATTCCCTTTTTAGGGAAATAGCCTAAGAATATGCAACTTGCCCAATACCACACAAGCTAGTTCTTTCTGGAGGCACAGTGGGTAACCTCTCACTCTGCAGCCATATACTTAGCTCACGGAGCTATATGTAAAATAGCTAATGTGGGTTTCCCACTCCTTTATATCAGTTAGGTGGCCTGTAATGAATGCTGCCCAACAGAACTTCAGCCTGCCCAAATGTCCAATTAGAAATCTTTCACCAGCCAACAAAGTTTGACATGAAGAAAAACTCCTTCTCTATTGACCAAGTCAGTAAGAAATCCTCAGTGGCATCATCTCAGTGGCCCTAGTGTACTGGAGCAGCTTCTTCTTGCCACTGGCCCATGGACAGCTGCTCCAGCAACAACTGGGTAGGCCCAGCTAAGTCTGTTCCTCCTTTCTTTGAACATGCAGTTAAAATAAGATTAAATTTATGGGGATTTGATGCCAGCACCAATCTGTCAACTCATTGCTATATTTGTTGGTGATGGATTTAAGAGCCCTGGTGGTGCAGTGGTTAAACTGCTGTACTACAACGAAAAGGTTGTGAGTATCCTGACTCAACATTCCATCCTTCTGAAGTCAGTAAAATGATTACTTAGCATGTTGGGGGCAAAATGCTAATTACTTGTAAACCGCCCAGGGAGTGCACTAAGCACTGTTGGATGGTACATAAGTGTGATTGCTTTGCTTTTAAAAAATAGTGATTCAAGTCATTTCTAAAGTAACATGTGAAGGCTCTACACTCTTGTGCAAGAGATGCAGAACATTGCAGGCGCACCCCCAAAGAAAGAATCAGACACCGGTATATGGATAAAGGCATTGGGCCACTTTTATTGAATAATGCCCTAGTCCGAATTATAACTTTCAATTGGTGTATTCATCCAATTGTAATTCTTTAAGGCAAGCAGGCCGCAGTAACACTGGTAAGGTTCCTCCCAAAATTGCCAATGGTAATTGGCTACAATGTATCCATTTGTATCAATTTGTTTGTTGATACAAACAAATTGTTGACCGGAGTCAATAAACTATCTACTGACCCCACCCTATGATGTGTATCCGTCAAATCACGGGGTGATGCATGCTGAAAAGCTCCTGCCACCACCCCTTGCCTGGTTCGTCGTTGACCGGTCAAAGCTATTACACCTGTACCTGTCTAAGTGTTGGCCAGTCAATTGCGAACCTGCCGGATACCTCTGGGTCATAAATCTTTACCTTACCAATGCTACCCGCCACACGGGGAGGCGTCCATGATGACTCACCGCCCCCCCCAGACCGCCAGCTCGTTCGCCAGGCCTGCTTGCAACACACCCAGAAAGAGGTACATACCTCCAGCGGACAGGTGGACCCCTTCTCCTGCCTACCAGCAAAATTTTTGTAAGCCTATCCTCAGGTGTCCAATGGCTGTCTCCCAGCCATGCTCAGCAAGGGACCGAGCAACAGCCCTGTCCACTGACTGCCGGAACAGTCCGAACCACGGAGATCCATGTCTCCTCTAAATTGGTGTCTCGGCACGATGTTAGACCATAGCGACCGTGTGTAAGCCATACATGATATAAAACGCCAGGTCACAGCCCCTCGACAGTTTAGGAACAGCAGTGATCCGTATAAGATCGCCGCCGCCGAGGTGCCTATTAAGAACATCGGGTGGTCCAGCATCCCCGACGGACATTAGGAATGGCCACAGTTCCCGCCCCTTGTGCCGCGCATACCATACCATCGCATACGTGCAGATGCACACAGCCCAAGTCGGGGTCCACTCTCTGTCGCCGCAGCATATACTGCTGCCCAGTGTACATAGTTGCGGCCCACCAGCCCCACTGCCACCGGTGTGCAGAGACACAAAAGAGGAGAGAGGTGAAGAACATAACTAGGTACTCATACAGTGAGGGGACGTACATATAAGAAATTACACGTACACATATATCCACCTCCGAATACCCCAAACATAGCCGCGATCAACGCGAGGCCTATCCTAAATAAATGGGTGCCAAAACAGGCCCCAAACCGCGAAGCGCGGCACCGGTCACCCTCAGTAACTTTACTTTGGTAAGGGTAGACCTATCCTGGTGGCAGAAAAACTGGCTGGGGCGCACAGCAGGCACTGCTGAAAATTCATGTAGGGCACCAACTGGACAGATGTCTCCAATAAAACTTCGTAGCAGTCAGAATCCACTGCCTACGCCGTGCTGAACAACCTTTGAGGACCGTATCCCCAATTGAGCCCACTCAAGTGTGACAGAGACATCGTCGAGTTCCAGTGCATTACGAGATGCATCCGCCTTACACAGATGGTACCAACTCTGGCACCCACTCACTGATGAGGAGCGCTCCAAAAAGGCTACAGTGGTAGCTGCGTGACCAAGAGCCACTTCACACCTATCCGAACATAAGTAATGCCAGCCTCGTGCAAGGTGGGTCAGAAACTCTGGTGAACTGGGGTGACGCGTGTCCGGGTGGCGGACACGTTCACATGTCCACCCCTCCAAGACACGACACATACGGGAGTAACTCACGCAGTCATTGAAACCCCCCACGTTGGCCATAAATGCCAGTGCCAAAAGCCTGAAGGCTATAGTACGGGGGGCCAAACCCTGACTGCGAAGATAAACATGCATTGTAAAACCTGGTCCACTGATATTGACCACACTTGAGGTAACTGTAGTTACTCGCAAAAAATTCGAAATCGCATGAAAGCATGTTGATACGCCTTACGCGTGCGAGGTGCCAATGACATGCCCAGTTCACCTCTCCTCGCCAAACGTCCCAATATTGGCCGGGAGTGGCGAGTGGAATTCATCTGCTTCCAGAGTAAGGCACGGAACGGGGGGATCTGCAGGCGGGATAAAGCAGCAGCAATGTCGTTATTAATACCTGGAACATGTCTGGCCCTGAACAACACATTTAGGCATAGGCTTCTCAAAAAGAATAGACAAACTAATGTCATGACCCTGGGGGATTTGCATGTCTGGGTGTTGACAATGTGCACCACTGCTGCATTATCACAACAAAAAATGGACCACTGAGTAGGCCCACTCATTGCCCCATAGCATCAGTGCTCCCCAAATTAGGGGAAAACTCAAGGAAGGTAAGATCGCGGAGGCAATCCGTGCCAAGCCATGCGTGCTGCCATTGGCCGTAAGTCCACCTACCCTCAGAGTAAACCCCCATAAGTCAGGGAGCCGGAGGCATCCGACCATACTTGAAATCTAGGGCAGACCATAAGGTCAGATCTCCAGGAAGGGACCCCGTTAAAACCCAGGAGTAATTTGAGCCAGACCGGAAGGTCCACCCGTATGCCCCTGATCAGCCGGACCCTGTGTTGATGTTTTAACAGGCCAACCATGGCGTCACACAGGCGCCTGGCCAATGCTCTGCCGGGTGGAACCACCCTGCAGGCAAAATTAAGGTGGCCATGAAGTAACTGCAGCTCACAAGGGAACACTTTATGTTTGACAATCAATGCCAAAATCGCCGCGGAGATCCGAGCCACCTTATTCATGGTTAACCCGGATGCCTGTGCGACAGAGTCAATTTAGAAATGTGAGCTTAGTAGCTGGGCCCTCGGTCTTTTCAGGCGCCAAGGGGACACCCAGTTCCCACCTGAGTGTCTGAAATGTAGTGAGGAGACGCGTGCACGTGTCCGAGCCCCGTTCACCCCCGAACCAAAAGTCGTCGAGGTAATGGGCTAGAGACCGAGACCCCGACCTGCGAGCAAAGGTCCACTGAATGAAAGTACCTAATTGTTCGAATGCCAAACATGAAATAACTCAGTCAGAAGGGGTTGGCCTTATCTAAGTAAAATTCCCCTTGGAACCTAAAAAACCCAATAGCTCAAAATCCATTGGGTGGACTGGCGGTAATCGGAAAGCCGAGTGCATATCACACTGTGCCAGGAAAGCACCGGGACTGCATGAGCGTACCACCCATAGGGGCTGAACAAACTACGTCTACCTAACTGAACAAGGTCATCGGGAACGGCATCCCTGACCGGAGAACCCACAGGGTAAGCTAAATGGAGGATTAAACGACATTCACCCTGGTTCTACCTCGGTACTGGTCTCATAGGGGAGACTTTCAAATTAGGAAAGGTGGTTCCAAGAAGGGGCCCGCTACTCTCCTAGCCTCAACCCCCTTAGCTGTGCTCTGTGGAGCATCCTCTTCGTTACCTTTCAAGGGAACTGGATTAGTAGCATATTGGGGCCCCTAACACCCCCGAATGGAATACAAAAACCCCATTGGAAACCCTCCAGCAGTTACCCCGCATCATCCCTTCTTGGATGAGCTGAGTGCCATCGCTCCAGCATGAGTACACTAATTGGGGAGGGGGGGCTTTGACAAGGCTAGTTCCTTCAGACGGGGCTCTGATCGCCTCCTATGCACCCCTACCTCTGCCCCGTAACCCACAAACCCGCGGGCACGCGGAGGCGGCGTAGGGGCCAGCGCAAAAAAGGGGGCACCCCAGTCGGTAACGACACTGGTGCTTATTACACACGTCGCTAGCTGAGCAGGTCAAACACAGCAGGCGGGCTGGAACCCCCTGCCCTACCAGTTAGTGTGGAGCCTGTGTCTGAGCAGCCCACTGCACAGCATGACCACAATGGTACCTATCACCAGGCGCCAGTCATGTGGGAGTCATGCACACGAGCACAATTGCTGACAGGGCTCATCCCACCTCCTCTCAGGGTGTAGGGCCACCCTCATCCAAATTCCTCATTGTAAGCCAACTGCGACGGGCTCATCAAATCAACCATCGCCCTGTAAATATTATCAAAGGATTGAACCATCGGGATGGCCCAATCAGGCCGGGCCCTGAGGCATACCACCATATATATAAGGTATGCCGGCAACCAGTTAGTCCAGGTGCGCGGTGGCTTACGACGACGGGACAGCTCTTTGTCTCTGTTGTCCTGTCCCTCTCTCTCCTCCTCAGTGGGCTCACAGTTCAATAGGGAGAATATCCATGTATCCCCCTCCAGATCTTATCCCTCGTGACCTGCGACAAATGATCACCCAGGGGCAAGGAATAACCATCCATTGGCAAAGCCATCGACGGCACATTCTGTATAAAGGGCATACGCAGCAGGACCTGGACAGCCCCTGCGATACTCGGCACTGCCCCAGGGGCGGACACCCCTGCCCTTAACGAGGGACCATTTAGCAACCATGGGATACTGGGATAAGATGGTAACTGATGCCCGCTCGCATCAACTTGACGAGGCCAGGGCCACTGAACCCCACCACCGTAATTGGGCTGTGGTGTTGGTGCACTTAAATTGAACCTGATACTCACTAGGTGCACCCCCATGAGCCGCCCCCACTGGGGGTTCCGGCCCACGGCGGGCGTAGGAGCTCGCGACCGGAATCGAGCTCTGGGATCACCCCCACTGCTCCCAGCCTGGACATCAGGTAGAACGGGGAGCTGTGAGAGACCAGCTGGGCCGGCCGGACCGTCTCATGCAGCTTGACCCAGTTGGCCGCCCGCTGAAGTATAGCGGCCGGCAAGGTAGCCTGGTCAATGAAGGGGCCCCTGTTGAAAAAAGAGAAGTGCCCCCCGCTCCCCGGGAGGCTGTGCAATGCCCAAGGATGCTTCCAGCACTGCTAAATGTGCTGACAGAACATCCACTGCCACAGAGCCCCTAACATAAGGCGGGCCGGGTGGGCCAGACGGCCCACTAGGCAGCTAGAAAGGTAACCCAAAATGGCGAGCCAGGGCCATAACAGGGCCATGCCCAAAACTCCGGCCCATGAGGGGCCGGAGGGGGAACGGGTTGTATGCCCACACCAGGCCCTCCCACGCTGCCCTGACCCATGGCCGGTAACAGCGGGCCGGGGGCCGAAGCCCCTGAGGGGCCGGCCTGTAAGCTGGCCAGCCACCGAGCTGAAGCCCGGCTGCCAAGTGCCAGCCTGAATCACCCCACCGGTATCGGTGGGCAAGGCTGGGTTAGTGCCCTGCCACGGGGGCGCAGCCCTGGTCCTCCTACCTGATGGCTGCCCCCCGTACCTGCGCAGGGCCCGAAAAAATCCTCCCCTGTGGCCGCAGTTACATCGCCGGGGCCTTCCGTTTGGGAGGCATATCTTCGAAGAAAGAGCAGGATCCCTTTCCAGGGATCGAAAACCTAGCGCCAAAAGCACAGAGCAGCCAGCAAGCTAAAGGCTTTGTGCTAATCCTCCCTTCCCAGCCGGGAAGGAGCAAGGGCTAAACAGCCGAAGACTACGGACAAACAGCAACGGAGAAAACTTCTCCTCTCCATCGCTCTTTCTAAAATGTCTGAGTCCAGGTGGGGGGGGGGGGGGCGCAAAGAGCTCGGTGGCCATTTTGGCACGCGCTTTCAATCTTCCTGTTGCTAAAGATTAGAATTCTGCCAGGCAGAACAAAATTTGGATTTGGTGCATATTTTTATGGATGAGGCATAAAGAAAGACCATCTAATTCACAGCCAGTAGGAAAGGTCAAAAGTGAGCAATCCTACTGCAATAATATTAAGGAACATTTTCTTGCAGCTTTCCAGCTTATTTGAATTTTTTGATGGGCATAAACAGCTTTTGTAGCTTTACTGAAACAGTTGAACTTTTCAGGAGCACACAACTTTATCTCAGTCATAAGCAGATGTTTTGGACACAGAACATTATAAGTTCACTTTATCAGCTCATATTTTTGTGTCCTTAACAATGACCAAGAATGAAGAAGTACTACCACTTATTTTCTTCACAGATAAATCAGAGATACATGTACCTTGATTGGTACTCTCTCTGCAACCAAGCTCAATCAATACTATTAAGACTGACTGTGGTTTTACATCATAAGCAATTTGGCCCAGTTCTAATACCAATGTGTATCGCATTTAAATGGGGTGGTGTTAGATATAGCCTTAAAGACCAACAAATTACATCTGAAGTTCAATTTAGTAAGGATAAACAACTTACTCTGGGATAGTATGCAGAAATCAACACTAAAATATACACAACAGGGCATAGACTATGTAAATATACGTTAAATCATTTCTGACTGGGCAGCATAAAATTTTTCGTTATAAGGTGCCTGATCACATTTGGAGATATATATACATATATAAATTTTGCATATAACACTGAACATTTTAAAAAGGAGACTTCTCATTGTTACCTAAATTCAAAGTGCATTTATTTAATCCTGTCAGTGCTCATTTTTAACAGAGCATTTGAAAAGGAGCAAGATTTAAACCCTTTCCCACTCAGCACAAATCAGCGGATAAAGGAAGACTTTCAATAATAGTTTTTCATTTTGAGTTTCAGCAGTCCATTAAGTTTTGATATTACAAGACTATTAGTTTTATATTCTTGCACCTAAAATGTTGATGGGTTCTGACAGCTGTCACTATGAAACTGAAAGCGACGAAGCTTTCAAGTTGAATAAAATATGATTGTATTGAGTAAGGATCAAAATTTATTTCACTCTGTAAATTCCATGCATGGAAATACAGAGTGGAAATGAGTCGCTAAAAAACTGAGCATTGAAATCTGTGATTTTAAATATATTTACAAGGAAACAAGTTTCACTAAACATAGCAAGCCATATTTTTTCATATTTTTTAAAAGCCAAATAACCTCCAAGATAGAACCCCAGTCCATCAGCAATTATTGTATGACTAAAATGGTTGCTAGGAATGAAATCTTGTTTTTAAAAGGTCATATGATAGCCTTTTTAAATACCTTAATACCATGATGGTGAACCTTGGCACTCCAGATGTTCCTGGACTTTAATTTCCAGAAGCCCATGCCCCTATGAATCCACATGAATGGGTTTACTGCAATTCATCCGGCCTGCACCACCCTTGTTGCTTCCGTATGTTCGTGTTTTACTTCTGCTTCTGGGAGCAATGAGGGCGGCGTGGGCCAGATGAATCGCAGTAAACCCATTCATGTGGTTTCATGGGGGCTTGGAAATTGAAGTCCAGGAACATCTGGAGTGCCAAGGTTCACCATCACGTCCTTAATATTTCATCTTTTTAATGGCACAAATGCCCCAAAGTAAAAGCCTACTCATCACCATTAAATCTGGTTCTTCTTCTTCTTCTGTGTTCAGGTAAGACATTAAACTGCCAAAATGAAGCCACCTTTGGTGAATTCATTCCATAGTTCCTTTCACCTGACCAAGTGTGATAAAGATTAGCTGGCACAACTAAGTTGCCATTGCCTGGGGTATACCCAATTGTGTTTCAAAAATACCACAAACTTCAAGGAGGCTCTTTCTGTGTACCCCATTAAATCTGATTTTAAAAATAAGACATTTTGCTTAAGAATAGCTTTATAGTCATAAGTTTTGATTATTGTTTTTCTCTTGTCAGAGGACTATGAGGTGATTTTGTTCACCTTCATAATTTCCACACAGAGATTCATCCTTAGGATGACTTTTAATACTTAAAAGAGGAATGTAGACCCAATGATAGAATGTTAAAGATTTTTGCATACGAAGGAGTTGAATACAGAACAGCTGAAAAATATCTAATACTGTCAGTAACCCCTAAGAGCCTATGGAAAATTTCTTTTACCCACTACTATACTCCGAGCGAATATCAAAAATGGAAATTAGATTTAAATGAGACATAACTTTATTACAGACAAGCAAAAGGAGCATTAACTTTGATTTATTCTCCTATTTTTCCACTCACCCAGAGAAAGAATATGCTTCTTCAGGCAATTCACTCATTTTAAAATATTCCTCAGAGCTAGAAAAAAAAAAGAATATTGCCCCTTTACTATGTCGTATCAAGCCTAGTAGTTTAAGTAGTACATTTTTACTATGGTTGAACTACCTAAACTCACTGATGTGAGTCTGTACCGAGTAGTCTGGAGCGATAAAGAGGGATGTGCACAGTTAAAATGTTCATATTTCTTTAATTTTGGCTTATTTCAAGGGATGTACCTTATATTTACACATACCAGTCCTTTACTTTACACAAAAGGGAAAGTATATTTAGTGTTTCCCACTCATTCATCCCCGCCCCCCGCTTATTTCACTAAAAGTACATGAAAATTAAGTCTGGATTTTCAGTCATCAGATATCTGTACATGTGAAGTACTTTCAACTGTTTCATAGGAAACCGGGACACAATATATTTAGCAAATCAGAAAAGAGGTTGTCTGCTTCTTAACTATCAGGGCAATAGAAGGTTGGGAATAGATAGAAACCCCTTCTGCTGCCATAAATTCCCTTGTGATGAGAAAACCTCATCAGCAGTGGCCTGTCAGCTAAGGTACAGCCACCAAAAATGTGGACAGAGAAGAGGTGAGTGAGGAAAAAGCCAAGCTATGCTAGATCTAATCCTTCTTCAAACCAGGAAGACAGGCATTATGTGCATACAAAAACTGGTCATGATCTTCTTCTTCTTCTTCTTCATTGTCATCAATCCAATAATAATAAATTGGATTTATAGCCTATGCTTCTTCACAAAAACTTAGATAGCTAACAGTGTATCAAGCCCATGAAAAGAAATTGAACTTTGTGTTCTAATATGCCACATCACATACTGGGATCTCTAACTGTTATTCCTTTCTGTTCTGTACAAAAATAATGTTCCTGCCACAGCTTCCCTTCTGCTATCTTTACACCTCTCTGACTTGGTTGACTGCTTTCCTCATCTTTCATTGTTGCATTAGTTACCTCTTTTCCATAATGCAGACCCCCCCTCCCAAAAAAAACCTGCCTTCTCCTTTTCCATCATGCACCCCCCCCCCAAAAAAAAAACAAAAAAACACCTGCCTTCTCCTCTGAATTCACCTAGGACTGTGAAATTTTTAGTACTGATTGTCATGGGATTAATCATGCAAGTAGATAACAGTCATAAAAGTAACTATCACCAAAAGAAAGAGGCATACTCAATGAGCAGAATAGCTTTCTATCCATTCTCCATATGCTTTCTGTTGGCTTCAATGGACTCACCCATCAAAAATCTGTAAATATACATTTTAAATAATGATTTGATTAGGCATTATGGTTTGATTGTGGTGACATTTTCTGTTTAAACTGTATATTGAATGTTGCCCTAGTTGAATTTGAAACATTAGTAAGCTAGAAGTATTTTAAATGGGGGGAGCCCTTATATCTGGTTAAGTAAATTGTTTGTATCAGAGGAAGTGTGTATTCTAATAAAATTATTCATGCTATACAGTATATCCCTTTAATCTGATAGGTTTGTAGGAATAAGTCCATTCCTCTAGGGTTTCTTGGGAAATTCTGTCAATATTTAATACAGTACATTCCATTATGCTATCATCTATTTCCCCAGTAAAATTAATCAACAGAGATATATTGCTTTCAGAAGGCAAAAGCAGCAGGTAAATAGGTTATTGCCCAGTAGAATTGTTATAACACAAATGTTCATGGCCTCATTGAATTTGGGAACAAAGTTTTGTTTACTCTTAATTATGCCCCATGCTATTTACATTCAGCAGGCCATAACTGTAATTGCATCTAATTAATTAATGCAGTTAGAAGAATATTTCATTTTGATAGCTTTGTGTGTTCACTACTTTAGATTAGACTGACTGTTCCATGGCCGGAGGAATTGTTATACAGTATTATGGAAGAGAAAACATCAATTAATAGCTATTTTATTAAACTATTTCTTATGCTGTGAAAATCACAATATGACAACTATGAACTATGAAAAATCTAACTTTATTTTCTTTTATCTTTGAAGAATCTAACATATAATATTCAGAAATTTACTTATAAAGATATGCCTATGCCACTCTCTTTGTAATAATGTTAATGAAAAGCTAAGCATTACTGGGACCTGAGAACTACACATTGTCTGGCTCCGGATCTGATAATGTCACTACAATAGCTCCATTTACATCCAGCAAGCAAAAATAAATAAATAAATAAATAAATAAATAAATAAATAAATAAATTACCAAATCTAAATACTAAAATATATGAGGCTTTTTATTTTTTTAAAAAACTTATTTTTGATTGTACCTCAAAACACATGCACCCTGGCTAAAAGGAGGGAATCCCAGAGATAATGTAAATGCAGCTTCAAATGTTGTCTATCCCTCTTCCTTCCCATGTTAACTGGTATCTGGCTTTGGTGATATGGCCTCAAGGATCTTTCATCCAACCACCATGATATCCATTGCATTGTGAAGTTGACCTGAGAAATGTTTCTCCACATACCTCTAAAATTCACCATCAGCCCTTTGAAAGATTGTTTCTCAGATTGCATGTACAGCAGGAGCTGGAGTGAGAGAGTGAACTCTTGCTGTCATGTTCACTGAGTGAGTAGGAGGTAAGGCATTTAGGCGAGACAGACAGACAGGGACTGACTGGCTGGCTGGCTGACCTGGGAGGGAAGAGGAATGCTTGGTGGTTCAAGAGTGGTGCTTGTGGACTATTTAAGGCCTGCCCCAAATTGGGGCTATCCTTCTTTCAGTGGTGTTTTGGACACACACACACACACCCATCTGCCCTGGAGTATAGAATGCTTAGGGACAGCAGTGGCTCAAGTGGCTAAAAGATGCTGACTGGGAGGTGGCAGGTCAGCAGTTTGACACCTGAATACTGCAGGATGGAATGAGCTCCCGTCTTTGTGCCAGCTCCTGCCAACCTAGCAGTTCAAAAGCAAGAAATTGCAAGTATATAAATCGGGACCACTTTGATGGGAAAGTAAACAGTGTTTACTTGGCTTTCGAGCATGGGTGACCTTTACCTTTACAGAATGCTTAGTGGGTCACCAACTGGGGCCAGATAGGAATTTTTAGCCTAGTTTCCTGATTAACACTTGAACAGTGGCTGGGCAGTTTTTTGCCTATCCTACACTAAATCCACAGGGAATTATGGGCTATTTATGGTGGATTCAGTTAAATAGGTCATATTTAGCTGGTGGGTAGTACTTGGTTAGTGTAGTAGTAGTGAATTTATCTGGGTGTCATTGGACGAGGTAGCAACTGTGTGCCAGGCATGATTCGGGTGAATCAGTTGGACATGCAGTGGACATCATGAGCCAGGTCTGCAGTATGTCCAACGTCTGTTCACATGACTAGAATTTGAAACACCCACAGAGATGTCTTCCTAACTCAGCTGTCTTCAGTAGCTAGCAAGGCACAGCAGAGTACTAATCAGTACTACTGCAAGCACTAATAGTGGGTATCAGTGAGAGGAGGCTTTATAGCATTATGAGATTGTCATTTGCAGCTAACTTGATTGTAAAGATTCTTTTTCCACTTCTAGAACTTGAGGCAAGCTCCTGCCCCTTCTTCAGTTTGTTTGTTCTTCCATTGTCTTGTTGATAATTCTTCTTCCTCCTCTAACCAAATTATTCCTGATTTCCCCCCTTGTTGTGTCTGGCCCTTATAAGCAATAGTCCAGACAATGATGAACAGAGCAACAACAGGAGTTTATTTAACAGTATTTCAGGTTACGCTTACAAGGTGCTTCAGACATAATACGAATCCCATGAAATCAGTCTCTCCGGAATCTGCCATCGAAGAGGCAATGCCTAAGCTACACTAGGAGAAGACCCAGGCTTAGCACATTACTGGCTACCTGTATGGAGTGGGTAGTATAGATCCAGTCCAGCCCCTCCCTTGTTTACCCATGGGGCTTATATAGTGTCTCCCCGGTGGTGGCTCCTTGATACAAAGTAGTGACACACCAGATGATCATAACCAACCAATCATAACACGATATACAAGTATTAACCAATGAGGAACTGGATCCCAAACTGTAACCAATGACAGAACTCTGATTAGCATAATGCAAGCGCGGCGCCAAAATGGCCGCCGCGCCCTTTGCGGGCCCCCCCCCACAGGACAGAGAATCCGGGTAGTTAGGGGCGTGGCCACCGCCTTGATAAAAGGGGTGGCCACGAGGCAGCCGTGCTGCCATTTTGCCTCAGCGACGGAGCGGAGAAGTTTTTCCCCCTGCGTCTCCGTCGCTCGTTGGTGCTACCGGGAAGCCTTTTAGTTCCGTTTACTAGCTAGCTTCCCTTTCTGCTGCGGTGAGATGCCTTCCAAAAAGAAGGCTGCTGCGAATGCAGCTCGGGTGGTTCGGAGGCGTAATCCGGGTCGGAGGACCGCGGTGCCGCCTCCCCAGCAGCCACCTTTGCCATCCCCGGCCGGGGCTGGTGGCATGGGGGCTATCGCCCCTTGGCCCGATCAAAGTGCGGGCGCGGAGGGAGTTCCGGCCCGCGGCCCGCGAGCGGTGGGCACCGCTCATCCTCCTGCTCAATCGGTTGGGCCTATTCCTGTTGGGCCGCAGCCTCTCCCGGGGCCCTCTAGCCTTGGGGGGTGGCCCGGCTCCCTGCCTTGGCAGGTTAATCCACCAGCCCTCCCGGGCTTCGGCGGTAGTCAATGGCAATATACGGCCCCTGGGGTGCAGGGACCTGTCCCCATGCAAGGATCAGGTGGGCCGGCCGGCTCTTTACCCATGGTTAATGTGGACTCCTTACTGGCACGTATTGCGGCCCTCGAGGCGTCTTTGGCCCGGGCCAGTCAGGCAGGTGCCCCTTTTGGGGTACCTTTGGAGGCGCTAACGGCAGCAGGACAACAGCCGGCGGGGAGGGTTGAGCTGCTGCAGGCGGGTGGCGCGGCTACGGCCATTGCCTCGCAGCTCCCCAGCCAGCAACCTGGTGCGGGTCAAGCCCCGGTGATGAGCTCTACATCGGTCGTGAGCTCCGACGCCCCCAGTGGGCCAGAACCCCCGGTGGGGGCGGCCCACGGGGGTGCAGCATGTGAGTATACGGTGCAAACGAGTACATCTACACATATTCCCAATATAGGGGGGGCCTTTCAGTGGCCTTGGCCTCGCTCGGGTGGTGCGGGGACTACCCCTCTGGTGTCCCACCCGGCGACAACGACTGCCACCATGCCCACGGGGGTGGGCCTAGGCTCTTACACTGCTGGCAATGTCTTGGGGGTGGCAGGGTTAGCTCCGGCTCCCTTTACCAGGCCTGTTGTCCCCTTTTCGGCTTTGCCGACGGCAGGGTATTCCTTGCCACTGGGCGATCACTTGGCACAGGCTACCAGAGAAAAGATTTGGAGGGGGGAGTATGTAGATATCTTCTCACTCCTGAACAGAGAGCCCACCAAGGAAGAAAGGGAGGGTCAGGATGAGAAGGACAAGGAGCAGGCACGCCGCCGTAAGCCGCCGCGTACCTGGGCTAACTGGCTCCCCGCTTATTTGATATATATGGCGGTATATTTGAGGGCGCGGCCGGATCTAGCTATTCCCATGGTCCAATATTTGGACAACATATATAGGGCGATGGTAGATTTCCCGGGCCCCTCATGGCTAGCATATGATGAGGAATTCCGTATGAGGATTTCCCTCCATCCCGAGATGAGATGGGATGAGCCCTGCCAGAGACTGTGGCTCTTGTATATGACACCCACACGCCCTGCCCCGGGGGATAGATACCATTGTGGACATGCGGTCCAGCGAGCAGCTCCAGCGCAGGTTACCCGCCAACCGGCGGGGCAGGGGGTTCCAGCCCGCCTGCTGTGCTGGACTTTCTCGTCAAATGGTTCCTGCAATCGAAAGAACTGCAGGTATAAGCATGAGTGTCCCACGTGTTCTGGTCCCCACGCAGCCTCGGCTTGTCCCAAGCCTGGGGGGGCGCGAGGCAGAGGGAGGGGTGGACAGTGGGCTGGCAAGGCTGCCACGGAGGGAACTAGTTCTCCAAAAGGCACCCTCCCCAATTAAGGTGGACATGCTGGAGCGCTGGCTCGCATCGTACCCAAAGGGGGAGGACAGAGAGTATCTCATTCACGGTTTTAAGCAGGGATTTCGTATCCCTTTTATGGGTGTTAGATCACCTCAGGACGCTCCCAACCTGTTATCCCTCAGAGGAAGGGAGGAGGTGGCTGCGGCCAGCATTAAAAAGGAATTAGACGCGGGCAGGGTCGCTGGACCTTTTCCTGCACCCCCTTTTCCCAACCTTAAGGTTTCACCATTGGGTTTGGTTCCCAAAAAGTCCCTAGGTGAGTTTCGCCTTATTCATCATTTGTCCTACCCAGCCGGCAGATCGGTCAACGATGCTATACCTGATGACCTTTGTTCGGTCAGGTATACATCGTTCGACCATGCGCTGCGCATGGTGCGCTCGTGTGGCCCGGGTGCCTTGCTGGCCAAGTGCGACATTAAGTCAGCTTTTCGCCTCTTGCCAGTGCACCCGGGTGACTTTGAATTGCTGGGTTTTAAATTTAAAGGGGAATATTATTTTGATAAGGCCATGCCTTTGGCTGCTCCATATCATGCTCGGCCTTCGAGCGTTTTAGTACTTTCCTAGAGTGGGCTTTTGTCCGCAGGTCAGGGTCCCGGTCTGTAGCCCATTACCTGGATGACTTTTTATTCGGGGGTGAACGGGGCTGGGACACGTGTGCACGTCTCCTCAATACATTTCAGACGCTAATGCAGGAACTTGGTGTCCCTTTAGCGCCCGAAAAGACCGAGGGCCCATCGACCAAGTTAGTGTTCCTGGGGGTTGAGATTGACACAGTAGAGCAGGCTTCTAGGTTGCCGGGCGATAAGGTGTCCAGGATAGTGACCCTTATCTCGGAATTGCTGGCCAAGCGTAAGGCATCCCTGAGGGAACTCCAGGTGCTACATGGGCACCTTAATTTTGCCTGCAGGGTGGTCGCACCGGGCAGGGCTTTTGCCCGGCGCTTATGCGACGCCATGGCAGGGTTATCCAGGCCCCACCACAGAGTTAGGCTCACCCGGGGTATCAGGGCAGACATGTTCGTCTGGTTGCAATTCCTGAGGGAGTTTAACGGGGTCTCATTTTGGAGGTCGGACCTCCTGGCTTCCCCCAATTTCCAGATCCAGTCTGATGCCTCAGGATCCCTGGGTTATGGGATGTACTTCAATGGGAAGTGGGCCTATGGTGGGTGGCCACCGGCATGGGCAGGCACAGGTCGCCTGCGGGATCTCACATACCTGGAATTTTTTCCCATTCTGGGGGCTTTGATGCTATGGGGCGAACAGTGGGCTAATTCGGTAGTGCATTTTTGGTGCGACAATGCTGCTGTGGTACACATTGTCAATGCACAGACTTCTAAATCGCCCAGGGTTATGGATCTAGTGCGCCATTTTGTGCTGCGCTGCCTGCGCCTCAATGTCTTGTTCAGGGCCAGGCATGTCCCAGGGGTTAATAATGATATTGCTGATGCTTTGTCCCGCCTGCAGATCTCCCGGTTCCGCGCCTTGGCCCCGGATGCGGAGGAATTTCCCTCGCCACTCCCGGACGAGATGTGGACTATTGGCAAGGAGAGGTGAACCGGGCGATTGGCCTTTCACTAGCGCCACGCACGCGTAAGGCGTATCAACAAGCACTCAGTTCATATAGGGTTTTTGCCACTCAATTTCACTTGCCAGAGACCTGGCCTATTCCGGTGGACCATGTACTGCGGTTCATGGTCCACCTCCATGCACAGGGCCTTGCACCTCGCACCATAGCATCCAAGCTCTCGGCGTTGGCTTTTATGGCCAAAGTAGGGGGTCATGTGGATACCACCTCTGACTTCCGCGTGAGACACGTTTTGGAGGGGTGGGTGCGCGAGCGCGGGCGTTGCCCGGACGACCGGCACCCTATTTCCCCAGGGGTTCTTACCCAGTTGGCCCGGGGCTGGCCAGGCCTCTGTTTTGATCATTATGAGGCAGCCCTTTTTCATGCAGCCACAACGGTGGCATTTTTTGGAGCGCTCCGCGTCAGCGAACTCGTGATGCTGTCTAAGGCGGATGCAAGTGGTAGGGCACTGGAACTCGGAGATGTCTACGTTGCCAAAGACTGGGCCCAGTTGAGGATTCGCTCCTCAAAAACAGATCAGCACGGCGTAGGCAGTGGAGTAAGACTGCTACGGTGTTCTTTGGCAGACATCTGTCCGGTTGGTGCCCTACAGGAGTACCTGGCACTGCGTGGCTGGCACCACGGCCCGTTTTTCTGTCACCAAGATGGGTCTCCCCTTACTAAATTTCAGTTTTGGAAGGTGACAGCCATAGCCCTCACCAGGGTGGGTTTTTCAGGTGCCCGTTATGGCACACATTCGTTCCGTATTGGTGCAGCCTCTACAGCAGCTGCTTTTGGGTACTCGGGGGCTGACATACGCAGCATGGGGAGGTGGGGCTCACAGTGTTTTCAGTTTTATGTGCGCCCACTCCCGCCATGAGTACCAATTCAGTCACCTTACCTTCCTTTTTTCTCAATTTTATTGCAGACCCTGGGTGTCGTATTACACCGGTGACAGTATGGCTGGTGGGCCACAGCTATGTGCACAGGGCAGCGCGTTACGCTGCGGCGACAGAGTGGGGACCCCGACTGGGACTGGGTGACCACGCCAGTCTCGCATGGCATGGTAAGCCTGGGATGTTATGGCAGGAGCTGAGGCCTTTCCTTTTTTCTGGCCTGGGGGCTGACCCGCCTGACATTCTAATTATCCACCTGGGGGGCAATGATTTGGGCCAGGTCACCGGCTTATCGCTCAAGCATGCGATTTGCGAGGAACTCGCCTACTTGCACTATGTCTGGCCTGCCACAACCCTGGTTTGGTCGGACATTGTTCCGCGCCACTCTTACAGAGGGGGCGTTAACCTCCTTGCGCTTGACCGCGCGAGGCGCGCGGTCAACAAGGCGGTGGCGCGGTTTCTTACCACCAGGGCTTGGGGGCGGGTTAGTCATCACCCCGATATTAGTCTGCAAAATTATGACCTCTATGCAGGGGATGGGGTCCATCTGTCGCGAGGAGGTATGGACCTCCTGTTGGGTGACTGGCGAGCAGGCCTGTTGACCGAGCTGACGGTCTGGGGGGGGGGCGTCAGGTCTTCTGTGAAGCCCCTCCGTGTGGCGGGTAGCACTGGTAAGGTAAACAGTATGACCCACAAGTATCCGGCAGGTTCGCAATTGACTGGACAACACTAGACAGGAATAAATTAGTTAAACGTTGTCCGGTCAACGACGAACCAGGCGATGGGGTGATGGTGATTGCTAACCAGCATGCATCACCCCTGTGATTTCACGGATACGCGTCAGAGGGTGGGGTCATGAGTTAGTTATTGACTACGGTCAACAATTTGTTTGTTGTTGACAAACAAATTGATACAAATTGATACATTGTAACCAATTGCCGTTGGCAATTTTGGGGTGGTACCTTACCAGTGTTACTTCGGCCTGCTTGCCTTAGGAATTATGATTGGTCGTTTTACCAATACAAATTTATAATTCGGACTAGGGCATTGAATCAATAAATGTGGCCCTTTGCTGTTATCCACTTTCAATGTTGTCTGTGTCCGTTATTGGGGGGGTGCGCCTGCAATGCAAGCGCGGCGCCAAAATGGCCGCCGCGCCCTTTGCGGGCCCCCCCCCCCCCACAGGACAGAGAATCCGGGTAGTTAGGGGCGTGGCCACCGCCTTGATAAAAGGGGTGGCCACGAGGCAGCCGTGCTGCCATTTTGCCTCAGCGACGGAGCGGAGAAGTTTTTCCCCTCCACCCCCTCCCTAGTTAACAGTGTGATTATGGTCGCTTCGGGGCCGGGTGGGAATTTTTGGTTGGGACCCATATTGGCTTCGGGTCCTGGCTTTTTTGCCCACCCCACACTGTGGCTATGGTTTGATATAGGGGTCTTTCTCCATTACTACTGTTGACTTTGGTCACATGGGCGGGTAGCACTGGTAAGGTAAACAGTATGACCCACAAGTATCCGGCAGGTTCGCAATTGACTGGACAACACTAGACAGGAATAAATTAGTTAAACGTTGTCCGGTCAACGACGAACCAGGCGATGGGGTGATGGTGATTGCTAACCAGCATGCATCACCCCTGTGATTTCACGGATACGCGTCAGAGGGTGGGGTCATGAGTTAGTTATTGACTACGGTCAACAATTTGTTTGTTGTTGACAAACAAATTGATACAAATTGATACATTGTAACCAATTGCCGTTGGCAATTTTGGGGTGGTACCTTACCAGTGTTACTTCGGCCTGCTTGCCTTAGGAATTATGATTGGTCGTTTTACCAATACAAATTTATAATTCGGACTAGGGCATTGAATCAATAAATGTGGCCCTTTGCTGTTATCCACTTTCAATGTTGTCTGTGTCCGTTATTGGGGGGGTGCGCCTGCAATAAGCATGCTCTGAGAGGGAGATTTTGCACCAATTTTATCTCCTAATTTGGATGGCGGGAAACCACCATTTTCTCTTTGCAAGGCGCTGCCCCTGCAACTTGCAATTCTGCCTTAATACACAACACCTCTCTTCTGACTTTCAAGTCAGATACCTTTAAGTAAAGATACATTTTCCCCTTCTTTAAATGCTTTTTGCTAGTGGTGGGATTCAGCAGGTTTGCATCAGTTTGCCAGAACAAATAGCAGAAATTCTGGCTGGCCCCGCCCATCCAAGTTTTGAAATAAAGTAGTCCTAATTTGGGTGCAACATAAGGCCATGCCCCTGGCCATGCCCACATACCATGCCCACAGAGTAGGTAGTATAAAAATGTGAATCCCATCACTGCTTCTTGTGTGATTTTATCATACAATGTACTCATTTATATGGGAAGCCAAAGAGGGCAGTGATAAAAATGGGGTAATCTTGCCACATTTCCCTTGTGTTGCTAATGTTGTTTCTCTATCTCTTAGCCTGCTAGCTAAAAGGATTAGCCAAAAATCCCATTATGTCCTATGCCATTCCCACTGTGCCATTCTCACTGTGCCATATTAAACATGTTACTGGTTGATGTTTCATATTTTTTATTGCAAATGACACAATTTTTGCCTGTCCCTAATCAAGAGGATCATTCATATGTTCCAGTCTATTACTGCCTTCAGGATTCAGCTTTTCAAATCAAATGAAAGATGCAACATAAATTTAGGTTGCTATACCACTGTCCTGGCATTTACAGATATGTGACACTTTGGTCTTGTTTTTAGCTACTAATATGTGATATGCCTATTTTCTAATGAAGGGGGGCAACAATTAACAAGCAATGGTATGTTTATCCCTGTTTATGGCTGATGCAGTAAGGGGCTCCACTTACAATTCATCAGTTATATCTTTCATTGAAGAAGAAATTCCTCCTCCGTGTGTAACAAATTATTTCCCCCAAGCATTTTCCATTACTGCTACATAATGGGCAAAATAAGCTGTTATGTAGCACTCCATAGTTAATGTATTTTATCAGGTCAAATTGAGAAATGCTGTACTGTTATTTAGCACACATGTATTTCACAGTCTAACAATGGAAAACCTGCCAGAATTAATCCATATCTATGGACCAGGGAAATATTTCATTTTCAGTAGAGCAGGTCATTTTTTCTGGTATAGTTCTGTTCATGTGGATACAAATTAATGCAAAAAGAATAAAAGAGGAGTGCCATTTCCACCTACAGGCTATTTCTTCTAATTAAAGCAATTTTCTGCATTCTTTTCACCAATATGCATATTTTGTTTACATTTTTTCTCCAATTTTACACTATTTTGAATATTCTTTGGATTGAAAAACTAAATGGCAAAAATAGAGAAATGTGAACAATAAATATCTGCGTTTTTATATTTGTTCAGAAAGTGTAAGAAAGTGAATGATGTGTGTCTCCATATTTCTAATATAGTCTATCTATACATTGAGAAACCTATCACATTTTTTAAAAAAATATTATTTCAGTCATGTTGGAATGCATTGGTTCAAGTCTTCTTCATTCACAATACACTCACATTTTAAATACCAAGTAGTGGATAGAGGCTTGGTTTTTCAGCAGCTTACTTTCTCATGCCTAAGGATGGCATCTACCTGCAGCTTAACACATGCTAGTAACATCATTCTGGCAATTTTTAGAAAAGAAAGATTCCCCACTGTTCAGTGCTGCCCCCCCCCAAGGCTACACCACAAAGAAAGGGATTCCATGGGTCCTTTAGGTGTGTGTGTGTGTGTCTGTGTGTGTGTGTGCGCGCGCGCGTGTGTGTGTGTGTGTGTTCAGTGCTGTCCCCATGGATACACCACAAAAAAAGGGATTCCATGGGAGAGGGAGAGAGGGAGAGACAACACTAGAACTAGGGGGCACTCCATGAAACTTTTGGGTACTAGTTCTCAAACAAATAAGAGAAAGTACTTTTTCACCCAGAGGATCACTGGTCTATGGAACTCCCTGCCAGAAGAAGTGGTAACAGCTGTCAGTCTTGACAGCTTTAAGAAAGAATTAGACAAGTTCATGGAGGACAAGGGTATCAATGGTTATAATTATGGATACCTAAGGACAACCTCCAGGTTGGAGAGATAGGCAGGATATCTCTCAATGCCAGTTCCAGGGAATCCTAAACAGGTGAAGGCATCTGCTTGGGAATACCCTGAAGGAAATGTTGAGCCACTGTGTGAGACAGAATGCTGGACTGGATGGGCTGTAGCTTGTTCCAGCAAGGCTGTTCTTATGTTCTTATGGAGAATGAGAATGAGAAATACTTTACTTTGGAAAAATTGCCACAGTTGGTGACAGCAATCAAGGGACCAATGGTAGCATATGAGTTAATGAATGGAAGCTTGTTGGATTCCATGTATTTTGTTCAACAGGAAACATAGGTGGTATGTAGCCAGAGCCGGTTCCCAGAACACTTAATTTGTGGTTAAGCCCCTTTCAATCCACAATTTGTCTTTATACAAGAAAATATAGCTTTGGATTAAAAACGTTGGTTCAAAGGGTGCCAAAGAAAAGGAGAGAGGAAATGAAAGAAATTAATAACCATTGGCCATAATTATGACATAGGACATTCACTTTAAGCAGCCACATCAATGGAGTTGTGTTTATATATAAAAGGTAGCCCCCATTGTTTCCTTTGTACATGCTGAGATTGCCTTGGTTCTGCACATGAAGATGCATCATTGACTTGTAACCTACCCCCTCATCCCATTAAGAGGTTGATTATCCAATTGATCCCCCATTTTTTCTTTTGTCAAGCTGATGTTCTATAAAGTCAGGTTTGCCCAATTACAGAAGAATTGAAATACTACAGAAGCAAAGCTGTGAAATAACTCTGCCTGACAAAAAGAGGGAAAAAAATAAACAAAGTGCAGAAGCCACACATCAAAGTTGCCCTGAAGGCAGCCACTGTCAAAGCTTGTTTCCCATACCAGTAACATTTTCTGTACTTGTCAGTGTCCTCAAACTATTGGCCAAGAATATGTAAGTGAAAATATCAGGGTGTAATCTAAGAGTAATTAACTACCCAAAAGTTTCCGAAAGAAGCAAGGAATCAGAAGTAGATGATAGGGACAGGAAGTGGTACTCCACTTTATATGACCAACATCTAATTTTCTATGAAAATTTATGCAGATCCCATACATATTTCTTCTCTTTGTTATCTGTTTGGTTGGTAGGATCTATACAGTTCAGTAGATGAATATGGTCCATTTACTTTAACATATACATGCACTAGCTTCTGTTGGGGAAATTTGTTTATTCTTTTATATATATAGTTAGCAGAATATGAGATAAAAGGCAAAAGTGACATCTTTTTAGACATGCCTCATGGTCATTTGGGAGGGGTCTTTTGAGCAGTTACCAGTACTAAGTAGTTGGTAATTTGAATGGAAATAATTGTAGGCGAAACTTACTCTTTTATTCTGAAGCTTCATGTACTTGTACACATAATGAAGCTGTCACATTGTTTATATGAATCCAGCTTACTAAACTTTGCATTCAATTATCATTTGTTCATTATGCTATAAGTATTTACCGTCTGTGTTTGAGTTATATAAATCTTGAAATTCATGCTTCTTTATGAGATTCTTTTCCTTAGTTATAAATTCCATATTCTACAAGTTATGCTTTCATTTTTAATTTACTACACCCGCCCAAAGGCTTTACTTTAACTGCTTTGCTTGTAAATTCAGCTGTAATGTTCTTTAAATAAACAGAAGCATAGAATATAATTTTCTGGAAACACAGTTTGTAAAATGGAACAGAATCAACCCCCTGAGCTCTGCTGCTGCTGAATTAATTATAAGTGCTTAGGGGGTAAAAGAGAATACATGTTGACATATTCTAAGTATTGGCATGTAACCTTATATATTTGTGGCTACTTAATAAATTTGTTTTGATGTTTGCCAATTAAAGAGAGCAATATTTTGATTTCATAGAATAATTCATATTTCAAATGTGGAATAGCAAACAGTACTTGTTTCTTTGATTTTCATTGTAATTACCAAATTTTATCTTTATTCTGATAAAATAGTTCTATTACAAGTATAATCAACATATATGAAAAATATTTAAATGGGGGGGAGGGTGTTCTTAGAAGCATCTCCCTAAAATTTAATGTCCTCAAGTTTAGGTAAAAGTAAAGGTTGCCCTTGCTTGAAATATCTGCACATATTTCCGTGGACATGTGGCAGGCATGCCTAGACACTGGAGTGCACAGAACGCTGTTTACCTTCCCATGGAAGTGGTACCTATTTATCGACTTGCAATTTCTTGCTTTTGAACTGCTAAGTTGGCAGGAGCTGTGACAGAGATGGGAGCTCATTCTGTCATGCAGTACTCGGGTCTCGAACAGCTGACCTGCCAACCTTCCAGTCAGCATCTTAACCACTTGAGCCACTTCAGTCTCTTCTTGAGCCACCACAGTCCCAGGCCCTTCTGTGAAGTGAAATATAGGTTTCCCCTTGTGGTTTCTGCCATTTTCTCTCACCTTCCACAATGTGGGGAAATATATTGTAGTTGGTGGCAGAGAAATCATTTAAGCAAAGCTTGGAAAGTATTTGGTTACAGTTATGAAGTTATGAAGGTAAAGTCCAATGGTTAGGAATGTTGACCTACAAGTTCCTTTTACATGCTTAAAAAAACAGCTGAAAGCTGCAAATCGCTGTATTGTAGGGGGGAAACTCATTTTTAAACCACTTTATTTTTCCTTAACATCCACAAGAAGAGGACAAGCCAGAATCACAAAACACAGCATGAACCACAACTTGGAACATGTTTGAGATTCTTCTTCTACCATTTCTTCTACCATTTTATAAGATCATACACCTCTGGTTTTATTCACTACATAAAAAAATTAATGACATTAGAGTTGTGCTATTTTGCACAAGTAATACCACTATGGCCTCATTTCCACCAAGGGTAATGGGTTATTTAAAACATTGATACTTATAATAACATATATCCATGACTAAAATCCACTTTCTGTCATAATTCAAATGGTGTATCTGTTGGCTGAGTTGCACAGTTTGGTTTACAACACTTAACTCCACAGTTGCAGCAATTTGCTGCCAAAAGTTACAGGGTCACACTGATAAAAGGATGATATCCTATACATTATATTGCAGTAGGCATATTGAATAAGTGAAAAATTTGTGTCTCAGCTCCTCCATAAGTGTTATTGATTCAAGTGGGTCTACTCTAGTTGAAACTTATTTCACTAAATAAAAACTAGAAAAGCATATTTGAATCATTTGAACATACAGAGGAGTTATTCAACAAATTACCACAGATCCAGAGGGCTGCTAAAATATTACAGACTATACTTAGCAAAAAGATTTAAGACAATATATTAATTGTCCATGCCTGGCGGGGCTTTCGACCGGCAGTCGGCCGGTGGAACGAGCAGCACCTGAGGGCTTTCCATCGCCCTCAAAAGCCGCCCCAGCCTCCACCAAGCCCGGCGGGGCTTTCGACTGGCAGCCGGCCGGTGGAACGAGCGGCACCTGAGGGCTTTCCATCGCCCTCAAAAGTCGCCCCAGCCTCCACCCAGCCCGGCGGGGCTTTCGACCGGCAGCTGGCCGGTGGAACGAGCGGCACCTGAGGGCTTTCCATTGCCCTCAAAAGCCACCCCAGCCTCCACCCAGCCCAGCAGGGCTTTCGACCAGCAGCCGGCTGGTGGAACGAGTGGCACCTGCCAGCATCAAGATCTCGCCATGGGGCCTCTTCCAATGCTGGTTGCCTCCCCCCTCCCTGGACTGCCTACGGGCGAAATGGGGGTCAGCTGCGTCAGACCCCTGCAGCTACAAAGATCTCACCGTGGGGCTGCTTCCGACGCTGGTGCCTTCCTCCGCCCTGGACTGCCTGCCTGGAATTGAGCCCAGCTCACCTGCACTTGCATCTGCTGCCACCCTCTACGAGCCACGCTTGGCTAGAAGGGTGAAAAGCCGCCGCCACCACCGCAGAGGTCCTGTGCTTCCCCAGAACCACACTATCGCCCCGGGGGGGGGGGGGTTGAAGCCACTTGGGGACCTTTTGACATAACTGAGGAACGTTTACCTTTTATCCTGGCTGGGCTTTATTGTTTGTATCTTGTCTTTGTTTCTATTTCATCACTGCTTTCTTTTGATTGTAACTTTAATTATGTTTTGACACTTTTTGTATATTTTATATTGTATTTTCTTGTTTATGTTTGCTGCTGTCTGCTGTGCAGATAGTATGCACCAATGTAAACCGCTCTGAGTCGCTTTTGGGCGAGTGGAGTGGTATATAAATTGAAGTTGTTTATTATTATTATTATTATTATTATTATTATTATTATTATTATTATTATTATTATTATTATTATTATTATTATTATTATTATTATTATTATTATTAATTCCAAGTGTGTGTTTTTTCTTTCTCTCACATTCTCTCTCACACACACATGTATAAGGAGACTGTTATCTCCCGGCCACTCCACCTGCTGGGATGCTCGGGCTCCACCCCCCTCGGACTTAAAAGACAGGGGATAGGTTGGACGCCACCACCACTGCCACTGCAGTTCCTGGCCCCAGCTGGGGCGAAGAGGCTCTCCCAGCCACCGCACCTGCTGGGACGCTTTTTGTCCTGCTGATGCGTCTGAGCTCCAATGTGGTCATTGAGTCTGGTCCATGTTAAGATTGTTTATGGGCGTTGAGCTGTGGCTCCATCCCTCCCTCCCTTTTTGGGATTATTTTATAAACTGTAAATTGTTTTTGATTTATTTTACTGCATTGCTGCGTAATTTCACATTTTGTATCTGCAAATTTGCATTTTTGTTTTGTAATTTTATAATTATTGCCTTGTAACTTTGTATTACTGTATTTCTTTGTATTATCATATTTTTGTATATTTTTGAATGGTGTGAACCGCTTTGGGTCGTTGCAAAACGAGGAAAGTGGTGTATAAAAAATAAATTCAAATTCATACAAGTTGTTCACACAATAACTGGGGTGAGATCATTTTGACCTTTATGCTGCTAATGCAAAGAGCTAACCAGAAACATTTTGCACAAACATGATTCAGGTATCCCTTATCAGGGATCTTTGTGTATTGGCAATGCTTATTTAAGAGGAAGATCCTTGTTACTGGTGAAGCACTATGTCATGCTGTAAGAAGCACTATGTCCTTCTTATAAAGCAGGAACCTAAATATAGACATAGACCATAATCCTGTTAGGGACAAAGTGTAATTTATCAAGACCACAAGTAATTTTATCTTTGTAGCAAGGCATCAGTCTACACTCTAACACAGGGGTCAGCAACCTACAGCCTGTGGGCCGAATCTGGCCTGTGGCACCAAATAAACCAGCCACCACCCTCACTCCAACTGCCACTGCCACCGCCACCACTAGATGTGGCCGCAGACTATGTTTACGGATTCTGCAGCTATGTTTATGTCAGCCACGGATGTGTTTATGGCAGTGTTTATGGCAGAGGGCAACCAGTCGGGCCCTCTGACTTAAAAAGGCTGCCGACCCGTGCTCTAACACATCTTTGCATCAGAAAATGATTCTGCAGAAAGCATGAAGGGAAAACAGTTTGAGTGTAGTTTCTTCAACCATATGACTTTGGTCTTAAATGTTAGAAAGATTTTTTGTGCAATTTCAAACCCCAGTATGCTTGTAAAACCCATAACAGTCCCATCAGAATTTCCACTCTTCTAAGTTTGTGGATGAGATGAGTGTTTGCAATGGGGGAAATATTTCAAAGAAAGAATTTATAGTCCTCCCCCGCTTCATTTGGTCTTTACCAACGTTCATACAATTAGGAAACCCCTTATTGTTGTCGACTGCAATTTGTATCTGAGAATGCATTTTTTTCCTGAAGCAGGAAAAATCTTATTGCCATGAATTTGTTTAAGATGGACCCCAGCTTGCCATGAAGTGACCCACACACTATGATCTCAGAGCCATCTCCTGCAGCACACATGAAATGAGAAATGCAGAATTCAACACCAGGACTGCAATGGACTGCTGCAGCCTTGAGGATATTGACAAGGTACACCTTCACAGCCAATTCATATGGCATGGCTTCTTCCACCTCTATGACCATTGGAAATCAGAGTTCCTCCTCTTCTCATTTTGCTGTTGTGCCCAATATGACAGTTTCCAGTGGCATTTCCTCCACTGAGGGGGACCCCTTATAGAAGCATAATTAAAGCCAAAACAGGTTATTAAACCATAGTGGGAGGAAAAGTATGGTTCCCGTTGCCATAAAGAATGTCACAAGACTTGAACTCAATATCCACAGGGAAAAAATATCCACATTTTTTTTCCCCTGAGGAGATCCTGAAACCTTCTTCAGCACTTGGAATCACATTCATGTTAGAGAACATCCATATCTGTAATCAAATTGCAATTTTTAGACAGTTGAGTTAACGGGTTATAGAATAATTGCATAATTAGTAGTTATACAATATTTAAAAGTGTATTAATCTCCTTTGAAAACTGTTTCAACACTGGCTTCATGTTTAAAGCTAAATTATTATCATTATTTCTGCTGCATATTTTATTGATAGAATGCCTTTTGCTTTTGCTGTTTCAAGAAAAGAGACATGATAATTTTTAATAATGGCTGAAAGTAATTAATCATTTTCCTAATGAAATTTCATGGTTAAATTAGGTATTGTGTAATTAAAGGGTTTTCTCTTTTGTAAATGGAACTTCATGAGAAAATGATTTGGAAAAATAAATGTATAACTTAGACCTCCAGAGCATTTTCCTTTGTCACAGCCATTTTTACCCGAAAGCTAAAAGCTGTCTTCCCTTTTTAAAATTGAAACATTATTACAAGTGAAACAAAGATGTTGAACTACACAGAAATTAAAAAAATATGAATGAGCTACTTTATAGAATCACTTCAGTGTTGTCCAGTAGATTGGATATTTGCCAGATTTTAAAAAGAATAAGTAGTGTTGAACTGAAGATGCATTTTCAGCTCTCCTTAGCATATTCTTCTTCTTTTGTGTCCTGATCAATCTCTGGACTGACAAAATGAAGACATTTTCCTGGCTTTGTCATTGGTCAAACTGAAGTCTTCATTGGCACATGTTTTTGGCACTAATCGGCAGACCAGTAAATGAGCTGCATTCTGTATCTCTCCGCATTCACACAGTGTGTTGTTGTCCACCAGCAACTCTCATTTGAGCATGTTGGTCTTGCATACCAATACTGAATCAGCCTACTCAGGATCCTCCAAGTGGTGTAGGGAAGGTTGAGTTCCTCAGCTATGTCCTCCTTTAATGTCATTAGCTTATTAAGGAAGTTCAAGTAAATGGGGTGGAAGCTGAACTTTTGTTTAATGGCAGACTTGGGCAGGTTCAAGAAATTGATACATAGGCTCCCTCCTAGCTCTCCATTACTGAGACTGTAATTATAAAAGGATAGCAACTAACCACAACATTCATTCCCCAGATTTGAACCTGCCCTGATTAGAATTATATTATTCTATGCTCTAATTGGCTGAAATATTGATCCTTAAATCTTCCAGACACAAAGCAAAACAATTGAGAAACACCTTTTATTTGTGTTAATCCGTGCTTGTCTTGTCTTCTCAGAGAATAACAAGGAACTGCAAATTTTAAATGTTCGTAGGAAAGGCTAGGCATTTCTTGGAGATTTCAACAAAAAATTGTATTGGTCACAATGAAGTCTGGTGCAACCCCCCCGCCCCCAACAAATGATTTATGAAATGCACAGATAGCATGCACTGATCAAAAACTGATGATTTCTTTTTTATTTAAGAATTTGAAACACTAGATGGAGTTTTGGCATACTTAGTAATTTAGTCGACTATCCAACCCTTCTCTGCTTTCTCTATCTTGGTTAACCTCTAGGTGTGCTTAGCATCACCAAAAGATTGTGTAGACATTTTATGCAATGTCTAGAGACTTAGATAGGAAAGAAGCGGCTTTTGTCTCTCCTGCTGAAGGTGAGGCATCTTTTAGGTCTTTAAAAATTCTTGTCAATCTGTCTTCTAGTGTCAGGACAACCAAAGTCAACAAGAATGAATGATTTAGCAGGTACTCTTTCCATCCCTAATTTAAGAATATACTGAATTCCTTAACTGAAGAAGCACTGTTTATGGGAAATCTGAAGGACTAGGAGCATAGAGTCCTGTTTTAAATGGATCTTTCTTGTTAATGAAACAATGTGCATAGTGACAGGATGCCTCAAACCTACACCAGTTGATAAAATATATCCACTTTTTTGTATTGCTCCACCTAAGATAAGGAGAAAAGTAGCAGCAGGCTCAAAGGAAACTAAGCAAGAGAATGATCCTTGACATCCTCTGAATGGATACATGTCTCAAGTCCGCCGACTCAGATCTAAGAAGAGCTTTATGGCAAGAACAAACTAGAAATCCCCTGTGTCATTTGGAGGACCCTGAATAGGCTGAGGATTGGAGTTCCTAAATGTAAGACCAACATGCTCAAGTGAGGGCTGCTGGAAAACAACAGCTTGCTGTGTGAATGTGAGAGAGATACAGAATTCTGCTCATTGGCTCATATGCTGGTTACTATTGGAAATATGTACCAATGAGGATTTAAGTTTGGCCAAAGACAAAGCCAAGAAAGTGGCTTCATTTTGGTAAAGTTTGGTCTGGACATGAAAGAAGAATACTGAATCTGCCTTATCAGTGTGTATGTGAAATCTAGGTTATTCTGATGATATATTGTGAATATATCAGCCATTAATAAAACCAAATTTTATGCTGATTTTAATATAAAAGCTAAACTGTTACAGTCAAAGATGAATTTAGGAACCTTTCTCTCTATATCAGCAATACAATGTGATCACATGTAAAATACTGGCATAAATTGTATTTGTTTTCCTTAGACTGTTTTTTAAAAGTTTATAATGAAGAGTATGTAACAAAATGAATTATACCCTGTGCTTTAGCCTAATCCAAAATGGGGTTTTTAACGTGGAGGAATCCCATACCGGGATGGGAATGTAAACAATGTTGGCCTCATGAGCTGGGGAAAATGAAGACTAATATGTGATAGACATATCATCTTGTAATGTCATTGGCTGCAATACCTTAGGGGAATGTTTGGGAGGTGGACCCTAAAGGAGGAGATCTAACCCAGAAAAAGGTGGTGGGGGGGCAGAGACACTGTCTTGGATCTTAACTGCAACAATGTAGAAGCTTGAGAAAGAAGGGCCATGGGCTATACATTGAATAACAAGCTTTCTTTTTCATTGTTTTGAAATGCTTTCTAAGCTTTCTAAGCTTCTGATGAACTTTATTCTGTACCTTGCTTTGATTTCAAAGCAAGCCAGGGAGCTGCAACTCAGAAGAATGATATGGCTTACTCGAGAGTAAAGCACCCTATTTTTACAGAGTCCATCTTTTTTGCCTTTGAAAACTGTATGTCAAGAAAAGGATGCTCTCTAAAACCAATACTATACCTCAGTAAAATGGGTGACTAAAATACATCCTCTAAGATATTATTCCAATGCCATTCTTTATATCTGAAAAATACATTCTACCATTTTTAAAATCCCAAACAAGTTTGCAGAAACCCTTATAACACAATGTTAGTACTTTAAACAAATAAAGTCAGTCATGTGATCCACACACAAAACAAATGTAGAAGGAGATACCATTTTTATCACTAAACAAGTGTTAGTACTTGGAACCGAAGATGGAGAATATAAGCTGATTGAAGGAAAGACTTGGCTCTTCAAATAGAACAGTTTTCAGAACAAAAGTTTAGCAACACAGCTTGTCCCTGAAAAAATAAAATAAAATAGCAAGACTGAGGACCAGGAATAAAAGATGACAGAAACAGTTCCTGTGATTGCAAATGGTGGTGAATATTTCACCTTCAAATATTGTCATTTATGAAAGGAAACAACTGAGCAATAAATGACAGGAATATGTGATATTATCCTGAAAAACAGGCTGTCACCTGAACCCAAAGTAATTTGCAAATGGTATAGTGTCAGGAAGGTTATGTTCTGATCATGTGTTAACAGAATAAAAAGCCATTTAAATGTCACTTTGGATTAATCTAGAGAAAAATGCTTCCATGGATAATAGTACAAGGGTGATAGATTAGAATAGCGCCCTAAGAGCAACTTTACTTATTAAAGCCAATCCCTGTTTTGATATTATTTTCTTATAGTTTGTTCCTACATCTGAAATCTTGTACAGTACGTTATACAGTATAAGGTATAAGACCTTAGGGAAATGTAGACATTTCCTCCCTCTGTTACCATGTACCCATGGCACTGGTGCAATCCATATTTGGAAACATGTGAAGTTGCAGGATGGGAGGAGGAAGTCTTTAATTACCAAATATCACTGCCATTGAGACAACATGGCTATCAGCATTTATTTTTTGTAAGACTTTATCTCCGGTCCCATGGCCAACATTTACTCCAAACAATGAAATAGGTTACACGAGAGCCATGGGTGTCTCAGTACAGAAGTAGAAAATGTTTAACTTCTTTTTTAAAAAAAGTAATCCCATCTGATGACATCATCAGACGTATGTAGTGTTATTTACAAAAACAAGATTTCAGCCTATGGCTATTTTATCAAAAGTGAGTGTTACCTAATTGGTTTGTTTTAACTGCCATCATTTGTGCAACTAGATCTTTCTTTACCCTTTTCTTAATTAAACCAGAATCAAAGTGAGACAAGCATCAGCAACAACAATAACAACAATAACAATAACAACGACAACAACAACAACAACAACAACAACAACAACAACAACAACAACAACAACAACAACAACAACAACAACAACAACAACAATAATAATAATAATAATAATAATAATAATAATAATAATAATAATAATAATAATAATAATAATAATAATAATAATAATAATATTGCTCTAAATCAGGGGCTCCCAAACGTTTCACACTGTGGATCTGACCATGGCCCCTGGACAGCTGAGTGGGCCAATTATGTGGTTCCTCCCGCTGTAAATGCTGCCACAAAAATGCATCCACGGCTGTCGTAAATGCATTTATGACAGCCACGGGTGCATTTACAGCAGCCTTTATGGCAGACTTGGGCATGTTTATACATATGTGTGTGTTTTACAGCTCTCATAAATGCTCCCACTTCCATTTCTAGGTCCGGCATGTGGGCCGTAGTTTGGCCACCCCACTCTAAATTATCCCTATCAAAATTACATAAGAGATATGAATACCCCAGCAAAAAAGTTATCTCACAGCATAGCCCTTCTGCAGAGAGACCATCTAGACTCAATTTCCTTCTTTTGATTTTGTATTACAAGGATTGTCTGGAGGTCTGGGTACAAAATAGCATTGTTGTTGTTGTTGTTGTTGTTGCACTTATACCCCACCTCTCTAGGGAGAATGAATACCTACACGAGGTGGCTAACAACATAAAGTCCCCCATACAACAGACATTTTAAAAGTACCCCCTTAAAATATAATACTACAATAAAACCGACAGTAAACATGCCATAAAATTGGGCCAAAATACAGCAGACCCATGTCCTAAGCCGCTGAACTGGGAAAGTATAAGCTGGGCCCCAGTCTAAAAGCCATGGATAGGTGAAACATTTACAAAGGCCTCCTCAAGCATAACCTTTGGAATCTACAAAACATTTACAACTGCTGTAAAGACACAAGATCAAGTATTTCAGTAACAAAATTGATCAATATATTTATTTATTAAATTGAAATTATTTCATTGAAATGCACCTATAGCCTTCTAAATTGGAGTTTAAAGAATGTTATAGCATTGTTGTTGTTGTTGTTGTTTTGCAATGGGATTTTTCTTTACCCATTTCTTAATTAAACCAGAATCGTAGTATACAGCAAGTAACCTGGTAGTTAACTGGCTATTTATATTTTGAATCGTGACCAAATTTAATGTTAAGTGAAAAGCACTATATTTACTGAGATTTCAACAGATCTTCTGTGCAATATTGTACAGCTGATGCCAAACAGTCTACCTGATGGCTTTATATTTTAGAAGTGAAGTGGTTAAATGCAGCTTTTGTAATACAGGTTTCCACATTATGCAGATAATACCTGTCAGCCTTCCCGGATTGGCCGGGATTTCCCGGTTTTCGGCGCCGATTTGCACCATTTCCCGCCCCGCACTGCCAAACCCCCGGAAGTTGGCAGCTGGGTAAAGGAGGTACTGTGCAGCCCTTCTGCGCAGGTTGCCTTCTACGCATGCATAGAAGGGTTTTACGCTTTCATAGAACCCTTCTACGCTTGTGTAGAACCCTTCTACGCATGCGTAGAAGGCTACACATGCGTAGAAGGGGGCTACGCAAGCGTAAAACCCTTCTGCGCATGCATAGAAGGCAACCTGCACAGAACCGTTCTGCGCAGGTCCCAGATTGGCCGGAGCCGCGGTTGACAGATATGTGCAGATATCATTTGGAAAACATTCCATTTGAAGAAGCAGATGCATTGGTGAAAACAGCAAAAACTTATTATTTTTAAAAATTAATCAGCAAGAAGATTGTAAAATCTGGGTGTTTCATAGCAGTTGATCATAACTTTGTGTGGCTTTATTTGAATAATTCTTTTGTTGTTCAGTCGCACAGTAGATTCCGACCCTTTGCGATCCTATGGACCATTGTCATCCAGGCCCCTCTCTCCTCCACCATCCTCCTCAGCCCACCCAGCTCTGTGCCCATTGTGTCTACAATACCATCTAGCCCTCATCTTTGGCCTCCCCTTCTTCTTTTGCCGTCCGCCTTTCCCAGCATCAAAGCTTGCTCAAGTGAATCCTCTCTTCTCATTTGATGTCCAAAGTACTTCAGCTTCATCTTTACTATTTGACCTTCCAATAAGCAATCAGGGGTGATTTCTTCTAAGACTGACCCATTTGTTCTCGCTGTCCAGGGTTCTCTCAATACTCTATTCCAACACCACATTTCAAAGGCATCTATTCTTCTGTGCTCAGCTTTCCTAATGGTCCAGCTCTCACACCCATACATTACCACCAGGAATACCATTGCTTTGACTATGCGAATTTTTGTTTCTAAGGTGACGTCTCTACTTTTCACTATGTTCCCCAGGTTTCTCATAGCTTGTTTCCCAAGAATCAGTTGCCTTTTTATTTCATGGCTGCAATCTCCATCTGCAGGGATCTTAGATCCTAAGAAAGTAAAATCTGTCACTGCTTCTACTTCTTCCCCATCTATTTTCCAGGGACTGATGGGGCCCTGGAAAATTCTTATACATATACAAAGCTGCATTTATTGCTAGTTGTTCTTAATAATTGTTTTAATTGCCATTTTCTCATTATGAGTGACAGCTTTAAAAACAACTGTAACTACTGCTATCACAATTACTGCTGCTGCTTCTACTACTATTTATTTTCATTATTACAAAAGACTATTTCCATTGTAATAATAAGAAAGAAGAACAGCACATTCTGTAAACCAGCCAATTACTACTCATTTGGAACTTTGCTTGAAAGGATAAAGTTGCTAACATTAATGAGTGTCCACACTTTCTAGAGGCTGCCAGTCTTCTATGAATTCCTCACATTTTATTTTGAAAACAGGGATTGCTTTGAAAAGCACAGACACATCACTATACTCTCAACACTTTCTAAAGTATAATTGTTTAAAGAAGATAATTTCTTAATTTATATTCTTTTTTGGATCCAAATTATTGGCTGTTGTAAGGTAAACGGTGATGAAGTTCTGACTGCCAGACTGTAGTCGTAGCCATAGCAGACAAAAATGCTCCAGGAAGTTATGAAGTTATATTACAATTGTATCCAATATTCTCAATTACAAAGTGAAGATGCTTATAGAAAATACAAAATAATGATTTCTTCTGCTGCCTCTGTGCTATTCTTTTTTTCCTTCCGGATCTTCTGGTTTGTATCCAATATAAAATGTAGTTTTCACTTATTTCTCGTAAACAACTATTATCTGTGAAAACAGTAAAGCCAAGGCCTTTATTGCCAGAGTGTTGATCTACATAATTTGGACAAGACAGAATGGAAGAATACAATATTTGTAATCCTTAATGCTACATATCTTAAGAACTGTACTTCTTTTTATCTAAGTGCACAGTAAGAAACAGAATACACAATAAAAACAAATAACAATAATAATGCATATTCTTCATTACTGTAGAGTAGATGTAACGGGGAAAATTTTATTGGCTATTTACACTGGCACAAGAGCAATTGTGGAAGCTATCATGGTTAACTGAAGAGATTCCAGCTGCATGTTAATCACATACTTCATAAGTGTCTGGCACCTCATCAATTAGCCGCAATTAGCTTCCATAGTTTCTGCAGTTACTCTTGTGCATGAGTAAATATGCAACAGACTTTGTCTACAGTCTTTTAAAATATATTCCTGGATTGTCATAGCTAATCTGTGTTCAGGCAGAGAAAGGGGAAAAGATTTCCAGGAAAAAATTAGCCCTATTGTTGAAAAAAGGAGGGTAAATTTATAATCTCTTTATTTGGAATATGATGGAGAACTTGTGCCCACTCCCAAATGTTATAAGAATACAATTCCTGTGGAAGTGCTGTGTGAGACTAATTGGAATTTAAGCCCAAAAGTATATGGAAGGTTACAGGTTCACCATCCTGCTTTACAGATAACTGGAGAAATAGTTTGATGAAGCATACTAGTATGTTTGAAAGGGAGTCAAGTCAAAAATATAAATAGTATAACTGACCTTTTTTAATCCTTGGTGGTGTCAACAGAACTACTTGAAGCCAACAAAGTACAGCCATATTATTATTTTTATTAGGTCCTCTGGTGGCTTAGTGGTTAAGGTGCTAAGCTTGGAGACTGGATGATTGGGTTTCGATATCTGAGGGCTGCACTTGGGGACATGAAGTGAGCCTTATTTGGGCATCCCTTAAGCAGAGTTTCTCCAGAAAAAAATCCTTTCATCCCAGAGTAATCTCTCACATGAAATTATTATTATTATCTAATATTCTATCAGAAGTTGTGCAGATATGAAAGCTGAAGCATTGAGCCATATGTAACATGTGTTGATGCATAGATTTCAGCCCATAGCACTTATTTATTTCTTCATTCTTCTCAAAGTTAGCTGTCGTTCCTCTCCATCGTTAGTGACATGTAGCTATTAATGGAATCTGCATAATGGGTACCAGCATATTCATAAACATGAGAAACAGCCCCAGGGACCTCTGTACATAAATCAAGGATTTTTTCCTCTATATACCAACTGGAAACTTATTTCTAGAAAATCTATTCTTTCATTTGTCAAATTACCCATTTCATTGCAATTATTCTTATTCAATAAGCACAAGCTGAGCACTAAGCTACTGCACTTCACCAATACAAACATCATTAATTCCTACACATTCAGGAGAGGGTAAAAATGTAAACTTTTCAATATATTGATTGACAGATTGATTTAGAAAAACCCTCTTGTTTTCTTTTATTTTAGTTAAATGTAATGAGAAGCTCAGTACTCTCAAGTTGGCTTTTCTAAGGATAACAAAAACTCTTGTATGTGTGAACATTATTTTAGGACTAAAATGTCAGAATACTGTGACTTGTATAGGATAATTTGTTTAAGTCTTGGCAGCAAATTGACAGTTGCTGGATGTATACCTGGGCACTCAACTAAGCTTGTGATTAGCTGTGAGGCTAGGACTGCAACTAGTACCTTATTAAAAATAATGATTGAGTGCTGTCAAGTTGAAGGGTTTTCTAGATAGGGAATACAGAAGAGGTTTACCATTCCCTTCTTCTCGGGGTATGCAGCTTACCCATGACTATATAGGCTTACTTTTCTCCCAGGAGGCACAATGAGGAACTTCCAACATCTGGTTCTACATCCAGATGCCTAAACCTTATTAATGAATGACAACTTTCCACCATGTCTTACATGCTCACCAAGCATAAATCAGCTATTTGTGTTTCATTTCAATGATTCTGACCATCATTTATGAGTTCTATGAAGCTAAATGTAAAAATAGAACACAACCTGCTTTATACAGAACTTAAATCATAGGGTCTAGCTATACTAGTATTGTGTACTTGGACTGGCAGGTGCTATCTGTAATGCCATACAAATTGTATTAGTTTGAAATGCTGGGGCACACAGAAAGAGCCTCCTTGAAGATTGTGGTTTTTTTTTTTTACCACAACCAGGCATGCCCCCAAGCCAGTGGTGACAAACCTATGGCATGTACTCAGAGCCCTCTATGTGGGCACTCAAGCAGTCACCCCAGCACAGAGTTTGCCCTGCCCCCTGCCCAGCAGCCCAATGGGAGCACTTCCTCCCACCCCCTAGCACAGAGTACACCCCACCCTTCTGCCCAGCAGCCCAATGGGAGTGCTTCCTCCCTCACCCAGCACAGAGTTTTCCCTAGCCCTCTGCCCAGCAGCCCAATGGGAGCATTTCCTTCCTCACCTGTTGCTGTGTTGGCACTTTGTGATAAATAAGTGGGTTTGGGGTTGTAGTTTGTAGTCTCTAAAAGGTTCGCCATCACTGCCCCAAGCAATGGCAACCTTGTTGTGCCAGCTAATCTTTCTCACATTCAGTCAGGTAAAAAGGAACTTTTTGGGCTTTATGTTGGCAGCTAAAAGTATGAATTAGACATAAAAGAAGAATAAGTTTGAAATAATAAGAATAATACCTAGAAATATACTACAGTTGAGCCTGGAATTAAATAGGCCAAAATATTTGGTTACCAGAGACTGATTTTTTTTTAACAATAGTGGCACAACCACAGTATGTTATGATTAAATAACTAACCATAATTTTTGTTGCATGTGCTAGTAACCTCACTGAATGGCAGAACAGGAATATCAGTTGAAATAAAGTTGGGTTCTCAAATAAACAAAGATACTAAAAGTAAATATTTAGTTACTTTTCAGAAATAGTAAATAGAAACATTTTGTTTTAAGAACTATAAAAAGAACGATAGCTTTGAAGGCCTTGCAACTTTATCTGTAGTTAATTTGTTCTTAAAAGTAGTCTTTGACACCCAAATTATTAAACTAGTCTGTGGTTCACCATCATTGCTTTCCTTTATATGCTGACAAAATCTCTCCTCTAAGATTTTAACCCTCTGGTTGGCTTTAATAGGTCAGTTTATTCACTTCATTTTATTGCTTTCATTTCTGTTCCAGTGTTGTTTGAATGCTTATACCTTCATTACATTTTATGATATTGCTATTTGCTTGGGAGTAATTTGCTTGTTGAGATCATATAGCAACAGCAATTATATGTATTAACCATCCCATAGCACTTAGTGCACTCTCTAGACAGTTCGCTAAGTAATTAGCTTTTTGCCCATATCATGCTTAATACTCATTTTACCAATTTTGGAAGGATGGAAGGCTGAGACAACTTTGATCCCCATCAAGATTAAACTCACAATTTAATTTTATGTATGTCTATAAAACAGAGATCTCTGTATATGCTCGAAAGGCTCCCACACTCCTGGAATAAGCTCGCTGAAATTTGGCACACACCTACCTTGGCCTTGCGAAATTAGCACTGGGGGGTCCCGAAACCCATTTGGGGGTGTAAGCTCCCCAAAACTGTGGGAAAGTACTACACATATGCACAGTTCTAGAGGGAGAGTGGTAGCACGCAGAGTTGTTGAGCTGCGGCTTGAGGTAAGGGTCGTGTGCGTGCCTTCCTCACTAAGTGCTGCTCTTTCCACCCCACCATGACCACGAGGAGGAGACAGGCTAGGCCGTGTTCTTCTGAGCCAAACCATGGCACAGGCGGTGGTCGTTGTGGGGCCTGCTGGCGGCCACCTTAGTCCTCCTGGCCCTGGCCATGCATGGAGCTTGGTCAGACTGGGGCCGCAGCGATGAGATGCAGAACAGCTTCCGGCGGGTGGCCAGCGGTGTCTACTGGGAGAGTGAGCAGCCTCTTTGGCAAGGAGAATATGTGTACCCTGCAGAAGGTGAGGCCCAGCTGGGGCATTGAGGGAAGGCAAGCTGGTAGGCCTCAGGGCCACCAGAAAGAGAGGCCAGGCCTGACAGCAAAGGGCAAGCGGTCCTCAAGGGATTCTGGGCCCTTCTACCCCAGTGTCTCTTTCTGTGCCTTGCCTGCCTGCCTGCCTGCCTGCCTCCTCAACTGCCCGCACACTTGCCCTCCCTGCTGCCTCATCTCCTCACCTAGCGGTTCCCTCAGCCTCCACCTGCCTGGGAACCATTACATGCCGGCCGCTGCCTTTTCCTCCGCTTGCCTTCCTGTCCCCCACAACCTCAACTTGGAAAATTATTATTACCTGAGCTGAGGCCATCATTATCCCCCCACTCCATCTCCCTCCTCAAACTTTGCGGTGGGGTGTTTTTGCGGGGTTGGGGGGGACACAGGTCCCTTCCTCTTCACCTCAAGCCTGGGAAAGCCCAACACAGGCTGAGGTAAAATTGAGGTAAAACTGAAGGTGGGAAATGCTACACGAAGTCCGATGAAAAGGATGCACCATTTCGTATGCTTCACAGAAAGTACTGAAAGACCCTAAACTGTAAAAAAAAAGGATTTTGGTCCCTTCCTCTTCCCCTCAAGACTGCCCAACTCAGGCTGAGGTAACATTGAGGGAGGACACACCTCTAAAGACTTTCTGAAGTGTTCAAAAGCCCCTCAAAGGAAAGGGGAACATTCTACATGAAGTCAGATTAAAATGCCGCACCATTCTGTCTGCTAAAAAAGAACCATTGAAACACCCAGAACTGTTAACACATATTTAATCAAGAGTAGCTAAGTAGTTTGTGGGGAGAAGGAGATGGACTGAGGGAAGTGTGTGTGTGTATGGGGGGGAGGGGATGGTTTCTGAACCTGTGTGACAGCCTCCCGCGAATGAAACATCGAGGCAGGGTGATGATCATGGGCTGAGGGGACATGGCTGTCTTGGGATGTGTGTGTATTGTGTCTTTTTTGCCCCAATGGGAAAAAGGGAAGAAAGGAGAGGCAAACATCAAGGGAGAGACAGTGGGAAAAGCTCTCCTCTTCCCTCCCTCCCTCTTCTGCTTTTTCCCCATTCACGCTTCCACCTTCCATCCCCACCTTCGCCTCCGCCTCTTGAGTGCCTGCAGTGCAAAGCCAACCCAAGCTGCGCAATCTCTTTCTCTCTCTCCAGTATGTGTGTGTGTGTGTGTACACATGTGCATGCGTGTGCGCACCCATGTGCCCAAACAAGGCCAGGTAATCAGCTAGTTTAATTTGATTGTCATACTTGTATGCCACCCAATCAGGGATCGCTACTCAGGGTGGCTCACATGGTAAATACACAATATACACAGTAAATACACAGTAATACAATATACAACATTCAATCTACAGAAACAGCATATAATAATATGATAATATACCACAACACAATCCTATAATAGCCTCTCCACCCTGACCATAGGCAAATCCCAAGAGTGATGGCAGTGACTTCCAGCCACCAGCTGCCATAATGGCCCTTCCAAGCCCAGAGGGCATGGGGCCCAGGAGCGCTGGCAGGTGGGGTGGTCCTGGTGCCCATGGCCGAAGGTCCTTTTAGCCTCAGCCAAGGCCAAAATCCGTGGCCAGCGGTGGTGGCGATGGTGGTGGTGGTGGTGGTGGTGGTGGCAGTGGTGGCGGTGGTGGCAGCAGCGGCGATGGCAGCGAGTCCAGGCACCTGCTGCCGTAGTGACCTTTTCAAGCTTGGCCCGGGGCGGGACCCAAGGGCACTGGCAGGTGGGGTGGTCCTAGCATCTATGGCCTGAGGGCCTCTTCACGCCATCCAAAGCCAATGTCAGCAGTTTGGGCTGCAGTTCAGCAGTTTAACCATTGTGCTACAAGGACTCAGTTGTAAAGCACAACATGACTAATAAATAACTAGATCAGTGGGATGGGTGTGAGGAGAGAAAAAATGATTGATGGAGTTATTGTCAAAGATAGCCTTATACATATTCACATATTGCCTGAAATCCTATTGTGAGGCACATCCCACCCAGCAATGATATTGTTGGTGGAAGTGAATGACTACTGATTAAGTGTTTCTTTATGTGATTTCAGGAATGTGCATGACACATGCACAATGAAAGAAGGTGTGTGCTCCTCTGAATCACAAAAAGAACCTTTTAATCAGCAGTAATCCATGGCTGCCAGTGAAGTCATTCCCTTCTCACAGGTTGGCCCAATCAACAAGATTTGACTTTAGAGTGCATTCATTATTGCTTTTAAAAATGTTTTCCCAAAGACATTTGCATGAAGAAGCAACATATTTGGAGTTAATTAGATAGTACCACCTCATACATCTGGCTGAGCACATAGTGAATGCTTGGGAAAGAATTGGGCTATTGGCTCCGACTGTGTAAACATGCATAAATATGTTTCCAAAAGAAAAATATCCCTTGAAATGATATTTCAGAAACAAAATTGTGGGGAGGAGCATAGAATTAAAATCCTGACATGTATTAGGTTAAAAAAATCATATCTTGAAAATATTTAGATAATAATCAGAATATTGATTTATACCGTGGATACTTTGGTGTCCTATCCAAGTCCATGCATTGGAGGACATCTCCACAATGACATTCTGCACATGCAAATGGACTTGAGAAATCAAGTCCATCTGCATGCAGTTTTTTTTTTTAGCCATTTGAATATCACATCCCCAGCTGGCTAGGCAGACCATGACGTGTACCCTCCGCTTTCACCTTGCCCAAGGGATCTGACAGAGGATACTTTGGTGAGTTTTAGTCCTGGCCTGACATCACTGACAAGAAGTGGGCAACAAAGCCTAGTCAGACCACTCAAGCTCCCGTGCCCCAACAAGGCTCTTACCTAGTGGAGGATATTGATTAATAGGGGCTTGTAAATTATGCGTAGAATACCAGTTGGTAAGGTTTTTTCTAGGACAAAACACAGAGTAACTGAAATGTGACAGATGTGAATGGTTGATTTCATGATTTTCTTGCAGATTATAATACTTTAAATGTGCTTGAATTAAAACTGTTAAACACACAGTCAGCACACACAGAATTTTATTCACTTTATAAATCAATGAGCAATACTGTTGGGAAGTAGCTGGCTTTGCAGAAGTGTCACTTTTAACTTCAAATGAGATCATTTGGCTTTTAATTTTAGAAACCTTATTATAAAGTTCTACATTAACTGACCACATACATATCATGACAATTAATTTTTGTTCATTATTAAGGAGGGAGGACTTTCAAATATAACAGCAGGTCCAGTATAATTCCCAAGTCCTCCAAACAATACAAATGATTAATCTTCCCTAGAGAACTGATCTAAGTACATTGTGATGTGAGTCTTTCACAAATTAATTCATTACTAACATGAATTAAAGTATGTCTTACAATCTGGTTGTCTAACATTTCAACAATGAGCAGCAGAGTGTACCATTCTCACATGGGCACATAATAAAATGCAAAATGTGTGTCAGAGTCACTGATACTAATTACAACAATTTATTTATTTATTTATTTTTTGCACATTTATATCCCACCCTCCTGGTGGGTACATCCCCCAGGGTGGCTAACAATATAATAAAAATTACAATAAAAACAATTCAATGACAATAACTAAAAACAAACCTAACACCCCAATTAAAACCAGCATTAAAACACAAACAAATCATCATTAAAAAACAACCCACCCCCACCCTAGCCCTGTTAAAACAGAATAACCAAGCCTGGAGGGCAGCCCCTCACATAGGCTACAATTTGGATATGGTTGGTTTTTTCCGTATGTTTTTACAGTAAGAGCTGAATAAAATCAACAGAAGATAGCTCAATGACTACAAGACTTTTAAACAATTATTACCCTCACATTATGTTTGAATTTATTTCCCTGTTTTCAAAGGTTTTCTGGATTTTGCATTTCTAAATGGTTCTGGAGTTGTTTCCACTGGTAGGCTATTGTTCCATTTTTTTAGAACTCTGTTTTATGAGTTTGTTGTTGTTGTTCAGTCGCACAGTCGATTCCGACTCTTTGCGACCCTATGGACCATCGTTCTCCAGGCGCCTCTGTCCTCCACCATCCCCCTCAGTCCTCCCAGTTCTGTGCCCATTGTGTCTACAATACCATCTATCCATCTCATCCTTGGCCTCCCCCTTCTTCTTTTGCCCTCCACCTTTCCCAACATCACGGCCTTCTCAAGTGAATCCTCCCTTCTCATTTGATGCCCAAAGTACTTTAGCCTCATCTTTACTATTTGACCTTCCAATGAGCAGTCAGTGTTGATTTCTTCTAAGATTGACCTATTTGTTCTCCTCGCTGTCCAAGGTACCCTCAAAACTCTCCTCCAACACCACATTTCAAAGGCATCTATTCTTCTGCGTTCAGCTTTCCTAATTGTCCAGCTCTCACATCCGTACATTACCACTGGGAATACCATTGCTTTGACTATTCTAATTTTTGTTTTCAAGGTGATGTCTCTGCTTTTCACTATGTTCCCCAGGTTTCTCATGGCTTGTCTCCCTAGAATCAGCCGCCTCTTTATTTCATGGCTGCAATCTCCATCTGCAGTGATCTTAGATCCTAAGAAAGTAAAATCTGTCACTGCTTCTACTTCTTCCCCGTCTATTTTCCAGGAACTGATGGGGCCTGTTGCCATTATCTTGGTTTTCTTGATATTGAGTCTCAAGCCAGCTTTTGCACTCTCTTCCTTCAAACCGATCAAGAGATTCTTTAGGTCTTCCTCACTTTCTCCCATTAGGGTGGTGTCGTCTGCATATCTCAGATTGTTGATGTTTCTCCCAGCAATTTTGATCCCATATTGTGATTCCTCCATCCCTGCATTGCGCATTATGTGCTCTGTGTATAAGTTGAATAAGCAGGGTGACAGAATGCAGCCTTGCCTTACTCCTTTTCCTATTCCAAACCACTCTGTCATTCCATGTTCTGTCCTAACTGTTGCTTCTTGGTTCATGTACAGATTTCTCAGGAGGCATATGAGGTGCTCTGGTATTCCCATCTCTTTAATCACTTGCCACATCTTGTTGTGATCCACACAATCAAATGCCTTAGTGTAGTCAATAAAGCAAAAATAAACTTGTTTCTGGTATTCCTTTGTTTTCTCCATGATCCAACGTATGTTGGCAATGTGGTCTCTAGTCCCCCTGCCTCTTCTGAAACCAGCCTGCACCTCTGGTAATTCTCTTTCCACATGCTGCTGAAGTCTATCCTGTATTATCTTGAGCATCACCTTGCTGGCGTGTGGGATGAGCGCAATTGTTCGATAATTTGAACATTCTTTGGCATTGCCCTTTTTTGGGATTGGAACATATACTGATCTTTTCCAGTCCTGTGGCCACTGTTTTGTTTTCCAAATCTGCTGGCATATTGAATGCAGTAATTTGATGCCATCATCTTTTAGAGCTTTGAAAAATTCAACTGGGATACCATCATCTCCACTAGCTTTGTTGTTTGCAGTGCTCTTTAGGGCCTTTCTGACTTCACTCTCCAGGATGTCTGGCTCAGGTTCAATTTCTTCATCATTGTGACTATCAGTCGTGTTGAGTTCCTTTTTGTAGAGTTCCTCTGTGTACTCTTTCCATCTTTTCTTAATCTCTTCTGCATCAGCTAGCTCCTTTCCGTCTTTGTCCCTTATCATGGTCATTTTTGCTTTAAATGTTCCCTTGATTTCCTGGATTTTTTTGAAAAGATCTCTGGTTCTGCCTCTTTTGTTGTTTTCTTCCATTTCTTTGCACTGTTCTTTTAGATAGTTTTCCTTATCTCTCCTTGCTTTTCTTTGAAATTCTGTGTTCAAATGATTGTATTTTTTCCTTTCTCCTTTGACTTTTGCGTTCCTTCTTTTCTCTGCTATTTTAAGAGCCTCATCAGACAACCACTTTGCTTTCTTACTCTTCTTTTCTTTTGGTATGGTTTTCTTTGCTGCTTCCTGCATGATGTCCCTCATCTCTGTCCATAATTCTTCTGGCACTCTATCTATTGAGTCTAAGCCATTGAATCTGTTCATCACCTCCACCGTGTATTCTTTAGGGATGCTGTCTAGGTGATATCTGTCTGGTCTCTTTGTTTTCCCTATTTTCTTTAGTCTAAGCCTGAATTTTGCAATCAGTAGGTTGTGATCTGAGCCACAATCTGCTCCAGGTCTTGTTTTTGCTGACTGTATGGAGGTTCTCCATCTTTGGCTGCAGAGTATGTAGTCAATCTGGTTTCGGTGTTGGCCATCTGGTGATGTCCATGTGTAAAGTCACCTCTTGTGTTGCTGGAAGAGGGTGTTTGCTATGACCAGTGCGTTCTCTTGGCAGAACTCTATCAATCTTTGCCCTGCTTCATTCTGTGTTCCAAGACCGAACCTGCCTGTTATTCCCTCCACTTTTTGATTGCCTACTTTGGCATTCCAGTCTCCTAGAATAATTTGAACATCATTTCTTGGTGTTTGTTCTATGAGGTGTTGTACAACTGTCAATATGACTGCTCCATTCTCATGCAGCTGGCTTGAATTTTTGTACCGTACCAAACCAAACTGATTGCAATCTCTTAATTTTCAGGATGTTGTGCATCCAGAGCTCTCAGACCTGTAGTTGCTTCATTATTAACTGCAATGAAAACCAGGTGCAGAAATGTTAATTGGTGTGATGTGTGCAAATGTGGTTTGCTTACCAATGAGCAAAGTGCTCTTCACATGCATGGACTCCATAAGTGTATAGGGCATTGATGGCCAACCTTGGCACTGCAGTTGTTCTTGAACTTCAATTACCAGAAGCCCAAATCAGCACTCTTGCTGATCCGGGCTTCTGGGAATTGAAGTTCAAAAACACCTGGATTGCCAAGGTTGGCCATCACTGGTATAGGGCAATGTCTATGAATGGGATTGAAACCCCAACATGTGGAAATTTTTCATCCTTGGTTTCTGTAATTGTGGAACCTAGCTAACACAGTCATGAATTAATGGTTATTTCATCCCAATCTATATTTGGATGACTTTACAACTTTTAGAGCTGTAACCAGGGCAGGGCAGCTGGAGCCCATCAAAATTTAGAAATTGCTGATATAGAGGTGAATTTTGAAGGGAGTGATAGGAAGACTCATGATGACATGTCTAGGATTCTTTCATTCCCCCACTTTTTCTTGAGCGCATACACCTTCTCATTCTTTTAAAGGATATTTTGCATTTTGTGGATTGTTTTGCTTAATATTGTAATTTGTATTATTGTATTTACTTGAAACATTGTATTTATTATTGTATTTTGAACATTGTATTTTGTATCTTATATGTAAACCCCTTGAGTTGCCCTGGGGTCATTTATATGTTGTTAGCCGCCCTGAGTCGGCCATGTGTTGAGTAGGGCGGGATATAAATTGAATTAAAATTAAAATAAATAAAAATAAATAAAAATGCCACATTTTTTCAGCTCTATGGATGCTTCAGGACATGCTAAAATTGCTATTTATCAGGCAATTCTGATTAGATTTAAACATATTCATTACAACATGCATGTGAAGAGCAACATGCATGTGAAAAGCACTTTGCTCATTAGTAAGCAAACCACAGTTGCACACATCACACCAATTAACGTGTCTGCACCTGGCCCATTCTTTTGACTCTATCATGAGGCTATTGTTTCCTTTCTTTGCCAAGTAGGTTCCATCCCAGCTGGCTATTATAAACAATTAAATTATCTATAACCTCAAAACAGGAGCTAGGCATCTATGGCTCCCTAGATGTTGGTGGACTCCAACTCCAATGGCCTCTTACTAATTACTGTGCTTGCTCTGCTTTCTGGGAATTTGCAGTCCAGCAGAGTTTGGAAACCACATCTTTCATCTCTGCTTTAAAAAAAGGTACTTGAGTTTGGTTGTTTCCTACCTGACACTTTTCCTTTATCTACAATTTCATTGGCTTCTAAGCAGACTCCCTATAAAATGGTGTCAGAAACAAAGGTGCAGAATTTTGTAGTACAGAGACTGTGAAGGAGTTATTCTTTTCATGTTTCTTGGTTCTTCTGTTCTTTGATGTTAATATCTTCTCTCCCCAAAATAACAACAATAACAACATCCATTCACACCCTTGTATTCTGCATAGAGCTAATGGGAACTAAAGTACATTTATTTCTAGGTCAGGACAACTAAATAGAGTTGCACTTCTTTTAGTGTATGTTGACATTTTTAGTTGTAACCGAAGATCTAGAGATGATGGCCACAAGCACACATTTGTCATTGTTTTTTTACCCAGAAGGTCGTGCCATACAAGATGTCAATTGTTATTAATCCTTCCATTTGTAAAACTAGTTTGACATACCAGGTTATTTCTAACTGAAGACAACAAAAGTAAAATAATCTATTTCTTTAAAATAACCTTCTGAAAACACAAATCTTATCATTTACTTTTGGGAAGGAAACAAGTGAGGTTTTGTACAAGTGTACCTTTATTTCTCCTTTTTTGCGTCAGGTGCAAGGAAAGAGTGTTATCAAGTATTCTCCATGGCATATTCAATTTAACACATTCCTCAAAGAATGGAAAGATGTTAGGCAAAGACTGCCTTTCTGAGACTCAGTTATTTAAACAAGGTATAACTGATTTCCTGGAATATCATTAACCCACTAAGGTAATATAGAGAGGAAATATGACAAGGTCAAGTTTCATTTTAACACAAAGTTATTCTGTCATGTCAAAGCCAAGACAGTGTAGTGATTGGAAAGTTAGACTATAACTTCGGAGATCAGCCTTGAGTACCTACTAAGAAATGATACTCATTGGATGACCTTAGGCCAGGGACACAAATGCTCAACCTGCCCTACCTTTGGTTAATTGTAAAGATGACATGAAGAAGCAGTCACCCATGTACACAAGATAGAAGTCATTGGAGGAAAGGTGGGATATAAATGGAAGGAACACCCAAGGATCACTGAGCCTTTGTTGAAGCAGAAAATCCATAACTAAAGTACCGCTGTTGGAGGGCCATCCAAACTCTGTTTTAAAATCTCCAATGAATAATATAATCTATCGTCTTCTATGATAGGTCATTCCATTATCAAACGATTCTTGTGTTTATGTTTTGTTTTTTACTTGTACAGAATCCCAGTTACTATATTTGGCAACTTCTGGTAGAACAAACAAACTCTGTCTGGAACTCTGGTTCTGCTGCTATGTGGTCCAGACAATATTAAGTTAGATGGATAGAGTGTTTGGCATAACTTAACATATAAATAATCATCATCTTTATACATCTGTGAGTTACTGCAAAATAAGTATAATACTGGGCTACCATGAAAGAGACAGATATGTAGGTAAGCCTCAGAACAGTTTTCTGTTTCCTGGGTGACTGACACTGAGTGGAACAGTCCTGGAGTCACGAGATCAACATGGTTGATTGTGTTTATTATTATTTTTAGCTCGACAGCTTTTTAGCCTGGTAGATCTTTTATTTCTTTATATTTTGCTCCATCCCTCGAAACTGATGGCCTGGGCTTATTGCATCAACTACATGCCTACGTGTAACTACAGGAATAAATCTTAGGGTTTCTTTGGTGTACAGCAGGGCACTGGATGCTGGAGATTATAAGGCACATTTTTATCCACCTAGAATGCACCATTTGAAGACCTATCAGTGGTAGAAGGGTTTACACCCACTCAGCTGTTTAGAAATATAAGGAAGGTTCCAAGTCTTTCATTCATAGGACTACCACATGATAGCATGTAACAATAACAACAGGTAGATTCAGACCTTGTTATTAAATGATCTCAATTTGATACCCAAATAAAAACAAATTAAATCTTTGACTTTTAAATGAATGGGGAATTATAAATAATGCTAACAGAAACAGGACAAAAGGCCAAAATGCAATTTTCCTCAAATGTCCCATGAATTACTCTCCTACTGTGCTGGGGTCCAAACAGAAATAACATACACAATTTCTACATGCCAGGCTTTCAAAGTTTGGGTTACATAGCCATCTAGAATGGAGCAGCCCTTGAAGCAAGAAAGTGGCCCATCCAGACTTGAGACATGAGACTAAGATTGGTTTGGCCTCAAGCCCAAAGTTGTGCCTCATCAAAATCAATGTATAGTGGCACAGGCTTTTGCAATACCAATGCCCCAATTAATTCACACCTCTTGAAAAATGCAGCTTCTCAGAACTTAAAAATGACTATGGCTGTGCTGTTACAGAAACAACAACAACACACACAAACCAAAAAATGGCATGTAGTCATGAGACAAGAGATAGGCTGCAACTATCAAGGCATGAAATGTCATGCTTTAGATGCATACCACCCAGGGTTCCAGGGTTTAGATCACCCTTTGCTACAAATGTAAACCTAAAAATCACAATAAGTCCTTATTTTTACAGTGTTTTTGAAAATTCTACCTTCCTCACTTCATTTCAGATAACATGAATCTGCTGACACAATATCTTCTCAATATCAAATAACAATTAGTACCACAACATTATAGAATCTAACATCTTTGCATTCACAGAATTAGTATTCAGCTGCTGGATAACTCAGTGGTTTATCTGTCTGGACTTGGAACAAAGTTTGACAGTTTTATTCTCCACCATGCCTTCTAGAGAAGAGCTAACCTGTGTGGCCTTAAGCTAGCTGCACATTCCCAGGATGCCTCAGAAGAAGTGTCTGATAAACCACTTCTGAGATTCGCTCCTGAAAAGGGTCATGATAAGTCAGAATTGAGTTGACAGCATGATTATTATTACATAGTTCTATCCAGTTTGGCTGGGTAGCTCAATAGTTTAGGTATTTGGCTGCAAAGGCAAAGGTTGAGAGTTTGATTCTCTACTGTACCTCCTGTGAAAAAAATTCACCTTGTGTAGTCACAAAAAAGAGGCAATCTATACATTCCAGGAAACAAACAAACACACACACAGAGAGAAGAAGAGAATGAAACCCACATCTCTTTATTTTTTTTAACGAGAAAATCCTGAAAAATAGTTAACATACATCAGAAATGACTTGACATCACACAATTGTTATTTTTATAGTTCTATCCAATGCTGAGTTGTGACAGTTAGAAGCCTAAAGATTTGCATTGTCACTGTGAAAACATATTAATCTTTTGTTTGAAATGAAAATATTTCAGGTACTAAAAGTTTCTAGTCGAGAAATGCTGAAATACTAATTTAAAAAGGTACAGCTAGTATGAATGAAAAAGAGAGAATTATACATGTAGATTTATATATTTAAAAAGAAACAGATATTTTAAACTTAGGTCAAATAAGAAAAGAACTGCCATTTTTTAAAAGTGCCAAGATTGGCACTGAAAGTGTGAAAGATGTCATCTGTCAAGAGAACAGAGAGTCTGAATTTGGTGCAGGAAATGCCCAGAGGTTTCAGCACTTAAAAGGAGACATGTGAGGTGGGAAACAAATAGACAGTAGGTCATCTCTATCTTCAGGACCCATGAAATGTTATGAATGGTCACATCACATCTCTTTTACCCATGTTATATTGTTGGAATGGCCCTACTTATTTCCGAGAACCGTACCCACAGGGATGATTTTAAAAATACAAGAGCCTTTGTTAAAGAGCAAAATCTCATAAAGGGTCATAGTCATTATCCAGATTTACTCTTTTAAGTGATTTTAGGAAAAGATAATATCAGTTTCAGTTGATAGCACTGGAATGGATAGATCTGTTCATTTAATTTTCTCTCTGTTTCATATTTTCTCATCCAGCTTCTGTTGGAAATTTTTAAAAAACTCCAAACGAACATGAGTCTATATTTTCATGCACATTTTTGGAATACATTAAAATGGAAATGAAAAACTGTTTCCCTCTTCCCTAGATATCACAAAATAATCAACTAGAAATAAGGACTGCAGCATTCAGCATTCCCAGGTTTTGTCCTTAATTTTGCAAATTGTCACAACTATTTTTTCCTGTATTATATTTTTAATTTGATACATTACTTATATCTCTGTAATGACATTGAAAGATTCATTCATTCATTCATTCATTACATTTATATTACACCCATCTGGGATATCTTCCCTCTCTGGGCAGCATACAACACATTAAAAATATGTACAACAAAAATTTAAACAAAGTAAATAAATATAAATATTAGGAAGAACAAAAATAATACCCATACATTAAAAAATGCCAACAACAAAAACACCTATTGGTGACAGAAAAGTTAATCATAACCTAATGCTCAGCCATTGGCAGTATATCTTTAAAAGCCTCTTTTAAAGGGAAGAATTTTAGTTGTTGTTTTTTAAATTTAGGCAGAAATGGAACATGGCACAGCTCAACTGGTAGAAAGTTCCACAAAGTTGGTGCCGTCACAGAGAAGGCTCTTCTCCGAGTCATAGCCTTTCTTGCTAATCTCTGGGTTGACACCTGGAGATGCACCATCTGGAAGGAATGAGTGATGCGGGCTGATGTTCTGAGGGGAAAACATTCCACCAGGTAGGAAGGTCCCAAATCTTTTAGGGCCTTAAAAGTTAGAACTTACAACTAGTACCTGATATGGAAAGGAACGGGTAGCCAATGCAATCTTGTTCAAATTTTCTCACTCAAATAATCAGCCTGGCTGCTGCAATTTGCAACCATTGGAGTCTCCATATCAGGAACAAGTGAAGCCCCACATAGAGAGCATTACAGTAATCAATATGTGAGATTACAGGACTTGGGGACATGAAAGGAGGCTTGTTTGGGCATTCCCAGAGCAGAGTTTCTTCCGCAAAGATGCTTTCAACCCAGAATAATTTCTGACACAAAATTATTATTATACTAGTGAGATAACAAGTAGGTACACAACTGAGCTATTTGGTACATTTGGAAAAGAGTGGCTTTCCCCACTGCAATTTATGCTTTCAGGGTCAAATGAGGATCTAATATGACCCCTAAATTGTGTACCTGGTCCCTAGGGGAGAGAGCAATCCCATCCAGACTAGGGGCCAGGTTACCTAGTCGATACGACAGACCCTCCAACACCAGAACTCCATCTTGTCAGGGTTCAGTCTCAGCTTGTTAACTATGGTCCATTCCATCACCACGGCCAGACAATTGGCAAGGCACCAGACCGCATCCACTGCAGAAGATAAAAAGGAGGGATAGAGTTGGGTGTCATCCACATATTGGTGACACCACACTCCAAATCTCCTGATGACACCTCCCAGCAGCTTAAAGTAGATATTGAATAACAATGGGAAGATAATCGACCCCTGAGGAAGGGTCCGCAGAGCCAATGTAAACACCCCAAGCTGGACTCTCTGGGTGCAAACACCAAGGAAGGAGAGAAACCACTGTAAAACAGTGTCTCACACCCCAATCCAAGTAAGATGTCATTCTCAATGATGTCAAAGGCTGCTGAGAGATTAATGAGCATCAGGAGAGATGAAGCCCTGTGTCAGTTTCCAAGAGAAGCTCATCATGCAGCATGACCAGAGTGGTTTTGTTCCCATGACAAAACCTAAAACTCAGCTGGAATGGATCCAAACAGTTGTATATGTCTCAAAAGACAGCATAAACATGCATTTTAGAAAACAAATTCCTATAGCAATGTGTATATTATGAAAAGTAAGCAAACCAATGCCTGAGTTCTTTAAAAATAAGCAGAATGAAAAAAGAAGGCTACAACCAAACATAAAACTGGGATAGGCAAGGAATGATTTTTGGAAATGTAACAAAAATGAAACTCCCAGATTCCCATGGACCTTGTTTGATTAGGCAAATGTTGTCTAGGAGCTGTTTGAACAAATTTAGCTTTTTTGTTTGTTTGTTTGCTTTTTGCCATGACCTTCAAACTGCAGCCTTTCGAGTGTCTATAATTGGGCTTCTTAATCTTATTTCCCTTTTTCTTCTAGTCATCTTTCTCTATCCTGCATTTGATTTACTCTTTGAATTTTACTGCATCTGGAAATGGAAACCACATTAATTGATTGCCTTAATGAACTCTTTTCAGCTGCATCTTGCACATTATCTAATGATTGATTGATTTGATTTGATTGATTTGATTTGTATGCTGCCCACTCAGCATACGCCGACTCAGGGCGGCTCACAGAAATCACAACATAAATCAACAATATACAAAGTAAATTCACAATAATACAATATACAAAATTCCGTCTACAAAAAACAACACATTATAATATACAACAACACAGTACAATACTATAATATGATAATAAAGTCACAACCACATAGAAAAATTCCCAAAACAAAGTCCAGGGATGGGTAGGCAGCCGTCCTCAGCCTCAAGGCGGGACCATCTTCTGCCATTCAAGCAAGACAACAGAGTACAAAATACAATAAAATACAGTAGCACATAACAATAGTACATAAGTCAGAATATCATGCCATCACAGAAACAGCACACATCATAAAAGTACAAAGAAAAAAAGCATTTCAAAGCCTAACAGCAAGTTCTTATCAGCCACCAGCCCTCCACAACTGTTGCCTCTTCCCCTCCGGTCAGGGTGACTTCCGGTGGTGGGTAGGGCCCTGATCTGTGGGTAGGGCCCTGATCATTTCTAAATTTAAGGGTATTTAATGCTTATGATGTTATTTATTTATTTATAGACTTAGGGTGTTTTGATTTTACTAGCTAGCTTCAATTATTCTTTATCTTGCTGTTTTTTCCTTGTGTTTGTTGAGGTGGGTAGTTTTTGTTTTCTTTTTTGCATTTGTTTTGTATAACACTAGTTTATCTGTAACAAGACATGGTAGTTATTAAAAATAAATATTACATAGATGATTCTTCCCTTTCCTTTTCCTTGTTCTTTGTTTTTACATTTGAAGTCCTCCCATCACCATTTTTCTACAAATCTCCATTTCACATTTTAAGAAACAATGCAAACCATCTGTCTAAATCATTGTAGATGTCACAACTGCTCCACTCAGCTGTATTTCTGTATTGTACATGTTTTTCATATCCAGGCATTCAGATTTAAATCCATTGGTAATGGCATGCATTATTTTTTTCTACAGAGAAAACATTCTCTTTAGGGAAGGAATAAAATGTTTTGAAGGTGTCATCCAATACAGCTGCAGAAAAGAACAGATAAGATGAACAACTTGCACTAAATAGCTGGTAGGTCTATAAATATAGTGAAATAATTCCCTAATACATACTTGGCAAGAGCCCCATTCAAATAAAGTTCTGAATATGTGAAAGCTAAAGCCTGTATAAAGAGAAGGACACACAAAACTTATTCTTTAAGTCCTGTTCTGTTCCCCTCAGATCCCTGATCTTGTGTTCAGCAGCCAATTCTGTGCAGGAATTCTATTCATATCCATTTGAATGTGAGCAGCACTCTCCTGTAGACTGTGGCCCTATCCAGACATGTTTTAAAAATAATTTAAAAATATGAACAGAAAGAGAGCTCTAGCCCCACCTCAGGCCTGCTGTTGTCTTCATGGAGGAAGGAGGAGAAAAAATTGCTGTTAATGAGGTATTTCTGCATAATCATAGTCCCAGGGAAAGTCAGAACCCTTAAATGCATGGCAAACCTCCATGTGTAGCAAACTGTCCTTTCAGGCTGTTGTAGGTAATGAGTGTGACTAGAAATCTCTCCCCACTCAGTCGTTCAAAAATAAACATTTTTTTTTAAAAAAGGGGGGGATTTCTGTGTAGTATGTTAATTATAAGTTGTACTCCCATGCAATTGGGAACCATAAAGAGAATGGGATGGAGGAGTGACAGAGTGGGCCAATAACATATGCTTTGCAGGCAGATCTGGTGATGGTGGTGGTGGACTCCTCTCTAAAATCCTAGAGTGCTATTACCAGCCAGTGTCTGTAAGACTGAGCTAGAAGGCCAGATTTGGTAAATGGCAGCATCTTACACTAGAAAGTCTCTCAAGAAGAAGATGCTGCATCTTACATTTTCGTAGGTTGCTGATTACATGGAGACTAAATGGATAAAGAGGTTTTTGAAGTGGTAGCTGTGGTAGCAAACATATCAGAGAGTAAACAAAACAAGACAAAAGCACTGTGACATCTTAAAGACTAAATCCTGTATTTTAATGTTATCTTTCGTTGATCAAGTTCACTTCATCAGACATAAGAGTGGATTTTCATGGCATACATTTATAAATCTGATATAGAGGCCCAGAGTAGCTGGGCAACGTTGGTTGGTTCAGGAGATGGGTATACAAATCAATAAGTTATTTATAACCAGTAATAAAATGCAACCAGTTTGTCTTTTTACAGCAGTGAATCTCTGATGGAAGTCAGTTTGAGGAGTTAGGCTTGCAAAATAAACATTCTGACATTATAGAGAAATAAGTTTGCCCTGATTATATGATCCCAGGCGACACTGATATCAGATATCAGAGAGTAAACAAAGCAAAGCAATAAAAAAGTTGCAGCATCTTAAAGACTAACATCTGTATTTTAATGTGAGCTTTCATGGATCAGGTCCACTTCATCAGACATAGTAAAGGTAAAGGTAAAGGTTTCCCTTGCTCGAAAGCCAGTCGTATCCGACTCTAGGGTGCAGTGCTCATCTCTGTTTCTAAGCCGAAGAGCCAGCGCTGTCTGCTTCTGCAGATGTTTCTGTGGTCATGTGGCAGGCATGACTAGACACCGGAGCGCACGGAACGCTGTTACCTTCCCACCGAAGTGGTCCCTATTTATCTACTTGCAATTTCTTGCTTTCGAACTGCTAGGTTGGCAGGAGCTGGGATGAAGACGGGAGCTCATTTCCGTCCTGCAGTACTCGGGAATTGAACTGCTGACCTTCCGCTTCCCAGTCAGCGTCTTAGCGACTTGAGCCAATGAACATGACTTGGATCTCTCACCTTTGACTTGTCCTGGTACTAAATTTGGTATATGAAGACCAAGACACAGGACACAGCCCCGGGCTGGGTTAACTCAGGTTTATTGCATCGTGGACAGAGGGAACATGAGGTAATGGCGGATCGATAGCTCTTTATATACAGTAGTAATACATTTGAACGTGGTGCCATGGTAGCCCATTGGCTACTGCCTGCGTGACGTCATTTCGAGTCACGCCCTTCTTGTCCAGGTGTATGTGGTGGCGGGAAAGCTTCCCGCGCTGTTGCCTTTGATGAGTTCGGACCAAGAGAGCTGGGACGCTCGCTGCTGCCAGCTGGTGGTCATTAGCTCGCGTCCTATTACAGGGTTCATATGATACAGGTGAAGGTTACATTGTTGCTAAAGGCAAGGTTACATTGGTTCAGATACATTGTAATCCATGTGGAAGATAAAACCATTAGAACACAACACCCCTCCCCCCTAGGATGAGACAAAGTCTCGAGCCCACACTCAAACACACTCCCCCCCCTAGGAGACAAAGTCTCTCAGCCAAGATGGCTTATTTCGAACACGCTGGGGTCTCGATGCGGGCTGCCTTTGCCCGGGTTTGCTACCTTCTCTTTGTCCCCTGGTTTCCTGCCCTGTAATTGGAGAGGGAGACTCGTTAGTGACTTGCCGCGGCTCCGCGGCGTTGTTGGGAGGTGTGCTCTCTCTTAGGGAAGAACCGGGGGCACTGGGGGCTAACGAAAAACCCCTCTTCTCGCTTGGATGGGTGGGGAAACACTCCTGAAAACCCCCCCGGCTCGCAAAATCAAAATCAAAATTACATTCGGGGGCAGCGGTCGCGAACTCCTCTCCCCCTTCCCCGGCCTCTGATGGAACTGGTTTATCAAAAGGGTATGAGTCGGGGCCGCTGCTTCTTCCTTCCCCCCTTGCTTGGGACTGTTGTCCGCTGATGTCCCCCCCTTGGGCTAAACGGGTGGGGGAGAACCCTAACGCTGAATCCTGTTGTTGAGCCCCACTGGCTGGTACGCTCACTCGGTGCCTCAGCTGGTCCGCGTGCCTCCTCCAGAGGAGACCGGTGCTAGTCTCGACCCGGTACGACACTGGCCCCGTCTGTTCTACTACCGTCCCCGGCACCCAGGCTGGCCCTGCGCTGGCATAGTTTCTGCAGTGAACAGGGTCGCCGGCGGCGAATCCTTTCGAGACTGCCAGCCCTATGTTTTTTCCCTTTTCCTCGACTCTCGTCGGGTCTAGCCTGGACAGAATCGTGGTCAGTTTTCGCCGCATCAAGAGCTCTGCCGGCGAGTAACCTGATGCTAAGGGGGTCACCCTATACGCTAATAAGAACTGACATACTTGGTGATTTAGGTCCCCCGGGCCCATGCGCCGAAGCGCATCCTTTGTTGTACGCACCAACCGTTCCACTTGGCCATTCGTGGCCGGGTGAAACGGCGCGGATGTGACATGCCGAATGGCGTTTGCCGCCATGAATGCTCCGAACTCCGAGGAGGTGAAGCAACTCGCGTTATCGCTGACTAACGTGTCGGGTAAACCGAACGTGGAAAAGACTTTCCGTAGCTGGCTAATTGTCGTGGCGGAGGACGTGCTCTTTACTGGGATAACCTCCAGCCACTTGGAGAACGCATCCACCACCAGGAGAAACATGGTTCCTCGGAATGGACCAGCGAAATCTATGTGTACTCTGGACCACGGCCCCCTTGCTGCGTCCCATTCCCTATGCGGGAGGCGGGCCTCCTCTGGACGGGATCCCTGACATGCCTCACAAGTGCCGACCATGTGCTCAATGTCCGCGTCCAGCTGTGGCCACCAAAAGTAACTGCGGGCCAGCGCTTTCGAACGAACGATGCCCGGGTGGCTGACGTGCAGCAGTTTGAGCACCCTCGGCCGCATGGACGTAGGGACCACCACCCGTTGGCCCCACAACAGGCACCCCCTTTCTAGGGACAGCTCTAGTTTTTTCCGAAAGAATGGGTCGAATTCCGTGTTCGGGGACGATGCCGGCCACCCCTTCTGTACCCATGAGCTAACTTTCTCCAGCGTTTTGTCCTTGCCTGTCGCCCTAGCAATATCGGCTGGTACTAATGGGGGTGCGTCTAAGACCTCGATTAGCAACACCTGGCGGTCTCTTTCTACTCTAGCCTTTTGGTCGTCCGACAGGGGCAAAGGGGATCTCGAAAGTGCATCAGCATGGCTGATCTCCTTTCCGGGCCGGTACTCCAACTCGTGTTGGTATGCGTTGAGAAAGATAGCCCAACGCAGCATTCTCGGGGATAGGATCTGCGGCGTGGGCTTGCTTGCCGTGAAAATCCCTAACAGGGGCTTGTGATCCGTCACGATTTTGAACTGGCGGCCATACAGAAAATCGTGAAACTTTTTGGTCCCCGCTACTATTGCTAATGCCTCCCTGTCGGTTTGTGCGTAATTTCGCTCTGCTTGGGACAGGGACCTTGAATAAAACGCAACCGGGGCCTCCCTTCCGTCATCCAACACGTGGCAAAGCACCGCCCCCACCCCCACCGGTGATGCATCGCAGACTAATACCACCGGCCGTTTGGGGTCGAAATGCGTTAGAATTGCGTCAGAAGTCAAGAGTTGCTTTAGTTCTTTGAACGCCCTCTCGTGCTCGTCACCCCACATCCATGTCTCCTCCTTTTTAAGCAACCGATGAAGCGGTTCGGCTACGGACGCTTTCCGCGGAAGGAATGTATGGTAAAAATTGAGGAGCCCCAGGAATGACTGTAGCTCGGTTTTGGATGTGGGGCGAGGGGCCTTCTTGATGGCTGCCACCTTGGATTTGGATGGCTTAATACCCTCGGGTGTGATTCGGAACCCTAAAAACTCGACCTCGGTTTCGAAAAAGACACATTTGTCCTTCCTCAGTCTCAGTCCCGCTTTCTCGAACACAGTTAGTACTTTGTCCAATCTTTTTGCCAGCTCGGCCTCACTCCCCCCTGTTATCAACACGTCATCAAAGTAAGGCAACACCCCCTCCAGCCCCTTCAGGAGGCGTTCCACAAGCGACTGAAAAAGACCGGGTGCCGAGTTCACGCCGAACTGTAAACGCGACACCTGGAACGCTCCTTTATGTGTGACTATCGTTTGGGCCGCGGCCGTGGCGGGAGTTACAGGGAGTTGCTGATAGGCTTGTGCTAGATCGAGCTTAGCGAAACACTTTCCCCCATTTAGCCTGGCCAAAAGGTGGCTGACCACCGGCACCGGGTATGCATTAGGGCGGATCGCCTTGTTAATTGTACACTTATAATCAGCGCAAATGCGCACCTCCCCGTTAGCCTTCAGAGCTGTTACAATTGGAGTTTCCCACTCCGCGGAATCAACAGGAATAAGAATCCCCTGGCCCACCAATTTGTCCAGTTCCGCCTCTATTTTATCCTTTAGTGCGAAGGGCACCCTGCGCGGTTTGAGTCTTATCGGGCGGACCTCCGGGTCTAGGTCGAAGGCTACAGGGGGTCCCTTGAATTTTCCCAGTCCTTTTTTAAAAACGTCGGGATGCGCATCGCACACCGCTTGTATTGGATCCACCCCCACCGAATGTACTCCCCCTATGAACAGGCCTAAAGGCTGAAACCACTGTGTCCCTAGGAGGCTACAACTTCCCCCCTTGAGGACAACTAGGGGCAGTTCCGCAGAATGTCTCTTAAAACTAACCCGAAATTTCCCGACCCCCAATACCGGAATGCTGTTTCCCTGTACATCTCGTAGCGTGGACCTCAATGTTTTAAGTTTGGGCCGCACGTGGGGGTCGATTTTCAAGTACTCTTTCTGGGGAATTATGGAATAAGAGGACCCTGAGTCAATTTCCATCCTGATGGGGGCCCCTTGTACTAGTACCTCAACGAAGTAATGGGACTGTCCCGTGGACACGCTGAACACTGGGGCGTCATCTTCGCTGCCGTCCGAGACGCGGCCCACGCCGTCCCTCTTCCTCGTGGTCTGGGCGCCATCTTTGGGCCTCGCGGGACGGTCCGGTCTGGTCGAACGGTCTGGTGACTGCCTCCGGCCCTCCTTTCGTTTTCTGCATGCCTTGGCAATGTGCCCCCGACGGCCGCAGGTGTAACATTCAGCCTTTCTAAATGGGCATCTCGCGCGTTCGTGGGCCGCTCCGCAACCATCGCAGCGGCGCCCCCCTTTTCGGACCTTCTGGACCTCCTCGCCGTCGCTGCCTTCCGAGGACGATTTTGAGGCCCGTCGAGTTGCGTGCACCGATTGTCCGGACTTCCCGTGCACCGAATTTTCCGCTTTGCCGGCCCTGGGACGCCACTCACGCCACTGGTGCATCTCGTCTACTCCAGCATTCGTGGACTCCGCGGCTTCTGCGGCCTCGACGACCTCTGCCAGCGTGGGTGGCGGCTCCTTGTTCATCAAGCTGCGCTGCACCTCCTTGTCTTTCAGGCCACACAGCACGCCGTCCCTGAGGGCCATGTCTCGGATGTCGCCCCATTTGCAGGGGACGGCGGCTACCCTCATGGCGGCCACGAATGCCTCAACCGACTCGTCCGGCGCTTGGACTCGCCTCCAAAACGCGCTCCGAGCGGGAAACATCGCCCTCGAGGGTTGGAAGCGCTCCCGTAGCAGCTTCATGATGTCGTCCGCCTTAAATTCGCTCACCTTCTTCGGAGCGATGATGCCCACCAGCGTCCGCTTGGTTTCCACCCCGAGCATTCTGGTGAGGATGGCCCTCTTCCGCTCCTCATCGTCTTCCTTGACTTTGAGTTCCACCAGCGCCGCCTGGAAGTCCATCTCCAACAGCTCCCAGTCTTGCGGTTTGGTGATGTTGAACCCGCTCTGTGCCCTGGCTGCTCCTTGGGGATCCATTATCCCACCTTCGTCGCCAATTTGGTATATGAAGACCAAGACACAGGACACAGCCCCGGGCTGGGTTAACTCAGGTTTATTGCATCGTGGACAGAGGGAACATGAGGTAATGGCGGATCGATAGCTCTTTATATACAGTAGTAATACATTTGAACGTGGTGCCATGGTAGCCCATTGGCTACTGCCTGCGTGACGTCATTTCGAGTCACGCCCTTCTTGTCCAGGTGTATGTGGTGGCGGGAAAGCTTCCCGCGCTGTTGCCTTTGATGAGTTCGGACCAAGAGAGCTGGGACGCTCGCTGCTGCCAGCTGGTGGTCATTAGCTCGCGTCCTATTACAGGGTTCATATGATACAGGTGAAGGTTACATTGTTGCTAAAGGCAAGGTTACATTGGTTCAGATACATTGTAATCCATGTGGAAGATAAAACCATTAGAACACAACACTAAACTTGCCCAAATCAGGAAAAGGGTAAATTAGGCAGGAGGCTTTGAGGTTTGGTAGGAGAGCTCCACATTGATGTTAAAGTTCCTTTTCCAATCACAAATCTGTAATTTGTCATATATTTCAGTATTAAACATTGCAGGGAATGTGAAATGGAAGCTTCATTTCAATATATGACCCAACTTCTATTGACATAAATTGAGTGCAATTTCTTCCAGGAGTGTCAAATAGCTCACAATGAGTTTCATAAGAAACACTAGAGATAAGATTACAACAGCAGAGTCACACAGATAACCACTGCAAACTTTGCAGTTCATGGTATCTACGATTCATTATTACAGTCATATAAACCTTTTGAGCGGGTATTGTTCTCCCCAATGTTTATACAGGATGTATTAGGAAGAAGGTTATTGAAATCAGAATCAGACATAATAACAAACGTGCTACAGAAGAATACCAAGGTTATTATGGCAGATATTATGAAATATCAGAAAAAGGCCAAGCCTATATAATTTCCTCTTCTTGCTAGCTATGTGCTGGGTAATAATAAAGGGGGTAATAGTTATACAGTCACAAGCAGAGAAAAGCTTGAGAACACAAGAAAATTTTAGCTTAAATCTACCATTTTATAGGGCAGTAATTCTGGCTGGGCAGTATGTGTCCCTAGACATTATTTCCTTTATTAGAAATGTTGCTAGAAATGTTTCTCTTTGTTTAATATATGTACTTTTTAAAAACAATCATTTAATTGAAATAAATTCTTGTATGCCACCCAGAGTAAAAGGCACAAAAGACATTTCAAAGCTTTATAAAAAGAAAGATAAAAGTATTTATAAATTTAAAGAACAGGAGAAATAACAGTTCAACTTGTAATTCATTTTCATTTAATAGTAACATAGTATAGTGACGTCCAGGTCTAGTGTGTGTAGTATTAATTTGTGCCTTCTGTATGAAGAGGTAGGTGTATGACTTGCCTAAAGTTAGTGGGGGATTTTTTTAAAATAACTCTTTGGAGACCTTTTTTCCAAGGACAAAAAGTTCCTTGAGAATCTGATAAACATATATAATGAATATAGCAGTCTCGCCGGTTTTTATCAAAGGTTTCCACAAAGTCCAGCCAGACACCTCCAGAAGGTTAGTAACTAAACCATAAAAAGCAGTTGCTCCTTCATATCTAGTCTTTATCAACACACTACATATCGAGACAGTATTTTACCACCATGGATAATAATTTCGTGTCAGAGATTACTCTGGGTTGAAAGGATTTTTGCTGGAGAAACTGTGCTCAGGGGATCCCCAAATCAGGCTCCTTTCATGTCTCCGTGCAGCCCTCAGGTATCAAAACCCAACCTTCCAGTCTCCAAGCTCAGCATCTTAACAAATAAGCCACCGGGGAGCTGCTAATAATAATTTTTTGTAGAAATTATTCAGGGTTGAAAGGATTTTTGCATAAGAAACTCTGCTCAGGGAACGCCCATATGAGGCTCATTTCATGTCCCTAAGAGACAGGCACTCAATCCGTCATGCAGTACCTGGGTCTTGAACAGCCAACTTGCCAGCCTTCCAGCAGACAAGGTGAGCTTCTTAACATCTTATCATGGATAATATATGCTGAGAGGTGTGCCCATACATGACTTTTTCTTGTCTGAAGCCCTCATGAGCCTCTGGAACGAGAGCACTGTGACAGCCTTTGACATGACTGCACCACTACGGCCTTCCCATGCATGTGGGCTCCACCCATCCCTATGGTTCTCAGAGGGGCTGAGGGAGCTCAAGTGCAAAAAGAGTTGCCTAGAGTGCCATTGGGTGAAGACCTGGAGTGATTCCAACCAAACACTTGCTAGAGCTGCTATTAGGGCCTACCTTGTGGTGTTAGACCTTGACCTTGACATTTCACCACCCTTATTGCCTCTGCGGATAATCACTCAGCAACCCTCTTTCAGGTGACTAGGTCCCTCCTTGGTAGGAGGGGGCCAGAACCCAGTTGGCAGGAGTCAGCTGATGATGGAGAAAATTGCTCAGATTTGCTCTAAGGTTAAGCCTAACATGGAAACACAGTCCTGCCATGTTATCTGAGATTGGTTCAATCTAGTTGTCCCTGAGGACAGGATCCTTGGATCTGTTTGCACCACTTCCTGCTTACTGGATCCTAGTCCTGCCTGGTTGGTTAATGCAACCAAGGCAGTATCAGGAGGTTGGGTCAAAGCAATAATTAATTCTTCATTAAGGGAGGGCATATGTTCTGCATCATTAAAACATGCATTGGTGCACCCCTCCTGAAAAAAACATTTCTTGACCCAGCCATAATAGCTAATTTTAGACCTGTATCCAACCTCCTCTTTTTAGGGAAGGTATTGGAGAAGGCAGTGGCATGGTAGCTACAGGGGGTCCTGGATGAAGTGGATTATTTGGACCTTTTTCAGTTAGGATTCAGACCCAGATATGGTACTGAGAATCCATTGGTCACACTGTTGGATGATCTCTGGCGGGAGCAGGATGGAGGCCATCCCTCTGTCCTTGCTCTTCTTGACCTTTCAGCGGCTTTCAATATAGTTGATCATGGTATCCTCCTGGACCAGCTCCAAGGATTGGGGAGCCAGAGCACTGTGTGGTCCTGGTTTTCCTCATTTCTGATGGGCCAGACCCATCAGTGTGGCTGGAGAGCAGAAGGTCCAGGCGTAGGCCTCTTCAAAATGGGATGCCTCAGGAATCGGTCCTCTCGCCTCTCCTATTTAATATCTATATGAAGCCTCTGGATGAGATCATCCATTTCCATGGGGTGAGGTATCATCAGTATGCTGATGATACTCAATTGTATGTCTCGGCCCGTGGTGATCCAAGTGATGCAGTTGAAGTCCTATCCAGGTGTCTGGAGGCTGTTAGGGTCTGGATGGGGGGCAACGGGTTACAACTGAATCCCGGCAAGAGTGAGTGGCTGTGGGTCAGGGGTCCTGCATTATCTCAGAAGCTACCATCTTTGGTTTTGGATGGGGCTATTTTGCCCAAGACAGACCCGGTTACACAACTTGGGGGTCCTCCTGGACTTACGACTCTGGCTTTATGAGCAGGTGGCAGTCGTGGCTAGGAGGGCTTTTGCACAACTTCATGTCATTCATGAATTACGCCCGCTCCTGGACCGGGATTCCTTGCTTATGGTCACACATGCTCTGGTCATCTTTAGACTATACTATTGTAATGCACTTTACATGGGGCTGCCCTTGACGACCATTCAGAGACTGCATCTGATCCAGAATGCAGCTGCCCAGGTGGTGATGGGGTGCAGGCATTATGCCTGTGCCTCTCCAGTGCTTCAGGAGCTGCACTGGTTACCGGTGTGCCTCCGGGTGCAATTCAAGGTGCTGGTGATGACCTTTAAAGCCCTACATGGTAATGGGCCAGGGTATCTAAGAGACTGCATCACCCCAAGAACATCTGTCCATGTCACCAGAGCGGACCAGAGAGGCTCTCTAAAGATACCATCAGCTAGAGAGGCCTAACTCTCTAGCATCAGAAAGTGGGCCTTTTCAGCGTCTGCTCTGGCTCTTTGGAACCTCTTACCAACAGAGTTGCGCCTCCAGACAGAGCTGTTGCCCTTCAGTAAAGAATTAAAAACCTGGCTGGCAAAGCGGGTGTGGGGCACCACTGACGTGGTGACCCCCACCTGCTGGCTGATATAGCATAGGCCTCTTCGCTCTTTTAGCTGTTTTTTTACTGTAATTTTTAAATAACTGAGGAGTGGAGTGGGGATAATTTTGGTGCTTATTAAGGGGTTTTTCAAAAATGTTTTAAGATTGGATGTTTTACATATTATTGTTGTAATGCCAACCAGAGTCGTTCATTCATTCGAATGGGACGGCAATATATAAATTTGAATAATAAATAAATAAACTTGACTAACTGTCCAGATTTCTCAGTCATGCACAGAACCTCTATGCAAATATATACAGTATGTGTCTTCTATAGGCTTGCTATCCTTTATTGTATAATTTTACTCAATGGTAAACCACCTTGGGGAGAAGAGTCATGTACTAAATATGTACACATGTCTGCACATATGTTGATTTCCAGCAATTGCCATTCAGAAAGGAAGTTTAGGATGGGAGAATAAGAATTAAAAATATGTGTTCAATGTTCAACTGTTAAATGGTTACTGTGGCAAATTAGAGTCCCGTGAGAAAGAGATTAGAGAGATTAAGCCGATAAGGCATCATTGTCAAAATGGATGAGGTTAGGGAGGTAATCATCTTCTTCAGGCTGAGAAGAGATGAGAAGAGGCCTATGAAATTCTTTTGAATTACAATGAGAAGATATTTGCCCATTCAAGAAAGATTGAATTTTCAGTAAGTAGTTACATTGGCAGAAAGCCTATGGTTGGCAGAAGATACTAGAACTCTTCAAAATTTGAATTTGAATCATTGCAAGTGCTGTCTTTAAAGTCCTGTGTCCTGAAATAGACAATTTTGAACCATGTCTAATGAAATTTTACTTTTCAAATATAACCATTGTCCCAGCCCAGGTTTCAACCAAGTCAAATGACATACAGTTCAGAGAACCCCAAAGTTGGAAGGATAACCAAAATTAGTGTTAACATTAAACTATCACTGATATAAACAACCTACTAAAATAAAGCAAGTTTGAAGATTAGTAACTTCATGACTTGTCATACTATGTCACACTCATCTTTATTGAAGGAGCTTCCCAGTTGGCACTACTCTGTATTTTGGATAAACAGGTGAGGGGGCTGCAGTGGCTCAAATGGCTAAAACACTGACTGGAAGGCAGGAGGTCAGCAGTTCGATACTCAAATACTGCAGGATGGAATGAACTCCCATCTTTGTCCCAGCTCCTGCCAACCTAGCAGTTCAAAAACAAGAAATTGCAAGTAGATAAATAAGGACCACTTCAGTGGGAAGGTAAACAGCGTTCCTTGTGCTCTGGTGTCTTATCATGCCTGCCACATGACCACAGAAATGTCTGCAGAAGCAGACAGCACTGGCTCTTTGGTTATGAAACAGAGATGAGCACTGAACCCTAGAGTTGGATACAACTGACTTTCGAGCAAGGGTAACTTTTACCTTTACCTTTAATGCCTAAAAAGAGTTCTTGCTTTGGTGAATTCTACAATCAGTTGTACATTCTGTAAACAAGTTTAAGAGAACATTTGCTTTGTCCAATAAATCCCTTCACAGCTTTAGCAAATCATGTTTCCCTTCTAAAATTATGGTTGCTTGGTTGAAATCTAGTTGGAGAGTGCAGCAAAGGTAAACTATGATACTTACAATCTGTTTTATCATGTAAATTTTATGCAGCATTGCCTGAATACCAAAGTTAGTACAAGGAACAACATCATCAGGAAACTCACATAAATGGAGAACTCAATCATCTGCACTGAGCACATCAGCTTTGGCCCTGAGCATCTCTGGAGCAGAGTATGTTGCTCCAGTATGGAGCATATCCACACACAAACAAAACAAACTGACATTGCTGTTCTTGACCTCTCAATGGCCTCCAATATCGTCAACCATGGTATCCTTCTGGAACGGCTCCGATGATTGAGGATCCATTCCAGAGCACTGTATGGCCCTGGTTTTCCTCATTTCTGAAGGGCCGGAACCAGTCAGTGTGGTTGGAGAGCGAGAAGTCCAGCCCTAGGCCCCTCCAATATGGGGTGTCTCAGGGCTAGGTGCTCTCCACTCTCCTATTTAATATCTACATGAAGCCTCTGGGTGAGATCATCCATTCCCACAGGGTGAGGTATCATCAGTATGCAGATGATAGCTATACATCTTGGCCCGTGTTGATCCAAGCAATTAAGTTGAAGTCCTATCCAGGTATCTGGAGACTGTAAGGGTTTGGATGGGGGGTCAACGGGCTACAACTGAATCCCAGCAAGACTGAGTGGCTGTGGGTCAGGGGCCCTGCATTATCTCAGGAGTTACCATCTTTGGTTCTGGATGGGGCTATTTTACCCTAAACAGACCTGGTGCATAGTCTGGGGGTCCTCCTGTACTCACGACTCCTGCTCAAAGAACAGGTGGCAGTTGTGGTCAGGAGGGCTTTTGCACAACTTCGTGTTATGCGGCAGTTACACCTGCTCCTAGATCGGGACTCCTTGCTCATGGTCACACACAGTCTGGTCACCTCCAGGCTTGACTATTGTAATGTGCTGTACATGGGGCTGCCCTTGATGACCATTCAGAGGCTGCAACTGGTCCAGAATGCAGCTGCTCGGGTGGTGATGGGGTGCGGGCATTATGCCCATGCCTCGCCACTGCTTCGGGAGCCAGTGTGCCTCCGGGTGCAATTCATGGTGCTGGTAATTACCTTTAAAGCCCTACATGGTAGTGGGCCAGGATATGTAAGAGGCTGTGTCACCCCAAGAACATCTGCCCATCCCACCAGAGCAGACCAGAGAGGCTCTCTTATTGTTCCGTCTGCTAGATCAGGAGAGATGCTGAAAGAACTAAGCAAGAGAATGACCCTTGACATCCTCTGAATGGGTATGAGCCTTAAATACACCATCTCTGATCCAGGAAAAGCTTTATGGCAAGAACAAACATTCTTGAGGACATGCAAGAGTAAAACCAAATTAGAAGATTGAGGAAGGAGCTCGCTGGATAAGGAACATTATTAAAGGAGGATATAACTGAAGATCTCAATCTCCCCTACATCAGCAGGAGGACTCTGAACAGGCCGAAGATTGGAGTCCCTCAATGCAAGACCAACATGTTCAAGTGGGACTGCTGAGAGACAACAACACACAGTGTGATGTGGAGAGACACGGAGTTTGGCCCATTTACTGGTCTGCCAATTGCTGCCAGAGACATGCACTGATGAAGACTTGGAATTGGGCAATGGCAAAGTGAAGAAAGTGGCATCATTTTGGCAGTCCAGGGTTTGATCGGGACAAGAAAGAAGAAGAATCATGTAAATCTCATCAGGACCCTGCTTTGTTCCACAACATATCAGCATGCTTCTCTAGTCTGTGCAATTCTGCTTGATAAAATAAAAAGTGTAACTTCTACTGCATAAAATAGATCAAAATACACTATTAATCAAATAGATATGAAAATTAGAAATAATCATATGAGGTATTTAAATAAGACAATTCTCATGCAACAGGAACTTCATCTCTCAGGAAATTAAAATGGTTTAACAAAAACACCACATTTTACTTGTTGCATGGTAGAATTAAGAATGAAAAACTAACCTGTTAATCATGCAAGAGATTGCAGCTGGATTATAGTTGCTAATTCTGTATTGGAGCTTTTAAAATAATTTATTTGGTAACTGTGGATAATAAGAAGCAAAAGTAAAAAATAGAGAGGTATAGTCTTTTCTATTTTGAAGTGGTGTAAAGTTTGATATGCCATAGTTTCTGCTTGAAACTTCAAGCATTATAACTACATTATTATTACCTTTGAGGTCATGTGCATTGCCTTGGAAAAATTTAACAATCTGATCAGGTTACTGTGCCATATTTTATTGAACAAAGTAATGGATAGGATTTGTTCTTCATTCTCAAAATTTTTAAAGACAAGATGCTTAACCCTTGTATCACTCAAATTTTCTTTTTAAAATAAGATATGTTAATAAATCAGTGCTAGCAAAATTTAATATGACAAATACACATCTGCACACTTATAAAGTCTACATCTGCAATTTCCTTCCCTTTCCATTAGCCATGTATGACTTTGTTATTATTTTGCACAGTACCATATGAGGAACATTTCTGTCTAGTTGCCTCCAGTAGCAAATTCTAATACCATAACTTGGGGGGCGGGGAGGGAATAAAAATACAAGTCAAAGCAAAGAGTCGATTCTTCACTACTTAGAATTGGTAAGGGAATACCATCTAACCTGAAAACTAACCAGCAAAGGGCCGCTAAACACACATTAAAATTAGATTTTGAAAGTAAAACTATTCCAAGTCAGTCATGGATATATGTACATATTGGTGTTCAATAAAAGTATTCATGGAAGTTCCATTAATCTGGAGATCGGTTTTGTTGTTAAAGTAGGAATAGCTGTATGAAGTAAGAAAGACTAGGTGGGCTACATCCTCATTTTGAATAGTAATACTGAGAGACTGTTGTTGAGACATTTATTTCTTCCACACAATGAAGCAAAATGATACAGAAAATACTATACTACATTCTGTCCCACACCTTCTTAAGAAAATCTTTATCTTAACCATTCTCTTATTGAACATTGCAGCTACACTGCAGAAAGAGAAATTTATTTCTTTCCGTTCCTGTTCTTACAATTCTTAGAATGAGAAAATAAGCCATCAGATAATGAGGGAATTCTTTTTCATCAGGATTTAGGCCATTCAAATAATCTCATTACCTTAGGGATCTCAGTTGGTATGTGTGGATATATTGCAGCTTAACTGGTTTATAGATCACAGCCTATGTGGTCACTGTGAAGATAATAATTATCGATGACATCAAAAGAAAGAGGATCAGTAATAATTATCTATGAGATCAGAAGAAAGAGAAGCAGTATGAGTGAGAAAAAATGCAAATGTGTGTGACAGAGTGTGTGATACTTTCCACTGGCATTTCTTTTCCTGGTGTGGTCTGACTGATCTAGAGGTATGAAGGAATATTTCTGTCATTGTACAGAATGTGTAGGAGATGAACATTTTGGGTTGTAAAGGCTTTTCGTATGACCCACTTTTTATGAGTAGAGGGAAGACCTTATTTATACACTGCCTGGTAATAAGGCTCCCTCCAGCCCTTTTAATCTCTATGTACAACAGGCTGGAGTTACATTTCTGCTGTAGGAAATATGTTTTCTCCCTGTGCCTAGGAGACTCAACAAAACAAGCAAGGAAGCAAACTATCTAATCAACCAGCACAAGTCCTAAAGGTTTCCCTTTCCCTTTATTTCTTAATTATGGAAATTTCTGTTATTTGTGCAGTGGAGAAAGAATAGATTTTATCTAAAAAGGAATCAAGTTTTATTACAAAGTAAAGAAAAACAGGAGTATATTATTTTAAAGAAATACAAAATAAAACAACAACATAGGTTTCCTTCCAGGGCAAAACTTAATTAGAAAACACATACAAATATTACTTGAGTAATCATCTCAGCAATAAGAAAAATACATCATCCTATATAGTCCTTTTATTACTCATAACCATGCAGTCATCCTGATTCTTTGTTGGCCATTCTCCAGCAAGTCTGAGGAACTTTTAGCAAACTCCAAAGCTCACGATAACAATTTTATACTTACTTTTCTATCACTTGTGTTCATCTTAGATCTGTCAATACTTCCAACATTTTTTGTCCCTTCTTTCAAGGGACTGCAGTGGCTCAAGTGGCTAAGATGCTGAATGGGAGGCAGAAGGTCAGCAGTTTGATTCCTGAGTACTGCAGGAAGGAATGAGCTCCCATATTCGTCCCAGCTCCTACCAACCTAGCAGTTCGAAAGCAAGAAATTGCAAGGAGATAAAAAGGGACCACTTCGGTGGGAAGGTGACAGCGTTCTGTGCACTCCGGTGTCTAGTCATACCTGCCACATGACCACGGAAATGTCTGCAGAAGCAAACAGTGCTGGCTCTTTGGCTTTGAAACAGAGATGAGCACTGAACCCTAGAGTTGGATACGACTGGCTTTCGAGCAAGGGAAACCTTTACCTTTACCTTAGCATACTGATTGATCACAAAGAACTTTGTTCCTTTCAGTTTTACACATTTTCTTAATCTGACACAAACTAGATTTTTCTATAATAATTCCTGACACATAATAATAATAATAATAATAATAATAATAATAATAATAATAATAATAATAATAATAATAATAATAATAATAATAATAATAATAATAATAATAATAATAAGGGCCTTCTTACCTGGGCCTGAGGCCGCCGCGACGACCGGCAGCAAAGCATCCCCTGGAAGGACCCCTTGGATCTGGAAGCCTCGTATCTTGGTTAAGCCAGGAGTCAATTGGGAAGCTGGCCCACCCGGAGAGCAGAAAAGGGAAGACGTGGACACGGACGCGGATGCGAGAGGTTCACTGTCTCGCCCAGGAGCCCTTGCCATCGGGTCCCGGGAGTGGAGACAGGTGGGAGATGCTGCGGCCCCCCTGCAGCTGACTTCACTGTCCGGGCTGGCCCGCCCGGAGAGCAGAAAAGGGAAGACGCTGATGCTGACATGAGAGGCTCCCTGTCTCGCCCGGGAGCCCTTGTCATTGGCTCCCGGGAGTGGAGACAGGTGGGAGATGTTGCGGGTTGTCCTGGTCAGTCCCCTGAGATGCCTCGCCACCATCTTCTTGCTTCTGGCTAGGACTTGGGGCCCATGATGGCAATGGGTCTATTTTTCCCCACTCTGAGACTTTTTTGTGGGAGGGAGGGCTGGGGTGAGTGATATTACTTGTTATTGCTGTATTCTGTATTTGTTGCATTGCTGTATTTGGCTTATTGTGTGATTTTTGATGCTTGTGATTTTTGTATATTGTTATTGTTTCTTTCACTTTCCTTGCTGTAAACCGCTTAGAGTCACCTCTGGTTGAGTTAAGCGGTATACAAAAATAAAGTGAATGAAATAATAATAATAATAATAATAATAATAATAATAATAATAATAATAATAATAATAATAATAATAATAATAATAATAATTTTATTATTATTATTATTATTATTATTATTATTATTATTATTATTATTATTATTATTATTATTATTATTATTATTATTATTATTATTATTCTGGGTTGAATGGGTTTTTTTGCTGGAGAAACTCCACTCAGGGGACATCTAAAAGAGGCTCCTTTTATGTCCCCAAGATCTTTTCACACTGAAGTGGTCCCTATTTAACTATTTGCAATTTCTTGCTTTCGAACTGCTAGGTTGGCAGGAGCTGGGACAGAGATGGGCACTCAAACCGTCATGCAGTACCTGGGTCTTGAACTGCTGGCTTGCCAGCCTTCCAGTTTACAAAGCAAGCTTCTTAACCACTGAGCCACCACAGCCCCATATTTTCTTCTGTGCTGTTTATTATTTTCAAGGAATTTAAACGAAGGGAAATTTTAATCTCATTATCATTTGTCCATGCTTCTAAAGAAGTTGCTACTGATTTTACACTCTTTAGTTCTGCCTCAAAATGGAAAATGAAATTACTTCCTGTTAGGTTGATTAAGCATTCACTGATAATATAATACATTATTTATCGAAAGAATTTTGCATTCACACATTGTATGTTTTAATATCTTCTTGAGGTTTTATGCACACATGGGGCATGAGAGGGAAAAACCTATTGACATCCACAGGACATATTTCCCACTAAATGTGAATAAATGTGAGAAAAGGACATCTTTGGGAAGGACTGAAATCAGATTTAGCACTGTATAAACCTGGTCTGTTGTCAATGACAGAGAGCAATTTATTAATAATCTCTTATATCATGTATTGATTAAAATAAATTGTATACACGGTGTATTCAATAGAGTTCTCAAAAAACACAGAAAAGTCAAGTAGAGTATAATTGAATGTATTTTATATATTAGAATATATTTCCCTTGCCAACCTCGTTTGCTTGAAGAGCCATGCTGGAACAAACCAAAGGCATGTCTAATCCAACATCTTTCACACAGTGAACAATCCACTGTCTACAGCAGTGGTTCTCAACCTCTTTTAGCTGTGGGCCAGACCATGTCCCCTCAATCAGTTAAGTGGGCCAGACTGGTGGTTCCCCCTGCTGTAAACACCCATGGTAAAACACATGTACAACAGCCGTGGACTCATTTATGTTTACGACAGCCAACAAGGTCAGGGGTTGATTATTTGGTGCCGTGGGCTATATCTGGCCTGGGTGCCATAGATTGGGAACCCATGGTCTACAGGAAGTTGACCATGTGAAGAAAATACAACCTTTCACAGACAGACATTGCCTGGCAACTGATATAGAGAGGAATACTTCCTCTCATTGTAAAGGTGATCTATAGCTACACTGAGTTGTAGCTATTGAAGATCAATGATTCTCTACAATTTTCCCCCATTGTCCATTTAAAGTCTTCCAAGGTCCAAGCCATCATTACATCTTCTTGCAGTGAAGTGTAAGGCAATATTTCTTTTGATTAAGCCTGGACCTCCTGACATTCAGGTTCAATGGTTCAGTGGTTGAGAGAGAGACAAGAACATTTCTATACCTACTTTACTCAAACCATATACAGCTGTATATAGCTGGAACAAACCAAAGGCATGCCTTTATTAAAAAAAAAACCAACATTAAACAAGCAGCTCCAAGCATTGAAGTATTTTCCTCATTGGGCAATTGTAGAAGTTTCTTTGCCACCTTTTTCTGAAGCTTTTGTGTGAGAAGATTGTATTTAAAACTGTTTTCCCTATCACATAACACTAGAACTAGGGGGCACTCCATGAAACATTTGGGTACTAGTTCTCAAACAAATAAGAGAAAGTACTTTTTCACCCAGAGGATCACTGGTCTATGGAACTCGCTGCCAGAAGAATTGGTGACAGCTGTCAGTCTTGACAGCTTTAAGAAAGGATTAGACAAGTTCATGGAGGACAAGGGTATCAATGGCTAAAATTATGGATACCTAAGGACAACCTCTGGGCTGGAGAGATAGATAGGATATCCCTTAATGCCATTTCCAGGGAATCCTAAGCAGGTGAAGGCATCTGCTTGGGAATACCCTGAAGCAAATGGTGAGCCACTGTGTGAGACAATACCTGTCAAGTTTCGGGAAATTTCTAACAAATAAGAGAAATTTCCCAGCCAAAACAGGAAACTGGACAGCTATGCTTATCCTGTGCTGGCCTCCAGTCTAACTCCAGTCTAATTCCAGTCTAATTAATATGGGATGACGGCGGGAAAGAGTGTAAAATATGAGGGTTTGACAGAAATTTCCTGAAACTTGACAGGTATGTTTGAGACAGAATGCTGGACTGGATGGGCTGTGGCCTGTTCCAGCAAGGTTGTTCTTATGTTCTTAACTAAAAATGATTATGTATCCAGGCAGTTAGAGGAATTTCCTGGGAAGTAGCAATTGCAGTTTCCCATGCAAGCAAAGTGCTGCTCAAGGTGTGGCTACAGAGGCTTGCCTTATATCAGGGGTGCCCAAACTATGGCCCACAGGCTGGATACAGCCCCCAAAGCCATTTCATCCAACACATGATGCCCTCACCAAACAAGGAAGTGAATACAGATGCTTCTGCACATGTGCAGATGCATCCTTATTTACTTCCTGGTTCAGTATGGACATCCTTGTGCATGCATAGAAGCATCCGTATTTACTTCCTGGTTTGGCATGGACATCCTCACGCATGCACAGAAGCATCAATAACTACTTCCTGGTTTGGCACAGATGTGCTTGTGCATGCACAGAAGTGTCTGTGCTGAACCAGGAAGTAAATATGGCCACTTTTGTCTGCACCAAACCAGGAAGGGATTCAGGATGTGCATGTGCAAACATGCCCTGTTCATGGGGCATGGTCTGGCCCCAGGCCCAAAAACTTTGTGCACTGCTGCCTTATTTGGAGTGAAAAATGCCTGATGGAGCTGGGTTCCAAAAAGGGAGAAGCACTCAGCATCATATTGCAAATATCCACTGGATACTAGCTATCCACTGGCACTAAAGGATTTCAGAAGAAGATGAGTCTGTGCTTTATATGCCTTTGGATATGTTCATCAAGAGAATCTTTGTATTGTTCAGACAGAAATCAGTGTGCCTTGGTGGCCCTAATGAGTAATCTGGATTGTGGACAAGAAACTACTATTATGACATAATATGGAGAGACAGAATGGTTTCCTATAGGTGAAGATTTCAGAAAAGGGTGCATTTTTTTCATCCCTTCATGCAAAGTAAGAGAGGAAAACTACAGAAGGGGAAGGACTAGAGATCTCTTCAAGAATATTGGGGAAATTAAGGGAATGTATCAAGCAAAAATGGACATGATAAAGGACAAAAAGGTAGGGATCTAACAGATGCAAAAGAGCTTATTGAAAGATGGCAAGAATACACAGAAGAACTCTACAAAAAGGACCTTAATGTCCCTGACAATCACAATGGTATGATCATTGACCTTGAGCCGGACACTCTGGAGAATGAAGTCAAGTGGGCGCTAGAAAGTATTACTAACAACCAAGCAAGTGGAGAGGATTTTATTCCAGTTGAGCTATTTAAAGCCCTGAAAGAAGATGCTGTTAAAGTGTTGCACTCAGTAGGCCAACAGAGTTGGAAAACGCAACAGTGGCCACAGGATTAGAAAATGTCAGCCTACATTCCAATTCCAAAGAATGGCAATGCCAAAGAATGTTCAAATTATTTATTTATTTATTTATTTATTTATTTATTTATTGTTTAGACTTCTATACCGCTTTCCTTCCCTTAAAGGGAACTCGAAGCGGTTTACAACAATAATGCCAAACAATCAAATATAATACAAATAATACAGCAGAATACAATTACAATATAAATTGTCAAAAGCATATACAATAAAATATCAAATTACCCTATACAATATAAGAATCAAACCGCTCAATTATAACATAGAAACAAGAACTCAAAGAGAGGGCCCCCAACTCACACCCAACTAAAAATGTGGGATAACAAAAACCCTCCTGCCACCGCACCACCCCTCCCGACATTTTTTTGGCCCTGGTGGCATGGGGCAGAGGCCCGGGGGTGTGGTGGCTCCTCCAACGCTGGAGCCAGCAAAGTCCATTCCAGCCAAATTATCATACAATCATGCTCATCTCACATGCTATCAAGGTCATGCTCAAGATTTTACAAGCTAGGCTTCAGCAGTACATGGATCAAGAACTTCCAGAAGTACAAGCTGGGTTCCGAAGAGGCAGAGGAACTAGAGACCAAATTGCCAACATTCGCTGGATCATGGAGAAAGCAAGGGAAGTACCAGAAAATTGTCTACTTCTGATTTATTGACTACACCAAAGCACTTTTGTGGATCATAATAAACTGTGGCAAGTCCTTAAAGAGATGGGAGTACCAGACCACCTCACCTGTCCTCTGAGAAATCTATACATTTCAGTTAGGACAGGATATGGAACAACTGATTGGTTTAGAATAGAAAAAGGAATATGACATGGCTGTATATTGTCACCCTGCTTACTTAACTTATGTACAGAGTACATTATGTGTAATGCAGGGCTGGAAGAAGCACAGGCTGGGATTAAGATTGCTGGGAGAAACATCAACAACCTGAGATATGCAGATGATACTAACCTAATAGCAGAATGTAAAGAAGACCTAAAGAGCCTCTTGATCAGGGTGAAAGAAGAGAGTGCAAAAGCTGGCACTTACCGTAACATTTAAAACCGCAAGATCATGACATCTGGCCCCATCATTCCCTGGCAAACAGTTGGGGAGGAAATTGAAGCAGTGACAGAATTCACTTTCTTGGGATCTAAAATCACTGCAGATGGTGACTGCAGCCATGAAATGAAAAAATACTTCTTGGGAGGCAAGATATGGCAAACAAAGGCAGCATAATAAAAAGTTGAGACATCACCCTGTCAACAAAAGTCCCCATAATCAAAGCAATGGTATTCACAGTATGGCTGTGCGAGCTGGAGCATAAGGAAGGCTGAGTGCAGAAGAACAGATGCCTTTGAACTGAGGTGCTGGAGGAGGCTCTTGAAAGTCCCCTGGACAGCAAAGAGATCAAATCAGTCAATTATAAAGGAAATCAACCCTGACTGCTCCTTGGAAGGATAAATACTGAAGCTGAAGTTCAAGTACTTTGGCCACCAAATGAGAAGAGAGGACTCACTGGAGAAGGCCCTGATGCTAGGTAAAACTGAAGGCAAAAGGAGAAGAGGACAGCAGAGGATGGGATGGCTAGATAGAATCATTGACGTGGTGGCTGTAGATCTGGGTGGACTATGGAGGATGGCAGATGACAGAGGACCCTGGCATGCAGTGGTCCATGGGTTAGACTCGACTGTGTGAGAGTCGGACTTAACTGTGTGACTGAACAACAAAGGGTCAGACTCGACTGTGTGACTGAACAACAAAAATAAGATTAGACACTGGGTTGTGGTGGCTTAGTGGTTAAGGCACTGAGCTTGATGACCGGAAGATCAGCAGGTCAACATCTGAGTGCTGCATGAAGGAGTGAGTGCCCATAGTCTGTCCCAGTTCCTGCCCACCTAACAGTTCAAAAGCAAGAAATTGCAAGTAAATAGGTACCACCTCCATGGGAAAGGTAACAGTGTTTTGTGTTGCTTCAGCATCCAGTAATGCTTGCCATATGACCACAGAAATGTCTTCAGATGCACACAGCACTGGCTCTTTGGCTGTAAACAGAGATAAGCACTGAGTCAGAGTCAGACATGACTGGCTTTCAAGCATGGGAGATATTTATCTTTTCCTAAGATTAGACAGAGTACACTAAACAAGGGGGTTGGTCCTCACTCCTTCATAAGGAAGATTTCATCCAGAGATTCTACTCCAGACAGAAAAAAGACTAGAATAAACCCATTGATGTCTCTGAAGTGAGAGGAAACTTTGTTTGGGAAGGAGACACATGCATCTGCCCAGTCCTATCTGACTCACACATCACAGTATTCTGAAATTATTCAGAGCTCAGTAATAAACTATAAAGATGATTCTCTTTCTTAAACATCCTTAACAATGTACAAAGGTTGTAGGCTGGTTAGCTGGTTGCCACATCCAACATTACTTGGATTTTAAATGGAGCACAATAATGTTAGACTTCATTATATTATTGGCAGCATAATAATGGCTTTTGAAATAAATGGTGTGTCCTTTGCTGATTCCTTATTACAGAGACAGCTGCCCCATCTCACTCTAGCACAACCATCTCGATAAATCTGACATGACCGCTCCCACTAAAATAATGGAATTTTCACTTTTAACAGTAGGATGAACTTTTGAAAGTGTTTAATCAGAGATTTTATGCTCGGGAGGACCTTCAGAACTCAACTAATTTGGAAAGCTGATATTCTGAAGCCAAAATAGCAACTTAGTTATTAAAGGCAATTATCTGTGCAGGAGGAGGAGGAGGGAAAAAGCTTTCACATCTTTCTCTTTCAAATCTCAAGTGGCTAATGCATGACTGTGCATGAATCAGAGGGATTCATTTGATTCCCAAGCTGACCTCCTCCAGAAAATTTAATTTCTCTTTCTCAAACATACTATTTCTCTATGACACAGAAGGACAATAGCCTAAACCTTTGCTGTACCCATTTACAATTAGCCACCCTTTTGTTGCATTCATATTTCGAAAATAAATGGAATGGTTAATGTTGTAATAGAAAGCAAGGAACACATACTTTTTAAAAACAAATGTGTGTGTGTGTGGGTGGGGGGTTGTGTTAATTTTTTTACTATTGATAAGTGGTTATTTTTACCATTGATACCATTTTTATTTCTTCATATTTTGAGTTTTTCCTTCAGGTTCTTGTGGACAAGATTTAAAAGAAATATATTATTTATAGACTTAACTTTGTGGGGGGAAAATAGAACCCATCCCAACCCCTGGTAGGAGATAAAGTAGCCACTTTGAGAGCAGAAAGCACCACGTAGATTTGATTTGGCTTTCTGTCATGTGGTTAGTAAATAATAAATCAAATTCACTGATTTAATAAGTGAAGTGAATGCCAGTTTCTGATGACATAGTCAGGCACTAAGGAAGGCTGAGCACAGATGAATAGACACCTTTGAACTGTGGTGCTGGAGGAGACTCTTGAGATTCCCCTGGACTGCAAGGAGATCAAATCAGTTAATCCTGAAGGAAATCAACATTGACTGCTCCTTGGAAGGACAAATACTGAAGCTGAAGCTCAAGTACTTTGGTCACCAATTGAGAAGAGAAGACTCACTTGAGAAGGCCTTGATGTTGGGAATGATGTTGGGAAAGATTGAAGGCAAAAGGAGAAGGAGGCGGCAGAGGATGAGGTGACTAGATGGTATCATTGACTCAATGGGTGTAGATCTGTGTGAGCTGTGGAAGATGGCACAGGTGAGAGGAGCCTGGAGTGCAGTGTGGTGCATGGGGTCGCAAAGGATCAAACTCGACTGTGCAACTGAACAACAACAAAATATTGACTATTACTTTTGTCATTAAGAAAGGAGAAAACAGCAGTTGGCTAAAATCTTACTGATCTTATTGCCAAAAGTCTATTTGCTTAAATCCCATGCCACTAGAACAGGGGTTCCCAAACTACAGCCCGTGGGCCGGATCCAACCCACAGTGCCTAATAATCTGGCCTGGGCCACCCTTGCTACTCCTGGAAGTGGAAGTTAAACACACATTTCAAAATGCTGCTGTAAAGCACCCACATTGTCATAAACATGTTTATGACAGCCGCAGGTGCATTTATGGGTGGGGTATAAATCAAATAAACATAAACATGGCAGCATTTTTTGCATGCATTTTACTTTCGCTTCTGGTGGGAGGAATCATGTGACCGGCCCACTCAACCATGTGATTGGCCATGGCCCGGAGCTTTGGCCACCCCTGCACTAGAACATTAGTGAAGGGACAAACAAAGCCTCTTATGTCAAAGAATTCCAGATCCTGGCATCACCCACAGAAAAAGCCCAGCCTCAGTTTATCAACTCCTGTTATGGTGATGATATAATGACAAGTGTCTCTGTAGTAGAGCTTAAAGACCTGGCATGATTTCTATAGAAAATTATGTTGTTTCAGAAAACCTGGATCCATGTTATGTAGTGCTTCAAAGGCCATGACCAGCAATGGAGAGACTTTTCTTCCTCTTTGTTTAACCATAACAGTCAGAGGGGGAAGTTAACAGGGAAATAACTTGGAAAAGAGATTAAAACTCATTACTTATATTTAGTCCTGGTCCAGATCATCCCCAGCCATTCATGCTTTGGAAGAAGAAAGAAAATTAGGCTCAGTTGCAAACTATATATCCACTTTCTAAGCAACCTAAAGAGTTCCAGAATGTTAAGCAAAAATCATAAGCAGCCATTGGACATTTCATTGAAATAGTTTATTGTTGTGGTCATTGTTATATGGACTTTAAAAATTGCAAAACAGAAGTGAAATCATTTCTAAATGTTGTGAGTCAATATAAAAGAACAGTTAATAAACATGTTTTACAATGTCTGATTATGGCTGGAATTCATTTTATTTAGATTTTCTTGAAGGGTGTCAATGTTATTATTCTTTCTACAGAGTAAAGATTGCCAACCAGAACTAGGAAGTAGGCTTCTGTGTGATGAAAAGGTATTTTTTCCAAGAAAGTGGTTACCAGAGAATGATCACATTTTATTCTTTTTAAAAAACAAAACATTTTATTAGATTTTTTTATAAATGACATAGAAATAATCATACATAAAAGGAGAAAAACAAAATACACTTCAAATACGACATACGGAGAACATATTAAATCTTTAAAAGAAAAAAAATCAAAACATAAATAATCTCAGATACCAAACTATAATTGACTCTTTGATCTCAGTCATTAAAATACAAACCCACAATAACACAGAATACCATTAATTTAAGTCCACAATACATACCCGGTAAAATATACAATGCCCAGGAGATTGTGGTGTGTCACATCATATTTTCACTGTTTCCAAAAACTCATTTGCTCTGGTGCTGGTCTGTCCCCTTCACCTCTAGTCAATGTAAAGTCCACGAATGGTTGCCAAATTTTCCAAAATCTATTTTCTTTAATTGTGCCTTTCCTTTTATTCAGCTCCCATGTTAGCTTGTCATCCAATGCAAGTTGCCACATTTCCCTATACCAATCCTTAATTGTTAAAATCACATAATTTTTCCAATTTCTTGCTATACATTGTCTGCCTGTTGACGATATTATAGACAATTCTTTTTTATCCTCATCTAAATTCATATTTTCCATATCTGTCAACAGAGCGGTACCGGACCTCAAAATAATTCTGATCCCCATGTTTCTAGAAGCTTCTTTGTCAATTTTCCCCAAAAAATCTTTTACCATATTACAACTCCACCACATATGTTCATAAGTTCCCATTATATTCATACAGCTCCAGCACATTTTGCTTTTATTCTTGTCCATCTGGTGTAACCTCACTGGGGTCAGGTACCATCTCCACAACATTTTATAATTATGTGTTTTTCCTCTAACTCACATTGTTCTTATTATCCTCTTCTTCCATTTATTTTTCCAATTCACTTCTTTAATTCTAACATTCAAATCTTGTTCCAAGAGTTTCCTCAATGTTTCTTGCGGACTACCTTCTTTGCTTAATATCTTATAAATCTTATTCACCAAGCCCTTAATACCCATTTCTCCCTTTCTTATCTTCCATACCAATTCTTCAAATTCAGTCCTCCCCCTTTCCAAACTGGTTTCCCTCAAATATTTAATATTCCATTTATTTACCAATACAATCTGAAACCAGTTCAGCCCCAACATTGTATATAGTTCTGACTTTTTCACTCTACCTTTACATACCTGTAACCAGTCCCTCAATAGGAAAACATCATTTCTAATCAGTACTTCCTTCATTCTATTATCAATTTTTATCGGAATTTTTTCATATCCTCCATTTCCAAAATAGGAGATACATCTGGGACTAATTATTTTTTCACCCTTTTCCAAACTTCACACAATTGAACTGCTTATATCTCCAAAATGCATGTGTGTTACGCTGCACCTTCTGCATTACTGTGTGATTTAACAGTAACATTTATTATTTTTTTCTGATTTCTTCATATGTGAGAACTTTTGGGTTTCTGTGTTTATACTTTATCACTGTGCATATATTAAATCCAAGAAAACTGCTATGTTGGGCAAGAGAGGAGAAAAGTAACATCTGCATTGAAACGTGTGTGGTAAACTCAGTTCCTTGAGAAAGACCATGCATCATTTGATACCTGAATTTGGCAGCTAAAATGAAAAGTACCAATTAAACTGCTTATATCTCTGAAATACTCTTGTATAATTAAGGATGTACCAGGTTTTCAGTTGTACTCTGTGCACTGGGCTTTCTAAATCTCAAAAATTCTAAGGGATATCTCAGTCAGTTAGAAGAGAAAGCCAAGGCACTTGGACATGGATGCCAAAAAAAACATACAAGGGTATCTTAAAGAAGATACAAGTACTGAATCCCTAGGGCTGCTCTGTTATGATTAGTATTTCTAGTGAGTAACCATCTTAAATAGCAGACTGATCCATGGATATTGGGAATTGTTTTCTGTGTATAGATTGTAGAGTTTTAACAGTCAAAAGATGTACAAAACAACTGACCATTATGGCTGACATAAAATGAGTTGAATATGATTCACAAGAAAACAGATCATATAATCCGGTCCTAGCTGTACCTTTCACACTGAGTGCATCCTAGTTGTGGATCATTAAGAATCTAAAGCAGGGGTGGCCAACCCCCAGCCCATGGACATAATTTGACCCATGAGTCTAATCTGGCCTGTGCATATCATTAATCTGACCCACAGTGGCTACCTGAGGAACAGCGGTGGTGGTGGCAGCAGCGGCAGAGGCAGCAGCTGGAATAATGACTTATTCCAGATTTTTGGACAGGCTTTGCTGCTTCCCAGGGTGGCGGGAGGCCTTTTGGAACAATTTCACTTCAATTTGGGAATTTTTCGCTACTTCCCCACTACACTTCACCAGCTGGAGCGTGACCATGGGTGACTATTGCTGCCAGGCGGCACTTACATCAGCACCTGGGATGACTGCATGGAACCAGAAAGTAGCTCACAGTGCCACTGTAGCTGCTGAAGTGCAATGGAGAAGGCTCAGAAAAATCCCAAACCAGAGTGATCATGCTCCAAAAAGGCTCCCACTGCCCTGTGAAGTGGTGGAGAAAGACCATGTGTATAGATTGTAGAGTTTTAACAGTCAAAAGATGTACAAAACAACTGACCATTATGGCTGACATAAAATGAGTTGAATATGATTCACAAGAAAACAGATCATATAATCCGGTCCTAGCTGTACCTTTCACACTGAGTGCATCCTAGTTGTGGATCATTAAGAATCTAAAGCAGGGGTGGCCAACCCCCAGCCCATGGACATAATTTGACCCATGAGTCTAATCTGGCCTGTGCATATCATTAATCTGACCCACAGTGGCTACCTGAGGAACAGCGGTGGTGGTGGCAGCAGCGGCAGAGGCAGCAGCTGGAATAATGACTTATTCATTATTAGAGCAGACCGGAGGGGCTCTCTGAAGTGCAGAACCTAAGGTACCTACCATCCTTTTTGGAGCATGATCACTCTGGTTTGGGATTTTTCTGAGCCTTCTCCATTGCACTTCAGCAGCTACAGTGGCACTGTGAGCTACTTTCTGGTTCCATGCAGTCATCCCAGGTGCTGATGTAAGTGCCGCCTGAAAGTTAGGTTTAATATTTTGCCAAACCAGAGTGATCATGCTCCAAAAAGGCTCCCACTGCCCTGTGAAGTGGTGGAGCCTGTCCAAAACTCCCCCCCCCCAAAAAAAGCAACCCCCCCCAAACAAACAGTGCAATTGGTGTCACCACCACCAATGACGATGATGATGAAGATGTAAGTAATGGGCGCAGAAATGCTACCAGCCCCTGGTGGGAAAACATTGAGAACCGCTGATCTAAAGCATTGTCAAAGGGCCAATTTAATGGTATCACAGTAAGGCAATCTGGTGCTTCAGTTCCACTCCAACTGCAGCACGTCAGCACACTGAGCCCATAACTTCATTCTCCAGATCTTTTAAAAAAGGATACTGAGGGGCTGTAGATCTATGAAAAATAATCAAGACTTGGTGACATAAGTGACTGGATGCAAAGCAAAAAATTTTATCTGTACAAGTTGTGAGGAATGAATGTACTTAAGGTAAATGGATGTATGAGAGCATGTGCAGAGTATTGGGACAGAATCAGTGGTGGGCATCAGCAAGTTTGCACCAGTATGCCAGAACCAGTAGCAGATATTCTGGCTGGCGCTGCCCATTCAAGTTTTGAAATAAAGTAGTCCTAATTTGGGTGTAACGCAGGGCTTTCCCCTGACCGCACCTACCATACCATGGCAACAGTGTGGTAGTGATTTTTTTAGGAGCCCACCACTGGTCAGAAGGAATGGGGGGGATTGCCTTGGTAAAAGTGCAGGCAAAGACAATGAAGACTGCCAGCAATGGGCAAAAACAGAATGTTAAGGGAAGAGGCCGTTCATTTAAATATTGGACTGGGATTTGGTTGGGAATGTGTGATTGAAAGTGAAGGTTCTGGAGAACACTGCGGAGAAGCAAAATAATGGGGAAATGGAGAGGGTTTAAAAATGGCTGCTGTCCAGCTGAGTAGGGGTAAGAAGGCCTACTAGAATAGAAAGTTAGGTTTAATATTTTGCCAATGTGCAAATAAAGTGTGGAACTGTCTTGCCTGAATATATACATATATACATATATACATATATACATATATATATATATATATATATATATATATATATATATATATATATATATATATATATATATATATATATATATATATATATATATATATATATATATAGTATCTGATGAAGCTGCCTTTCGTGTTTCCCCCCTTTTTGTTGCTGGTTGCAAATACCTCAGTTATGTTAAAATAAACATTTTTAAAAATTCAAGCCCTTGCATTTCCTCACATAAGTAAAGAGAGGTTTTTTTAAAAGTTTACTATATGCTACCAAGACTAGGCAAAAGCACTGTTTCTTAGCTAACCCTAGAGAGAGGGGAGGCTGTAATTTGTTAAGGCAGAGCCGGGATTTTGGTATTGCATATCCCAGGGCTTGTCTTGTGTTTAGAAAAATCCAGGCCAGATTTTGCAAGTTAAAAGCATCCTGCCTGTTACGGTCCCAGACATAAGATTTTCTTAGGAAAAAAATGGTCTGGTAATCGTTACATAAGTCTGCTTCATTGAGCTTGTGTCAATATTTCAATATGAGAAAAATATCTAAGGCCTAGAATGAGATCAATGATTTATGATTGTAATCTGTTGGAAAATGATATAAATATGGCACTCCAGATGAGCAAAAAAGGGGGGAAGGAGAAGTATGGATTTCCTTCTGTAGATGCATAGATTCAAGCAGGCATGGTTAGTAATGTAAGTTTGCTCCGTGTCATTTTAACATGCTTAAGGCTAAGAAATGATTTTATTTTAACAGTCTTACTTTAAAGATCTGTTAATGCATTAAATAAGTGATTTTCATTTCTAAAGTGCTTGCCTGTGAGTTGTAAATCATGTTTTAAGTACTTAACTGTAACTTGGGTTTAGTTCGTACCTTTTATATGTCTGCAATATTTTTGAAATGCCATATATATGTTGGATTTTTATCCAAAGCATTTTTGTATTCTTAATTTGTGCTCCTATATCTAGGATTGTAAGTATGTACCTATAATTCTACATGACTGTAAGATAATGCTACAATATTTTGAATCCCATACCTGTTAAATATTTTCAACAACTTTGAAGTACTTTAAAAGCAATATAGAAGAATAAATGCTTGTAGAATATTCAAGTTGCTTTTGCCTTACATTATTACAATACAATGCATTGTAGTGTGAAGTCAAGTGGTCCCTAGAAAGTATTGCTAACAACCAAGCAAGTGGAGATGATGGCATTCCACTTGAACTATTTAATTCCCTAAAAGAAGATGCAATTAAAGTTATGCGCTCAATATGCCAGCAGATTGGGAAAACACAACAGTGGCCACAGGATTGAAAAAGGTGAGTATAAGTTCCAATTCCAAAGAAGGGCAATGCAAAAGAATGTTAAAATTATCATACAATTGTGCTCATATCACACACTAACAAGGTCATGCTCAAGATCTTACAAGCTAGGTTTCAACAGTACGTGGATCGAGAACTTCCAGAAGCACAAGCTGGGCTCCGAAGAAGCAGGGGAACAAGAGACCAAATTGCCAACATTCGCTGGAGAATGGAGAAAGCAAGTGAGTACCAGAAAAACGTCAACACCAAAGCCTTTGATTGTCTGGATCACAATAAACTGTGGCAAGTCCTGAAAGAGTTGGGAGTACCAGACCACCTCACCTGTCTTCTAAGAGATCTGTATGTGACTCAAGAAGCAACAGTTAGGGCAGGATATGGAATAACTGATTGGTTTAAAATAGGAAAAGGAGTATGACAAGGCTGTATATTTTCACCCTGCTTATTTAACCTATATGCTGAGTACATCACACATAATGCAAGGCTGGGTGAAGCACAAACTGGAATTAAGATTGCTGGAAGAAACATCAACCACCTGAGATATATAGATGATACTATCCTAATGCAGAAAGTGAAGAAGTCCTAAAGAGCCTCTTTATGAGGGTGAAACGGGAGAGTGCAAAATCAAACTCAACATCAAAAAACTCCCAAGATCATGGTATCTGGCCCCATCACTCCTCTGCAAACAGAAGGGGAAGAAATGGAAGTGGTGACAGACTTTACCTTCTTGGGATCTAAAATCACTGCAGATCATGACTGCAGCCATGAAATAAAAAGATGCTTACTTTTTGGGAGGCAAGCCATGACAAACCTAGATAGCATAATAAAAAGTAGAGACATCATCCTACCAACAAAAGCTTGCATAGTCAAAGCAATGGTCTTCCCAGTAGTAATGTATGGGTGTGAGAGCTGGACCATAAGGAAGGCTGAGTGCAGAAGAATAGATGCCTTTGAACTGAGGTGCTAGAGGAGGCTCTTGAAAGTCCCCTGGACTGCAAAGAGATCAAATCAGTCAATCCTAAAATAAATATACCCTAACTGCTCCTTAGAAGGAAAAATACTGAAGCTGAAGCTCAAGTACTTTGGCCACCAAATGAGAAGAGAGGACTCACTGGAGAAGGCCCTGATGCTGGAAAAGATCAAAGGCAAAAGGAGAAGGGGAGGCAGAGGATGAGATGGCTAGATGGCATCATTGATGTGGTAGGTGTAGATCTGGGAGGGTTGCGGAGGATGGCAGATGACAGAGGACCCTGGTGTGTGGTGTTCCATGGAGTCACAAAGGTGTAGACTTGACTGTTTAACTGAACAACAAATTACAATCTTGATACAGAAATAGATTCAACTACAATTGAACTGCAAAGGTACAGAACCTCTCAAAGTGTAACCCATTGATAAAATAATTTTGTCAGCTGGGGAATAACTTAGACTGCTGAGTCACTCCAAGTCATACCTGTCAACCATCCCGATTTGGCTGGGATTACCCCACAATTTGACATCGATTGATGTCATAACCCGCCCCGCGCTGCCAAAACCCCGTAATTTGGCAGCAGGGGAAAACGCTTTCCACGCATGCGTGGAAGCACTACGCTGCTTGCATAGGGGCTGTGCAAGTGGTGTAGTGCTTCCACGCATGCGTGGAAAGCTACCTGCGCACAAGCGATCTGCACAGGTCCCGTTTTTTCCAGAGCCGCGTGTTGACAGGTATGCTCCAAGTGATCTGACATACACCTAAGTCTCTCTTTGAGTAGCATGCAGAGTTTCCTTTATGGAATCTGACATATACAGTAAAATCCCATATAACGAAGGCTCACCTTTTGTGTCACTCCTCAGCCCAGGAGCGTCTCTCTCTTTTCCCCACAATTCAAGCTGATTCCTGGGATCCTCATTCATCTCAAGGCTTTAATAATCTGAAAGAGCTTCCCCCACAAGGAGGGAGATCGAGACATATGGAGATTATTAAAGCCTTGAGGAGAACATGGATCAAGAGGGTGGGTGGGAGAAAGAAAGAGAGAGACCTGGCAAGGTGCATCTTCTCTCTCACCCGCCCACCCCTCTTTGCCTTCTCTCCCCTCTTTGCCTTGTAATGGCTGGGCGGGGTAAAATGCTCCCAAGCTGAGGAAGGAGCCAAAAGGTGAGCCAGCTCAAGAGGCACCAGAGGGCCCAAACCCCTCTGGCTTTGTTAGTCTGGTAGGTGCCAAGGGGGCAGTTTCAGAGGCAGCCATTTTCCCTGCCCTGGTACAGTATCGGTCAGATGGTGCAACTCTCCAGTGGAGCCAGTCAGGGCTTCTGAGGAAAGTTTACCCCACAAGCCTCCATCCCAGTCCCGGAGGCACGTGCAGACCCCGGGTTGGGATCAGGGCTTCTGAAAAAGCTTCCCCCACAAGCCCTGACCCCAGCCCGAACTTCGTGCATGCATGTGGCCAGTGCTGGTCAGGAGTGCTGGCACATCAGAAGTGCTGGCACATCAGAAGATCCAAGCCCAGCCCGGACATCATGTGCTCGCCTGTGGCGAGTAGACCCGCATAACAAAAAAAATTGTACAATGAAGAACATCATGGAATGGATCATTTTAATTACATTAGGTACAACTGTACATGTTCACAACAAACACATTTGGTCCACAATCCCTGTAGATTAATGTGCTATGTTGTATTGTGCCTTAGAAAACTACAATCTTCTCCTAATGTTTTTCATTACATCTAAGAGTTAATGTTCAAATTTCTGTGATTTTTTGTAGTGTAATGGTCAACATGCTGATGAACTTTGAAAGCAAGAATTGGGACCAAAGCTTCACAATTAATCTGAAGAACAAGTATTATATGTTGTGAAAATACCACATCTGTTATGCTAACCATTCTGTACCTCTGTACCTGATATGTATAAATTGATGCCATGAAGTTTCACTCTTATGTCTGATGAAGTGGACTTGATCCACAAAAGCTAACATTAAAATACAGCAGTTAGACTTTAAAGTGCCACAATGATTTTTGTCTTTGTTTTGTTTACTCTCTGATATGCTTAACCCAATCTTAAACTATAAAACCAAGGGTTAACCGTTGGAAGTTCGTATAGGTTCCTAAGCCTGGCCCTACTAACCCGCACCCACCATTCGTGCACACGGGTCCGCAGGTCAACGAAGGATTGAAAAATGTGCCAGTGGGGCAACAGCCCCACAAATGTGAAAAAGGGAAACAAATTCATTTCCCAATGTGCTTTGTGCCGCGCCGCGCCACAGCCAATCAGGCTGAGAGGCGCGACCACAAAGAACATTGAGAAACGTGCCGGGGCCAATCAAAATCGAGCCGCAGGGAAAAAAAACACCACAACCACAAATCACAAACCCATAACTACAAGCCCCAGAGTCCTGCATGACATGAGTGCGCAGAATGCTGAGGAAGCTGGCGCCCAAATTTTTTTAAAAAAAACTCACCGCCTCACAGCCATGCAAACACCAACCGCCCTTCTTTCCCTCACCAATGGTGCCTGAAGGTCCCGATTGGAGTTTCCCCTTTAATATCAGTAAGTGGGGGGGGGGTGGCGATCCCCCTCTCCGCTGGCTCACCTGGGGTTGGGAGGTTTGGGGGGACAAAAGGGATCTGTTCCCCCAACCCTTCTGGACCTGCTGGCCACAATAGTAAAAACAATTCAAAAACACACAACAGCCCCAAACAAAAGGCCACAACAGTAAAAACAAATCAAAACAATAACACAAAATCACAATTTTACACAAAAGGTCACAATGATAACAAGTCAAAAAAATTACACAAAAACACAATTTAACACAAATCACAAACATATGTCAATAAAATAAAATAAAAAATTTATTAAAATCCTGTGCTGAGTTCTAATTCAAATAAAAACCAAAACAACTAAACACATTTTAAAAACATTGAATGCAAAAAAGATTTACTTTCAAATTATTAAAATTATTACCTATGGTACAACTATTTTAAAAACAAAACAAAAACTAAAACATTATTCAGTTACATAAAACAGCCAGCCAAGCCAAAAAAAATTGTATAAATAAACATTTTTAAAATTACAGACTAAGCAATTTTTAACAAGCATTAACACAATTTAAAACAGCTCAGCAACGCCGGGCAACCTCTGCTAGTTAAATTATATAATAGCAGCCACCTGGCATTACTGATATCACTAGAATTGAGGAAGTTCCCTTAAACCCCAAACTTGCCCTACACTAGAATAGAGTATAAGTGGCCTGTTTTGTGCAGACTGTTGATAAAATGTTAAAGCAAAAAAGAAATTCAGTAGAACAAGAATCAAACCTGAATACTGAATCAAATACTGTACCCAAAGAATATTAGCTTTATCTTTCTGCCTCAGCAGAAAATGCTAATATTGATGGATTAGGTTATAGGATGATTTGGAGCATGATTTCACACTTATTTTTTATGATTTTAAATATTTTCACAATGCAAAGAACAATAGTTTAAGCAATTGCAAATAAAATCCTCTCCTGATCCGAAAACTTGAGATAAAAACAGTTAAGCGTTACAGAGGGTCTCACCTCAAAAAAAGAATCTACAAAACATTTCAGGCTAAAAAATATGTGACTTTTCTTATAAGGCTTCATATATTTTCAAGTCATGACTGGTACAGATTCCATCCCATGAACTACATAGAACTGGTTTACCTATTTTCCTGTGATCCCCAATGGGGGGAAAGAGCTTTAGCTGCCATACATCAAGTTATCTTAGCCATTTCAAATAGCAATGCCTCACTTAACTCTGGCAGCAGTCACCTTTGCCTTGATGGTAAGAGGAGAGGTTTTCTACGATTTTTCATGCAAAGCTGTCAACTATTTCACAGACAAAATTTCAGAAAGTATAGCTTCTCGGCTTTATTCAAGCTTCACATTGTGCCTCCCCCCCCCTCCCCAATTGTGGATTTGAAATAACCAAACAATATGTAAAGAAACTCTGAGTGACGCCTAATTGGGAGCAGATAAATAATCAACTAAGGACTGCAGTGGCTCAAGTGGCTAACATGCTGACTGGGAGGGAGAAGGTCAGCAGTTCGATTCCCGAATACTGCAATACTGCAGTACTTTGTCCCAGCTCCTGCTAACCTAGCAGTTTGAAAGCAAGAGATTGCAAGTAGATAAATAGGGACCATTTCGGTGGGAAAGTAAAAGCGTTCCGTGCACTACGATGTCTAGTCATGCCTGCCACATGACCACGGAAACGTTTGCAGCAGCAGACAGCGCTGACTTTTCAGCTTTGAAACAGAGATGAGCACTGCACCCTAGAGTCGGATACGACTGGCTTTTGAGCAAGGAAAACCTTTACTAAATAATCAACAGCAGACAGGCAGTACTAAGAGATGCACCAAGTTTGATGCTAACGTTAGTGAAGGCAGGGGATGATACAGTGCAACTAAGGCAGTTATACAGAGTTGCAGTGCCATTCTGCTATGCATAATGTTACTTGAGATGTAACATCACATTGGTTGGCGGTTTGAAGGAGGAAGCAGCTAGAACCACCCAGCCCATGTGATTGGGTGCCCTGTTTTATGAATTAGATTAGAATGAGCATAAATGCAAAATGGGGCTGTTGGAATAGGTATGGAATTTTGGGGCTTTTTCTTAAAATTAACCCAACCCCAGGTCTGCAGGAATTCCCCCAGCTAATATTTTGGAGACTTTAATCAAGCAAACAAGATACTAACAGATATTTGCAAGTTCTTACACCTGGTGATTATTTTTTTAATTCTGGACATGTTTTTTCTACTGTGGAAAAGACAGGAGAAATTGATTGGTTGGGGTTAAGCTCCACAGTAGTCTCTGTCTCTTGCGTTCTGCACAGGGTACCATTAAAAACAAAAAACTTACCAGATCCATAATCCTTGTAGCTCCCACTGAATTTAGTCCCTGCCATCCAAGTCTTTGGCATTTGATCCACAGGATCAAAATGACTGCTAGAGTTAGAATTTCACCAGCACCTGAAAACTGTGTAAGGACTTTGATTTCTTGATCAAAGCCTTAGCTGGGGGAATTCCTATAGCATTCAGAGGGCTGTAATACAAAAAATCAGAAAATCTCATTCCTAGATAAGAACAGGAACATATGTCCCTTCTATATTTTATCATTTGGCTGGGTCGGGGCTATAATTAACGTGTCTTTTCGAGAGGGGATGTTTCCTGCACTGCTGAAACATGCTCTTGTGCGCCCCCCTCCTGAAGAAGCCTTCCCTCGATCCAGCAATCCTAACCAACTACAGACCTGTCTCCAACCTTCCTTTTTTGGGGAAGGTTCTGGAGAAGGCAGTAGCACGTCAGCTGCACGGGGTACTGGATGAAGCGGAATATCTGGACCCATTCCAATCAGGATTCAGACTTATGTAACGATTACCAGACCATTTTTTTTCTAAGAAAATCTTATGTCTGGGACCGTAACAGGCAGGATGCTTTTAACTTGCAAAATCTGGCCTGGATTTTTCTAAACACAAGACAAGCCCTGGGATATGCAATACCAAAATCCCTGCTCTGCCTTAACAAATGGTACTGAGATTGCATTGGTTGCGCTGATGGATGATCTCTGGTGAGAGCGGGATGGCGGTCATCCGTCCGTCCTTGCTCTTCTTGACCTCTCAGTGGCCTTCAATACTGTTGACCACGGTATCCTTCTGGAACGGCTCCGAGGATTGGGGATCCAGGGCACGGGGTGGTCCTGGTTTTCCTCATTTATGAGGGGCCGGACCCAGTCGGTGTGGTTGGAGAGTGAGAGGTCGAGTCCTAGGCCCCTAAAATATGGGGTGCCTCAGGGCTCGGTACTCTCTCTCTCCTATTTAACATCTACATGAAGCTGCTGGGTGACATCATCCGTTCCCACGGGGTGCGGTACCACCAGTACGCGGATGACACACAGTTGTACATCTTGGCCCGTGGGGACCCCAGTGATGCAGTCAAAGTCCTTTCCAGCTGTCTGGAGGCTGTTGGGGTCTGGATGGGGGCAAATGGGCTACAGCTGAATCCTAGCAAGACTGAGTGGCTATGGATAGGGGGCCCTGCGTTATCCCGGGAGCTACCATCTTTGGTTTTGGATGGGGCTATTTTGCCCCAGACCAACCCGGTGTGCAACTTGAGGGTCCTTCTGGATTCGCGGCTGCTGCTAGAAGAACAGGTGGCGGCTGTGGCCAGGAGGGCCTTCGCCCAACTTCGGGTGATTCGCCAGTTGCGTCCGCTCCTGGACCGGGACTCTTTGCTCATGGTCACTCACGCTCTGGTGACCTCCAGACTAGACTACTGTAATGCACTCTACATGGGGCTGCCCTTGATGACCATTCGGAGGCTGCAGCTGGTCCAGAATGTCGCGGCCCGGGTGGTGATGGGGTGTGGACGTTATGCCCATGCCTCACCACTGCTTTGGGGGCTGCACTGGTTACCAGTTTGTCTCCGGGTGCAATTCAAGATGCTGGTTTTGACCTTTAAAGCCCTACATGGTAGTGGGCCAGGGTATCTTAGAGACCTCATCGCCCTAAGGACGTCTGTCCGTCCAACCAGAGTGGACCGGAGGGGCTCTCTAATTGTGCCATCAGCCAAGGGGGCTCGCCTCTCTGGCACAAGGGGGAGGGCCTTCTCCATGTCCACACCGGCCCTTTGGAACCTCCTGCCTGTGGAACTGCGTCTCCAGACGGAGTTGTTGCCCTTTAGGAAGGAACTAAAGACCTGGCTGGTGGGCCAAGTTTGGGGTACGGGTGGGGATGGGGGTACCGTTGGGTGGTTGGTATAGAGAAGTGTGCCTTCCCCCAAGGTCCCTTCGGTTCTTGCGCACCTTTTAGGGGTGGGTTTTTTTAACTTTTAACTTTGTTTTATTATGTGTCTTTTATGTATTTACTGTCCGCTATGTAAACCACCCTGAGTTGGGTTGTACCTGAGTGGGCGGTATATAAGCGTGAAAAATAAATAAATAAATAATAAGATACAGATGATTAATACTTGATGGAGGTTTATGCCATGGTCACAAATTGGATTCAAAAGAGTAGAAACAGTGGCATAGTTGGTTTTATATGGAAAAAAGAGATCATCTGATGCTTTATATTAGGGGTTGTTAACCATTTTCCGCCATGGGCCTGACCACGCCCCTGGACAGCTGAGACCCCTGGAAGTGGAAGCAGGCACATTTATGGCTGTCGTAAATACACCCACTTCTGCGATTATGAGAACCGCAGGTGTGTTTGTGCACACATGTGTGTGTTTTATGGTTGATGTAAATGTGCCTGCTTCCACTTCCTTGTGTGGCAGAGACAGTGACCAGCCAGATGGAATTACATCATTGGCCGGTGCTGGCCCTCGGACTGTAGGTTGGGAACCCCTGTTTATATCATCAGAAAACTTATATGATTGCCTAAGCTCATTATTTAATGAAGAGTAGGAGGAATAATATCTGAGGGGACCAGAGGGAGCTGTAATCAACCACCCTATTCCCCCTCCTCAGACCATTCCTTTAGCAACTTTCTAATCCTAAATTCCCCAGTTACATCCTCAAACCCCTTCGATTTCACCTCAAATACCAATGTTGCCAAATGCCCTTGAATAGAGCAAGGCCTTCAGTGTCACACAGTAATGCATGAGTACAGAAACCACCATGGGCATCTGGATGTCCTCCCTGTAACTGCTGAATTCACTTACCCCCCTGTGATAACTCAGATGACTACTGGGCACCAGTGCTAATTCCATAGCCCTGGTGGCCTCTCTTCACCAAACTTCCAAAGCTCTTATGGAAGTGCTAACTCTGAACCATTGCATCTGTTGATGGGATAGGTCATGAGCAATACAGCTATTGATACATGGTGATGCAGACAAAGCAGGGTGAACCAGCTAACCAACTTCATAAATCTAGTGGACTTGCTGTTTAAATGGTTGACTGAGTGAATACTGCCAATGTTGTCACACCAGAAATGTACAGTCAAATTCCTCTTAGGAGCCCACAGAGTGGTAACTACCAAAATAGGAAAAAATCTGTGAAAGTTAAGTCCTTAGTCCAACCTTTCTCTCTCAATGGCACTGGCCACTCCACCATACATCAACTCCTCCTAAAATAAACACCAAATCCCAAAGAACCTGAGGCATCTGGCTGGAAGTAAAATTGAACTTGAAAATGTAGGTGCTTTAAGTACACTGTATTGATAAAAAAAGTGCTGTGGGTGTTTTTTTAAAAGAAGTAGTTGGTTTTCTCCAAGTCTATGAAATGCTCAGGACTTGTAGTAACTTAATTGAAGTGACCATAAAAGCCTAATAGTAACTATAAATCACTTTACATTCTCTTCAATTATTTCAAATTACTGAAACACTTGCGGTTTATGAGTATAAAGACATAAACTCAAGTGCTTTTAAACAATCCTTGCTAGTTTTACCACAGATATGTATAGTGATTTAGTACAAAATAAAGCTCCCATAAGGAGCAGATAACCATTGTTGCAATTCTTTCCCTGCTTATTTATGCTTATAAACAGCATTATATTTATGAAATAGTCCAGCTCAGAAAAGTGGATGGACAAATCAGTTTTTTAATAATGTACTTTTATGCCTACCCCACCTATACCTGTATTTTCCTTTTTCCATATTCATCAATATATATATATTTAAAAATTATGTTTATGATACATTTTAAATATCTATTTTACTCAATATACACATGTCTGAATACAAATCCCCTCAAATAGCACATGATCTAATAAACTAAAAACTGACGATCAATCTAGACATTAAGAGGAATGCATCTTCTCTCTGACAAGCTTATCCCCCACCCCCATACGGGACAGTTGGATTTATTCAGAGTTGTGTGCCTTATCCAACAGACTTGCAATTTTAACTTGCCTTTAGGTGGCAATGACCAAAAACAAATGAAATACACTAAATGCAAGATAGAAAGGTGAGGAAAATCCTGTGGCTATAGCAAACATTTCTTACCACTTAATATGCTAAATTGACCCTGAGACTGAACTATAGCTGTACTCAACCACACCTGTCAAGTTTCGGATTTGAAAATAAGGGAATTTTTGTGGGTGTGGCCAAATCTGTGGGTGTGTCCAACTCTGTGGGCATGGCCAAATCTGTGTTCTGGCTAAATATGTGGGCGTGGCCAAATCTGGCCATATGACTTACTTTCCAACACTCGCCGCGAGCCATCCCACCACCACAACCAAGCTCCAGTATCTCTCAAATTTTTAGATAGGTGTACAAGAAATCTAAATTAACCACTTGTCAACCACTTACTAACTATAATTAGGTGATCAGAATCTGATAGGCCTAAAAATTAGTTTTAGAATAAATCTGTAAGCAGTAGAGATTATACAAATCAATACATTATGCTGTTGTTAGTAATAACAATAAACAAATAAGCAACACTGTAACTGTGATATTGTGTTTTTCTTTTGACTGTGTGGATCACAACAAAATTTGGCAAGTAATTAAAGAGATGGGAAGTACTTTGGCCACCAAATGAGAAGAAAGGATTCACTTGAAAAAGCCTTGATGCTGGGAAAGATTGAAGGCAAAAGGAGAAGGGAGCAGCAGAGGATGAGATGGCTAGATGGCATTGTATATGCAATGGGCATAGAGCTGAGCGAGCTGTGGAAGATGGTTTAAGATAGGGGTGCATGGCATGCGATGGTCCATGGGGTCACAAAGGGCTGGAAACAACTATGCGACTGAACAACAAACATTTTAAGAAATAATATGTCCTTGATTCCTTGATTTATGCACAAGTTCCAAAGATCAGCAAACATAGATGGATTTTACAGTACATTCAGAAAACACTGGTAAATCTGTAGGCTAAAGAAGCTTCACAACTATATGTGTGTGGACAGAAAGAGAACAACTCTCTTTAAAAATGTACTTTCTTCTCAACCTGATACACACAGATTCTCCTGCCAACCTAGCAGTTTGAAAGCAAGAAATTGCAAGTAGATAAATAGGGACCACTTTGGTGGGAAGGTAACCATGCTCCGTGCGCTCCGGTGTCTAGTCATGCCTGCCACATGACCACAGAAACATCTGCAGGAGCAGACAGCGCTGGCTCTTCGGCTTTGAAACAGAGATGAGCACTGAACCCTAGACTCAGATATGACTGGCTTTTGAGCAAGGGACATCTTTACCTTTACCTAATATGATGCTTGATATGGGTTTGGGTTATGGGGTAAAATTCCCGCCACCAGGGAATTTCCAAGCCAAGATATGAGACCAGGTGCAAAGACCTGAATCATATTCTTGGGGTGCTTTGTGATCTGTCAATCACACTATTGATGCATGGACAATGCACATTGAATTTCAAAGGTTCCCATGAGAGCCCTATAAAAAGGGATCTTAAAGTAAACAAAAGGAATGAAGGAGCTTAATCCTGAACAGTTTTGGATTCTGTTAGCCATGCTGTCTGATCGAACAACCAAGCTATTTTATGCTATGGGCGGCTTCTCCGCATAAGAAGTGCTTTCTTTATACTTTGAAAAATATTCTATCTTTCCAGCAATGTACTCTAGCTAAACCAGATAGCTAGGATGCATAAATATATTTTTATATTCTGGATTAATGCTGTTTCTTTACAATAAAACTACAAAAAGATTTCCTTTTTGTTAGTAAGTTATTAAGACCACCCAAACTACATCTGGGAGTCTGAAAGGGGAGAATTGCTAACGCACTCACACTGGACCATTGTTCAGCAATGCGGGAACCAGCTTCCAGGAATTCAGGCTGCAATGCTACAATGAACCAATTTCCAGATGCGGAGTGAAGGTGTGGATCATCCCACACATCCCAGCCTTAGCAATTCAAGGCCAAATGGTTATCCACTGTATCAAAGGGAAAACAAGGGGCTTTGTTCTCATGAGAAAGATGTCCTTCAAGGTGTGGCCAACCGTAATCTCAAATGGGACATTAACTTGCCACTTGGGCAAACTGAGAACCCGCCTTATTACTCTCATTCTGCTCGGGAGAGTCCTTTGCCCCTTGCCTCCTTAGAGGAGATTCTTTCCCAGGCCATGCTAACCAGACTCAGGGACCCTCTTGTCTCAGTGAGCACCCTGTGCTACTAGCGGAGAACAGGGAAGGGGCAAAGGTGTCGAGCCGCAACACCTCCTACCCCCAAATGTTAGCCTAAGGCAGCCCTGGCGGGTTCAGAATCTGAGCTGGCCATGCTATTGGCTGAGGCCAACGTCCATCGGTCAGGGCTGCCCAATGAGCAGGTAGAAGAGACAATGAATGAGGTGGGGAGAAGAGAGAAACCTCCTTGCGTCACATGGCAGTGGTCATTTGGAGTGGCAGGCAGAGGATTTTTAACGGGAGATTTTAGGGAAAATAATAATACAGGAGAATGGCAGGAAAGAGGGTAAAAATGTGATAGGTTTCTGGCCAATATGGGAGACTTGACAGGTCTGTACTCAACTGCCCTTTTAAATTTCTCCACAAATTTCTGGCCTCTGAAAAATTGAAAGTACTTATTTAATGTCCTTAAAATTCTTCAAGGGAATTAGAACACTCCCAATAATTTATTCCATGTAAAGCTCATCCTTGGGTGTAGCAGAGTTTTGTCCTTCGCCATTTTTGTTTTGTTTTGTTTACACTGCCACTCATGTAGCTACAAAGGCAAAGTAGCAATCATGTTGCTTTCTCTCCCCCCTCTCCCCCTTTGTATCAATGTATTTTTGTCACTGACTGATGGGATTATCTGTGCGCTCCAGTGTCTAGTCATGGCCACGGAAACATTTGCAGATGCAGACATTGCTGACTCTTTGTCTGTGAATAGAGATGAGCACCGCACCCTAGAGTTGGATACAACTGACTTTCCAGCAAGGGAGACCTAGTTCACCATTCAGCAATGGATTCAGTTGGTCTCCTGTCTGGCTGAGATTAGTCACAGGATATTGGCCTCTGTTCCACATCTCTTCAAGTGCCACCTTAAGGCATCTTCCATATTGGACGTCATTGAGGCTGCTAGCTAACACAAGGGTGTTTTTATGATGAAAGATGGGCTTTACACCAGCCACATCATAATCAAAGTCAGTACAAACCTCTCACGAGAATTTCTGAAAATATTTATTTCCTCCTTCCTTCCTATCATTTTTATGCTGCCTTTATGCTAGTGAAGGGACTTAGGGCAGCCCACAAGTGGTGAAAAGTGCAATGAAATATATGTAAAAGACTTTTCAAAACACACACACACACAAACATAGTCAGGGTCAATTTAGCACAGATTTAGAAGATGTGCCCCTTAAGTGGTAAGAAATATTTGCCATAACCATGATTTTTCTCACCTTTCTATCTTGAATTTAGTGTATTTAGCAATTAAACTGGACAGAAAAAACTGTTCTATTTATACAGGATGCTGGAAACTTTGACATTCTTCTAGGGAGAAAAACTATTTCCCATCAACCTCAGTGAGAAAAGTTAACATTTTCATGGGAGAAATATTCTACATAGCACTGCTCAAAGCACCTGGGAAGTGTGGAATCCAATTTATAATTGAGTATGTCTGTTATGTGGAAGCATCACTTTCTAGAATTTCCCTGAGGAATCTACCAGTCAGGAGATGTTTGCCCTTGGGATCTTTCACCTGCAAAACATGTGCGCTACCGATAAGCTGCTGTCCTTCTGGTAAATGTGAATCATATTCAACATGATTTGCAGATATCAACATTCTTAAGCATTCATAGATAACAGCTGCTATCAGAATAAGTACATGATTAGAAGATCTACTGAGGCAATTTTCATATACAGTACTGCGTAAATTGTCATTATGTGTGTATGATCTGCTTACACATGCCATGCCACAGTCCAAGGTCAACTCCCCCCACCACCACATATATGATTATCATATTTTTGCTGGGAATAATAATAATTCCATGTCAATAGATTTTCTGGGTTGAAAGGATTTTTGCTGGGGAAACTCTGCTCAGGAGACACCTGAATGAGGCAACTTTCATGTTCCCAAGATCTTTTCTCACCAAAGTGGTCCTGATTTATCTATGTGCAATATCTTGCTTTTGATCTGCTAGGTTGGCAGGAGCTGGGACAGAGATGGGCACTGAACTGGGTCTTGAACTGCTGACTTGCCAGCCTTCCTGCTAACAAGGTAAGCATCTTAACCACTGAGCCACCAGTGGGCCTTGTTTTCTTCATATGTCCACCCTCTGCAGGCCAAAGAAGCAATAAGGATAAATGTTATGTTGTTTCCTTTATTTGTTTTGATATTTTGGGGAGTCACAATAAAGAAATCCTATAGATTTTTTAACTGTGGCTCTGCCTGTATTCTTGAGTTACAGGACTTGTGGTTTTAGGAAGGCCATGGTGGATTTGGCAATATGATTATCAGTTGACCTTTGTGTGTATACACGTGCCCCATTTCTGCTACTTTGGGGGGGGGGGGGTAGCATTGATTTGATTTTCCCTACCTGATGAACTTTTGTCAGGTATTTGAATTTCCAGGTGAATGAAGGAGAGAATAAAAATTTATTAAGATTCAGATTGCTAGAACCACAATGATGCATTTTGCTTTGCATTTATGATTTATATTGCTACCTTTCTTTGAGCAGCTAATGATTGCATAGCTCAATTATGCCATAAAGCAAAGCATAAAATGATGTAATTTCTCTATCTACTTGCATATAATATATCTTGGGAAGCTATATGAGCACAGTTACATCAACATATCAGATATCTGGTAATGGACTAGAAATCTGAGCTGCACTAAAAATGGCACTTGTAATAAGTGCTACTAATTTCTGAATATTTCTTCCAGATAGCTGGAGAGTCACTACTGAAATTTTAGGATACTAATTTCACTGCAATGATTAGGTAAAAATAAATATCCATCATTGCTTGTGATTACTAAGAGAAAGATACATACCATCCTTCTCACAGCCTAACCAAAACCATTTTAATGCCTATGAGATCAATAAGTAAGGATGGATCTCTTTAAAGCATGGTGATGGTATTGATTCAGAGATGTTTTTGGAGGAATCAGCCAGAAGCAGATTTGGTGATGTAACCCAACAGTTGGATCAAAAGAAGGATGATGTTTAAACTAGTTTCCTAACATTGACAGATTAAAGATTGAGGATATGACTAGACCGGGGGTGGCCAACGTTGGTGCTCCTGCCGTTTGTGGACTTCAATTCCCAGATCAACAGGCATGCTTTGGGCTTCTGCAAGTCAGCATGACTGCAGCCCACGGATATTGGCCTCGGCTGAGGCAAAGAGGCTCTCTGGCCATGGGCGCCAGGACCACCCCACGTGAGGGCTCTCCTGGGCCCTGCCCCCCTCTGGGCTTGGAAGGTCCGTTATGGCAGGATTTTTCTTTCATTTATTAAAGGGTGCCCTTGCTTGAAAGCCAGTCGTATCCAATGCTAGGGTTGACTGCTCATCAATGTTTATAGCATCTGCAGATGTTTCTGTGGACATGTGGTAGGCATGACTAGACACTGGAGTGCATGGAACACTGCCTTCCCACCGAAGTGGTACCTATTTATCTACTTGCAATTTGTTGCTTTCAAACTGCTAGGTTGTTGATAGGACTTTCATTTATTAGTAAGTGATATATCATCTCACTGGCTTGTCACCCAACCTAAATTGTTAGGATGAAAAGTCTACCAGTGTTGCTTGATTTCAATACTGGTGAGCATACATACCAGACATTGAACTAAAATTGAACAATTCTATCTGCCCTAAAACATAATCACCCCTAATAGGAACCCAGAAAGGTGCTAGTAGGGATTGGTTATAATCAGGCTGGTCATGTGGTTGCCAGAAAATTGAGTGACCCAATCTGATCTCATACTTACTTGGATACTTGGTTGATCTGTACTTCACATGTCTAGTTTGATGTGGCAGATCAAAGCCTCATCTCCCACAAGGTTTTAGCAGCCTCTTGCCATTGGGAGGTCCTACCGCTACTATAGCAGGGTCTGATGGTGCACAGGGGACTTCAGCCCATGTTTTTATGCTCCTTTAGCCATTTTAAATGCAACACAGCTGGTTGGGTTCATGTCAAATTTGGACATGTTAGAGCAATGCACTGGACAGGTGCATTACCCAAATACCCAACCCCTCTTAGCTCACCTGCAGTTCCAGAATAGAGGACTGTTCCGGACCACTAGCTGACACCTTTGTGGCATGGTTGAACCTGCCAGGGGAATACACCCTCACCACCATAGCTGCTGGACAGCCAGGGTCATTGCTACTTAAAATGTGAGATAAAAGATCATATTGTTGAATCCTGAATTAGAGAAGATGTTTGGGTAGTGGTGTTCACCTAAAGGTGAGTTGAACTAAAGGCATTATGAGTTGTTGAGGTTTTATTACGCATCTTATGATTCTAATCTTGCTGTACCCTTTCACGACCCACATTCTGATCAGATAATCCTTCATATGTGTGCACATATCTTCTGTCACACCAGTTTTCACCTACATCAGCTTCAGTATCCAATTTAGTCACAGAAAGTACTCTGTGCAAAGTAAATGAGTGAAGAAATAGCACAGCCACAATGAAATACAACAATTGAATCTAGCTGAAGAATATGATTCAATTAAGGTTTCTTTCTACAGTATATAAAGGGAGAATGAATTCCATACTCTTGGGCTGCATACTAATCTGAAATGCAAATATTTATGGATGAGTTTAAATTGCTTAGAATATTGTGAAATGAACACACTGAAGTAATTCATCAAGTTATTTAAGAATAGTACATTAATAAATTTATTAACCATTTTTCCGGTATGACTAAATATTATTTATTTATTTATTTATTTATTTATTTATTAGTCATATTTATATATGCCGCCCACTCAGGCCGAACCCGACTCAGGGCGGCATTAACTATTATTGTAATTCAAAATGTCTTTGTATTGGTAGTATATAGCAGATAGTTTGTTGAACACAGACATGATAAAATTGCCAAGAAGGTCATAGAGATGATTTTTATCCTAAGTAGGGATGTGAAGATATCTTACTGTTGTCAGATTTTAGCTCTGGATGGCTGCCTTTGCATAGCAAGGCACCTTCTCTAGGTTTTTCTAGCTGGATAGTCAATAAAAGGTAGTTACTGGTAACAAGATATAAAGTCATTTAATTCTGGTTTTTATGCAGAGTACAGCACATATCCTGAAAGGGGAGAAATTGATACAATTAAAAAGGGGATTGTTTTTTTCCAGTGGCTCTAATATTTTTGTTCGTGAGCTACAAAGCAATTATATGAAAATAGTTAAAAGAAGAAAAGGACAAAAATGCTTTGGTTCTATCTATATCTGCAACAAATCAGGATTGCGATCTCCACCCTTTGCAAGAACTGTGCGGGGAACGGTGAAAATTCCCCTGAGCCTGACCTCCAGAAGGAAGAAGTGGGGGACTGCACAGAGCAAATCATGATGGATGCAGTGCTGGTTATGGACGAAGAAGGAGAAGAATAGGAAGCTCCGTATGGCGCAAAAACACCAAAATATTAAATGTATGCTTCTCAATGCTTCCTGTTTTACTTTATGTACATACATATTACTTCCTGTTTTTATTACATTTTACTGTACATAACTACTAATAATTTCATAAGAAATACCTGTGTTTTTCAGTCTTTATTAACCTAAAGAACATCTTATAAAGGTCACTCAGGATAAAGCCACGTCGCTGTGGGGGGTGAGGTGGGTCAAAATTTTCAAACTGAAAGACGAACTCGGTTTTCATGCTCTTTGAACCTTAGATGTACACTGTAATTATGAACATCCTACAGAGAAGGGGGTAGTGGGAGGGGGAGGGGGGATGTAGTTGAATGTTTGGAAATTGAAGTAGAATCCAAAATTCCATTAAATATGTTGTGAAATGGAAGATACAAGGTGGTGATGGGAGGCTGGGTCAGGACTATAATCAATGCATCACTACAGGAGGGGGTGTTTCCTGCACCTTTAAAACATGCTTTGGTGCACCCCCTCCTGAAGAAACAATCCCTTGAACCAGCAGTTCCAGCTAACTATAGACCAGTCTCCAACCTCCCCTTTTTGGGGAAGGTATTGGAGAAGGTGGTGGCACGACAGCTGCAGGAGGTCCTGGATGAAGCAGATTATCGGGATCCCTTTCAATCATGTTTCAGGCCTGGATATGGTACAGAGACGGCATTAGTCGCACTGGTAGATGATCTCTGGTGGGAGCAGGACGGTGGCCATCTGTCCGTTCTTGCCCTTCTTGACCTCTCTGCGGCCTTCGATACTGTCGACCACGGTATCCTTCTGGAATTACTCAACGGATTGGGGATCCAGGGTACTGTGTTATCCTGGTTTTCCTCATTTCTGGAGGGCCGGACCCAGACGGTGTGGTTGGAGAGTGAGAAGTCCAGCCCTAGGCCCCTACATTATGGGGTGCCTCAGGGCTCGGTGCTCTCTCCTCTTCTATTCAACATCTACATGAAGCTGCTGGGTGAGATTATCCATTCCCATGGGGTGTGGTATCATCAGTATGCTGATGATACCCAGCTGTACATCTCGGCCCGTGGGGATGCCAGTAATGCGGTCAATGTCCTATCTAGAGGTCTGGAAGCTGTTGGGGTCTGGATGGAGGACAACGGGCTACAATTGAATCCCTCCAAAACTGAGTGGCTATGGATAGGGGGCCCCGCATTATCCAGGGAGCTGCCAACTTTGGTCTTGGATGGGGCTGCTTTGCCCCAGACAGACCCGGTATGCAATTTAGGGGTCCTCCTGGATTCGGGACTGCTACTTGTAGATCAGGTGGCGGCCATGGCCAGGAGGGCTTTCGCACAGCTTTGCATCATCTGTCAGTTGTGTTCGCTCCTGGACCGGGACTCCCTGCTCATGGTCACACATGCTCTGGTGACATCCAGGCTAGATTATTGCAATGCGCTCTACATGGGGCTGCCCTTGATGACCATTCGGAGGCTACAGCTGGTGCAGAATGCGGCAGCCCAGGTGGTGATGGGGTGCGGGCATTATGCTTGCGCCTCACCATTGCTTCAGGATCTGCACTGGTTACCAGTTTGTCTCCGGGTGCAATTCAAGGTGCTGGTTTTGACCTTTAAAGCCCTACATGGTAGTGGGTCAGGATACCTAAGAGACCACATCATCCCAAGAGTGTCTGTCCATCCAAACAGAGCGGACCGGAGGGTCTCTCTAATTGTTCCATCTGCCAGAGGGGCTCGCCTCTCTGGCACACAAAGGAGGGCCTTTTCCGTGTCCGCACTGGCACTTGTGGAACCTCCTGCCAGTACAGTTGCGGGAGCAGACAGAGCTGCTGCCTTTCAGAAAAGAATTAAAAGCCTGGTTGGTGGGGCAGGTGTGGGGCCCGGATGGAAGAGTGGCCCCCGCTTGTTGGCTTATAAAATGAAGCCTCCCCATCTTTTTAATGTGGGCAGTTTTAATGTGGTTAGTTTTTAATAGGTGGGTGTGTATGTTGGGGTTTCAATTGTTTTTAATATGTATGTTTTAATCCTGTTGTGAGCTGCCCTGAGTCGGGTTTGCCTGATTGGGCGGCATAGAAATTTGAGTTACAAACAAACAAACAAACAAACAAACAAATAAATAAATAAACAAACAAATAAATAAATAAATAGCAAAAAACAGCCTTTTAGCAGTTTTTTGTTTTTTACAAATTTGAGATATTTAGCACTTTTCAAATCCCTGTAGCTTGGTACCTATGTGGTTAAAAAATAAGTTTGACCAGGGACAATTGAAGGAACTTTAATGCTCTACAACTTTCTAATTACATGTAGAACACAAAAAACGCATGGTTTAGAAGATATAATCAAAAAACTGAGAAGAGTGCTAAAATTTTGCAGGCCCCCCCCTTCCAAGCTTCCACAAGGACATTTTGTTGGATAAATTGAGTGTAGCTCCACTGGGTACCCATACACAACATCCCAAAGTTTCATTAACTTGGGAATTTTTGCAAGGTACACCCCCCCCCCCCATTTTGGACCTATGGCGACTGGGCTAATAGGGATGCATTGAATTTTTTTTGAAAAAATTTAAAAATACAAATCCACAAAAAGCACAAAAAATGCCAGAGGCAATAGTCCCCCACCCTGCACAAAACCAACGGAGCAATTTCCGTACCTTTTCCATACCATTTGGGGACCTTATCTGATGATGACGATGGGACCTTTGGAGCAGTAAACAGTGCATTCTGAGTTTGAGGGGGGTGGAAGACAGCTATATTATGTCTAAAAATGGTGGTGTCAGCCATTTTGTTGTTCAGGTCTACATTTCCCAGAAATCTTTTCAGAACAAAATAACCAACACCACCATTGTTTTGACATAATATGGCTGCCTTCCACCCCGCCCAAGCTCAGAATGCAGTGTTTACTGCTCCGAAGGTCCCATCATCATCATCGGATAAGGTCCCCAAATTGTGTGGAAAAGGTAGGGAGATTGCTCCTTTGGTTTTGTGGGAGTGGTGGGGGACAATGGTATCCTGGAAATCAGCCATAAACCAGGTATTTTTTAAAAAATTAAATGTGAGGTCGTAAGCCACAGCAAACGCAACCCAGGGCAGTCGTATGCTGGGGTTTTACTGTAGTTAGATTAACAGGTTAAATTCATTTCAATGATTATGTTTGAAATATAACTAAAGATGAATTAAGCCCTAAAATCCCCCTCCTGGTTCTGATGTTGCCATAAAATCTGTGAATACAAACAAATTTAGCTACTCCCATTCCAATCTCCCAATATGCAAATAAAGCATCCCAGAGGAAACTATGTGGTGGTGGTGGTGGAGGTGAATAGAAGCCAGTATCAAGAGGCTTAGGACAGAGAGGTCAGGAATGAGTTTTCATAAGCCTATGAGGACTTTCAAGGGAAAGTGAGGTTTTTAAGGAGTGATATTACCAGTTCTAAAGTGCCCCCACTATTTTCATGGCCAAATGAAGATTCAAACTCAGGTCTCCTAAATTGTAGTCTGTCACACAACCATTTTGTCCAACATACTAAGCTAGGTGAGAAACAACGCTTTTCTTATTTGAAAGTAATCTAGCTGGAAATGTGAAAAGCAAACTATGCTTCTCACCACTGTGTGATAGCAAACATAAAATAAAACATCAGGTTTAGTTGCTGTAGTTACAATATAGCACCTGCAATGATGAGTCCATAAGGGCATTCTTGGTAGAAGTATACTAAAATAACAATCAGATGGTGGTGTAGAAATCTTATGGATGGATAGGTATAGAGAAGGTTGAGTATGAGAGAAGATTACCCTCAGTAACTGGAAAGTGAACTCAAGTATAGTCTTCTATTCCCATACATTTCATCCCACCAACTCTACGTTTGTTTCTATAGAAATATTTTCTGGCAATACATATCCCTGGGATTGCAATAGAGATCAGGCAAAGTGCACAAGAAGAAATACAAAATTTTATAATAAATACAAATTGAATATAGTGGCAATTGTATACTACAATGGAGGAATATAATTGTGTGATTCTGAAATGGAGACATCATAGAATATTGTTTCCTGCAGGTTGTGTTTGTTGTTCAGTCGCACGGTCGACTCCGACCCTTTGCGACCCCATGGACCATTTTCCTCCAGACGCCTCTGTCCTCTACCATCCCCCTCAGCCCTCCCAGCTCTGTGCCCATTGTGTCTATAATACCATCTAGCCATCTCATCCTTGGCCTCCCCCTTCTTCTTTTGCCCTCCACCTTTCCCAACATCAATGCCTTCTCAAGTGAATCCTCCCTTCTCATTTGATGTCCAAAGTATTTTAGCTTCATCTTTACTATTTGACCTTCCAATGAGCAGTCAGGGTTAATTTCTTCTAAGATTGACCTATTTGTTCTCCTCGCTGTCCAGGGTACCCTCAAAACCCTCCTCCAACACCACATTTCAAAGGCATCTATTCTTCTGCGTTCAGCCTTTCTAATTGTCCAGCTCTCACATCCATACATTACTACTGGGAAAACCATTGCTTTGACTATTCTAATTTTTGTTTGCAATGTGATGTCTCTGCTTTTCACTATGTTCCCCAGGTTTCTCATCGCTTGTCTCCCAAGAATCAGTCGCCTTTTTATTTCATGGCTACAATCCCCATCTGCAGTGATCTTTGATCCTAAGAAAGTAAAATCTGTCACTGCTTCTACTTCTTCCCCATCTATTTTCCAGGAACTGATGGGGCCTGTTGCCATTATCTTGGTTTTATTGATATTGAGTTTCAAGCCAGCTTTTGCACTCTCCTCCTTCAGCCCAATCAAGAGATTCTTTAGGTCTTCCTCACTTTCTGCCATTAGGGTGGTATCGTCTGCATATCTCAGATTATTGATGTTTCTCCCAACGATTTTAATCCCATATTGTGATTCCTCCATCCCTGCACTGCGCATTATGTGCTCTGTGTATAGGTTGAATAAGCATGGTGACAAAATGCAGCCTTGTCTTACTCCTTTTCCTATTCCAAACCACTCTGTTATTCCATGTTCTGTCCTAACTGTTGCGTCTTGGTTCATGTACAGATTTCTCAGGAGGCATATGAGGTGCTCTGATATTACCATCTCTTTAATTACTTGCCACATCTTGTTGTGGTCCATACAGTCAAATGCCTTAGTGTAGTCAATAAAACAAAAGTAAACTTGTTTCTGGTATTCCTTTGTTTTCTCCATGATCCAGCGTATGTTGGCGATGTGGTCTCTAGTCCCCCTGCCTCTTCTGAAACCAGCCTGCACCTCTGGTAATTCTCTCTCCACATGTTGCTGAAGTCTATCCTGTATTATCTTGAGCATCACCTTGCTGGCATGTGGGATGAGCGCGATTGTTCGATAATTTGAACATTCTTTGGCATTGCCCTTTTTTGGGATTGGGACGTATACTGATCTTTTCAAATCCTGTGGCCACTGTTTTGTTTTCCAAATCTGCTGGCATATTGAATGCAGTAATTTGATGCCATCATCTTTTAGCGCTTTGAAAAATTCAACTGGGATACCATCATCTCCACTAGCTTTGTTGTTTGCAGTGCTCTTTAGGGCCTTTATGACTTCACTCTCCAGGATGTCTGGCTCAAGTTCAATTTCTTCATCATTGTGATTATCAGGAGTGTTGAGGTCCTTTTTGTAAAGTTCTTCTGTGTACTCTTTCCATCTTTTCTTAATTTCTTCTGCATCAGCTAGCTCCTTTCCGTCTTTGTCCCTTATCATGGTCATTTTTGCTTTAAATGTTCCCTTGATTTCCCCAATTTTTTTGAAAAGTTCTCTGGTTCTGCCTCTTTTGTTGTTTTCCTCCATTTCTCTGCACTGTTCTTTTAGGTAGTTTTCCTTATCTATCCTTGCTTTTCTTTGAAATTCTGTGTTCAAATGGTTGTAGTTTTTCCTTTCTCCTTTGACTGTTGCATTCCTTCTTTCCTCTGCTATTTTAAGAGCCTCATCAGACAACCACTTTGCTTTCTTACTCTTCTTTTCTTTTGGTATGGTTTTCTTTGCTGCTTCCTGCATGATGTCCCTCATCTCCGTCCATAATTCTTCCGGTACTCTGTCTATCGAGTCTAAGCCATTAAATCTGTTCATCACCTCCACCGTGTATTCTTTAGGGATGCTGTCTAGGTGATATCTTTCTGGTCTCCGTGTTTTCCCTATTTTCTTTAGTCTAAGCCTGAATTTTGCGATCAGTAGGTTGTGATCTGAGCCACAGTCTGCTCCAGGTCTTGTTTTTGCTGACTGTATGGAGGTTCTCCATCTTTGGCTGCAGAGTATGTAGTCAATCTGGTTTCGGTGTTGGCCATCTGGTGATGTCCATGTGTAAAGTCACCTCTTGTGTTGCTGGAAGAGAGTGTTTGCTATGACCAGTGTGTTCTCTTGGCAGAACTCTATCAATCTTTGCCCTGCTTCATTCTGTGTTCCAAGACCAAATTTGCCTGTTATTCCCTCCACTTTTTGATTTCCTACTTTGGCATTCCAGTCTCCTAATATAATTTGGACATCATTTATTGGTGTCTGTTCTATGAGGTGTTGTAAGTCCTCATAGAACTGGTCCATTGTGGCTTCATCTGCACCAGTGGTTGGTGCGTATATTTGGATCACAGTGACATTGAAAGGTTTTCCTTGAAATCTGACTGACATCATTCTGTCATTTTTGAGATTGTATCCCATTACTGCTTTTCTCACTTTTTTATTGACAATTATGTCTACTCGATTTCTTCTAAGGTTTTCTTGCCTGCAGTAGTAGATATGTTGTAAAGGGCATTTAGAAATTGTAGGATAATTTTGTGGTACCAGAACAGAGATAAACTTTGTAGGATCCCTCTCAACCAACAGATCTGAAGAGCATTTAGAAAATGCAGCGTAATTCTTGAGCTACTTCTAAAATCACATTCCAATTTCCTCTGCACTCAATAACCTGATAAATAGCAAAGTACCTGAAAATGTTCAAAGATGGACACATACATTTGCAAATGTGCAAATTTCTAGATAGACTACAAAACTAAATTTACTTTCAGATAAACACTTGATTATATCCTTTTTAGAAAGTTATTTCTCCTATTAGGAAGGCTAAAGCCAAGGAGGCTAAGAATTGGTTTTACAGACTAGGTCTCCTAATTGCTAAAAACTACTGAAATTACAGTAGGAAGGAGGAGAGAGAGCAACAGTAGGTAACAAATACAGAAAGAAAGTGAGGGATCCCTGTTTTTATAAGCCGCCAGAAGAAAAACTGAGGAAAAAGGCCACTTCACAGAGTTAAAACATAGATATCGTCACACGATTGATTTATTGTGAAAGATAAGTAAAGAGATAATGGATATCCGCCTCTAGCAGCAAGGAATCTAGCTCTTAAATGTCCATTTGTAGTTCAGTCACACAGTTGAGTCTGACCCTTTTCAACCACATGGACCATTGCACACCAGGCACCCCATCCTCCACTAATCCTCCGCAGCCCACTCAGTTCTACACCCATTGTGTCAACAATGCCATCCAGCCATCTCATCCTCTGGTGCACCCTTCTCCTTTTGCCTTTGATCTTTCCCAACATCAAGGCCTACGCAAGTGAGACCTCGCTTCTCATTTGGTGTCCAAAGTACTTTAGCTTCATCTTCAATATTTGTCCTTCCAAGGAGCAGTCAGGGTTGATTTCCTTCAGTATCTATTTATTTGATATCTTTGCTGTCCAGGGGACTCTCAAGAGTCGCCTCCAGCACCACAGTTCAAAGGTGTATATTCTTCTGCGCTCAGCCTTCCTTATGGTCCAGCTTTCACAGCCATACATTACTACTGGGAATACCATTGCTTTGACTATGCGGACTTTTGTTGGTAGGGTGATGTCTCTACTTTTTATTATGTGCTCTAGGTTTCTCATAGCTTGCCTCCCAATAATTAATCAACTTTTTATTTCGTGGCTGCAGTCACCATCTGCAGTGTTCTTGGATCCTAGGAAGATAAAGTCTGTCAATGTTCATAATAGCTGGTAAAATGAGGGATGGGAACAGTTCACATTTGGGCTAATTCATCATTCACTCAAAGCAGCCTTGCGGTAGGAGCCAGAATCTGTATTGAATGGTTAAATTAAACACAATCTATACCTATAAAAGAGAAATGTCCCTGTGTGGATCCTGGAAAGGATTCCACACCCCTTAACTGTCCCCATCCAAACTGTGCACACACTTACCTGGCACAGGAGAGATGGTCAAGATGTGGGTCCCAGGGCCCGAGGTGGGACCGGGGCCCCACAAAATGAGAAAATGAATAGGAACTACAACTCCCAAGGTGCCTTGGGAGAAAAACAGCAGTTTAAAAACAAGGCCTGGAAATAGAATGTGGGAAAGAACTTATTTGCATGTTGGACTGTGATTGGTTTAACAGAAAGGCCTGGAAATAGAATGTTGGAGAGAGCTGATTTGCATGTTGGACTGTGATTGGTTGAGAGTGAGTGACTGATAGGGAAAGGTCCTGGAATTCCTGAGAAAACCTACATCTATAAAACAGATGTGGATGGAACAACTCATTCCATGTAAGTCCCTATAGCACAGGAATGAGACACTTTCAATGTACATCACTGCTGTGTGAGTGAGAGACAGAGAGAGACAGGGAGTGTGTGTGTGTGTGTGTGTGTGTGTGTGTGTGTGTGTGTGTGTGTGTGTGTGTGTGTGTGTGTGTGTGTGTGTGTGTGTGTGTGCAAGAAAATGCATGAGACAGTGGGTTCAGGGTCAGTCACTGGTGGGTGTATGGATGTGTGTGCCTGAATATGAGAGAAAGACACAGAGAGAGAGTCTTTGTGTTTGGATGAATCAGGGGCCGGAAAACATACACATACAACAAACACACCTCGGCCAAGGCCAGGCAATCAGCTAGTCAAGGATACTACGGAAACCCAAGAGAAGAAAAGTTTTATTTAGGCATAATTCCAACTCAGAAACTTTTCCATTTGGAGGACCCAACAGTCAAATAGGGTAGGTAGACTGATGAACAGCCTGATGATCTTGCAGTTCCTTAGAACATGTTCCAAAATCAAGCCACAGTTTTGGTGGTCTACCTTATGGTGAGCTCAACACCTGAACTGAGAGATGCTCCATGTTTTTGCACCTGCAGTTTCAAAATTAAATATACTGTAGTTCTCTCATACTTTTTAAAAACACCAACAAAAAGCCTTCTAATATATATTTTAAAGGTCCATTTACCTCAGAAAACTATCTGTGACCTTTAATATTTTGAACTCTTTGTTTGAGAAACAGGGTCATTTCCCCCCCAATATATCACATCAGCTGGCACACACACAAATACCTTAGTGGTGATAAGGAATAGATTTGTCTAGACCAGGGGTCAGCAAACTTGGCTCTCCAGGTGTTCTTGGACTTCAATTACCAGAAGCCCAAGTCAGTATACCTGCTGATCAGAACTTCTGGGAATTGAAGTCCAGGTATATCTGGAGAGCCAGGTTTTCTGACCCCTGGTCTAGACAATTTTTGTCATCTCTGATTTTTTATTCTATTTTTTAAATATTGGCTTTCTCTAATAAATAAAGCCTATCCATGAAAAGTTTCTGGAATTTGAAGACGCAACTTTCAAGACGATAAGATGACAATGATGGAGGTGGGGTGGGGAGGTAATAAGCTGTGCAAAGTGTAATATTTTTGAGTACAGGATAATGGCCCGGGGGTGGGGAAGAGACCAAGGTGCCTTTTTTGCTGTAAGCTAGGAAATCTTACTGGTGCAGGAGTGGGATCCCAACGGGGAGTTTCAACACAGAATAATGCTGAGAATTTCTCATTTTGAAAGTATTTTTCTTATCTTCCTTAGTAGATTGTCTGTGTGTTTTTGTGTGTTCTGCAGCAAAATGTAGCTCTGGGATCTTAAATATCCTGTCCTGATGTGTATGTTTGTGTGCATGTTTATGAGGGTGAATTTTAAGATACATTTATTGACTTACATTCTGAATAACTAGCACTAGCTATATTGAGCGTAAATTTTATCTTTCCAAGTGCATGTTGGTTGGGCCAGATGACTCTCCAAGAGAGTACTATATATACACAAGTATAAGTCAAGATTTTTAGCCCCAAAATGAGCCCCCAAAAGGGGACACAGCTTATACTCGGTTCAATGACCACGAGGGTCCCAAGACCACGCTGGCTTGAGACATGCCAACAATTTAATTAATTTTACCATATTTTCATGTATTTTGATTATTAAAACTCACTTGCAGCTGCTGCATTTCCTACCCTTGGTTTATACTCAGGTCAATCTATTTTCCTGAGTTTTCAGGTCAAAATTAGGTGCCTCAGCTTATCTTTTGGTTGGCTTATCTTTGAGCATATATGGTAGCTCATGTGACCTAAATCTCAGTCTTTATAGGAATCAGTATTGGTCTGTACGAAGAGCTGTTTATTGTAAAGATAAAGGCCACCCTTGCTCAAAAGCCAGTTGTATCCAACTCTAGGGCTCAGTGCTCATCTCTGTTTATAGCCAAAGAACTAGTACTATCTAGGTCTGCAGATGTTTCCTTGGACATGTAGCAGGCATGATTAGACACCAGAGAGCACAGAATGCTGTTTACCTTGCCACCGAAGTGGTACCTAGTTATCTACTTGCACTTTCTTGCTTTTGAACTGCTACATTGGCAGGAGCCTGGGCAGAGATGGGAGCTCACTCAATTGTGCAGCATTCAGGTCTCAAACTGCTTACCTGCTGATCTTCCAGTCATCAAGTTCAGCAGCTTAACCACTAAGCCATTGCAGTCCTACTTCTATTACATAAATGTAAAAGTAAAGATCGCCCTTGCTTGAAAACCAATCATTTCTGACTGTAAGGAACGGTGCTCATCTCTGTTTACACCCAAAGAGCCAGCATGGAATGCTGTTACCTTTCCCACCAGAGTGGTAACTATTTATCTACTTGCAATTTCTTACCTTTGAACTGCTAGGTTGGGAAGAGCTGGGAAAGACTATGGGTGCTCACTCTGTCATGCAGCACTCAGGTTTTGAACTGCTGGCCTGATGATCCTCCAAGCTCAGCATCTTAACCACTAAGCTGCTACAGCCCTTTCTGTTACATAACAAACAGCATTCTGGGTTAGTAGTGTTTCTGGTGATTCTATAGAGGATGATAGTCTATTTTTCTTCTCCATAAACAATGACAGAAAACTTTACTCTGGATATTTAATGAGTAATAAATGCAAACATTTAAAACACAGACTTAATTTAGCCAATACTGTATCCTCTAATGAACGAAATCAGAGAGAGCAATCCGTGCAAAATACAATTCTGTCTCTAAGAAATAAATGGAGGCAAATGTTATTGTGTTAAAATAAGATTTTAAAAAGTAAGGAGATCTATCTAAACCTACTGCCAGGATGAACTCAGTTTAATCTTTTTAGAGAGATTTGTTGCTTTTTAGACCTTGTGATGAAAATATTATATTCATTATATAAACCATAGTATTTTAGAAATTCTATTACGGAAGAGTTAGGTGGACTTCCATGAGGTCTTGAAGAAAATTGTTTCTCTAAAGCTTTTCTATAACAAGATTTGATCCTGAATGTCTCTTCGTAAGAATATATTTTTCCTGCACATTTAGTATTTTAGTCACAGGAGATCTTCAGTGTCTAATCATTCAACATTTATATCTGTGGTTTGTATAATGTTTTCAAAGTGAAATATTTCAGAATTTGGTTTACCAGTTCTAACCACACATTCTTTAAGTTTCCATGGCGAACTTCTTCCTTTACTTCCTCTTTTACTCCATCAGATGTTGAGGGATCCATGGTAAACTGGGATTAAAATCAAGGTTTCCTGAGTCCTGCTTCATTATTCTATCTACTCTACCACACTAGGTCTAACATAAATACTAAAAAGTCTGAGGGAAAAAAATCTGGTTCTCTCAGCAGTACTCCTGTCAGCAAAGGGTTAAATAGTGCATTGCCTAAATTCAAGACAGATCTGAATGATATAGGAGAGTTAGCTGTGATTTAGAGCAGTAATTTCTTACTTGTTGCCCCAACACGGAAATCAAAACAAACTGTAGTTACATTTGTGTATAAAGGGTCAGATTGAATGTCTGGTATCTGTTTTGAACTTGGAGCAAGAATGACTTTCCTGTCATAATTTGGCTTAAAAATATGAAGAGGCAATACTTTTATGAGATTAGTAAAATACTCAAAACAAGTGAGCTTTTGAGCTCAGTAGGGCTTTTCTTCAATGTTAGCAATGGAGAGCTTGATGGAGCATGAGGTGAAAAGGGGATATCCAAATATCATATTGACAATATTGTAACATCTGTGTAGAAGAAATATCTCTACATGGAATCTACAAATTCATAGTAGATTGAAGTATCAGGTGTGACAGTAGGATCCTTACTCTCGAGTAGGCCCTATTGTCCTTCTGAGTTGTAGCCCCCTGGCTGGACAACCCAGGCCTCAGATGAGTGTAGAATCAGGTAGCGCCGAGCCAAGTAACCACTCCAGAGTCCCCATCAAAAGATCAGGAAGCAAATAGATAAAGCAGGCCACTTGGGTGAGGGAAAGACAGCAGCCCCCCTTTCTCTCAAGCCTCTAAATTTTGACTGCTTGCAAAGCAGGCATTCCAGAGAGTGTCTGAGTGTGTGTGTGTGTCTGTGTCTTGGAGATATGTCTCCTCCCCCCAGGGTCCACCTTTGGCCTACCCCTCAGGGATTTCAACCAATGATCTTACAGTAAGACATGTCAATCACACAATAGGTTTCAATTCTCCAAAGTCACGAGGCAACCATGAGGCAAGAATGTTTACATTCTTTCTAACTCCCACTTATTTGAAATCACCATTTTGCAGAGTCAAAAGAACAAGGCATGAAAAAGCACAGGGTATACTCCATCCCATCACATCAGGTTTCACCTGAGGCAATAGAAAATCAATTGGTCCCCCACTATCTCTGAAGACAAATCACATTATATCTTGCCCTGTACTGAAACATATAGCTCTTGTATAGATGCCCCGTCAACCTCTGCAATGTTCAAACAGAACAAGTATCCTATTGGTCTAAAAAATATCCTGTTTTTAAGAAGATTGGTCTAATAAAAGTATTATCCACCCTTGGTTTTGGCTTTTTGTACAAGTTGGACCACATGGCTGTTTCCATTCTCATTTTACACCATAGAAAACTGTGGATCTCAGTTCTATTTCTGGATCTAATTGAAGAATTTCAGGAAACCGATTCAGCCTTCCTTAAACACCACTGCAATACCACAAGCTCTATAATAAATTTTAAAATACCTTTTTCATGACAGGTGCCAAGCCTTATTTAATTATAGTAAACATGTGCATAAACTTTTATCATCTGCTAATTAATTGGCAGGTGCTTACTAATTTTTAATGCATTCAACATTTGCATACAGAGTATTGTTATGTCACAGTAAATAATCATAAAAACATTATGCAGAAGCAAAATGGCTTTTATCCCTGAAATAAGTTAGGTGTAATCCTACAATTTTCTGTGAGGCAGTTCTAAATTAAGTGGTTTGAAGATAGAACCCATGAGATAAAATTCAGGATATATTACTTCTGCCCATTAGTATGATCACTATATTGAGAAGCTTTAATTGCTACCTTTCCAAAAACGTGTTTCTTAAATACAAGGATTGATAATTACAGATTGTATTTTTCAGGACATTCTTTTTATTACACTTGCAAAAGCAATATGACTGTCAAATCTGTCTTAAGAAAATTTCAGTCCTGAACTTTCAGAACCTTCTTCCTGGCATCTTAATTCAAAATCCATGATGTCATTTATGGCTGGATGTTCTTTTTTCATGAGACAAAAAATTCATTGTCTTGCTAAGAAATAAATGTCTGCACTCCCATGGATTTTTAATTCTTTGTATCAAGCATCACCTGCAGTTGCAACCCCAACTTAAACACCATTGATCTAAATTCAAACTACGGTATATATCTTTCTCTTCCCTCCTCTCATGAAAGCTATAAATCCTGCAGATGCAATCATAACTGTATACTTGATAATGATTCAGTGCTCCCCCCCATTTTGATGCACTACATAATCACAAGTCTTGAGAATCCAAAAACATGCTTTGCTTTGATCATGACATGAAAGGCAGTTGATTATCTCTTCTGGATACTTATTGAAAATCCGAGCACTTTTCTTAAAAAGAGGTAATGGCAGCTGAAGAAAGTTAACAATATATGTGTGGGAATGTGTAAAGCAAAAAAAAAACAAAAAACAAAATGTCAAGAGAGATGAAGCAGACCATATTAACTGAGGGCATGCACTGGATGTGGAGAAAATTTCAAACCAAATCAGACCCTTTTGGACAATCTCTGCTGCTTCCTAGGACAAAATGGGCTTCTCATCCAAACTGTCAGAATTACAGTTGGTTCCTATAATGAATCAGAATGGAGCTTTTCCTTTTAGTGAGTTAAAGTAGTTGCTGAGGGGATGAAGGAAGTCTGAGAATGTGTTCTTCAAGCCAGGTGCAGCTTTCTGTTCTCTGGAATTCATAACAATCTTTCACAGTGGGAACAGAATTAGGAATGATGGGTATTGTGTGCTGTGTTTTTATTTTATGTGGACGAGAAGCACCATGATTATTGCTATGTCTTGCATGTGCTTATCAAGAAGAGAAAAGTGTGTGCTATGCTTGCTTGTGAGTAAACAGTAGAAGGGTGTAATCGTAATGTGTTCCTGGATGGGCCAGATATATAGATAAATCATAAATATATCTTTCTTGTTTTATTCAGGGAAAGGGAAAAAGTAAAAATGTTCATTTTTTGCATTTGCTTTATAGAAATTCTGGAATCTGAACTATTTTTCATTTAAATACAAACTGTATGGATACAGATATTTTCTACACAGAGTTTAGCTAGTGGGAATATTCCAGTTTCTTTATTGGCAACACTACATATTGTTAACTAAGACACATATGGCATGTCCTACCTGATCTGGAGGGGGTGTTGTGGCTCAATGTTTAAGACACTGAACTTGACAACTGGAAGCTAAGCATGTCAGCAGTTTGAGACCAGAGTACTGCATGATGGAGTGAGCTCCCATCTTTGTCTCAGATCCTGCCAACCTAGGAATTTGAAAGCAAGAAATTGGAAGTAGATAACTAGGTACCACTTCAGTGGGAAGGTAAACAGAGTTCTGTGCACTCTGCTGTAGAGGTATGCTTGTCACATGTCCATGGAAACATCTGCATACACAAATAGTCCTGGCTTTTTGGCTGTAAACTGTCCCTAAGACCCTTGACCTGACACTAGGATAATATCTGGGTAGCAATGAAGGCAGGAGACTTTGTAACCCAACTCCATTTGGTTGCTTGTCACTCTTCTGTCTACATTCCAGATGGATCCTCTACAGTGCTTGCTCCTCCCCCTCCTTTTTTTGCTCCTCCCAATAGGGTGGATTCACAGCTTTCCAATTTTTTTCCTGGTGGCGCTTTTCCTTCCTTCATTTTCCTGATTGGCATCATGATAAGTCACAAGTGCTATTCCACCATCAAGGAGATGTATTACCCCTGCTCTTCAGAAATGTGACTCTCATAGAGTGGCAAGACTGCTAAATTCAGGCAGCCACATCAAATGGGACAAATCCTTCCCAATTTGTGAGATACTCAGATATAGAGCAGCCTGACAGTCTTCATAGTGCAGCATTGCCATGTTCAGAATTGTTACAAATTGAGGTGAGCCACTCTGATTTTCTCAGCAAGTGACTGAAAACTTGCTGAAGGTGACTGAATACTTCCTTAACTGAATATATGTCTCTTTCAAATCTCAGATTAGAACTGGCAGGTCTTGAAAAAAAGACATCCTGTTTTGTATCTCCTTTAACCCTCTTTTAAAACACTTCACAACATGTGAATTCATATTGGCCACACTTGTGTAAGGAATGAATGTATTTAGAGTAAATGAATGTATGAGAACATGTGTGTAGTGTTGTGTATGAATGGATAGAAAGTGGCCTTGGTAAAAATAGGGCAGCCAAAGCTATGGAAGCTTAACAGCAGTGGGTAGAAATAGAATGTTAAGATGAGCTAATTTGCATAATGGACTGGGATTGGTTGAAAGTGAATGATTCATGGGGAAGGTTCTAGAGAACCCTGAGTTGAAATAAGGAAAGGGGTCATAAAGAAGAAATTATCCATCTGAGGAGAAATATGAAAAGAAAATGAAGGGGCTTTGAAACTGGCTACTGTCAAGGAATCATCCAGCTGAGTAGGGATAAGAGGATTTCCCTAGAATAGTAAGTGTGCAGACGTACCCCAGTGAGCACAGTTACTACACAGCAGCACTACATAGGGAGTCTATAAGGAGAGTCTAAATAGCAAAGTCTAAAGAGCAAGCCAATGTTTGGTTACCAGTAGTTTAAGCAAATATCTAGTCCAAAGGACATCCAGGGGCGTTGTCAGGGTTAGCAGAGAAGTCAGGGTCATAGCAGGCAGGTCAGGGTCTAGGCAGGCAATCTCAAGAGGTTTCGGAAGTTAAGCAGGAGATCAGTCATTGCACAGGAGAATTGTACTGACACTGGAATGCTGGGACAAGCTTGCTTAAGAGCCTCCCAGCTAATGGGGTGTGGGAATGCATCTGGTTTCTGTCTTCCTGTTTGCCTTCACATTTTGTAAACAAAGGCCTCTTTGTCTGCATGAGAGACAACGCTGGATTTTGGGCATGCGTAGAACAGTGAGAAGAATTCTCCTTATTTCTCCTTATTTGGTTCGGACATCTCTAATTGGCTGTATGTGCTTAAGTTTTGTTTCTGATATACTCTGTTTGAATAAAGAGACGCGATTATTATCTTTTGTTCAGCCAATACTGCAGTCGTGTGTGTGTGTGTGTTCTCTCTATCTCTGTTTCCTCCTTACTCTCTGTCTAATGAAGCTGGACTTCGTTAGCTTTTAACTCTTCCTTTGTTTATCTGGGGCTATAAACTGTTGCTAATGAGGCTGATTAGAGATCTTTACATGAATCAGATTCCTACAAGTGGTGCCCCGTCGCGAGGCATTTGAATGAAATTCAAAGGAATGATTTGAAGCAGCAATCAGCGATTAGCACCTAATTAGCACCTCATTGCGAACGGGACAAGGTCTTATTCACCCACGACCAGAGGAAAGGTCAAATCAAGCGCTTGAAATTCATCCAAAGTCTACTTTGGGTCCCAAAAGGGTGAGTGAAAAACAATAATTATGGGGTGTGTGCTAGCCTCGCCAGAACAGGAGTTTTGTAAAGATATCTCATATCTTTTGCATAAGAATGGGAAACGGGCTGATAAGAAGGAAGTACAGCAGCTGGTCCAAGTTGTAGGAAAAATCTGTCCTTGGGTTAAATATTATGATTGTCTGGACTTACAAGAATGGGAAAAGATTGGGAAAGAATTGCAGAAGCATGATGGGGTTTCTGTATCAGTGCAATATACTTGGAGTGAAGTCAGAAACTGCCTTCAAAGACTTACTCCAAAAAATATTTTGTTCTCCCAGCGGCTTGCTGGTCCCCTTCCACAGCTTTTGCCCCCAGCCAAGGGAGGGACTATGGCAACTGCCCCTCCATCATATGAGAAACAACAGCATGAGCCCCCTGATGGGGATGGGGGTGGAAAAGGAGATGGGACATTATATCCTGCCTTGCAGCAATCAAGCACTTTTAGCCCTACAAAAGACCTGTTCTCTGCTGCTTTAACTGCAGCTGTGCTGGATATGGAACCTGTTGCTGTATATCCAGTGAACAGAGAGGCTCTTGCAAATGGGACTGCTGCAATACTGCCTGCCGAGTCTAAAAAACAACTAGTGCCAGCTGATGGGGAACAAATGGTGGGGACCTCATCACAGATTGAAGCTATTAATGCATGCAAAGTGGCAAGAAGCAAGGAGTGTGATTCAAAGAGCAGCATAGGAGATCTCAGCCCGCCCCTGAAGCAGCCCTCATCACAACAGCAGGAGAAGCTGAGTAGTAAACTTGATTCCTCACGTGTGGGCACGAAGTGGAAGGATGGCCCAGAGGAGGAATGCAGAAAACCCAAGCCCAAAAAGGGGTCTTCTCGCAAGTACAAACTAACAGATGCAGTTTGTCATAAAGTTGAGATTCAGATGCTGCAAATGAAAGAGGTCCAGAGGAAAAGGGGTGTGGATCCTTCCTGTATGGACAGCAGGCTTTTGCAAAAATACAAGGAGGGAGAAGACATACAGTTTTTGGCTGATTTTGAACTGCCCAACCCTCAAACAAAGAGATCCAGAATGGGTTGTTCCAAGTTTCAAGCATCAGGATTCCAGGGAAAGCAACTTGGAATTCCCTGTACTGTTCTTCTGTGTGAAATTACTTGCAACTTCTGGAGAAGTTCTTTGTGCCTTCATACCTCATCGGCCTGCCTTAATACAGATGGGTGTGGCTGGAGCATGAAGGAATGTGTGTTTGCCCGAAAAGCTGAAAAGGGGGGTTGTCTGGGTGTCTTGTGAATTCAGTGAGAAGTAATTTATGGCCTAATTTCAACCTTGCCATGCCAAGAACTGTGCTGGAGAGAAGATAGTGTTTAAGAAGAAAGCTTCAATCAACATTTGGACTTTTAATTTCGACATGTTGATTGGACTAAAAAGTTTGTGTGGACTCTAAATAAGAATTGGCCTTGTTTGCATTATAAAACCTGAAAGCCTTTTTAAAAATTGTCTACCTGCTCATGCTATGAGTATGAAATGCTCTAATGATTTTTGTACTGTATTTGATTTACCATGCTATGCTGGTTTTAAGTTATTGAATGCCTCTTTCACTTACACCAGTGAGAGAAGAAGAAATTTAATGCCTTACTCATGTAATTGGGGAGGGAGAAATGCTTGCTAAAATGCAACCGAGACCTCCTTCATGTAAGGAAGAAGAGAAATGTTCATGTTTTGTTCATGCTTAAATGTTTGCTTATTCTCTTGCAGGGGAAAGACCTGTCTTTGCTTATGTTATGTTTTGCCTTATGAAACTGCATATCTCAAGGTACCTTCAGAAGTACATGGAAGAGTTTTCAGTACCCTACACATGTAAATGGGTTTGTGACATTGCATTTGTGTTATACATCAGGCATGTTTCACGTTTAGTTACATGGTACTAGTAATAACAGGGCATGCTCCTGTTTCTTAGGGGAGTGTCTTCCTAAGCCATTGGTCGTTTATCGGCAGCAACCGGATCCTGAGTGGAAGGGTCCTGTGCCTCTAATCACCTTGGGACGAGGATACGCAGCGGTTTCTACGACCTCAGGACCTGTGTGGATTCCTGCTCGAGCGATCCGCCCATGGAGAGAGAAGAAGGTTACTCAGCTCCAGGATGGTGGTTCACCAGTAGACTAAGTTTGCTGACATTTGTTCTTTTCTTTCTTACTGTGCTTCCAGCTGTAAGAACAATGCCTCATGGGGGCAACCCCAACTTTTGGCTTCGTCATGCTAACTATATGTTTGAGGTTCATGGTAAGAATGCAACGTTATACTATGAGCATCCACTGGCAGTGTCTCAAATGGCCTTTCTTCAGGCATTGTTCAACATGCCTGAGTTGGTTATTGGACACTTGCAACATCTTGATAGGTCTACACTCTTCTCTAATCCCCCAGAACAATTTAACAACACCCGCTGGCGAAGCATGACATTCAAGAAATACACTAAAGGGCTTTGTTTCTGATGTCATAGTTCTGGAGTCTGGAATAGTAAATGGAAGCACTGGACTCAAGCAAAAAGGGTTTTGCGGAATGTAGGCAATTATACGGGTTGTGATGATTATTTTTGGTTATGGGGTAGTTATAACAGTTCTTATAAGCTTAAATATACCTTGTTAAACACTACTATTGAAGATATATATGATGTGTTTCCTATGTTTACTCCTGATTATTCTGCTATAGATAGTGGTTCAATTTGCAATGGATGGCAAATCAAGGATCCTAACATGTGGTTCTTTTTTAATGGAGTTGCCACGAATTTCCATCCAGGACAATATCAATGTGCAGCATTGGGTTATTTTACCTTACCCGTACAAGTGCAAATGCCGCTTCAGGCAGATGCACGGCGCCGGAGAGCTGTTGCCGGCCCGATGGGTTCTGGTTGCAATGATGAAGTGATAATCAATGTTCAGCTTTCTGATGGTAGCTCCTGGGGGAGAGCTATAGGGGGTGTTATCACTGGAACACTCACCTTGGGATCATACCCAGGTGTCATTTCCCAGGAGAATAGAAGGTCCATTTTGGGACTCACCTGTAGGCTGGAGAAATCAATCAATGCCACAGGGAGGGTCATACGGGATCTTCAAATGGAAATCACTGAGCTTCATCAAGACCAAATGCAGGACAGACTGGCCATAGATTACCTGTTAGCAAAATCCGGAGGATTTTGTAAACTGGTCGGGAACCAGGGATGTCGGGTAAAATTCCAGGATCTGAATAATACTATTGAGAAAGAACTTCAGAATTTACAGGAGAGCATTACTAACAATGTACGCACTGATGTTAATCTCTTTGATTGGATGACTTCTTGGTTGCCTGATTTGTCTGTCCTTAGACAAGTTTTCTTTTATGGGTTCATTGTTATTATTTGCCTTATATCTTTGTGTTTTTGCATTTATTGTATTCTTAATCTTATTTCTATGTGTAACACATGTCCACTGCGTAGAATGGAAACATCGGGTTTTGCACGACGGCAATTGTACTCAATGAGGTATCATCCTCCGGAACAAAGTACCAGGAGTCAGGAGGGGTACGATGTCCAGGAGGACAGTGATGATGTATATGGAGGAGTAGTTATGGAGTATGATGACATGCAGGGGTATGATTAGCCGTCCGTCTCCCAAATTTAAATGAAAAAGGAGGACATGTGGGAATGCATCTGGTTTCTGTCTTCCTGTCTGCCTTCACATTTTGTAAACAAAGGCCTCTTTGTCTGCATGAGAGACAACGCTGGATTTTGGGCATGCATAGAACAGTGAGAAGAATTCTCCTTATTTCTCCTTATTTGGTTCGGACATTTCTGATTGGCTATATGTGCTTAAGTTTTGTTTCTGATATACTCTGTTTGAATAAAGAGACGCGATTATTATCTTTTGTTCAGCCAATACTGCAGTCGTGTGTGTGTGTGTGTTCTCTCTATCTCTGTTTCCTCCTTACTCTCTGTCTAATGAAGCTGGACTTCGTTAGCTTTTAACTCTTCCTTTGTTTATCTGGGGCTATAAACTGTTGCTAATGAGGCTGATTAGAGATCTTTACATGAATCGGATTCCTACAATGGGGATCAGCTGGGAGCCTTCTCTGGTAACAAGTTCTTGCTTGTGTCTCAGCTGCAGCTCCTTTCTGCACCTTTCCCTGGCTAAGGGCTGATCACAGTCAGAGTCAGACCTCTGGTCTGACAGGTCATCTGCCTAGGGAAACAGCATTTGGCCAGAAGCAGGCTGAGATTCCTGGTTCAGGACATTCCCAGGTTCAGGTGCAGGCAGAACTGGGCTGGGCATAGGAAGTGCCTCCTGATCCAGGTTATCTTCAGGGTCTGATAAGGGCTGGATTACAACAGTAAGAGAGTCTTGTTATTTTGCAATGCATGGGTCAAGTGTGGAACTGTCTGAAGTTTTTTTTTTTTTTTTAGTATTTGATAATAATAATGTTGTGTCAGAGTGTGTGTTTGTATACGCTACCACGTTTAGGCCGAAACACTGGTTATTAGCTAACCCTAGGAAGAGGGCAGAATGTAATTTGTCCAGAAAGGGTGTGATTGTGCTAATGAAGATCCCAGGGTTTATCTGGTGTTAAGAAAATCCAGGCCAGACTTCATGGTTAAAGAGTATCCTGGCTTGGTATGATCTCAGGCCAAGATTTTCTTAGGAAAATAGTTTGACAATCATTACAACTGGCATAGAATTGTAGAATATAAAATACTCAAATCAACAATGCTATTATTGTTGTTGTTGTTGTTGTTGTTGTTGTTGTTGTTTCTTCTTCTCCTTGTGCCTTGCCCAGTTCTGAATATTGGCTGTCATCATGATCAACCTTGGGAACAGTATAATGCAGTGGCCTTCCATTTGCCTTCTGTATCACAATGTGACTCCTGTACCACTGATCCAGTTCCACAAGTCACTTTCTGCTCCGGAGCCTTTTTGGCACACAAAGTCATCATCAGCCCTATGCCAATATTGATAAAGCTGTTGCCCTCCATCATGATGGATTCAAATGGGATTTAATCCATTTGGGTACCATTACCGTTCCCTGTGGATTTTGCTGCTGAAGGCAACTAGTCCTGAGGGTGGTCAGGTTAATTAACCACCCCCAGAAGTTTGGCATCAATACAGTGTGTTCTACATAAATTAATGTGATCATCCTATTTGGTTTTTTATTCCTGTCTTTTAATAGTGCTTTAAAATAATTTTATTTTTTATTTTATTTGTTTTATTTTATTGTATAGTTTTAACTGTGTAAGAACCATGTTTTGAGATACAGGATATAATAATATATACTGTATATGGATATAGAGTTGCAGCTTTAATAAACTAAAACTGGAGTCCATGGGCTATACTCTGATGGCTAAAGTATAATAATTTAATTTTTATATCTTTCTGAAGTAGCATTAACAAGTACTGTTGTATATTAAATAACTATTTTATTAATAAATATAATTTTAAAGCTCTTCTAGATGATCCTGCATTTAATAATTACAATATGAATACAAGAAGAGACATAGCCATGCACGAAAATTACACCACATCTTTTGTTAAATTCTTTTGGCATTGACAACCTTTCATTAGCTTAATGAAAGAGTGAAAGTCCAAATGTGTAATGCATTCCATATTGCTGTTTTATACTCAGCGCAGCAGCAATGTAAACTGTTGAGAAGGTTTCAAGCTGTTAAAATGCAAGCAGGTCCTTAAAAGTATGCATAAATTAGGTTCTAAAAAACCAAATCATGTATTGAAGTGGCTGTTAAACTTCTTGGTTCATTATTAATTAAAAGTTCCCAGTGTCACATGTATACCCATTTTGAGATTAAAGTGGTCTAGTAATTAGAATCTGTCTCTGAAGATATAATTTTTGAAGAAATAATATGACCTCTTTCAGTAGGCAACTTTTTCTTCACCTATTCATCTATCATTGAAAAGTGATATCTGGTTAGATTTTCATGATTATTTAGTTTGAAAACGACACAAATTCTGCTTCATACTACAATATATTGCATATTATACAGTGAATGTTAGGAGTCCCCTAACTTAAATAAGCCATGTATCATGGGATTAGACCTCCTGTTTTGGAAGAATGTGTAAGAGAGTTGGAAAATATTTAAGGTGTATTCCCCAAAGGGCAGAAATGTAGGAAATGGAAAGTTAAATTATTTGCAGTGAGCATTACTCATTGCCTGTGTATTCCATAACTTAAACATTTGAACTGTCCCCACTCTTGTGTTGGAGGCAATAAGAATCTGAATTCGGGAAGAGAAGTAGAGAGATTTTGAGGGGCATTCCTCCTACAACGGTTACTTTTAGATACACACCTTAATGAATATATGTATATTGAAATGTGTTGGAAGTGTTGTTACTAATTCATCTTCTGCTTTTTAAAACCCAAACCATTGAAATGTTTCTAATTGTTTGTGTACAGAAACTGGGGGCAGTAGAAGAATGCACACCAGCCACCTGTCAATAAATCTTTGTTACAGCCCAAGACCAGCACAGTACAACAAAAAGAACAGATGTTAAAATGAGGGCAGTGGTGGGCATATTTTTTTCCTACCACACTGTGGGTGTGGCCATGTGACTGGGTGGGCATGGCCTGTTGGCCATGTGACTGCTCTTCACTATAGATCTATGAAAGTAGAAGCCTCTCCTATTTTCATCGCAACACACTAAATCCCATTAAGAGAACAATACAAAATAGCAATGCAATGAATATTGTAAAATTCCAATTTTATTCACATTGTTTGATTTTGGTGGCAGTCTCACTGTTTCTACTTAATAGTATGACAGATTGTTTCTTAGTGCAACAGTGTTATTACAATGTGCATTTAATAGATATTGAACTTACATTTGACTATTTTAGACAATATGCTGTCTTGATGGTTCCCCTTTGAACAAGTAGTTTCTATCTCTTTCCAAGCTCCGTTCCCTCCAATATTTATTATTCCACTTATTCAACATTGCTATCTGAAACCAATTCAACTTCATCTGAATATATAGCTCTCTTTTCTTCCCTTCATCTTTACAAACTCGTATCCAATCTTTCAACTGAAGAACCTTATTTGTCGACAATATTTCTCTCATCTCATTATCCATTCTTATTGGAAACTTTTTTAAATCTTCTATTTCAATTATCGGTGAAATATTTGGGGCCAGTTTCTCTTTTACTTTCTTCCATACTCCCAACATTGTTCTCATCATTCTATTTTTAACCAATATTTTCCCTGTTTCCTTATCTAAAAAGAGGCTCTTACCCACTTCCTTTACTTCCTTCATTTCAATTTCCTCCCAAATCACCGACTCCTTCGTCAATATCTTAACTACGTTCTTTATCTGAAATGCTTTGTAATAATTCTTTAAATTAGGTATTCCTAGACCCCCTTCTTTTTGGGATAAGTACCACATTTTCTTTAAAATTCTAGGTCTACGCCCTCCGTTGCAATAATTATCAAATATTTTTTGAAATTCCTCAATATCTTTTTCCGTCATTTGAATTGGTAAGGCATCGAATAGAAAATTTAATTTTGGTAATAACATCATTTTAGTCAATGCTATTCTGCCAAACCAAGACAACTTCAATTTTTGATATTGTGAGATTTTAGCCTTGAGTTCCTTCTTTTGTTTATCATAGTTTAATCTTTTCAAATCCTCTAATTTATCAGAAATATTTATCCCTAGATATTTCAAATTCGTTTTAATCTGCATTTTAAATTCATCTCTAATTTTCCTTTGCTCTTCCTTTTCAATATTGCTTAAGATCAGTTCTGATTTTTCCCAATTTACCTTCAAGCCTGTGATTTGTTCAAAATCCTTTAAATGTTTTTGGATCCTTTCCATAGTTCTTCTAGGCTGTTTCATAATTAGCAAAGTATCGTCTGCATATAAACTGATTTTATTCTCCATTATGCCTTCTATGCTTTTGTCCTCCCTTATTGTATTAGCTAATATTTCCATTGCCATTATGAATAGTATTGGGGATAGGGGGCACCCTTGCCTTGTTCCTGCCTCTAATCTCAGCTCCTCCGTAAAACCATCATTCACCCTAATTTTAGCATATCCTTGTTGGTATAGTTGTTCTATTGTTTTTATGAACCTATTACCAAATCCATAACTCTTAATTATCTCACTAATTGTTACCCATTGTAAAGAATCAAATGCTTTGAAGATGTCTAATGATAATGAACCTGCTTTCTCTTTATTTTGTTTTGCCACATCTATTAAATCTAATACTCGCCTTACTAAATCTGCCATGTGTCTCCCTTTTACGAATCCGGCCTGATCTTTATTTATATATTTATCCATAAAACTGTTTAATCTATTTGCCAATATTGCCGTAAAAATCTTAGCATCTTGATTTATCAGGGAGATAGGCCTGTATGATTCTACTTTTTCTAAATCCTTTCCGGGTTTTGGTAATAAAACAATTATAGTTCTGTACCACGATATAGGTATTTGTTCCCCATTAAGAATACCATTATACAATTTTAACAATTTCGGAGTTACTATATCCTTAAACTCTTTATAAAATTCAGCAGGTAATCCATCTTCTCCTGGTGATTTGCCTACTTTCAATTTATTTATTGCTTTTTTGATCTCTTTTTCAGTTATTAATTCCTCCATTCTTTGTTTATGCTCCTGACTTATTTTATTTTTAATTTGCATTTCCAATCTATCTTTTAATTTATCTATATTTATCTTCTTTTTAGAGTATAGGTCTTGGTAAAATTCTCTGACCACTTTACATTTATCTTTGGTCTTATTATGTCTTGTGCCTTCCTTGTCTACCAAAATCCCTATTTCCCTTCTGCTTCTTTTTTCTTTGGCCGCTCTTGCCAGCAATCTTGAATTCTTGTTACTATATTCAAAATATTCTCTTTTTAAATATACCAAGTCTCTTTTCACCTTTTCCATGTCATTCCCTATTAATTCCTTTCTTAGTCCCTGCATCCTTTCATAAACCTTTCTATCTTTAGTTGTTATATGTTTCTCCTGTAACCTTTTAATTTCTTTTTCGGTTTCTTCTTGTTTACTTTTTAGCTGTTTGTTTCTGATACTTGCCATCTTAATGCTTTCACCCCTAAATATTGCTTTCATTGTATCCCATACTGTGCCAATTCCTACTTCCCCTGTGTCATTCCAGTTCCAGTTTTCTTCCCAATTTTCTACCATTTGATCTTTACACTTTTTATCTCTAAACAAACTGGCATTATATCTCCAATTTTTCATAGTCTTTATGGCATCTATTTTCATTTCTAACAAAACTTTTGCGTGGTCCGACTCTTTAAAAATCCCTATTTCTATATCATCTAAACTATTTGTCAGATTATCCGTAACAAATATGTAATCTATTCTGGAGTATGTATTATACACTTGTGAGAAGTATGTGTAGGCCCTTTCCGATCCTTTAAGTATCCTCCATGTGTCTTTCAACCCCAAAGACTTCATCCAGTTGTTCAAAACATACATTTTCTTTCCGCCTGCACATCTCGTTGTATTTGTACTATCTATATTTGATCCTATTAAATTGAAATCTCCCGCTACAATCATTTTTGTTGTTTTTTCCTTCTCTAGTATTCGATATACCTTATTTAAGAATCTATTTTGATGTTCATTTGGTACATACAGATTCACCAGTGTTATTTCCTCTTCCTCTATTTTCCCCTTTATTATCAGATATCTACCTTCTGGGTCTGATATAGTTTTTACCATCTCAAATCCCAGTCTGCTTGATATCAAAGTTGCGACCCCCCTAGCCTTTGAAGATCCATATGCTTTCCCTAGACTTGAGTCCATCCTAAAAATAACTTATTGGTTTTTTCTGAATTCTGATGGGTCTCCTGGAGAAAGATTATATCCGGTCTGTCTTTTCTAAGCGCCGCTTCCAACCTCCTCCTCTTCACTTGACAACCAGTACCTTTCACATTCCATGTTATTACTTTTACATTCCTCATCTATTATATTTCCCACCCCATTTTTTACACTTCCCACTTCCTCCTACGGACATGTGATTAACATATAACATTTCCTTCACCCAATACATATGAATAATAAAAAGAAATAAGAAAGAAAAAAACAGCTAAAAAAAAATACATTAAACAATCCACTACTATCCCTCCCCATTTTCTTTTAACAAATGGCCTCTGAATTTCAGAGAGGGGAGGGGGGTGCGATCAATCATAGGAGCTTGGGAGAGATCAGAACCTACCCCTCGCCCGGAACAGTTCCTCCTTCTGCCCCTTTTGGCATATTCTCATTTCCATTGCTATCCCGTCTTCTATAACCACCTGATATAATCAGTTCTTCTTTCAAATCAGACCACTCTTTAGTTCCTGCTTCCAATAGCTTAGCATCTATCATTACATCCAAGACATTAGGACCCTCACCAATTAAATGACGTCTTCCTAGATGAAAAAAGCTTAATTGTCGTGGAAATTTCCAGTTATATCTTATTCCCTTTTCCTGAAGTCGTTTTGTTATTGGCTTCATCGATTGTCTCCAGTAACGATCCTCAATTGGAATGTGATTATACACTTCAATATCATGGCCTTCCACTTTTAAAACCTCTGCTCCTTTTTCCCGTATAAGCGCCATTAAACGCAATTTATCCGACACATTGGCAAATTTTAACATGACATTTCTTGACCCAGTTTTGCCTCTTCTTGACCCCAACCTGAATACATTTACAACCTCCTGCGGCGTAAAGCCATCTTCCATAATTTCATCGAGCCATTTCACAATTCTTTCTTTTAGTTTGTCTGGGGAGTTCTCTGGAAATTTTCGTATTATAACGTTTGCTCGTCTTAATTGTTCTTCTACATTTTCTAATCTCTTTTCATGATCTCCAACCTTGTTTTCTCTTTCCTTTTCTCTCTTTCTCATGTCCATAACCTCTACTTTAATCATTGCCTGTACTTTTTAATAACTTCTTGGTCTGTTTTGAGGTTATTTATGTCCTCTTTCGTGTCTGCAACTCCTTTCATAACATTTGCTATCATATCTTGCAATTCTTGTTTCCAATCTTGTTTAATACTAGCAATCATATTTCCAATACTGGTCCCCAGGTTATCAAATTTCTCATTAAGGATTTCGAATTCAGATTTAGGTCCTTGCACCCCCCCCCCCCCCCCATTGCTGATGTTGTTGGTGTTGTTACCGTGGCTGTGGTTACAGTCATTGTTGGTGCTGTCCCTGCTGTCGCTGCCGTGGTTGTTACGGTTGTTGTGGCAGTTGTTGTTGTTGTAACTTTTGCTGTTGTTATCACAATTGATTTTACTGCAGATGGAGCAACCGTAGTTGGTGAGATTATTATCTTCTGCTGCTGTTGTTGCTGTAATTGTTGTGCCATCTTCTTCACTGTCTCCTGTTCCTCCAAATCCTTTATCTCTTGCTGCATTGTTTTTTTCATCTCTTCTTCCTCTTCGTCCAACCTTGTAAGTCTTCTAAAACTCCTGTCTGAGGACGTTGGTCTCTGCACTCTTGTCCAGGCCAATTTCTTCTCCTTCTCCTTCCCTCTCCCCTGTCGTTTCATCCAAATATATTTCCAACTACTTCTTATTTATCAAGTTACATAAACAATTTATCATTCAGGCTTCACCTTTTAATCTAAATTTAGCCAATTTCAATATATTTATTTCCAAATACAATGTTTAGCCCTTATCCTCTCCTCCCCCTCCCTCTCTGTCATATATATGTGTGTGTATTTACACACACATATACACACACATGCATACGCAGGTAATCACCCAACACTCACTCAATATGAGGGTGATGGAGAGAAAAAAGTCAATGTTCCAATTCAAGCCTAATTTATTTCCCTTTTAATTTTTGAATATTTTAATGTTTTGTTTCTATTTTTATTTATCTTTTCCCTACCCCCATATAAACAAGAGAAAGCAAAAATCAAAAAAAGATAAAAAGACAAAACAAAAGAAAAGAAGAAAAAAGGCCAAGGAAAAAATCGTATTTTAAAATTGAAAAATAGTAATAATAATAATAAAAAATGTAAAAATAAAAACAATTAAGAAAAGTCCTCGAACTTTAACTCAAAAAATAAAAGGAGTAGTAGCCAACTTTATTTTTCTGGTCTGAAGAAAAAAAAATACAGAGGTAAAAAGCACTGACGAATCCAGGCTCCTACTCTCCACAGTCCCAGACTAAACAGCAGTTTATTTCTCACAGCACTAAGCCACAGCACCTTCTTGCTTCTCTTTATGTCTCCAAAAAGATATACCGGGGCAGATTTAAACCAATTCCTTTTTCTTTATGAGCCAATACTCCAGGTCCACAACTTGCACAGCGGCAAAAGCAAAAAGGGAAAAGAAAAAAGAAATAAAATAAAAAAGAAAAAAGCAGGAGATATTTATGTTGTCCTCTTTACTTAGCCCCTGGCTTATCTGCTCCCACCGGCTTAGCACAGTACAAAAAAGCTCAATCTCTTTTCCTCCTCTTACTATTTCCCTCTTTAATATTCTTTACCAAATTGCTCACCGTCTTGCTTTCTCCACTTCTGCTCTTTGCTCTTTTCCAGCGCCACAAAACTCCGTACGTCTCCGATCGGGAGGGCGGCGGGGACGCGCTAGGTCCGCTTCGGCTTACCTCTTTCAGCACCCCGCCGAGTTTGCCCTTTTCGATCCGGTCGTCCACTTATCTATTTTGCCAAATATTTGTAAGTCAATTTTTTCCGGAACGCCGATCTCCTCCCGTTTCACTCCTTCCGTATTTCAATCAAGAGCTCCGGGGACTCGTCGCCATTATAGGTCGCCCATCCCCCCGCTCTCTCCAAGATCGAAACTCTGTTTTATCTCTTTTTCTCGGCGCTGCATTAGAGCCTCCAAAGTATTTACCGTAGCTATTCTTCCTCCTATTTTTTCTAATCCATTTTTATGCCGGTTTCAGGAACTATTAACACTTTTAAAAGCCACTTTCACTTCTCTCCTTTCCGAGCGGAGAAAAAGTTCGTCCCTCTCAGCCCTCCATCTTGACACGCCCCCGAACAAGTAGTTTCTTGATGCCGCTACTTGCAGGGCTGGATGCAAAAGGGCATTCTCAGAATTTAAATTCTATCACAACCCAGTTTTGCTTGCAGAATTTAGCCTGGCTGTAGAAATGTTTGTTAGATTTATTAGCAGAGCCAGTTGAACAAGGTGACATTTTCTTTTTCCTTCTATATAACTCTTCGTATCACTAGAAGTGGCTTCACTTTCCCGCATCTCTTTTTCTCTCAAGGCTATGCAAATAACAGCTAACAATAATTCAAGTGCCAATGACTGTCTGGTTGTGAACATCACCTGCAGATTCCGAGATTGTTGTTTCAAATAGAACAATACTTGGCGCTCAGGGGCTTTGTCATGTTCCTAAATCAATGCCTGCTGTAAACAGTCTCTGTGCAAGTGAGTCATTAGTGACAGGTTTTCAATAAGAACTTCAGAGGTTTTAAGCCTTTAATCCATTCATCAGTGTGTTGTATGAGCTTGAAAGTTGTCTTGAAGTGGCACGCTAAAATAGTGGTTATTTACTCTCTATGAATTGATAATATTCTCAGTAACATAGGTGCCATATGTAAAACCTCTGTTTACTTTCCACATCTGTGAACAATAAATAATAAATGAAAGAGTCTAAAGTAACACATAATGCAGATCAGTCAACTGAGTACAAAATTAAATGAGAAGCAGATGTTTTTCGTTTTCAGAATGTAGCCAGGATAACACTGTTATAGTATAAGGATACTGTTGGGACAGCTGTTATCAGCACCAGGTGCCAGCTGCAAATATAATGTACCTTTCAGAAAGCAATTCACATGTGCTATAAATCCTTTGTTAATACGTTTCTTGTCGACATAAAAAGACCTTGAGCAATTCTTAGAATTTGAGTAGTGGGGGAGTGCTGCACATTTGAACAGTATTGATATAGTGTGTATAATACAATGAGATGAGATTTATAGCCAATTGCTTTTTTTACAAATTTCCTGTTTGCATATTGTATTCAAAACCCTAAAGATGTAATGACTGCTATTAACAAGGGAGAACAACAAAAATAAAAATAAAAGATGTAACGAGGCATGCACAGAGATTAAAACTGAAATAATGTACCAGAGCTTTGACATGTGCTGCATATATGGTCTTGATATAACTTGATCAGTGTACTGAGGATTAGGAGTGAATTCTCTGCCAGGTCAGTTTGGCTGGTGATCTTTCCTGGTTCTTTGCTTTACCTTCTGTAGTAGTGTATAGAATTGCCTGCTTGATTGAAATACTGCAATATAGCTTTTTATAGAGCTATAGTGCTCTATTGTAATTGCTTTCAGTAATTGTTTTCTTCCACCCAAGAGCCTCTAGTGCTGTAGCTGTAGAATTTTCTGGGTGGAAGGAAGCAATTACAAAGCACATGAATACCTTGTTTACACATGAGTTATTGGTCCTGGGGTACTCCTGGCATGATAATACAAGATGCTTGGTGGTTTGTATGTTTTAAGAAAGGGGAGCTGTTTAAATGGAGAGAAACAAAGACTGTAATAAAAGCTGGGGGGGGGGAATGAACATTTTGGGGGAGAAACATAGTGCCAAAGGTAGAATAAAAATTTCAGGAAGCAGCACTTTATATAAACCAAATGGGGATACAAGCCCTATAAAATATTAAAACTATGTTAGTTATACTTTTGAGGTTCACTGAATTGCCACCAGCACTTTCTGTAATATCAATAATGGCCAGTTTAGAGGACCAATAATGAAATATAACACTTTACTTTCTCCTGTACCTTTTCAACGTCTGCTCTGAGATTGGTTCTACTACACAACATTCTGCTTGCTGTGTATGGACATCCATATAGGTATTTTTCATAGTATGTACAGGAGTGGTATCATTTGAAATGGCCATTCATAATTAAGAATGTCACTTATCTTCCCACAGTGTCAGTATTCATCTTTACTGTTACAGTATCTTTGTTTCACCACAGCATAAGACTGGAGAAGCACAGAAAAACAGGTCTTTAACTCCTCTTGAGGATGAAGGGGAGTAATTAGTCAGAGCAGTTTTCTTCCTTCCATGTTTGAAATTGTAAGATAGAAACAGAAATTTATTTGCCTCTGGTAATTCTGACAATGGGCTGCAGTGACTCAGTGGTTAAGAAGTTTGCCTCATTAGCTGGAAGGTCAGTGAGTTGGCAGTTCGAAACCTGGGTACTGCATGACAGATTGAGTGACTGTCTCTGTCCCAAATCTTGGGGACATGAAAGGAGCCTCTTTTGGGTGTTCCCTGAGTGGAAGTTCTCCCGCAAAAATCCTTTCAAACCAGAATAATTTCTGACACAAAAGTATTATTATTATTATTATTATTATTATTATTATTATTATTATTATTATTATTATTATTATTATTATTATTATTATTATTATTATTACAATGGTTCCCCCCCCCCATAGACATCCTCATGCCTATATGTTATCCATTGTTGCATTTATTTTGCTACAGTTATCTCTCTTTTCTCCTTCCTCTAAAAGAGTGTTTTGGTGTCAGTCACTTCTTGTTGTTGTTCGGTTGCATAGTTGAGTGTGACACTTTGCAACCCCAAGGACCATCACACACCAGGCACCCCTATCCTACACCTTCCTCCTCAACCAGCCCAGCTCTGTGCCCATTGCATCAACCATACCAATCGAGGCTGACTTCTTTTAAGATCGACCTATTTGTTCTCTTTGCTGTTCAGGGTACTCTCAAAATTCTCTTCCAACACCATATTTCAAAGGTGTCTATTCTTTTGTGCTCAGCTTTCATTATGGTTCAGCTTTCACAACCATACATTACTACTGGAAATACCATTGCTTTGACTATGCGGACTTTTGTTTGCAAAGTAATGTCTCTACTTTTAATTATGTTTCCCAGGTTTCTCATAGCTTGTCTCCTAAGAATTAGTCGCCTTTTTATTTCATGGCTGCAATCACCATCTGCAGTGATCTTGGATCCTAAGACTATAAAGTCTGTCACTGCTTCTACATCTTCCCCATCTATTTTCCAGGGAATGATAGGGCCTGTTGCTATTATCTTGGTTTTCTTGATGTTGAGTTGTCAGTCACTACAGCTCAATAAATATAAGCTGAAATCTCCAGCCTGGCCAGAATGGACATTAAATGACAAAACAATAAAATTTTGTGATTTAAACCTATATATCTATACCTATAAAATGCTGCGTTAACCGTTGGGATGTGACAAAGGATGTTGCACCAGGCCCCACTAGCCCCGTTCGAGCCTTCGTGCACTTGCCCGAATGGGGTTTGCAGGTAACAGTCGGGCTGAAATTTTCGGCTGGGGGGCAGGAGCCCCCCGGATGCAAACAAAAAAAGGGAACTTCAATTCCCAACGCAAAAGGAACGTTTGGAAACGTGCCGCGGCCAATCAAAAAAAAAGCCGCAGGGAAAAAACCGCTGCAGTAACCAAACACACGCATGCAAAACTACAAGCCCCAGCATACTGCATGCCATTAGCGCGCAGAACGTTGAGGCAGCCGGTGTGCAAAAAATAAAATAACCCCCCCCCCGCCACTGCCATTACTTTCCATGGGCCAAGGATCGAGCCTGGCCCGTGAAAAAAATAACACCCCCCATGCCCTTTCTTTTCCATGGGCCAGGCTTCCCATGAAAAAAAAAGACCCCCCCCCCAAAAAAAAGTACACACAAAAACATTCAAAAACAGTCACAAAAACAGTAAAAAAGAAACACAAAAACATCCCAAAAGTAACCACAAAAACATCACAAAGACACCCCGCACAAAAAAAACCCAACACAAACCCAACACAAACCAGTCAGCTGTGCTGGTGTGGGGTACTGGCAGCTCGCCGCAGTTTCCTTCATCCTGAAAAGGGGCCACAAAGGGGGCGCCCCAACCCACCAGTGGGGTCAACAAGGGAATGCAGGACTGTGCATGCATGAGAGTACAGGATCACCTAGATCACACATGTGCAAGATTCCATGCCCCTGGAAGGGCAGAACAGACTGTGCATGTGTGCCAGGCCAGGGCAGCCTGGACTGTGCATGCCCACCCACAAGGCTCTGCCCCAACCAAGCTATCTGGGGTTGCAGCCAGAGTTCATGAGGCACGCCAGCCATTCAACCAGCATGCAAGGCAGCAACTCCATCACAGACAGACCCGCCAATGCCGCTTTGACTTGGTGCTCCCCCACTGCATGCTAAGCCTCTGTGAGCGCCGGCCACAGGGAATGTGATGCTGCCCTCCCCAGTGACTACATCTGGCGGGCAGTACCCTCCCACCCACGCAAATGGAGCCTCCTTTCCACCTGAGGCAACCCACCAGAGGTCGGAGGAGCCAGGTTGCGATCATTGCCCACCAACCTTAGTCGCTGGGGAGGGTGCCGCTGCTCCCCGTACTCAGGCCAGGTCACTAGTGTCGCCTCGGTGCCCAGAGCCCCAACATTCTGGCACCACGTTCCCCACAGCCAGTGCTCCCAAGAGCTTTGTGTGCACTTGAGCACCAGCTCAAGGCACCGTTGCAGGGCCCGTCTGCCCCAGAGCCACTGCCCTGTATACGGGTTTGCGTCATGAGCGGCAGGGCTGGGAGAGCCACCACCTCTGTGTGCCGCAGCCTCCACTGACTGGGGTGTCCCAGCCTGGGGTGGTACTGGAGAGGCAAGGCTAGGTAATTGCGGAGTTGTTGTGTGAGTGTGTTGTGTCGTGGTGTGTGTGTGTGTGTGTGTGTGTGTGTGTGTGTGTGTGTGTGTGTGTGTGGGTGTGAGGGTGTGGGTGTGAGGGTGGGTGTGGGTGTGGGTGTGAGGTGTATCCTGTGTTGGTGTGTGGTGTGTCAGTGTGTGTTGTGTGGGTGGTCTGTGTCATGTGTGTTGTGTCTGGGTGTGGTGGGTGGGTCTTGTGTGTCGGGGGGTGTAGTTGTGTGCTGATGGGTGTGCTGTGTGTCATGTGTGTGTGTGTGTGTGTTGTGCAAGTGTGTGGCTGTGGTGAGTGTGGGTTGTATGTCAAGGGTGTGTTGCATGCATATTGTGTGGCAGTGTCATGTGTGTTGTGCAAGTGTGTTGTGTTGTGTGTGATGTGTGTGGCTGTGGTGAGTGTGGGTTGTGAGTTAAGTGTGTGTGTGTCTTATGTGTTTGTGTATATTGTGTGTGTTGGGAGTATTGTGGGGGTATTTGTGTGGGTGGTTGTGCGTGGGTGGGTGTGTTGTGTCGGTGGGTGTTGTGTGGGTGTGCTCATTTAGAAGATGGAAGGATTGTCCAAATGAGGACAGCAGGCAGAAACATAAATTCTGGCAGAACAAATGCAAGGCAACAATCAGGAAAGCAAAGCAAGACTTTGAGGAGCATATAGCTAAAAATACTCAGAGAAATAACAAAGACTTTAAGTGCATTAGAAGCAAGAACCCAACTAGGAAGGCCATTGGACTATTAGATGACAATGGAAGGCAAGGGGTTATTAAAGAAGAAACAGAGATTGCAGAGAGACTCAATGAATTCTTTGCTTCAGTATTCACTGAAGAAGACAGAGACCACATGCCCAAAACAGAGCCTATCTTCGTAGGGAGGGAAACCGAAGAATTAAGCCAGATAGAAATAACCAGGGAGGAGGCCCTTGAATGTCTTGTTAAACTAAATGCTAACAAATCACCAGGACCAGATGGCATCCATCCACGAATTCTCTGGGAACTTAAAGATGAAATTGCTGATCTCTAGCCAAAATATAGAGTCTTTCCCTCAAATCAGGGTTTGTGCCTGATGGCTGGAAGGTAGCGAATGTAACACCAATTTTCAAAAATTGATCCAGGGGTGATCCAGGAAATTACCGACCTGTCAGTTTGACATGTGTCCCAGGTAAAGTGATGGAAACCATCCTAAAAGATAGAATTAATAGGCACATAGAAGAGAAGGTGCTGCTAAAGGAGAGCCAACATGGCTTTTGCAAGGGCAAATCATGCCTCACCAATCTGTTGGAATTTTTTGAGAGTGTCAACAAGCATGTGGATAAGGGGGATCCAGTTGACATTTGTTTATCTGGACTTTCAGAAGGCTTTTGACAAGGTCCCGCACCAAAGGCTCTTGAATAAACTTACCAGTCATGGAATAAAGGGAAAGGTCTTGTCCTGGATCAGCAACTGGCTAAGGGACAGGAAACAGAGGGTAGCACTAAATGGACACTTCTCCAAGTGGAGGGAAGTAAAGAGTGGGGTCCCCCAAGGTTCAGTACTGGGACCCCTGCTTTTCAACCTCTTCATAAATGATCTAGAAGTAGGAGTAATTAGCAAGGTAGCCAAATTTGCTGATGACACTAAATTATACAGGGTAGTGAAAACTGTGAGAGATTGTGAGGAGCTCCAGAAGGATCTCTTGATACTGGGAGAGTGGGCAAAACAGTGGCAAATGAGCTTCAACATTAGTAAGTGAAGAGTGATGCATATTGGGGCAAAAAAAAAACAATTACATTTATAAACTGATGGGGTCTGAACTCTCTGCAACAAACCAGGAAAGGGACCTTGGTGTCCTGGTTGACAACTCAATGAAGGTGTCAACCCAGTGTGCCTCAGCAGTGATAAAAGCAAACTCAATGCTAGGGAACATTAGGAAGGGTATAGAAAATAAGTCAGCAAGTGTCATTTTGCCTCTTTATAAATCAGTGGTGAGGCCCCATCTGGAATACTGTGTACAGTTCTGGTCGCCATACCTCCAGAAGGATATTATGGAGTTGGAAAAAGTGCAGAGGAGGGCAACCAGAATGGTTAAGGGACTGGAACACTTTCCTTACCATCTGAGGCTGCAATGGTTGAGCCTCTTCACTCTTGGGAATACCCTGAAGCAAATGGTGAGCCACTGTGTGTGACAGAATGGTGGACTGGATGGGCTATGGCCTGTTCCAGCAAGGCTGTTCTTACGTTCTTATGTATGTTCTTATGTGTGATGTGTCTGGATGAAACTTATGCCCTGGGTTGGGTCCCTCACCTGGGCAACACCGGGTACCACTGCTAGTGATTAATATGTGTGAGCTGTGTGTTCTGAAAATAGGAATGCCAACACTGTTTCTTTTATGAAGTTAATGTATAAATAAATATGGTTTACAAGAGTATTAAAAGGACTGAGAACATACAGATCAATACCTGGCATTCCCCAATGCTTCATTTCCTTCATTGTTATTATGGATGATTTACTGTTCCTGTGAGAATAAAAGGGCAGAAGCTGTATAAAAAGATGGTATAAGACTGGCTTTAAAAATTATACAATGAAAGTCTATTTTTCAACTGCTTTATTCATTTACTTCTTGAGCTTGAAAGAGATTTGAACCACCACATTGAGCTTACAAAGGACAACTCACTCACCACAGAAAAAGTGGGACCCTTCTGGAACTGGTTAGCACAGCCTTAAAACCTGGTTAGTGCAGCGGGTGTGGGATACTGCTGGTGTGGTACACACACACACACACACACACACACCCGCCGCTGTCTTATATAAGGCCATCCAGGTTCTTTTAATTTTATGGAAGGTGTTTTGATCCAGTTTTAATGGTTTTTAAAGTTTTAATTGTTTAATTCTGTATGATGGGGACATTTTCTATTTTGAACTTTTGATATTGTTGTGAGCCACCTGGAGTCACTTCAGCGACGGAGGTGGCAATATAAATACAGTAAGTAAGTAAGTAAGTAAGTTGTCAAAACAGAAACAGAATGAGTAGGGAATGTGTGTGGAAGAGTGAAAGAGAGATAATAATAATATAAAATAGGGAGACAGGGGAGTATTTCTCCCAGGTAAAGCAAGTGTACTCATCAACCGTGCACATGTATGCACATACATATGTATTCATGTAGAACATCTCCATCCAGAGTCCCAGAAACAGGCAGAAATCCAAACAAACTTTTTTAAAGTAGCTAAAAAGAGAGGCAAGAAGGATATATTACACATATGAACTTCTTAGGGTTTTATGCATCTTCATGTAATAGGTTTCCTTTGAGTGTATCTGCACAGATTTATGTTTTCTCCGGGCTTTGCACTCAAATCTTATGTTTAACAGTCTGTTAAGAGGAATTCAAAATAAATGTCAAAAGGTCTGGGTCTCTCTTCTTGGGAAATCGAAAAGGACATTTATCGCATTCTGCAAATGATTGCAGAAGTAGATAGTTGTGTTCCAGTTCCCTTCCACAACATACTAATTGGATATGTTGTGGCTTAGTTAAGCATATTGATCTAATTTTCAAGTTTCATATGGTTGCTATGGAGATGCATTTTTCATTTTCAAGAGGTCTTGATTTTTTACCATCCCAGGATTGCAGACACATTATTTGTTCTTTTTAATCAGCATAAGCATTAGTTTTAGAACATGCTTTCATCTTCTGTTGTTTTTTCCAGGCCCTTATGCCACACCACAACAAACAAATCTTGCAAATCCTCGAACTCATTTTTTTAACCTCTTGGATTTCCAGGGGAGAAGGGCAAACTAAAATTTAGCTTGCCTCAATTCTTTCTCATCCCTAATTACGAAATTCATCAACTATAAAGAAGGATTCTGTAAAAAAGATTAAGACATACAGCTTTTCTCTTTCTCTTCTAACTAACTTGGAATCAAACCAGGCTGATGTGCTAATAAAGACAGGTAAGGAAGATACTGTACTTCAAGCAAATAAGTCACAGGGGTAATCTGACAAATGCATAGGATTCTAATAGAAAAACAGTTAAACACTTTCTATAGGGCCTCAGCTGTAACATTTGCCATGACAGGCACTTGTACAGATTCAGAGCATGAAATGAGAGATCAGGCAGCCATGACAATTCAATAAATTATGTCTTGCCTTAGCAGGACTTTAAACTTTATGTTGGGCTTTCATGTTTAACAGATGTGCACTTTTGGGAATATTTTGTAAGGTCCAGTTTAGATTAACTACAATATATGGGCAAGTGCTGAATCTTTGCAGTTTCCCTCCACTGAATAATATGACAGCACAGGTTTTTGCTAGGACTGGGACTTTTTTTCAGGACTGTGACGTAATCAGTGCCTGATTATGACATAATATACTATGACATACTCGGTACCAGATTATGAAATGCCGTCTTCCTGGATGCATTGCTGTGGGCTTTCCATTTTGACACCATTCAGAAATTGGGTCTTCACAGAAGCTTTGAAATTTGCTGATTGTGTCTTGGTTTGTTCTTATTAGTTTAAGGGTGTTGTCTTTTTGCTTGTGTTTGCCATTCATAATCTGATTATGTTGTATTTGTACCTTGTTTGGATTGATTTGTTTAGGATTTCTTTTGAGGAGGGAATGGTTACATTGCATAAACAGTTTTTCTAGTTTCTTGGACCCCAGCTTAGATCTAAGAAAACAGAGTGAAATACAAATATTTAAAGCCAAATAAAAGTGTATCTTTATCATATTAATGTTAAGTATATGTATAGCACATACACCTGTCCAGCCATATTTCTTTGACACTAACAAGTACCAGTCTGAGTTGTTCAGCCACAGAATAATATTTGATGACCTTCTTTGTAGTTTTAGATTCAGAACAACCTCTATGTGACCAGAAATGGTCTCTTTTACAAAGCTGGATAGCTATTTTCACAGCTTCCCTCTTCTTTCGGTAGCCTCCTACATCATTTTGTCTACTGATCCAAGGGATCATGAAAGAAACTGAAACAGATTTTTTGAAGGCCACAAAAGGCTAAAAGGGGAAAATAAAGATTGGCATGTGTCGTTAGTGAGTGGGATTGTTGAGATCTTTAGAATTGGTCCAATATAGCTAGAAAGATTGGCTGAACAATGTGAGAGTCTGAAAGCCTACCAACCTACCAACCAAGTAATGTGACTTGAGAAGTACTTGTTAACTTCTCTGTGGTATGCTTGTCGTCCCAGGGATTCAGGAGAAAAGAACTTTATCATACCTCTTCAGAGGATGAATGGCCTTTTCAATCTTATCAATAGATGTGAAAACAAGAAGGGAAAATCTGAAAAGCAGGAAACTCACAGCTATTTCCTACTTAATCATTTTCTTTAAAGGGTTCTTTTCTCTGCTGTGAAACCCCACAACTAACATTTAAGAGACTTTTTTTAAAAAAAACAAAGCTCTTGATTATGGCAGATGAAATAATGCAACATGTTCCCAACTGTTTTCTGGCTGTCATCTCCCTGTTAGCAATTTGCATTAATGAGTTTGAATTATACCTTTTTCTACTATACCCATGAAGAACTACATTGATATTGAAATATTCAGAATCTTAGGAACCATGTAGAATCATTAATTAGTATTCAATGTTACCCAATAGAAAAACCAGTTTTTCTTCTGTGATGTCATTGTTCTTAATTTTGCAATTGACTAGCAGCGCTATTTTTGCCACCTACTCTCCCTACCAAGTATTTCAGCAAGCTGAATATCTGTATGGTAATAAATGCATGGAAATATTTAAAGATCATGAGAAATCAATGCCCTATAAATGCAATGAAGAATCTTTCCAAAGCACCTCCACATGCAAGTGTTAAAAATATAAGTTTATCTCCAGTTAGTTTTAACAGACTAATTTGATGTGATATCTTTACCTATAAGGAGGGACATTAACCATTGGACTCCAGCATACACGCCTGCACCCAACTATAGTATCCCATAAGGAGCCGCCTGCACTCGCCTTAACCCGGCCCGCAGAGCGCCGCAATGGTCCCGCAGTCGGCAGTGGGGCAACAGCCCCACGAATGCAAACAAAGGAAAACAACTTCAATTCCCAACGTCCTCTGTGCCGTGCCGCCCCTCAGCCAATCAGGCTGACACACAAGAGCAAAGAGAACATTGGGAAATGCAGCGCGCCCAATTGAAACCAAGCCGCAGAAAAAAAAGCTGCATGAACACAAACAAAATAAACAAAACTCCAAGCCCAGTGTCTTCCATGCCGTGACCACTTCAGCCAATCAGGTTGAAGGGCGCAAGCGTGCAGAATGCTAAATAAGCCAGCACGTGAAAAATAAAATAAAAAATGCCTCACACAATGGGAGTGCAAGGCCGCCTTAGGCGGACGCAGCACCTCACGGCCTCGCAAACAAAAATACCGCAAACAACCACTATGAGACAAATGCCACCCTTCTTTCCCAGAGCAACAGGGAGAAGAGGGACCCCCTCTCCTACCCGCTACCCTCCCAAAGACACAGCAAAACCACTGCTGGACTCAAGGCAAGTTGAACTGGGGTGGGAAAAAACCCAACAGGCAGCAATTCATCAGGGGAAGCACCCTCCCTGGTGGATAACTGGATTCTGCCTTTCTACTACCCACACTGCTATTTCGAGAACTAGCACAAAACAGCAGTGTAGGTAATAGAAAAGCAGCAGCCAGCATTCCGCAAGGAAGAGCACTGCCCCTTATGGATTGCTGCTTGCCAATCTTGCATTAGATAAGCCAGGAGAAAAAGGAGACAGAGAGGAGAGAACCATTGTGAAGGAGATACCTGTTCTCTGCCTCCTTTTCACCTGACCTACCTAATGAACCTTACCGGACGAAGAGTGAGCTGACTGCCAGCTCTTCCTTTTCCCCATCGCTGCATCGAAACCTAATTTTGAAGCAGCAATGGGGAAAAGGGAAGCGCAGTGGCACAATATGGCTGCCGTGCTCTTTGCCAGCCCAACCCCCGAGAGACAGACATCCGGGCCTCTCCGGGGGCGTGGCCACCCACAGCATAAAAGGGGTGGCCACGAGGTGGCTCGTCGCCATTTTAACAGATGGGCTGGGCAAAGAAGTTTGCTCCAGCCGATCTTTTCCTTGCTTCCAAAGTTTGAAGCAGCGACGGCCACGAAACGGAAAGCTCCTGCCGCCCCGGCACGGTTGACACGGGGGTGGGCTCGCCCCTTACCCCCTGCTCCTACACCCGGTCACTCCTCGGGCTGGAGGGCTCGAGTAAGGGTGGGCTGGGTGGCTGACTCTGGGGCTTTGCCCCCTGAGGCTCTTGCCCCTGCGAGGCACTCTGAGGGGGTGATCTGCCCCAGCGCTGAGCCCCCGCCGAGTTTGAGGACCCGGGTGGGGGTCGCGCAGGCACTCCCATGGCAGTGGCTTTGCCCACTGCCTCTCTTGCCCCTGCTGGGCATTTTGGGGAGGTGGTCCTCCCCTGTTGTGATCACCCCCAAGCAGGAGGACTCAGGCGGGGGTTGCGTGGGCCGCGCCCATGGCAGCCTTCCCCAGTCAGGGGCCGGATGGCCCCTCTTGGCCTCATGGGGGACTGGGGCCTGACCCAGGCCCTGCACCTCACGGGCTGGACTATCTCTCCTGGCCCTATGTGGGCCTGGGCCTGCCCATGGTCCAATGCCACCCCCCACTGGGGGGCATTGGCTGGGCCACCACTTCTGGCCCCTTGGGGGGCAGGGGCCTTCTCCTGGCCCTGATTTCCAGCTCCCCGGTGGGCCAGATCCGGCCAGCCCATGCGCTCTTTTGGCACACATCACAGCATTGGAGCATGCCATGGGCATTGCTCCACTGCCCCTGGACAGCTTCAAGTGGCCTGGCGGCGGTGGTCCATCATCTGCTGAGGCAGGGTGGCCTCAGGCATCACTACACATCCTCAGCCAGGTTGAGCTGCTTGAGGCTGTTTGGCCCACGCCTTTTGGCCCTCCGCAGCTCCCCATGTGGCTGCTTCGATGGGGCTTGCATCCAGCGGTCCCTCCAGGATGGATCGGACCGCAGGCGACACAGAGCTCGGCTTCGCTCGCAAGTGCCGACACCCCTCATCGGCCGGAACCCCTGGTGGGGCCGGCTGGGGGGTGCGGCTTGTGAGTATGGCAGTCAACCTAGAACATACTCCACTCACCCCAATATGAATATGGGGGTACAGTGGCCTTGGCCTCAACAGGCCACAATGGCCTTGCCCACTTCCGCCTTGCTGCTCACTGTCACTTGGGGGGCTCCTCATCCACTGGCCCTTCCCGGTGTTCCACCTCCCGCTCTCAATGTGCCATACCCCAGTTGGCCGTATGGCCCGCTGGCCAACTCGGCATATTGCTCTGCGCCTACCGCTGCCATGCCCACAGCTGGCTACTCCCTCCCCCTTGGTGACCACTTGTCACAGGCCACCAGGGATAAGATATGTCGGGGGGAGTATGTAGACATCTTTAGTATACTTAATCGCAAGCCCACCAAGGAGGAAAAAGAGGGGCAGGACGACAGGGACAAGGAGTTGTCCCATCGTCGCAAGCCGCCTCATACGTGGGCTAACTGGCTCCCTGCTTATCTCATTTATGCGGCAGTGTATCTTAGGGCTCGCCCTGACATGGCGATCCCGATGTTACAGTATTTGGATACCATTTACTGGGCTTACGTAGATTTCCCCGGCCCGTCATGGTTAACCTATGACGAAGAATTTAGAATGAGAGCTGCCCTGCACCCTGAGATGAGGTGGGATGAGCCGTGCCAGCTCTTATGGTTGCTCTACATGACCCCATCATGGCCGGCATCCAGCAACCGGTATCACTGTGGCCATGCGGTGCAGTGGCCTGGCACAATGCAGTCTCCCCGCCACCCGGCGGGGCAGGGTGTTCCAGCCCGCCTGCTGTGTTGGAGCTACTCGTCTTCTGGTGTCTGCAATAGGCCCCAATGCAAGTTTAGGCACAAGTGCCCTTCCTGTGCCAGACTGCACGCTGCTTCCGCATGCCTGCGGGCCAGAGGGTTGCACAGCAGGGATTGGGACAACAAGGGCCGGCCAGGGGTGCCACTGATGCAACTGCACATCCAAAAGGCCCCTCCCCAATTTGACTTAAGGTTCTTGAAAAGTGGTTGCGCGTCTATCCGAGGAAGGATGACACAGTTTATTTGTTGGAGGGTTTTATGTTTGGCTTCTGCATCCCTTTCATGGGTGTACGCGCACCCCAGGATGCTCCAAATTTGCAGTCACTTCGGGGTAAGGAGGGCATAGCTGCAGAGAAGATAGCCAAGGAACTTAAGGAGGGTAGGGTAGTTGAACCCTTTGACAACCCCCCATATTCGAACTTAAAGGTGTCCCCTCTCGGCTTAGTCCCTAAAAAGTCCTCTGGTCAATTTTGTTTGATTCACCACCTGTCCTACCCTGAAGGCTCGTCGGTCAATGATGCTATACCGGATTACCTTTGTTCAATCCGGTATACGTCTTTTGATCAAGCCTTGCAAATGGTCCGCTCATGTGGTCGCGGGGCACTACTGGCTAAATGTGATGTTAAATCAGCCTTTCGATTGTTGCCAGTACACCCTGATGACTTTGAGCTGTTAGGTTTTTGTTTTCAGGCAAAATTTTATGTTGATAAGGCTATGCCCTTTGGCTGCTCCATTTCGTGCTCAGCCTTTGAGCGCTTCAGCACCTTTCTTCATTGGGCTTTCGTTCAGAGGTCGGAATCCCGGGCCGTGGCGCACTACCTGGACGATTTTTTGTTTGGTGGTGGACACGGCTCGGGCACCTGTGGACAGTTGTTAGCCACCTTTCAGGAGCTCATGGCAGAACTTGGCGTTCCCCTTGCTCCTGAAAAAATGGAGGGCCCTGCCACCACTCTCACATTCTTGGCTATAGAAATTGACACCCTGGCACAAACATCCAGGTTGCCACGTGAGAAGGTGACCCGGATCTCCGATGCAATTTTGGCTATGCTAGCCAAACGTAAGGTGTCCCTATGGGAGTCGCAGGTCCTGCATGGGCACCTCAACTTTGCTTGCAGGGTAGTTACCCCAGGCAGGGCATTTGCCAGGCAACTTTGTGATGCTATGGTGGATCTTTCCAAAAGGCACCACAGGGTCCAACTCACCAGGGGCTTGAGGACCGACCTGTCAGTCTGGCTTAATTTCCTCGAGGAGTTCAATGGGGTGTCCTTTTGGCGTACAGAGTTAGTTGCCACCCCCCATTTTCAGATCCAGTTGGACATGTCCGGTTCACTGGGTTATGGTATCTATTTTAAGGGTAGGTGGGCTTATAGTAGGTGGCCTGAAGAATGGCGGGGTACTGAGTGTCTGAGGGACCTCACGTTCCTTGAGTTTTTCCCCATTCTGGGCACACTTATGCTCTGGGGTCACATGTGGGCTAATTCCGTGGTTCATTTCTGGTGTGACAATGCTGCAGTGGTGCACATTGTCAATGCACAAACCTCCAGGTCCCCCAGAGTTATGGCTCTAGTTAGGCAGTTTGTGCTGTGGTCCCTTCGCCTTAATATGCTGTTTAAGGATAGACATGTTCGAGGCATTAACAATGATATTGCTGATGCTTTATCCCGCCTGCAGATCTCCCGGTTCCGGGTCTTAGCGCCAGATGAGGAGGAACTTCCCTCTTCACTTCCGAGGGAGATGTGGACCTTTGGCGAGGAGAAGTGAACCGGGCGATCAGCATGTCTCTCGCCCCGCACACGCGTAAGGCGTATCAGCACATGTATCTTCAATTTACGGCCTTTTGTAGGGACGTGTGTCTGCCCGACATATGGCCGATCCCGGTCGAGCATGTTTTGCAGCATATGGTGCACCTCCATAGCCATGGGTTGGCTCCACTCACCATCGCCACTAGACTTTCCGCTTTGGCATTTGCTGCCAAGGCCCAGGGTTACCCTGATCACACCGGAGACTTCCGCATACACCATGTCTTGGAAGGGTGGACGCGTGAACGCGGCTGCTGCCCTGACACGCGCCAACCTGTTTCCCCTTCTCTGCTGGCTAGCCTTGCTAGGGCTTGGCATAGCCTTTGCTATGACCGGTATGAGGAGTATCTTTTTCATGCGGCCACCACAGTGGCTTTTTTCAGGGCTCTTAGGATCAGTGAGCTGGTGCCCCTTTCTAAAGGTGACATGTCACGTAGGGCATTGGAACTGGCTGATGTTTCCCTCACCCAAGATTGGGCTTGGTTAAGGATTCGCTCCTCTAAAACTGATCAGCAAGGCAGGGGTAGTTGTGTGAAGCTCCTGAGATGTACCTTTGCTGACATTTGTCCCATCGGTGCCCTACATGAATTCTTGGCAGTGCAGAGTTCGCACCCTGGCCTGTTGTTTTGCCACCAAGATGGGTCCCCACTCACCAAATTCCAATTCTGGAAAGTCACGGGAACTGTACTTCGCAGTTTGGGTACTCAGAGGCCGACATACGTTGGATGGGCAGATGTGGATCTGCGCGTTTTACTTTATATATTCGTCCAATCCTTGCATGAGTGCCTTTCCTGCCCTCACTTTATTCTCCTTTATTGCAGACCCTGTGTGTATGCGCACACTGGTGGAAGTCTGGCTGTTGGACACAGCTATGTGTACTGGGCTGCACGCTATGCAGCGTCATCGGACTACGAGCAGCAGCGCGTCTTCGGTGGTATGGTTTACGCGGCATGAGGTGGCGGGAATTGATGCCATTCCTTATGTCTGTTAGGGACGCCGAACCTCCGGATATCCTAATTATTCACCTGGGAGGCAACGGTCTCGCACAGATCACCGGTCTTTGGTTGACGGTATCTGAGCAAAGAAACCTGGAGGTTTTACACTACATGTGGCCGCGGACGCAGCTGCTATGGTCCCAGATCATACCCAGACACGACTATAGAGGAGGACTTGATCCTCGTGGTTTGGACCATGCCCGGCGGTCAGTGAACAGGGCTGTTGCCCGGTTCCTTGTTCAACATGGTTCAGGGACATCGGTCCCACACCCGGGGATAGGGCTAGAGGACTATGGACTATATCGTAGAGATGGGGTACACCTTTCAGTGAGAGGCATGGACCTCTTTTTGGAGGATTTGCAAGCGGGCCTGGTGACCGAGTTAACGGTCTGGGGGGTGAGTCATCATGGACGCCTCTCCGTGTGGCGGGTAGCACTGGTAAGGTAAAGTAGATGACCCATAAGTATCTGGCAGGTCCGCAGTTGATTGGCCAACCCAAGGACAAGGTACAGGGTAATTGGGGCTGGCCGGTCAAGGGCGAACCATGAACGGGGTGATGCTATGATCTAGACAGCTTGCATCACCTTGATATTTTACTAGATATACGTCAGATGCTGGAGTCAACAGGTAGCATCCTGACTTGGGTCAACAATTTGTTTATATTGATAAACAAATTGATACAAATGGACACAAGGTAGCCAATAGTGATTGGCAATTAAGGGTGGGTCCTTACCAGTGCTACTGCGGCCTGCTTGCCTTAATGAGTTACAAAAGTTGAAGTTAAGTTAAAGTTAAAGTCATAATTTAAGAATAAGGCACAATCAATAAAATGGCCCAAATTTTAAATCCAGCAACGGTGTCTGTGTCTTTATTGGGGGACTGGGCCGGCAAAGAAGAAACGACAGACAGGCCATTCTTCACACAACAAAACACAAAAACCAAACAGTAAACCAAAAAGCAAAACACTAAAATTAATAAAACACATATAAATAAATAAATAAAATAAACCCATTAAACAACAAAACAATAAACAACAAAATCAACCAAAAAAAACACCCAAAATACCATAAAAGCACACTAGAAACACCTATCTACAACACGAAAATACCTAACTCAAACAACAAAAATAGCACAAATTAAACAAATAAAGAGGAAAGAAATCAGAAAAATAAATAACAACCAGAAATAAACAAAACAGTTAAACACATCTAAAACCCAAAATAAAAACAAAAGAACAAGCAGAAACACTTTATATATATATATAAAACCAGAACAAAAAATCAAGAGAACTCACCAAACACATCATCCCTACACGAGTCCGGGACAGAACTGAACAAACAACAAAGAAAGACTACTCTTAACTACAGCCCCACCTAGAGGCTGGAAGAGTAAAAACAGTCAAACAAATAATTAAACAAACCAAATATGCAAGTGTGTGTGTGTGTGTGTGTGTGTGTGTGTGTGTGTGTGTGTGTGTGTGTGTGTGTGTGTGTGTGTGTGTGTGTGTGTGTGTGTGTCTGTGTATGTGTGTGTAACTTGCATATTTGTGCCCAGCAGTTTTCTGGTTTTGTTTTGTTTGGGGTTGTTTGGGTGGTGGTGACTTGAATTATTTATTTGGTTTGTTTAATTATTTGTATATATTTATATATATAATCTTATGACTGCAGGGTTGAAATACACCCTATGGATCATCAAGTCCAGTCTCTATCAAGGAGGTCACATGGGGATTCATACTCTCAACCTCTAAACCACTGAGTTATACAGTAGATTTTATTATCATTGTGTGATAAAGGACATGGGCCAGTTCTTAAAAGGTGTACTATAATGTTCTTTCAAGTAATCTTTGTCAAGAATAATGTAATATGAGTGTGAGGTTTACTTTATAAGGTAAATTGTTCTTTATCTAATTACACTTATATAGAATCTTACAAATTCTAAAGTGAGAGTAAACAGAAATAAGCCGTGTGACCCATCCATTAATTCAAACAAATTCAGGAGGGAGACAATATGTTTTATAGGTAACTTTAATTTTAGTGCAGTGACTCAAGTGGCTAAGATACTGACTGGAAGGTGGGAGGTCAGCAGTTTGATTCCCGAGTACTGAAGGATGGAATGAGCTCCCATCTTTGTCCCAGCTCCTGCCAACCTAGCAGTTTGAAAGCAAGAAATTGCCAGTAGATAAATAGGGATGACTTTGGTGGGAAGGTAAAAAGCGTTCTGTGTGCTTCACTGTCAAGTCATGCCTGCCACATGACTGCAGAAGTGTCTGCAGAAGCAGACAGAGCTGGCTCTTCGACTTTGAAACAGAGATGAGCACTGAATCATAGAGTCGGATACGTCTGGTTTATAAAAGTTATCTTCTCCCTCATTCATTTGTTTGAATTTAAAGAGAGAGTGTGTCTCTGTGTTATGGTAAACAGGAGCAGCAAGCCCTACTTCCTGTCTTAATTCTTTTCAGTGTACCACAATATAGACTGATGAGGATTGAATTTTCTACATGCACAAGCACAGTGTGTGGTTGGAAATCCCTATTTTCCAGAACTCCCAATCATGTGGAATGCCCCTGTCAATCTATTTTGGAAACAGCAGTACTCAAGCGACTAGAGCTATCTTGATCCTTCTTCGCAGATTTGATACTAATATCAGTTTACAGAAACTTACTTTGATTGTGAATTCCCTACACACTGTATCAGGTCATCTACTAACCAAAAAGTACACCCAAATACCTCATCAATTAGCAGCAATTACGGTATATGTGGCAGTTTATGCAAACCTTTATACACACACAAACAGGACTCTGGCCATTGTTTCCATGTACCTCAAGTCAACTGGTGCTCCTAAGCATACTTACAGGTAGGGAAATTTATGGATGAAAACTAGGAGGTTTCTTTCATGTCAGTTAGTCTCCCCCTGCCTTGATAAAGATACATTTGTTTGGTACACAGGAAATTTGGTTTAACACAAGAAGGACACTAAAGGTGAATCCTGAAATTAAGGGATGGTTTATTTCATACCTTGTCTGTAATTTTGAACTGTGAAAGTTCATTTTAGTTTATATCTAAATTTATGAATTTTTAAAGTATTTCCCCTGATTTGGATATTTTCCCTGATACATCCTTATGTTCCTCAGAAGGGCATTCCCTCCTCCTCTAGCACAGAAGATGGATTAAAAAGTATGCCTTATTTTTTTGTAGAGGTATTATCTATTCTAAGTTTAAGGTAGCTAAAGTACCCATACAAATTAAACAACTGGTTCTCAGTCAACCTCAAGCAAAAATATCAAGCATCATAAGTTAAATCCATTTCAAACAAACCTAAAAGTTTGTGGTGTTATTTTCCCTCCCCGCCCATGAAATAAAAAGGCAGGATGCAGTCAATATTGGTCAAAAGGCCTGGGCCACAATTTTATTTAAATTAACCTCTAATCTACAGTGGAGCCTATACCTGGTACCAGAGCAGAGGAAGCTAGTCAACCCCTCTTTGATGTATTAGCACACTGTTGATCCATATCAGCTATTGCTTAGGCCAGTTGCTAGTTGAGGAGACCCCCTTGAGGCCATGTCCAACTCTGTTCGCTTGAAGGAATGTTGGTCATACTCCGAAGATGTCTCATGGTATGTTTTGAATGCCCAATTAATTCACATGAATTGTGCCAGGCAATCAGAAACACCTCATCAATAGATGACCTAAAAAGATTCACCATTAACCCCATCCATCCAGCACTACTGACCAATTGTGACCTATTTATTAACCATTCCTTTCTAAACCTAAGGTCTAATATGAAAAAACAGAGTAGGATAAGAAAAAAACTACCCAGTTCCATCCTTGCCAATTTGGAATCTGGGCTAAAGAATGCCGATCTGCCCTCTTAATGGTGATCTACAGTACTCTGTCCTATAGGTTGGGTGAATGGTTTGTCACAACACAAACAGCCAAAGAAGATGCTCCCTAGATCTCTTTAAATCAACTTTGTGATCTTCAGCCTCTGTGCCTTCCCCCACTTCACTTCAGGGTAGAAAAAGCACCCTCATCTTTTAAAATGCTATGTAGCTATTCTTTGGGATGCACGTTCCCTTATAGTTGGATTGCTACAATGAGCTTCACTTCATTTCAAAGCAAAGCAAAGCAGTGTTTTAAGTTTGTTCTCTAAAAGGTAATGCTACCATGATGAAGTATGTAGCCAATGGATGTTTTATTTTCCCTTTCTATATTTGAGAGTCTGCAATTCAGGAAGGCTGTGGAAATTAATTAAGTGGATTAGAACTTTACTCTCTCATGCTCTAATTAAGTCTTTTCCCAAGTCTTTGTGATTTAACTTAAACATTCAAACAACATCAGCCACTCAACTGAATTTTGTTTGTCTTGTTTTACTTTCCTTTACAAGTAACTAATTCCACTCTTCCATTTTAATTTTATTGATGCTGTTTGGGCTGCTTGATAGAAAAAATGGAAAGTATAGAGCTTTTACTTGCCCTTGGTTATATCATAAACTTTTGATGGCTGGAGATCTCATTCATGGATTTCATCTAATTAGCATCTGAGTACTTCAAGAACTGACATATGGGGGCATTCATCTGACACCGCTGTGCCAAGTGAGAACATAAAGCCAGCCAGCTTCCCTCTTGGGATATTAAAAATAAGCATCTTTTTTTGTTTCCAAAGCACCTGCCAAATTTCAGTTACAATTAGAACATGATCCAACAAGGCTGTTAAGTGCTTGCACAGCTAAAGTCTTCTCTGTAGTCCCTTCAACTTAAAATGGATCGTGTCACATGATTAAAGTAGCACGCAGGCCTTCCTGAGATATTGTAAAGCTGGCAAATAAGTGAGTGAAGCTGACAGCAATGAGTTTTGTCCATTTGAGCTATGACATATGGGTTTAATGATTATTGCTAAGCAGAACAAATTTGATCCTACCTTCATGGTAGCATCCCAATTTGGACACTTCAACACAAACATTAGTATGCATAATAGGTAAAATATATTGCCTGAAATCATCTTGTATCCAAACAGTATAACCTTTAAAGGTAAATTGCTACAAGTTAAGAAAATCTCCACAGGCCTTATCTGTTACATGCTGAGTTGTGCTACTTAATATGTAATATTAATGTCTATACTGATTTCTTAACTTACAGCAAGTTACCTCTAAATATTACACCCTTTGTGTAGGTGACCAACAGATATTCAACCATTAATTTTTAATATTTGTAATATATTTAATAACAAATTTGTGGTTAAAATATAAAATTTGTTCATAAATATAATCAAGGCCCATACTTCTCTGTCATAGCAGTACTGTTAAGTTTCACTGGATTCAGAGAAATTTGAGGATGAAAAGCCCTTTCCCTGTATTTTTCAAACTATTTTTACTGTAATTAGAATTGAGGATACCGACCATCTGAAAATCTCAATCCATTCAAAGATATGTCACAAATTCAAACCTTCTGGGAAGCAATGAGGTCTTCTAGACATACATATAAGAACATAGCATTCTTAAAGGTAAGCATTTAAAAACTGCAAAAAATCTAGATATGAGACAATATAGCTACCCAAATCCTTGTGTTTCATTCTCCCTACCCCAGCCCACACACTTATTCAGAGTTCATTTTTGTAAAGAGAGTGGATAACTAACAGCAATGCTGGTAGGATAAAGTTCTCTTTAATTTGATATTTCTAAGCTGTTTTGGAAAGAGGTGTCAGAATCCAACATGGGCAGCTGGCAAGTAGCACAAGCACCAGGGCCACCAGGCAAAAGACAAAACAGTAACTTTATCCAGAGTCCAAGTCCAAAAACAAGAATTAAGTAGACCAGTGTTTCCCAACCTTTGTATTTTGGACTTCAATTCCCAAAAGCCTAAGTCAATTTCCCAAAGCACTGATCAGCCAATGTACTGACTTAGGTTTCTGGGAATTGAAATGCTTCCGTGGTGAGTGTGCCCCACATTGGGAACCATTGAGGTAGGCAAATATACAGAGTTAGTTCAGCCAACAGGCATAGTCCAAGCAAGCTTGAAATAAGGTGACTGAGAGAGAGCAGGGGAGGTAGAATACCTCCAGAGTCTGAATCAGGGCAAGGATGGGATTCAAGAACCGAAGATGCCGTCAAGGAACAACAGTTAACAGAAACTAGATAAGAAGTATTTAGAGTCAAGAATAAGACAAAAGGTCATCAAACACAGATGCAAGGCAAAAAAAATCAAGAACCAACCAACTGCAAGTCCAATAACTTTCATTGCTGTAGCTGTTTCAGATGGGGGAGAGAGAGCAAGTTCTCATATAGTCCAGCCTCCTAGGGCCTCCAGATGAAACATATCATGGTCCAGAAGAACCTCAAGACTCTCAGGTGAGGCCTGGTAGCTGCAGCAGGAACCTAATCCTGTGAGCATCAAAGATGCCTCTGGGAAACTCATCTTGCAAATACCAGAGCTATCTCCGATTTATTTATTTATGAATTTGTATCCCGCCCTCCTGATGAGAAACATCACTCAGGGCAGCTAACAACATATATAAAATACAATATGACCACAGATAAAACAGTAACCGTTAAAAAATGTCAACCCAACCCACTAAAAACAACATTAAAACACAAAAAATTAATCAAATTGTAGCTAAAAAACACCCTCACCCTCCCCACCCAGTATAAAATGGCAAACAACAAACAAAGGTATTAACAATGAAAAACAGGATCCCTCGAGAGGCTAAATAAGCCAGCGGGCTTGTACAGAAGAGTCACACATGCCCCGAACCCGCTAACATAGCCAGGTCTTCAACATTTTTCTGAAGGGGAGAAGATCTGACTGGAGACGCAATTCTGGTGGTAAAAGGTTCCACAGGGCAGGGGCAGACATGGAGAAGACTCTCTTCCTGGCCCCACTAAGATAGACTTCTTTCACAGATGGGACCACCACTGAGCCCCTCCTGTCTGCCCTAGTATGATGGGCTGATCACCTTGGGGTAACGCGGTCTCTTAAGCACCCCGGACCAATGCCATGTAGGGCTTTAAAGGTCAAATCCAGCACCTTGAATTGCACCCAGAAGCAAACTGGAAGCCAGTGCAACTCCCGAAGCAGTGGTGAGGCATGCACATAATGCACACACCCCATCACCACCCGGGCAGCCACATTCTAGACCAGCTGAAGCCTCTGGATGGTCACCAAGGGCACCCCCATGTAGAGCGCATTACAATAATCCAATCTGGAGGTGAACAGAGAGTGAGTGACCGTGATCAAGGAGTCCCAGTCCAAGAGCGGGCATAATTGGTAGATGACACGAAGCTGTGCAAAGGCCCTCCTAGCCACGGCTGCCATCTGCTCCTCGAGCAGTAGCTGTGAGTCCAGAAGGACCCCCAAATCACGCACCGGATCTGACTGGGGCAAAGATGCCCCAGCCAGGACCAAAGATGGTAACTCTTGGGAAATCACAGGGCCCCTGATCCAAAGCCACTCAGTCTTGCCAGGATTCAGTTGTAGCTCATTGTCCCCCATCCAGACCTGAACAGCCTCCAGACACCTGGTTAGGACTTTGACTGCATCACTCGGGTCCCCACAGGCTGAAATGTACAGCTAGGTATCATCTGCATACTGATGATACCCCACCCCATGGGAACGAATGATCTCCTCCAGTGGTTTCATGTAATGTTAAACAATAGAGGTGAGAGTACCGAACCCTGAGGTACCCCACAAGGAAGCAACCTAGGGCTGGACTGCCCATTTTCTAAAGACACCATCTTTAGGCCCATCAGAAATGAGGAAAACCAGGACAACACAGTGCCCTGGGCCACCAACGCTCAGAGCCGACTCAGAAGAATACCGTGGTTGACAGTATCGATAGCTGCTGATAGGTTAAGAAGAGCAAGGACAGAGGGGTTGCCCCTGTCCTGCTCCCGCCAGAGATCATCCATGAGAGCGACCAATGCCATCTCGGTACCATATCCGGGCCTGAATCCTGACTGAAATGGGTCCAGATAATCCGTATCATCCAGAACGCCCTGGAGCTGTCGAGCCACTGCTTTCTCCAACACCTTCCCCATGAAGGGAAGGTTGGAGATCGGTCTGAAGTTTGAAATAACTGTAGGGTTAAGTGAAGGCTTTTTCAGGAGGGGGAGTACCAGTGCATGCTTAAAAGCTGCTGGAAACACCCCCTCCCACAGAGAGGCATTCACCATCACACCAACCCAACTGCCCGTTGTAGCCTTGGCAGCTCTAATCAGCCAGGCAGGGCAGTGATCTAACAAGCAAGTGGTATCGCACACAGCTCCAAGGATCCTGTCTACTTCATCAGGGGCAACAGGATTAAACCGATCCCAGATAACATGGCTAGACTCTGCTCCAGCCCTCTCCAGGCAATCAATTTCCACATCAGGATTAAACCCCGAATGGATGCAAGCAACTTTCTCTGCAAGATGGTCAGCAAAATCATCAGCCAAGCCCTGCTACCCAGGGCCAGGCCCCTCCCTACCCAGAAGAGACCTGGTGACCCGGAACAGGGCCGCTGGACGATTATCAGCAGAGGCAATGAGAGTGGTGAAGTACTGGCACTTCACCACCCTCATCGCCACAAGATAGGCTTTAACAGAGGCTCTAACTCGTGTTTGGTCGCACTTGCACCGGGTCTTTGCCCAACGGTGCTCTAGGCGTCTCCTAACCCACTTCAGCTCCCTCAGCTCATCCATGTACCAAGGAGCCGTGCGTGGCCTGCAGGAAAGGAAAGGCTGCATTAGCACGATTACATCCAAGGCCGATGTCACTTCCCTTTCCCAGAGGGTGACCAAGGTCTCAGTTGAATCATGAAGCCTGTCCAGAGGAACAGGCCCCAGCTCTGCCTGGAATCTGTCAGAATCCATAAGACGTCGAGGCCGTACCAGTTTAACTGGTCCTGACAAGTGGTCACATACATACCAAGACTTCTCTAAGGAATTTTCTGAGAATGAAGGAATGAGCTAGCCATGAAGCAAGCCGGGTGACTTCAAATAGCAGTGCCACTAAAGGGGACATATGAATAAGAATGTGTAAGAACTAATATTTTCCAGTGGAATTAAATGAAATAAAATTTATTTTAGGGAAAATTAGGAGAGTTTACCATTGAGAATATTTTCTTTCTTTTTTAATCACGTGGACAGAATGAGTACTTTTAACTCTACTTCAGTGACAGACTGAACTATTTTCAAAGATTTGATTTAGTCCAGACATTCTCATATTATTTTGCTTTGCCATACCGGGGAATCAGCTGACATAAATTTCTAAGTATTTGCCAGACAGCAATTTCCTTGGTAAATTCACCTGCATTCTGGAAACCAGTTGCACATTGATTTTTATCATAAAATATGATCCACTTACATTACAATATTGCCTTTAATTTCAAGCCAAGCACTTGCTGCTCAGTTCCTCTTTTTATGCCACAGTTTTCTTCCCACATTACAGAACTCAAATAAAAGTTCAGTGTCATTGAAGATGTAAATATTTGCTCATGTCAGGATACCTCTTTTCAGTGGGGTACAAGAATGATTTTGGCCATTTGTTACTGTGATAATTATAAAAACGATTTAATTTTCATGATTAAAATTAGGGGCAGGGATGAGTTGAAGACAAATAATCTCTAATTTATGGTTCTTCCCTATCAGTTTTCTGAGGGAAACAAATAAGAATGATTAAGTCTGGCATTTGTTTAATAAACTAGACCCACAGTGGCAAACCATGGCACACAAGCTGTTCTTGGACTTGAAATCCCAGAAGCCCTGATCAGCAGGCATACTGACTTGGGCTTCTGGTAATTGAAGTCCAAGAACAGCTGGAGTGCCAAGGTTCACCATCATTGAACGAGACAAACTCAGTGTAAAAGGGAATGTTAAGCTAACTGCACAAGAACAGAGGATAAAAACATAGGAGACTGCCACTGTGTATTGTTAGCTTGACAGGAGGGTTTCTTGGCATACTTCCTATTGTCAGTTTTTTACTTCTAATCATAACCTGGGATCATCTGACACTGACATTGGGGAAAATACTGGCTTCCTACCACTGCTGTTGTAGCTTTTATTTATTTATTTATTTATTATTTTGATTTCTATACTGCCCATTTGGCCAAGGCCAACTCAGGGCGGTTCACAATCATAATAAAACATGATTAAAAACTGCTTAAAAACTACCTTCCCCCTAAAAAAAAGGGTGCAGGGACTGAGGGCCGGAATTTCACTATACCAGCCACCCAACAGAAGTCACCCTTCCACCTGCACGCCATACTTGGCCTGCCAGACAGGTTTTAAGTTCTTTTCTGAAAGGCAGCAATTCCATCTGGAGAAGTAGCTCTGTTGGTAAGAGTGCCGGTGCAGACACAGAGAAGGCCCTCCTCCTTGTGCTAGAGAGGTGAGCCCCTCTAGTGGATGGTACAATAAGAGAGCCCCTCTGGTCTGCCCTGGTTGGATGGACAGATGTCCTTAGGGCGATGCGGTCTCTTAGGTAGCCTGGCCCACTGTCATGTAGGGCTTTAAAGGTCAAAACCAGCACCTTGAATTGCACCCGGAGGCCAACTGGTAACCAGTGCAGCTCCTGAAGCAGTGGTGAGGCATGGGGATAATGTCCACACCCCATCACCACCCGGGCTGCCGCATTCTGGACCAGCTGTAGCCTCCGAATGGTCGTCAAGGGCATCCCCATGTAGAGCGAATTACAGTAATCTAGTCTGGAGCTGACCAGAGCATGAATGACCATGACCAAGGAGTCCCTGTCCAGGAACGGGCACAACTGGTGAATTAATTGAACCTGTGTAAAAGCCCTCCTGGCCACGGCTGCCACCTATTCTTCTAGTAGCAGCTGCGAGTCCAGGAGGACCCCCAAGTTGCACGCTGAGTTTGTCTGGGCCAAAACAGCCCCATCCAAAACCAAAGATGGTAATTCCCTGGGCAACACAGGGCCTCCAATCCATAGCCACTCAGTCTTGCTGGGATTCTGTTGTAGCCCGTTGGCCCCCATCCAGACCCACACAGCTCTCAGACACCCAGACAGGACTTCGATAGCATTGCTGGGATCACCATGGGCCGAGATGTACAGCTGAGTGTCATCCGTGTACTGATCGTACTGCACCCCGTGGGAATGGATGATCTTACCCAGTGGCTTCATGTAGATGTTAAATAGGAGAGGGGAGAGCACCAAACCCTGAGGCACCCCATATTTGTGGGGCCTAGGACTCGACCTCCCACTCTCCAACCACACTGACTGGGTCCGACCCTTCCGAAATGAGGAAAACCAGGACCACACAGTGCCCTGGATCCCTAATCCTCGGAGCCATTCCAGAAGGATACCATGGTTGACGGTATCGAAAGCTGCAGAGAAGTCAAGGAGGGCAAGAACGGACGGACGACCTCAGTCTTGCTCCCGCCAGAGAGACTATTGTTCCATGTCCAGGCCTAATGGATAAAGAACAAGAACTATTTAAGACCATTAAGCAAAGAAAGCTCCAATACCTTGGCCATATCATGAGGAACAACATAAAATATAAAATACTTCAATTCACTCTTCAAGGAAAGATCCTTGGGAAGAGAGGCCCTGGACATAGATGGACTTCATGGCTGAAGAACCTGAGAGACTGGTGTGGAATGCCCTTGGAAGAACTGTTCTGAGGAGTGAAGAACAGGAAGACTATTGCCATGAGGATAGCCAATATCCGGAATGGATATCACATCTGAAGAAGAAGAATATCTAGGGCAGACGTGAAACTGCCAAAATTGAGCCACCTTTTGGTGAAGTCATTCTGCAGTTCCTTATGCCTGGCTTAGTGTGAGAAAGAGTAGCTGGCACCAGGGGTGTGCAAGGCACCATGGGAAGGTGCTAGACAGGGAGTGGTTGGGACACCTATTTGGGGGTGGTTGGGGGGGGGGAAATCTCATACATTGCTATTGACGCCCCTGGGCACCAGAGGCAAGGGTGGGGTGGGACGAAGCCTGATTGCCAGCACGTGCCTGGCTGGCACAAGGTTGCGGTTGCCTGGGGCACAGCTGAGTGTGGTTCAAAAATACCACAATTTTCAAAGAGGCTCTTTCTGTGTACCTGACTACTATTGCTTTTTCTTTGTCCTGTACACTTTGTTAATTATCCTGATTACACCCTGTTAAGAAGGGCTTACCTCATTTAGTACATCTTCAAGAAAAGCATCATCTCTGTGTGGAGACAGTTTGGCCACTGTCATCCTCCAAATTTGTGACGGTGACAAGCTGATAAGGCAAAACAAAGTGAGACAGTGAAAACAGCTGATACAAATGGTGGAAGTGGAGGCAAAGGTAACATTCTGCTGCAATGGAATGGGGCACAGCTCATAGTAGAGCGAAAGAGTCTTAAAGAGGAATTCATATCATTTTCTTTTCATCATAATGTTTTATCCTTTTCAAATAGTATGAGGGATGGCTACTGACTTCTAATGCTGATCACAGATTCCCACAAATCAATTGAATATTTTTATTCTTTTGAGGCCACTCGAAATCTGAGGTTTGATTCTTACAACATCTTGGGTATTTTGTATCTTTATGACTTCAATCCCTGCAGACCATTCCAGTGTAAGAGGTGGGTGGGGGGGGAATCTATCTGAGAGCTTCCCAGGCTCTTGGAGTAGATTTTGGAGTTCATATGGAGTTCAGAAAGGAAGACTATATCTCTACCATTTATGTTCACACAATCTGCTTTTGCAAACATAATTACAGTATTTGATAAAATTATATTGGAGATTTTAAAAGCGGATATGTTTTGTAGACTTTTATATTCAAAATACAGAGAATCAGGTGTACAGTAATTATACATCTATGTAGCTGTTACCCAGTATAATAGCCTGGGGCTCAGCATGATACTTAGAAGGGAGTACCACCTCCTTCCCTGTCCACATTCTACTCCTATGAGGAACAAATTTGCAAATGAGAAGTGTCCTGTTTATATCTAAACTATTTAAGAGCATGTTTTCAGAATTTTTAATGTTCTTACTCATGTGTAGAGCATACACATGAGCATGAAAGTCTTCACTTCAGACTTATTGTTGATAACATAAATAAAGTGATGTTGGAGACAAGCAACACCATGACATGCATTCAAAATGTATTGGTGATTCCAGAGGCTGTCATAGCATGCTTTAGGTTCATCTGATTCTCTGAATTGTGAATTGAAAGCTGTTTGAGATACAGGGTGGCCTGTAAGTCCCTACCTGGACACAAAGAGAGTGGGGCTCTGCTGGGGGGGGAGAGGAAGTGCTCCCACTGGGCTGCCAGGCAGAGGGGCGGGTGCGTGCCAACAGTGAGAATGGGTAGGGACTTACGGGCCACCCTGTACAGATATATACAAGTTGAAAAACTCAAAGGCTGTAATAATTTTAGATCCTACATTCAGGTCCAGTAAGTCATTTCTCAAAGTGACTTGGCATATAAAGGAAACCAAGAACTTCCAACACCAAAATTCAGGTAATTTTTATATTTCCATTGTTACCATCCTTGAAAACATAATATAGATGCTTTAGCTCTTGATATAATAATAATAATAATAATAATAATAATAATAATAATAATAATAATAATAATAATAATAATAATAATAATAATAATAATAATAATAATAATAATAATAATAATAATAATAATAATAATAATAATAATTTTTAATTTATATCCTGCACTTTCTCAGCCGAAACCGACTCAAGGCGGCCATTACAACAAATATATACCATAAAAAAATACAGTAGTAAAGAAGCAAAAAAGTAAATTCAGTACAATTCAAAAGCAATTTAACAAAGTCAAATTATAACACAAAATATCACATCAGAAATAAACCCAATAATAATGAATAACAAAATTAGACAAGATCACCCAAGAAATCTCCGGCCTCTAGAGTTTATATATGGAAAAGAGGGACTCTTACTAATAACCTTATATTGCATACTGTTGTGTCCTAATGGTTTGATCCTCCACATGGATAACAATGTATCTGAACCAATGTAACCTTGCCTATGGGCAACAATGTAACCTTCAGCTGTATCACATAAACCCTGTAATAGGACGCGAGCTAATGACCACCAGCTGGCAGCAGCGAGCGTCCAAGCTCTCTTGGTCCAAACTCATCAAAGGCAACAGCGCGGGAAGTTTTCCCGCCACCACCTACACCTGGACAAGAAGGGCGTGACCAGCAATGACGTCACGCAGACAGTAGCCAATGGGCTATCATGGAACCACGTTCAAATGTGTTACTACTGTATATAAAGAGCTATTGATCCGCCATTACCTCATGTTCCCTCTGACTACCATGCAATAAACCTGAGTTAACCCAGCCCGAGGCTGTGTCCTGTGTCTTGGTTTTCATACACTAAATTGGCGACGAAGGTGGGATCATGGATCCCCAAGGAGCAGCCAGGGCACAGAGCGGGTTCAACATCACCAAACCGCAAGACTGGGAGCTTTTTGAGATGGACTTCCAGGCGGCGCTGGTGGAACTCAAAGTCAAAGAAGACGATGAGGAGAGGAAGAGGGCCATCCTCACCAGAATGCTTGGGATAGAAACCAAGCGAACGCTGGTGGGCATCATTGCACCGAAGAAGGTGAGCGAATTCAAAGCAGACGACATCATGAAGCTGCTGCGTGAGCGTTTCCGTCCCTCGAGGGCAATGTTTCCCGCTCGGAGCGCGTTTTGGAGGCGAGTCCAAGCGCCGGACGAGTCGGTTGAGGCATTCGTAACAGCCATGAGGATAGCCGCCGGCCCCTGCAGATGGGACGACCTAGAGACGGCCCTCAGGGACGGAGTTCTGTGTGGCCTGAAGGACAAGGAGGTGCAGCGCAGCTTGATGAACAAGGAGCCACCACCCACGCTGGCGGAGGTTGTAGAGGCCGCGGAAGCCGCGGAGTCCACGAATGCTGGAGTGGACGAAATGCACCAGTGGCGTGAGTGGCGTCCTAGAGCCGGCAAAGCGGAGAATTCGGTGCACGGAAAGTCCGGACAGTCGGTGCACGCAACCCGAAGGGCCTCAAAGTCGTCTACGGAAGGCAGCGACGGCGAGGAGGTCCAAAGGGTCCGAAAAGGGGGGCGCCGCTGCGATGGTTGCGGAGCGGCCCATGAGCGCGCAAGGTGCCCATTCAGGAAAGCCGAGTGTTACACCTGCGGCCGTCGGGGGCACATCGCCAAGGCGTGCAGAAAACGGAAGGAGGGCCGGAGGCAGTCACAAGACCGCTCAACCAGACCGGACCGTCCAGCAAGGTCCAAAGATGGCGCCCAGACCACGAGGAAGCAGGACGGCGTGGGCCGCATCTCGGACGACAGCGAGGACGACGCTCCGGTGTTCAACGTGTCCACGGGACAGTCCCATTACTTCGTTGAGGTACTAGTACAAGGGGCCCCTATCAGGATGGAAATTGACTCGGGGTCCTCCTATTCTATAATTCCCCAGAAAGAGTTCTTGAAAATCGACCCCCACGTGCGACCCAAACTTAAAACGTTGAGGTCCACGCTACGAGATGTACAGGGGAACAGCATTCCAGTGTTGGGGGTCGGGAAATTTCGGGTCAGTTTTAAGAGACATTCGGCGGAGCTGCCCCTAGTTGTCCTGAAGGGGGGTAGTTGTAGCCTCCTAGGGACGCAGTGGTTTCAGCCCTTAGGTTTGTTCATAGGGGGAGTGCATACCGTGGGGGTGGATCCAATACAAGCGGTGTGCGACGCGCATCCCGCCGTTTTTAAAAAAGGACTTGGAAAGTTCAAGGGACCCCCTGTAGCCTTCGACCTAGACCCGGAGGTCCGCCCGATAAGACTCAAACCGCGCAGGGTGCCGTTCGCACTAAAGGACAAAATAGAGGCGGAACTGGACAAACTGGTGGGCCAGGGGATTCTTATTCCTGTTGATTCCGCGGAGTGGGAAACTCCAATTGTAACCGCTCTGAAGGCTAACGGGGAGGTGCGCATTTGCGCTGATTATAAGTGTACAATTAACAAGGCGATCCGCCCTAATGCATACCCGGTACCGGTGGTCAGCCACCTTCTGGCCAGGCTGAATGGGGGAAAGTGTTTCGCTAAACTCGATTTGGCTCAAGCTTATCAGCAACTCCCTGTAACTCCCGCCACGGCCGCGGCACAAACGATAGTCACACATGAAGGAGCGTTCCAGGTGTCGCGTTTACAGTTCGGCGTGAACTCGGCACCCGGCCTTTTTCAGTCGCTTGTGGAACGCCTCCTGAAGGGGCTGGAGGGGGTGTTGCCTTATTTTGATGACGTGTTGATAACAGGGGGGAGTGAGGCCGAACTGGCAAAGAGATTGGATAAAGTTCTGACTGTCTTCGAGAAAGCGGGGCTACGACTGAGGAAAGACAAATGTGTCTTCTTCGAAACTGAGGTTGAGTTTCTAGGGTTTCGAGTCACGCCAGAGGGTATTAAGCCATCCAAATCCAAAGTAGCCGCCATCAAGAATGCCCCTCGCCCCACATCCAAAACCGAGCTACAGTCATTTCTGGGGCTCCTCAATTTTTACCATACCTTCCTTCCACGGAAGGCGTCCGTGGCCGAGCCACTCCATCGGTTGCTAAAAAAGGAGGAAACATGGGTGTGGGGTGATGAGCAAGAGAGGGCGTTCAAAGAGTTGAAGCAACTCCTAACATCCGAGGCAATCCTAACGCATTTCGATCCCAAACGGCCAGTGGTCTTAGTCTGTGACGCATCCCCGGTTGGGGTGGGGGCGGTGCTTTGCCACGTGTTGGACGATGGAAGGGAAGCCCCGATAGCGTTTTATTCAAGGTCCCTGTCCCAAGCAGAGCGTAATTACGCACAGACCGACAGGGAGGCACTAGCGATAGTAGCGGGAACCAAAAAATTTCACGATTTTCTGTATGGTCGGCCGTTCAAAATCGTGACTGACCACAAGCCCCTATTAGGAATTTTCACTGCAAGTAAGCCCACACCACAGATCCTGTCCCCAAGAATGCTGCGGTGGGCTATTTTTCTCAACGCATACCAGCATGAGCTGGAATACCGGCCCGGGAAGGAGATCAGCCATGCCGACGCACTCTCGAGGTCTCCTTTGCCCTTGTCGGGCGTCCAAAAGGAAAGGGCAGAAAGAGATCATCAGGTTTTGTTAATAGAGGTTTTAGACTCACCCCCAATAGTACCAGCCGACATTGCCAGGGCCACAGGTAAGGACAGAACGCTAGAGAAAGTTAGCTCATGGGTACAGAAGGGGTGGCCGGCGTCATCCCCAGGTACGGAATTCGACCCATTTTTTCGAAAAAAAATAGAGTTGTCCCTAGAGAGGGGCTGCCTGTTGTGGGGCCAACGGGTGGTGGTTCCTACGTCCCTGCGACCGAGGGTACTCGAACTGCTGCACGTCAGCCACCCCGGCATCGTCCGGTCCAAGGCGCTGGCCCGGAGTTACTTCTCGTGGCCACAGCTGGACGCGGACATTGAGCACATGGTCGGCACTTGTGAGGCATGCCAGGGCTCCCGACCAGAGGCGGCCCGTCTCCCGCATAGGGAATGGGACACAGCAAGGGGGCCATGGTCCAGGGTGCACGTAGACTTCGCTGGCCCATTCCGAGGAACAATGTTTCTTCTGGTGGTGGATGCATTCTCCAAGTGGTTGGAGGTTATCCCAGTAAAGACTACGTCCTCCGCCACTACAATTAGCCAGCTAAGGAGAGTCTTTTCCACGTTCGGTTTACCCGACACTTTAGTCAGCGATAACGCTAGTTGTTTCACCTCCGCTGAATTCAAGGCATTCATGGAGGCAAACGCCATTCGGCATGTCACATCCGCGCCGTTTCACCCCGCCACGAATGGCCAAGTGGAACGGCTGGTGCGAACGACAAAGGATGCGCTGCGGCGCATGGGCCCGGGGGACCTAAATCACCAAGTATGTCAGTTTTTGTTAGCGTATAGGGTGACCCCCTTAGCGTCAGGTTACTCGCCGGCAGAGCTGCTGATGCGGCGAAAACTGACCACGATCCTGTCCAGGCTAGACCCGACGAGAGTCGAGGACAAAGGAAAAAACATAGGGCTGGCAGTCTCGAAAGGTTTCGCCGCCGGCGATCCTGTTCACTGCAGGAACTACGCCAGCGCAGGTCCAGCCTGGGTGCCAGGGACGGTTGTGGAACGGACGGGGCCAGTGTCGTACCGGGTCGAGACTAGCACGGGTCTCCTCTGGAGGAGGCACGCGGACCAACTTAGGCACCGAGTGAGTGGGGGGCCGGTCAGTGGAGCTCAGCGACAGGACTCAGCGTTAGGGTTCTCCCCCACCCGTTTAGCCCAAGGGGGGGACAGAAACGGACAACGGTCCCAAGAAAGGGGGGAAAGCAGCGGCCCCGACTCATACCCTTTTGATACGCCAGCTCTATCAGAGGCTGGGGAAGGGGGAGAGGAGTTCGCGACCGCTGCCCCCGAATTTAATTCTGATTTTGATTTTGAGAGCCGGGGGGGTTTTCGGGAGTGTTCCCCCACCCGTCCAAGCGAGAAGAGGGGTTTTTCGTTAGCCCCCAGTGCCCCCGGTTCTTCCCCAGGAAAGCACACACCTCCCAACAACGCCGCGGAGCCGCGGCAAGTCACTAACGAGTCTCCCTCTCCAATTACAGGGCAGGAAACCAGGGGACAAAGAGAAGGTAGCAAACCAGGGGGAAGGCAGCCCGCACCGAGACCCCAGCGTGTTCGAAATAAGCCATCTTGGCTGAGAGACTTCGTCTCATCCTAGGGGGGGGGGAGTGTGGTTTCGAGACTTCGTCTCATCCTAGGGGGGAGGGATGTTGTGTCCTAATGGTTTGATCCTCCACATGGATAACAATGTATCTGAACCAATGTAACCTTGCCTATGGGCAACAATGTAACCTTCAGCTGTATCACATAAACCCTGTAATAGGACGCGAGCTAATGACCACCAGCTGGCAGCAGCGAGCGTCCAAGCTCTCTTGGTCCAAACTCATCAAAGGCAACAGCGCGGGAAGTTTTCCCGCCACCACCTACACCTGGACAAGAAGGGCGTGACCAGCAATGACGTCACGCAGACAGTAGCCAATGGGCTATCATGGAACCACGTTCAAATGTGTTACTACTGTATATAAAGAGCTATTGATCCGCCATTACCTCATGTTCCCTCTGACTACCATGCAATAAACCTGAGTTAACCCAGCCCGAGGCTGTGTCCTGTGTCTTGGTTTTCATACACTAAACATACACACTGTATTTGAACTAGATGTGAAAAGTGGAGTAGAAAGGAAACAATCCCAGGTGGGTACATTCTAAAGAAAACAGTGTTAACCATTTCCCTCCAAAAGGTAAATAGAATTTGTTTTGTTCTTTCATGATAGAAACCACCAGTCCATTTCCAGTTGTCTGCAAGCAAAAGATTAGATACCCAAACTGGCTTTTGTAGGATTACTTTGAAAAGAGAATTGCTTTTGCTAGTATCAACTGACTGGGGGAAAACGATCTCATTATTGTTAAATCACCCTCTCCAATCTGGATAGGAAAAAAATAGAAAATACTTTATAGGAATGAGAAGAAATGACCATTCTTTTCTTACTGGAATAATTTTAAAGACTGCTTCAATTTAGATCAGGCAGGATAGTGTTTAAAAACAAGACAGTAGATGATGATGATGATGATGATGATGAGTTATAAGATATACATCATTTCAAAAAAGGCATTATGGTACAAATCAAGGAAAGGTGAATTTTAAAACAATGCCAGCTGTACTTGTGTAAATGGTAACTCTCTCACAGAATGGAAGCGTGGCGCCAAAATGGCCGCCGTGCTCTTTGCGGCCCCCCACCACCGGACGAAGCCATCCGGGTAGTTAGGGGCGTGGCCAGCACCCTAATAAAAGGGCTGGCCATGAGGCAGCTGTGCTGCCATTTTGGCGAAGCGACGGAGCGGAGAAGTTTTCCCTCTTACCTCCGTCGCTCGTGTCCTCACAGGGGAAGCCTTTTTTCGGGCAGCTTTCTTTCCTTTGGCTTACTGGCTAGGCTAGCTACGCCCTCCAAGAAGAAGGCAGCTGCGAATGCGGCTCGAGCGGTGTGGAGGCGTCAGCCGGGTCGGAGGACCGCGAGTGCGCCCGCCCAGCAGCCGCCTCTGACGGATCCCACCGGGACCGGTGGGATGGGATCGGTGGCCCCTTGGCCCGATGCGCGGTGCGCGCAGGTTGCCCCGGACGGGGCCTCGGCCCTTGGCCCGCAAACGGCGACCACTGCCTCCGGCATGGGCCATGCGGCGGGGCCTTCTGGCCTGGGTTCGCAGTTCCCTGCGGGGGGGGGGGGGGGGCGAGCCATGGGGGGTGGTTGGGTCCCCTGCCTTGGCAGGGCGTGCACACGGCCCCTCAAGGGCCGAGCATGGGCTCTTGGCCGTATCTGGCCCCTGCGGCCCAAGGACCTGGACAGGTGCCCGTGACGTGTGGGCCAGCTCCCCCTTCGCTCCCTGTTGGGGCTGGGGGCTATGTTAACGTGGAGGCCCTTCTGGCCCGTGTAGCGGCCCTCGAGGCATCCCTGGCAAGGGCCAACCAAGCGGGGGCGTCTTTTGGTTTCCAGATTGACCCTTTGGCTGCCGGGCAGCGGCAGGCGACGGGTCGGGTAGAGCTGCCTGAGGCGCGCGGGCCGGTGGCGGCCACTACCTCGCAGCTCCCCACTCAGCAGGTGCAACAAACGTGTGCTGATCGTGCCCCGTCGACGAGCTCAGTTTCGGTCGTGAACTCCGACGCCCACAGCGGGCCGGAACCCCCGGTGGGGGCGGCCCGCGGGGGTGCAACGGGTGAGTATGCAGTTCAAGCTAGTGCACCCACACAACTGGCTTCCTTGGGGGGGGGCTTTTCAGTGGCCATGGCCTTGCACGGATGGTCCGGCGGTGCAATTGCCCCCGGCCCATCCGGCGACTTCATCCCTGACCCAGGGCCCGGGTTGGGGTGGCTCCCCCTATGCGGTAGGAAATGTGTCGGGGATTCCTGGGTTGGTGCAGGCCCCCTTTGCCTTGCCCGCAGTTCCCTCTGTGCCGGTTTCGGCATTGCCGACAGCTGGGTATTCCTTGCCCCTGGGGGACCATCTGGCCCAATCCACCAAGGAGAAGATCTGGAGGGGCGAGTATGTGGACATCTTCTCCCTTCTTAACAGGGAGCCAACCAAGGAAGAGAGGGAAGGGCAGGATGAGAAAGATAAGGAGCAGGCACGTCGTCATAAGCCGCCTCGCACGTGGGCAAATTGGCATACTCACCCGTTGCACCCCCGCGGGCCGCCCCCACCGGGGGTTCCGGCCCGCTGTGGGCGTCGGAGTTCACGACCGAAACTGAGCTCGTCGACGGGGCACGATCAGCACACGTTTGTTGCACCTGCTGAGTGGGGATTTACACGGCTGTTTACCTCAGGGCCAGGCCGGATCTGGCCATCCCTATGGTCCAGTATTTGGACAACATTTACCGGGCTATGGTTGACTTTCCGGGTCCATCGTGGCTGGCTTACGACGAGGAATTCCGCATGAGGATTCCACTGCACCCAGAAATGAGGTGGGATGAGCCCTGCCAGAAGCTGTGGCTTCTGTACATGACCCCCACGCGCCCAGCGCCTGGGGAGAGATACCATTGTGGACATGCGGTCCAACGAGTGGCCCCGGCACAGGCTCCCCGCCAAGTGGCGGGGCAGGGGGTTCCAGCCCGCCTGCTGTGCTGGACCTTCTCGTCCAATGGTTCTTGCAACAGGAAGAATTGCAAGTACAAGCATGAGTGCCCCTCTTGTGCTGGCCCCCACGCTGCCTCCGCCTGTCCCAGGCCGGGAGGTTTTAGGGGCAGGGGTAGGGGTGGACAAGGGGCAAGTAGGACTGCTGCCGAGGGAGCAGGTCCACCGAAAGGCCCCCTCACCAATTAATGTCGACATGCTGGAGCGTTGGCTCGCATTGTACCCGAAGGGGCAGATGCAGTGTACCTCCTTCAGGGTTTTCAACTGGGGTTTCGTATTTCACGGGGGATAGGTCACCGCAAGACGCACCCAACCTTTTGTCACTTAGAGGAAGGGAGGAGGTGGCTGCTGCCAGCATTAATAAGGAGATTGATGCGGGCAGGGTCGCTGGCCATTTCCCCGCGCCCCCGTTCCCCAACCTTAAAGTGTCTCCTCTAGTCCCCGGGCGAGTTCTGCCTGATTCATCACTTGTCCTACCCAGCTGGTCACTCGGTCAATGATGCTATCCCTGATGATCTTTGTTCGGTCAGGTATACATCCTTCGACCAGGCATTGTGCATGGTGCGCTCTTGTGGCCAGGGTGCACTGTTGGCTAAGTGTGACATTAAGTCGGCGTTTCGTCTCCTGCCGGTGCACCCGGGTGACTTTGAGTTGCTGGGTTTCAAATTCCGGGGTGAATATTACTTTGACAAAGCCATGCCATTCGGCTGTTCCATATCCTGCTCGGCTTTCGAGCGTTTCAGTACATTCCTACAGTGGGCATTTGTCCGTAGGTCAGGGTCTCGGTCTGTAGCCCATTACCTGGATGACTTTTTGTTCGGGGGTGAACGGGGCTGGGACACGTGCACACGTCTCCTCAACACATTTCAGACGCTAATGGAGGAACTTGGTGTCCCTTTAGCGCCCAAAAAGACCGAAGGCCCGTCTAATAAGTTAGTATTCCTGGGGGTGGAGATTGACACGGTAGTGCAGGCGTCTAGGTTGCCGGGAGACAAAGTGTCAAGGATAGTGGCCCTTATATCGGACTTGCTGGCTAAGCGCAAGGCATCCCTTCGGGAACTGCAGGTGCCACATGGCCACCTTAATTTCGCTTGCAGGGTGGTCGCACCTGGCAGGGCATTTGCTCGGCGCTTGTGCGACGCCATGGCAGGCTTATCCAGGCCCCATCATAGGGTGAGATTGACACAGGGCATCAGGGCATATATGCACATATGGCTCCAGTTCCTGAGGGAGCTCAATGGGGTCTCATTTTGGAGGTTCGACCTCCTGGCTTCACCTCACTTTCAGATTCAGTCTGATGCCTCGGGATCCCTTGGTTATGGGATGTACTTCAATGGGAAGTGGGCCTATGGTGGATGGCCACCAGCCTGGTCAGGCACGGGTCACCTGAGGGATCTCACATATTTGGAATTTTTTCCCATACTGGGGGCTTGGATGCTATGGGGTGAGGAGTGGGCCAACTCTGTGGTGCATTTCTGGTGTGACAATGCGGCCGTTGTCCACATTGTCAACTCACAGACCTCTAAATCTCCAAGGGTCATGGACCTCGTGCGCCAGTTTGTATTGCGCAGCCTGCGCCTCAATGTACTGTTCAGGGCCAGGCATGTCCCGGGGGTGAATAATGATATTGCTGACGCTTTGTCCCGCCTGCAGATCTCCCGGTTCCGTGCCTTGGCCCCGGATGCGGAGGAATTTCCCTCGCCACTCCCGGAGGAAATATGGACCTTTGGCAAGGAGAGGTGAACCGGGCGATCGGCATGTCGCTGGCACCACGCACGCGTAAGGCATATCACCACGCGTTGGTTTCCTTTCAGTCTTTCTGTACACAATCTCGACTGCCAGATACCTGGCCGATCCCAGTGGCCCACCTCCTTCGTTTCATGGTTTACCTGCATGCCCAGGGCCTTGCACCCTGCACCATAGCATCTAGGCTGTCAGCGCTGGCTTTCATGGCCAAGGTGGGAGGTCATGCGGACAGTACCGCTGATTTCCGTGTGAGACACGTTTTGGAGGGGTGGGTGCGGGAACGTGGGCGTAGCCTGGACGACCGCCACCCAATTTCCCCGGGGGTCCTTACCCAACTGGTACGGGGCTGGCATGACCTATGTTTTGATAGGTATGAGGCAGCCCTGTTTCATGCGGCTACAACGGTGGCCTTTTTTGGAGCGCTCCGCATCAGCGAGCTTGTGATGCTGTCTACGGCGGATGCAAGTCGTAGGGCACTGGAACTCAAAGATGTCTATGTTTGCAATGATTGGGCTCAGTTGAGGATACGCTCCTCTAAAACAGATCAGCACGGCGTAGGCAGTTGAGTAATACTGCTACGATGTTCCTTGGAAGACATCTGTCCGGTTGGTGCCCTACAGGATTTTCTTGCACTGTGTGGCATGCACTATGGCCCGTTTTTCTGTCACCAGGGTGGGTCTCCCCTCACTAAATTTCAGTTTGGAAGGTGAATGGGAAGGCCCTAGCCAGTGGGGCCCTCCCGGGGGCTTGTTTCGGCGTCCATTCCTGCAGGATGGGGGCGGTTTCTACTGCAGCTGCTTTTGGGTACTCTGGGGCTGAAATACGCAGCATGGGAAGGTGGGGATCACATTGTTTTCAGTTTTTGTGTTCACCCTCTTCAACCGTGAGTACCAGTTTAGTCACTGCAATGTTTCTCACCCCCCCTTTTTTCCTTGACAGACCCTGGGTGTCGTTTTACACCGGTGACAGTATGGCTGGTGGGCCGTTGCCACGTGCACAGGGCAGCGCGTTACGCTGCACAGGGCAGCGCATTATGCTGCGGCGACAGAGTGGGACCCCGACTGAGACTGGGTGCATCCGCACGTCTCAGGTGGTGTGGTAAGCGCAGCATGTTATGGCGGGAACTGTTGCCATTCCTTTTCTACATCAGGGATGCTGACTCGCCTGATGTCCTGGTTATTCACCTTGGGGGCAATGGTTTCGGACAGGTCACTGGCCTATCGCGGAAGCTTGCGATTTGCAGTCACCTGGCCTACTCACATTATGTGTGGCCTGCCACACCCCTCATTTGGTCGGACATGATACCGCAGTACGTTTACAGGGGAGCGTTTGGCCTCCAGGCGCTTGACCGGGCTCGTCGCTCCAGGGCTATTGCCCGGTTCCTTTTTGACAAGGGTTGGGGACGCTTCATTCGCCTCCCCACCATCAGTCTGCAAAATTATGAGCTTTATTCAGGGGAGGTATGGACCTCTTGTTAGTAGACTGGCGAGCAGGCCTGTTGACCGAGCTGACGGTCTGGGGGGGCGTTGAGCCTTTTGGGAAGCCTCCCCGTGTGGCGGGTAGCACTGGTAAGGTAAACATTTATGACCCACAGGTATCCGGCAGGTTCGCAATTGACTGGACAACACTAGATAGGCATAAGTTGTTTAAACGTTGTCCGGTCAACGACGAACCAGGCGAGGGGGTGATGGTTACCACTAGACAGCTGGCATCACCCCTTATTTTACGGATACACGTCAGAGGGTGGGGTCATTAGTTAGATATTGACTACGGTCAACAATTTGTTTGTTGTCAACAAACAAATTGATACAAATAGATACATTGTAACAATTGCCGTTGGCAATTTTGGGTGGTACCTTACCAGTGTTACTTCGGCCTGCTTGCCTTAAGAATTATGATTGGTCGTTTTACCAATAGAAATTTATAATTCGGACTAGGGCATGAATCAATAAATGTGGCCCAATGCCGTTATCCACTTTCATTTGTGTCTGAGTCCATTATTGGGGGGGTGCGCCTGCAAATAGTAATGGTAAAGGTCATCCTTGCTCAAAAGCCAGTCATATCCAACTCTAGGGTTCAGTGATCATCTTTGTTTCATAGCCGAAGAACCAGCACTGTCTGCTTCTGCAGACACTTCTGTGGTCATATGGCAGGCATGACTAGACACTGGAACACACAGAATACTGTGGTCCTTATTTATCTACTTGCAATTTTTTGCTTTTGAACTGCTAGGTTGACAGGAGCTGGGACGAAGACGGGAGCTCATTCCATCCTGCAGTATTTGGGTATCAAACTGCTGACCTGCCGCCTTCCAGTCAGCATCTTAGCCACTTCAGGCACTGCAGTCACATAATTACATACAGATATACATATACTTTATATTTCAAGTGAGATTTTTGATATTCCAACAATAGCTTTAAGTCACTGACATGTATAAAGATTGTGCAGTGGATGGGATGTAGATATGAAAAATTAGAAAAAACTAAATAATTTGTTTATTGTGATTGAAAAAAGAGACAGAAACAACACCAACAACCCTTTGTATTGGTCATAGCTGTTTCAAGAGAACCATAAAACTACTTTGACATACAGAACATGTGATGTCTACTCAGCTCTGTTGTAAGGTCTTTCATATTGGCACAGGGCATATTGTTGACTCAGTTTTTTATTTCCCTCAAAACCAGAAGTATTGTTTTAGTTATATTTCAGCGTCAGATGATCCGGTGAGAGGAAATGGACTTGAATGCCATTTTTTGTTTCTCCTGAAAGTTATGTTTTATAAAGTTATTCTTACAGGGATTGATATACTGCCATGGCAATAATTTTGCATACACTGGTAGTGGGTGTAAGTAAAATGGGACTTTTGCAACCTAATACAATTTTCATTTGCCACAAACCAATTGGTAAAAAATTTCCAAGTAATAAATTCTGACTGAATAATTATGTTGCTATTTTGTTTATGTAGTATAAGTTCTAATAAAAGCCTTAAAGTGAATAACTTTAAAGAAAACTTTGCATTTCCTTATATGCTATATTTACAGAAGCTTAAATGTCTGGAACGTAGAAAATACAAACCCATGAAGAGTTACACTGTATAATAAAGGGCAAACTTCAACCTCAATAATGTAGGTTAGTTCACTGAAACAATGCATTGACTTAATTACTTAGTGTTGTTGATGAAGAAAAATCATGCTGGACAGAGATCTTATTCTTTATGCTATTAAACATACCCTTTCTTTTCATTGGAACAAAGACTTTTTAAACCCATGTGTCATTTATTTTAGTTAGATGGTATGTTAGCAGTATTCCATCCATTGTCTTATTGCATTATGAAAAACTTGTTTTGTTATCTTCACTAAAAGTCTGTAATGTCATTTACTTATTAAAATTCACCCCTGTTCTCTCATCAGTTCTAGAAAGTGAATAATGAGCATCTACTCAACGTATTGATCATCATGCAGAAAATAGCTATTATCCAAAATTAGTTGGGGGGAGAGGAATTTTAACTGCATGTCAATTACTGTTTATTATGAGTACATTACAATGTATTCCGCATAATGAATGAATATTGAGGAATGTTATCTTTGTGCAAGGCTCATTAAAAGATTAAATAAAACAGAAAGCTATCAGTGTGAAATGACCCCGCTTACTTTGATATATTTAACAATTTACTCATTGTTATGCCAGAGTGTTGAGATTAGAGATGGGCAAATCTGTAAATTCATTTTTTGGAGGTTTTGACTTTTCTGCCCCTACACTCTTTATATTCCACTTTCCCTTGAGCATTTTTCTGCACAGAAATTTCCATGGATTTTTCTATGCATTCTCTAGTGCACTTATTTTTCAAATATGTTTTTAACATGCATTCACCCATTGACGGAATTTTAGAACTGCATTCCATTTTCTATTCACATTTTCAAATCTCCCATGTCCTCAAACACAGTCTCTTACTGTCACATAATTTTTCGCAAGTTCCAAAACACATGGATTTCTGAATACATTTGATTCCAGGAAGTGCCAGTTGTACGAGTCTGTGGATATAAAAGTTAAAAAGTAGACTTCTCTGCTATCTTTAGTTGAAGCAACATCGAGCAACCAGGTTAGTAAATCTTTGAATAATTTGGGTCATCACTGTTTCTTGTTTCAAGCATAAACTGTGAGAGAATGTACACAACAGTGGCTTCCAGCTTCTAACTATTCTAATGCCATTTTGGCTCTTTTGATATTTGGACCTTTCGTCCAACCAAAGGTTTCACCCACAGAATCCTCAGTGTGACAATGTGCCATTTAATGTCATTATGATAACCGAGGCATATTTTGGACTGAAAAAAACAAAAAACTCCTCTTCTTATTTTCAAAATTGAAAGTCGCTAGCAATGGAGAACAGATATGCATATGTATATGTGATAAGCATTCAGTTTTTTTATCTTTTTAAGTCTTGCCATGCCAAAGCTGCCTTCTGGGTCTTCCCACCAAACCAGCTTTCTGTAAAAATAAGACTCCCATGTAATTGCATCACTTCCCATTCTTCTGTGCAGGTAAATTATATGCACCTTAATAGCCTAATTTCAATGAATCTTGAACAGAATGATGCCATTCTGCAATTGAATTATAAATATCCCATGCAATTCAGTGTTCCTTCAAGCAATCAAAATAGAATCATAGAATAACTGAATTTGAAGAGGCCTAACAGCCTATCAAGTCCAACCCTATGCTCAATGCAGGAATCTAAATCAAAGCCAATCTGATGGAGGTTTGCCCAGATATTGATTCCTGTGTCATACTACTCTAACAGTTAAGAAGGTTTTTTCCCCCTGACATTAAAACTTTATTTGGCTTCCTGTATTTTAAGCCTATTGTCATGTGTCCTGCAAGCTGGGATGTCTGAGAACAAATTCTGCCCCTCCTCTTCACGACTATCAAGTATTTGAAAAATTCTATCATATCTCCTTAGGTCTCCTTTCTGAAGGCTAAATATGCCCAGTATTTTAAGTCTTTCTTCATTGGGTTTGGTTTCCAGTTCCCTGATCATCCTTGTTGCCCTCCTTTGAACTTGTTCTAGTTTGTTGCAATCTTTCTTAAAGTGTGGTGTCCAGAACATAGTTCTTTCAGTTTGGTCTGACGAGTACTGAATAGAAAAGGACTAGTGCCTTGGTTCTGTGTGGCTATCTGAGATTAAAGCCTAGAAGGTTTGATTTTGTATTGTACTATTTTGTTTGCTCATGTCATTTCTTTTATAGCTATCTGCTTCCAGCTTCTATTCATTCTTTTTTACCCAAACCTTGGCTTCCTGAGTTTTTTAATTACTGTTCAGTTTTTCCCCGAAATAAACTTGACCTGAACATTTGATTTACATAAAGTTATGGATAGGATGCAAATTTAACTGGCTGAATAAGATACAGCTTGATACTATGCTAAAGCCAGAACACTCCTTTCACCATGGCAATACCATAGGTTGCTCAAAAATTGACTTCACTGTAAAGCACTATCCAATTACCATCGGTGACACAATTATCATATGAAAAAGGAAATAGCCTAGTACTGAGTTAAATCTTAAATACATCTAGTCTGAGTTTTTTCAGCTCTGAGGGGCAGCAGTTTTAAGGATAATTGTTTCTTAATCCTAATAGTTCCTAATCCTATCTAGAGATCTCTAGTATTTTGTCATATTCCTTTATCCAAGAATTACCAAGGTCTGAACTTTAGCTTCTTTAAATGATCTTGGGTGTTCCATCTTGCTATCACAAACATACTTAGTTTTACTTGATTTTGGAAGCTGAAGGTCTGATTTATAGTGGTTAATACATATGTGATCAACCATTAGGGGAACAATGCCAATCAGCACAGACATACATAGGAAGTACAACTGGTTTCTTTAACCCAATATTGTCAGTACGGTTTGGCATCTGCTATTAATGTGCTTCCAGCTGAGTTGATTTAGCAATGTGCTTTTCTTGAAAGGCTTCTTCACCTACACCTATATCATTCCACTGAAGGCATCTAAGCTGTATGAAGAAATGTGATCTATACAGACTTTGACTGCATGTTGCTAAAGAAAACCCAACTGAGATAATAGTGCTTATTAATTGCAGATCTTTAATAAAAGAGATAAAAACAGCAGCTAGCTTATGACTGGAAAACAGAGATGAAAAATAAACGAATCATTCTTATTAGTTTATTAAGCACAGAAAGATCTTTCAAGAATTTAATTGACTTTCTAAGGAGCCATCTTTAAGCAAATTCATTAGGTAATAGTTAATTACAATACACAATACTTAACATTAAATATAATTATGACATTTTTTATCAAGGGCGTTTTGGTCATTGTTTATTGAAAGTATACATAAAGGATGTCATATAGAAAGTATTTTAAACTCTGCTTTTCTGCATAAAGCTGAAAACATGTGAAATATCTTAATAGTACTTCTGGTAGTTTTCTCCAGAATTAGCCTGAAAAGAAATTTAATCCAGGATAACAGACCATCTTTATTTTTGGAAAGAGGAATAAGAAGCCAGTTGAGAGTTCAGTGTCAGCAAAGTTTATAATTATTTTCCACAAAATCATTATGGAACAAAAGAGGATGCCCACAAAGCTTTATACAATGAAGTGGCTGAAATTGTGTTGCTTAGTGTCATAAGCTGCACTATAGTAGGCCCAATGAATCAGTGGGGAATTTGGTGAGTATAGCATAGTGTTGTTGTTCAGTCGCACAGTCGATTCCGACCCTTTGCGACCCTATGGACCATTGTCCTCCAGGCGCCTCTGTTGTTTGCAGTGCTCTTTAGGGCCTTTATGACTTCGCTCTCCAGGATGTCTGGCTCAAGTTCAATTTCTTCATCATTGTTATTATCAGGAGTGTTGAGGTCCTTTTTGTAGAGTTCCTCTGTGTACTCTTTCCATCTTTTCTTAATCTCTTCTGCATCAGCTAGCTCCTTTCCGTCTTTGTCCCTTATCACGGTCATTTTTGCTTTGAATGTTCCCTTGATTTCCCCAATTTTGCTGAAAAGATCTCTAGTCCTGCCTCTTTTGTTGTTTTCCTCCATTTCTTTGCACTGTTCTTTTAGGTAGTTTTCCTTGTCTCTCCTTGCTTTTCTTTGAAATTCTATAGAAACTATAGCCTATTTGAAAAAGGGAACTTTGGAGGATTGTCTCTCACAATCCCCACTGATTTAAAGGGCATACTCTAGGTAAGGGTTGTCACCCTTGCTTGAAAGCCAGTCATATCTCACTCTAGGCTTCAGTGCTCATCTCTGTTTATAGCCAAAGAGCCAGTGCTGTCTGCATTTGCAGACGTCTCCATTTGCAGACGTCTCCATGGACATGTGGAAGGCATGCCTAGACACCGCAGTGCACAAAACATTATACTCTAGTGCAACACTAAACAACATGATTAAAGTCATTAGTCATTAAGTTGAAAATGCAGATCACTCCAGACTCATAAACTTGGTCAGTCAATTGATTGGTCCATGATGGGGCTCACATAATGTATCATATCAGCATGAAACTCTGACTCAGCCAGCCACACAGGTGTGAAGATAAGGACTCTATGATTCAGTTGAAGAGAGGCAATAACAAAGCATCACAACTGGTATCATCAACTGACAATCTAGAGATCATTAGTTATCCATGTAGCTTTTGAGAACATCTTGTCACTCTCACACTCAGTCAATGTTTCCAGGGCTGGTCCTACCATAAGGCAAATGGAGTGGTCACTCCAGGTGCCCACTCCCAGGGGGCGCTGCAGTGGTAAAGGAAAAAACCCCATATATTAGGGGTGACCAAGGGGGTGCCATAGTTGGATCTCGCTCCATCCTAAAACTTGCCTCGGGCCGGCACAGAATGTTTCTCCATGCAAGGTCTGCTACTACCATGTGCCTGCAACCTTGAGCAGCAGTGGTGTTTTCACTAACAGGGACAACACCAAAGGAGTGCTGGCATGGCAACAATTCTGCATGCACTAGCCCTAGGAATAAGTGAGAAGTGGGTTTTACAACCTAAAATGATTATCCTTTGCCACAAAGTTGTTGGTGAAGAAATTGAAACAATGAAATATTCTGTTTAGTCATCTATCCAAATGGAGACTGCAGCCAAGAAATCAGAAGACAACCAAGACTGTGAAGGGCACTAATGAAGGAATTAGAAAAGACTGTCAAGGGTAAGGATTTGTCACTAGAGACTGACGTCAAGATAATTCAAACTATTGCCTTCCCAATCACTATGAATAGGTATGAAAGCTAGACAGTAAATAAAACTGACAAGCCAAAAAATGATTTACAGTGGTATCTCATACAACGATTTTAATCCATTCCATGGGGCTTGTTGTTGTATGAAACAATTGCTATACGATACATGCATCATACAGCGATTTTCCCTATGGGATGCATCGTACAATGATTTTTTTCATTAAGTGGTTTTTCCCATTGTACAATTTTATCCATAGGGAAAATTGTTATGTGGGACACCATTTCCCCCCAAAACCTAATTGTTATGCAATTTCATTGCTATATGGGGCAATTGTTGTATGATGTCCCACTGTATTTGTAATATGGGCCCTAGAGCAAATCAAGCCTTCATCTCGGGAGGAAAAAAAATGATGAAATTAAGGCTGTCATACTTCAGGTATATATATCACAAGAAGACAAAATTCTCTAGAAAAGATAATAATGCTGAGAAAGGTTGCAGTCAGAATAAAACATTTTGGAAATTGTTCATTTCAAACGGTTGCTTCAAATTGGTGCAATTTGATCGCATGAAACAGCAATAGCATTATTCCTCTACTGATACTCCCACCCTATATATTATTGGCATTATTATCTTAGACATCCTCACTGTGAGTGCTAAGTATAGACTATGGACAAAACCCTGGCACCCCAAGAGAAAATGCTTTGGAACTTCAGCAAGGCTATAGAACTCATTTGTAAGGAGATATGAGACTGCTGTTTCAAGACAAGAAGTTTCTGTCTTCTCACTGGGTCCATCTGATCTCTGGAGACCAGCTAAAGAAGCATCTGGGTTGTAAGTCAGCATGACTTAGCATGCTATAGGGAACAAGACTGAAATTAAAAAGAAGTTACTGAGCATACGCTCAGAGCTATCCATAACCAGCATACTTACAGAGTAAGCAGAGATTAGCATGGGATGAAAAGAGAAAGGCATTTCAAAGAACAGATGGCTGGTGAAACAGCTTCAGGTAACAAAGGGGATAGGCACCAAAACAAAAACAAGAATTTTCAAAAAAGCTGAAGTATTACTCCGTTTACAAACATTATTCATATCTTTTGCATGCATTATTGTCTTCTGAGCATAGACAAAATTTCAAATGTAGATTTTAAAGGTCTGGAATGTACAAATGTAATCTGCAAACAATGGAAAGAACAAATTTGCCTGCTTTCAGCATGTCTAACAAACAAGGGAATGGCATCACTTCCACTCTTATACTGCTACCATTTTCTGTAGTCTTTTGTCAAAAATGCCTACAATAGCCTTATTCACATGAACAGACTATATCAAATTTTTGGGACAGGAATAATGTATAGTATCAGAGTTCTGTCCTTAAATTCTATGCCCTATGGACAAAAATCACTAAAATATAAAAAGAGGGCATGATATATGCCGAATATATAATGTTATTATTGTGCTGGTGGTGGTTATGATGATGCCTTTTTTAACTCTAATTTTTGTTCAGAAAAGACAAATATTGTTTATTTGTTTTTATCAATCACTATTAACTACCTTTACCTTATTAACTACCAGTGAGAATAATATTATGAATGTAATTTTTCAGATATTTATGTTGTGGGCAAGAATCCATGCTGTTTAAGTCTGACAGCTATATTTGGCCAAATCAGTGTAGAACTTTAAACTACCAGAATGAAGCCTCCGCCTTCATCGGTACATTGTTTCCTGTATTAATCAGGAGACCAACAAATGAGCCATATTCTGTATTTTTCCACATTCACACATTCATGTCCATCAGCATCCCCCATTTGAGCATGTTGATCTGACATTTAGTCACTCTGACCCTCAGCTTATTCAGTGGCCTACAATTGACATAGAAGAGATCAAATTATTATTATTATTATTATTATTATTATTGGGGGGGGGAGATAGTAGTCAGTTAGTATGTGTTTCAAGCATATTAGAAAGTAAACAAAATGCCACAATGTTTTTGTTTTTTGTTTGTTTACTGTTTGATAGGGGAGGTTGATTTCCTCAGATATATCCTCCTTTAACGTTATTCCTTGTCCAGTCAGCTCCTTCCTCCATCTTCTAATTTGGTTTTGCTCTTGTGTACCCTCAAGAATGTGTGTTCTTGCCATAAAGCTCTTCCTGTATCTGAGCCAATAGATTTGAGGCACATATCCATTCAGAGTATGTTGAGGGTAATTCCCTGCTTATTTCTCTCGGCATCTGCTGCCATTTCTCTCCTTATCTTAGGTGGAGGAATACCAACCGGAGGATATATTTTCTCAACCGCTGTTTCATTAACAGTGATATCAATTTGTTTTGCATGTGCAGATATGCTCCATACTGGAGCAGCATACTCTACTGCAAAAATATTCCTGTATGTTTTCTAGCTATCTTCTCAAAACTTGATCCTTGTATGGCTATTGCCCTGTCTTCTGCATAGATGTTCAATTCTGTATTGTCAGGAACTGGTTGATCATTTGTGTATATATTATACAGTGTTGGAGACAATACACTTCCCTGTGGCAGTCCAATCTTCTGCAATCTCCACGTGCTGTTCTTTCCATTCATCGTTACATAGAATCTCTGCTTCTGAGGAAGCTGTCAATGACCATAGTATGCTTATTATTTCTGGTAAGATTATTTATTTTAAGGAGCAGTATTGTATGCTGCAGTTAAGTCAATGAAAGCTACTCCTGTGATTAGCTTTCTTTCAAAGCCATCTCCAATGTGTTCAGTAAGGATAAAAATTTGATCACAACATGACCTAACTGGCCTGAAGCCTGTTTGTTCCTTAATTATCTTTCCATCAATAAATTCAGAAATACTCTGAGTGATTTATAAAGATGACAAATGAGTGACACTGGTTGGTAGTTTTATGGGTCATCTGGGTCTTTGCCAAGTTTCAATAAAGCAATGACTCTAGCCTGTCTCCACAATTTAGGAATCTTAAGTTTGTCTTTGCAGTTGTTCATTAATTGCAGAACCCATTCCAAACTGCAAGGACCAAACTGCTTTATCTGCTCTGTTCTTATGTCATCGAAACCTGCTGTTTTATTCAGTTTCATGCACTTTATATCTTCTTATAATTCAGGAACTAGAACTATTCTTCAGATCTTATCCTGTGAGCATTAAAGCTGCCTCTGGGGGACTGACTCATCATGCAAATACCAGAGCTGTCTTGGCTCCTGACAGTTCCCAGTACCTCAGGGACCCCAAAGTACCAATTAAAAAAGAAAAAGTTTGTTTGTTTGTTTGTTTGTTTGGCTTATACCCCACCCATCTGGGATACACTTCCACTCTGGGTGGCTTAAGAAGTCCCTTTATGCCCTAATTGTCCAAATTATTATCTCTTTTTTTGGAGGTGGTAATGGCTACTAGAGAATACACAGAGGCTTTTTGCATTAGAGAAAAAGAAAAAAGCAGGTTGGGTTGCAGGAATTTGTGCAGCTATTCAAGGACACAGGATGGGGTATTTGGCCTCTGGATCTCTAGAAGTTTCTTATCACTGTCAGAAAGCAATTACCTATCTTCCTCTGTCCTGGAACTATCTTACTCACTACTGGTATTCTTTGTATTAATACTAATTCTGTCCCATATGATTCTGCATGGGACTCTCTTTTCAAAGGAATCACCTTTTTGTGTGACAAAATAGCATGCCCTGTCCTTATAGTGTATACAAAAACCTTGGACTTCCCTAACGATGGCAGGAATGAGCCTCATAATTGCTATATAAAATACTGCACAATACAATTATACCATCCAGCAAAATTCAAGAAGTAACAACAACTTGTGAAACCAAAGAACAAGTTAAAATGGTAATCAGGTTTTGGACATTCATCTCTTGACTGGGAAATGCTGATGAAGCAGACACAAAAGCACCTTGAAACACCTCATAATTAATTGTGAACAAGTCAAGATGTAGAGGGGAAGTTGCTTTGCAATAAAAATGAATATCACAAGAAAACAAGACAAGCAAGTAGAGTTCTTTCCTTTTACCTTTTGTTCTTTTTCATTTGCTGCTCTAGTGAATATTTGAAGATAATCCACACGGGCATTGTGCAATCAGGACTAGTATTTTTAAATGTTGTTAATTCTAGTGTTGCCTTTATTTTATCAAATACTTGCAGTTGTCAGTGTATTTCAGAAGTAACCAATGTACCAATGATGGCATTGCAAATAAATTCAATACATTTGATTTCAAAATACAGCTGATGTTCAAACTTTGTGTCAAGAAGTAAAAGAAAGTATCACTGTTAAGACAGTGATTTCAGCCCACTGGCTACTGTTAGCATGACACTCAAGTGTCACTGACAGCAGGGTATGCCAGAGGTGTCCAAACTACAGCCCATGGCCTGTATCCAGCCTACAGTAACAATTAATCCAGCTTGTGCCACCCTTGCCACTCCCGGAAGTGAAAGTAAAACATGCATGCACATGCACATAATGAACCCATGCATGAGCATAATGCTGCCGTAAATGACCCATGACTTTCATAAACATTTACGACAGCTGCGGATCATTTATAGTAGTGTTATGTGCATGCATGGGTGTGTTAAGCGCATGAATGTTTTACTTCTGCTTCCGGGTGGGAGGAACCACGTGACCAGCCTGTGGCCCGAAAAGTTCTCAGTGAGATTTACAACTTCTTATCAAGAGAAGGAAAACTGAAATGGTCTGTGTTGTATCAAAAGAGATGGAGTATGTTATTCCTACTAGGAGCAATTTCTATGCAGGAAAATACCATTCTATCTATTACTACATTTAAGGTCAGTACATGAAATATACTGACATCAATAAATTTCTTTTCTGTTGCATGTACTATTTTGGGAGAGACATGCTTTGTTTTTCATGTGTGTACAAGTGCACTAAATTTCACTATAGTCATTCTGCTTGGGAAGTAAAAAGACAAGGAAGCAACACATATGTATGCTCATGTATGTGCACATGTGCGTTCATGCATTTCCACACCCACATAAAAGCACAAAACAAGAAACTTCAGTTTGTATGGAGATTACTATTCTCTCAGGTACAACAAGGTACCATTTATCTTTTTCCTTCCTTTCTGACACTTAGCAATGTTTCAAAGTATTTAATTCTTCTTTTCTGGCATGTCTTAGCTCAGAGTGCAATTGTCAGTGAAAACCCATCCTCATTTACATGCATTACCTTATAGATAGACAAATATGAACAAGCCTGCAACAAATAATTTTCCCAATATGCTCCAATCAACAAAGTGACATATGCAATTTGACATTCCATGAGTAAAATGAAAACTGCTACCTTAATGACATGTACTCAGAACATAACTGCAAAAGAGGCATGATGCAGCTTTATAGAACGTTAAATGAAATAAGCCTAGGAGCTTCTCGCTTTGTTGATGTTTCTCTTCATTTATTATTTGTATTTCTTCTGATTGTCAGATTAGAAAAGCTCAGTGTATTTCATTAATAGTTTTCCATTTGCATCTATCTAATTGACAAACTAGGGTTCTGGAGACCAGGATTTGAATCTCCACTCATCTATGGAAATTCACTGGGCTGGGTGGAACAGATAAAGCCACTCACTCCACAAACATCTCACTTACGTTGAAGCTCCTAATTTGGTTGCTATAAGTCTAAGCCATTTCTAACTGGACAGCACACAATGGCAATGGATATCATATATACAGTAGCTTGTTGTGTTGCTATTAACACTTTTAAAGATATTGTGAAACAAGCTTAGCAATGCAGTTTTAAAGAAGAGCATACAGTAGTTTTATGGAAGAATGTTTGATAAAGTTAAAGGGGGATGGGTAATGTTTGCAGGATGAGTGCATATGTTTGTGTGCACATGTGTGTGGCCAAATTTTTTAAAGGGGGGTGCCAGTGCTTATTTCCAAAATGCGTGGTTTTGAATTTGGAATGGTATACAGCTTGAGTAGGCAACATGAGAGATAGAAGTTTGTCATGAGCTCCCTTTTTTCTGACTGTCATCTGTACTGAATTTCCCTCTATAATTTACCTTGAGCTTTTTCTTTCCCCTGCTTCTTCATATAGCTTTTAACAACCTCTGGTGTTGGCAGCAGATCAAGACAACTTATGTAGCTTACTTCCCATAAAGATGCTAGCATTTATTTACAGATGACAATGTTTGCTTATGATAATCCTGCTGAATGCTAGCTATAGAAACAACATTATGTTGTTAACATACTCATTTGTATGTTGGCTTAAAATATGTGAATGGAAGCGTGGCGCCAAAATGGCCGCCGCGCTCTTTGCGGGCCCCCCCCACCGGACGAAGCCATCCGGGTAGTTAGGGGCGTGGCCAGCACCCTAATAAAAGGGCTGGCCACGAGGCAGCCATGCTGCCATTTTGGCGAAGCGACGGAGCGGAGAATTTTTTCCCTCTTACCTCCGTCGCTTGTATCCTTCCAGGGGAAGCCTTTTTGGGCAGCTTTTTCTCTTCTTAGGCTTCCTAGCTAACTCAGCTCAGCTGCTAACGTGGCTCGATCGGCGCGGAGGCGCCAGCCGGGTCGGAGGACTGCGACTGCGCCCGCCCAGCAGCCACCTTTAACGGAGCCCACCGGGACCGGTGGGATGGGATCGGTGGCCCCTTGGCCCGATGCGCGGTGCGCGCAGGCTGCCCCGGATGGGGCCTCAGCCCTTGGCCCGGAATGATGACCACTGCCTCCGCCATGGTCCGTGCGGCTGGGCCCTCTTGCCCGGGCGCGCAGTTCCCCATGGGGGGAGCGAGCCACGGGGGGTGGTTGGGTTCCCTGCCTTTGCAGGGCGTGCCCACGGCTCCCCAAGGGCCGAGCATGGGCTCTTGGCCTTATCTGGCCCCTGGGACTCAGGGGCCTGGACAGGTACCCGTGACCTATGGGCCGGCTGCCCATTTGCCCCCTGTTGGGGCTGGGGCCTTTGTCAACGTGGAGGCCCTTCTGGCCCGTGTAGCGGCCCTTGAAGCATCCTTGGCGAGGGCCAATCAAACAGGGGTGCCTCTAGGATTCCAGGTGCCCCCTTTGGCTGCCGAACAGCGGCCGGCGACTGGTCGGGTTGAGCCGCCTGAGGCGTGCGGGCCGGTGGCGGCCACTGCCTCGCAGCTCCCCACTCAACAGGTGCAGCAGTCTGGTGCTGGTCTGGCCCCGTCGACGAGCTCAGCTTCGGTCGTGAGCTCCGACGCCCCCAGCGGTCCGGAACCCCTGGTGGGGGCGGCCCGTGGGGGTGCATCGGGTGAGTATGCAGTTCAAGCTAGTGCACCCACACAACTGACTTCCCTGGGGGGGGCTTTCCAATGGCCATGGCCTCGCTCGGGTGGCCCGGCGGTCCAATTGCCCCCGGCCCACCCGGCGACTTCACCCCTGACACAAGGCCCGGGTCCGGGTGGCGCCCCCTATGTGGTAGGGAATGTGTTGGGGATCCCCGGGCTGGTACAGGCTCCCTTTGCTTTGCCCGCAGTTCCCTCTGTGCCGGTGTCGGCATTGCCAACGGCAGGGTATTCCTTGCCCCTGGGGGACCATCTGGCCCAGTCCACCAAGGAAAAGATCTGGAGGGGCGAGTATGTAGATATCTTCTCCCTTCTTAATAGGGAGCCGACCAAGGAAGAGAGGGAAGGGCTGGACGAGAAGGATAAGGAGCAGGCACGTCGTCGTAAGCCGCCACGCACGTGGGCGAATTGGTTGCCAGCGTACCTGATTTACATGGCTGTTTACCTCAGGGCTAGGCCGGATTTGGCCATCCCTATGGTCCAGTATCTGGACAACATTTACCGGGCTATGGTTGACTTCCCGGGTCCGTCGTGGCTGGCTTACGATGAAGGATTCCGCATGAGGATTCCACTGCACCCAGAGATGAGGTGGGATGAGCCCTGCCAGAAGCTGTGGCTTCTGTATATGACCCCCACGAGCCTGGCGCCTGGGGAGAGATATCAGTGTGGACATGCGGTCCAACGAGCGGCCCTGGTACAGGTTCCCCGCCAAGTGGCGGGGCAGGGGGTTCCGGCCCGCCTGCTGTGCTGGACCTTCTCGTCCAATGGTTCTTGCAACAGGAAACATTGCAAGTACAAGCACGAGTGCCCCTCTTGTTCTGGCCCCCATGCTGCCTCCGCCTGTCCCAGGCCGGGAGGATACGGGGGCAGGGGTAGGGGCGGACAAGGGGCAGGTAGGACTGCGACGGAGGGAGCGGGTCCACCGAAAGGCCCCCTCCCCAATTAATGTCGACATGCTGGAGCGTTGGCTCGCATTGTACCCGGAGAAAGCAGACGCTGTGTACCTCCTGCAGGGTTTTCAACTGGGTTTCCGTATTCCTTTCACAGGGGATAGGTCACCGTAAGACGCACCCAACCTTTTGTCACTTAGGGGAAGGGAGGAGGTGGCTGCCGCCATCATTAATAAGGAGATTGCTGCGGGCAGGGTCGCTGGCCCTTTCCCCGCGCCCCCTTTCCCCAACCTTAAAGTGTCTCCTCTAGGACTAGTGCCCAAGAAGTCCCCGGGCGAGTTCCGCCTGATTCATCACTTGTCCTACCCAGCCGGTCATTCGGTCAATGATGCTATCCCTGATGACCTTTGTTCTGTCAGGTATACATCCTTTGACCAGGCATTGCGCATGGTGCGCTCATGTGGCCCGGGCGCACTGTTAGCTAAGTGTGACATTAAGTCGGCTTTTCGTCTCCTGCCGTTGCACCCGGGTGACTTTGAGTTGCTGGGTTTCAAATTCCGGGGTGAATATTATTTCGACAAAGCCATGCCATTCGGCTGTTCCATATCCTGCTCGGCTTTCGAGCGTTTCAGTACATTCCTGCTGTGGGCATTTGTCAGTAGGTCAGGGTCTCGGTCTGTAGCCCATTACCTGGATGACTTTTTGTTCGGGGGTGAACGGGGCTGGGACACGTGCACACGTCTCCTCAACACATTTCAGACGCTAATGGAGGAACTCAGTGTCCCTTTAGCGCCCGAAAAGACCGAAGACCCGTCTAATAAGTTAGTATTCCTGGGGGTGGAGATTGACATGGTAGCGCAGGCGTCTAGGTTGACGGAAGACAAGGTGTCAAGGATAGTGGCCCTTATATCGGACTTGCTGGCTAAGCACAAGGCATCCCTTCAGGAACTGCAGGTGCTACATGGACACCTTAATTTCGCTTGCAGGGTGGTCGCACCTGGCAGGGCATTTGCTCGGCGCTTATGCGACGCCATGTCAGGCTTATCCAGGCCCCATCATAGGACGAGATTGACACGGGGCATCAGGGCAGATATGCACATATGGCTCAAGTTCCTGAGGGAGTTTAATGGGGTCTCATTTTGGAGGTCCGACCTCCTGGCTTCACCTCAATTTCAGATTCAGTCTGATGCCTCGGGATCCCTTGGTTATGGGATGTACTTCACGGGGAAGTGGGCCTATGGTGGATGGCCACCAGCCTGGTCAGGCACGGATCGCCTGAGGGATCTCACATATTTGGAATTTTTTCCCATGCTGGGGGCCTTGATGCTATGGGGCGAGGGGTGGGCCAACTCTGTGGTGCATTTCTGGTGTGACAATGCGGCCGTTGTCCACATTGTCAACTCACAGACCTCTAAGTCTCCCAGGGTCATGGACCTCGTACGCCAGTTTGTATTGCGCAGCCTGCGCCTCAATGCACTGTTCAGGGCCAGGCATGTCCCGGGGGTGAATAATGATATTGCTGATGCTTTGTCCCGCCTGCAGATCTCCTGGTTCCGTGCCTTGGCCCCGGATGCGGAGGACTTTCCCTCGCCATTCCCAGAGGAGATATGGACCTTTGGCAAGGAGAGGTGAACCGGGCAGGTCTCTGGCACCACGCACGCGTAAGGCGTATCACCACGCGTTGGTTTCCTTTCAGACTTTTTGTACCCAATCTCGCCTGCCAGATACCTGGCCGATCCCAGTGGCCCACCTCCTTCGTTTCATGGTTTACCTGCATGCCCAAGGCCTGGCACCCCGCACCATGGCATCTAGGCTATCAGCACTGGCTTTTATGGCCAAGGTGGGAGGTCATGCGGACAGTACCGCTGATTTCCCTGTGAGACACATTGAAGGGGTGGGTGCGGGAACGTGGGCGTAGCCTGGACGACCGCAACCCAATTTGCCCTGGGGTTCTTACCCAACTGGCACGGGGCTGGCATGACCTATGTTTCGATAGGTATGAGGCAGTCCTGTTTCATGTGGCCACAACGGTGGCCTTTTTTGGAGCGCTCCGCATCAGCGAGCTTGTGATGCTGTCTAAGGCGGATGCAAGTCGTAGGGCACTGGAACTCGAAGATGTCTATGTTTGCAATGATTGGGCTCAGTTGGGGATACGCTCCTCTAAAACAGATCAGCACGGCGTAGACAGTTGAGTAATACTGCTACGATGTTCCTTGGAAGACATCTGTCCGGTTGGTGCCCTACAGGAGTTTCTTGCACTGTGTGGCACACACCATGCCCCGTTTTTCTGTCACCAGGGTGGGTCTCCCCTCACTCAACCATTCCTGCAGGATGGGGGCGGTTTCTACTGCAGCTGCTTTTGGGTACTCTGGGGCTGAAATACGCCGCATGGGAAGGTGGGGATCACATTGTTTTCAATTTTTTGTGTTCACCCTCTTCAACCGTGAGTACCAGTTTAGTCACTGCAATGTTTCTCACCCCCCTTTTTTCCTTGACAGACCCTGGGTGTCGTTTTACACCGGTGACAGTATGGCTGGTGGGCCGTTGCCACGTGCACAGGGCAGCGCGTTACGCTGCACAGGGTAGCGCGTTACGCTGCACAGGGCAGCGCGTTACGCTGCGGCGACAGAGTGGGACCCCGACTGGGACTGGGTGCACCCGCACATCTCAGGTGGTGTGGTAAGCGCGGCATGTTATGGCGGGAACTGTTGCCATTCCTTTTCTACATCAGGGATGCTGACTCGCCTGATGTCCTGGTTATTCACCTTGTGGGCAATGGTTTCGGACAGGTCACTGGCCTATCACGGAAGCTTGCGATTTGCAGTCACCTGGCCTACTCACATTATGTGTGGCCTGCCACACCCCTCATTTGGTCGGACCTTATACCGCAGTACGCTTACAGGGGAGCGTTTGGCCTACAGGCGCTTGACCGGGCTCGTCGCTCCAGGGCTATTGCCCGGTTCCTTTTTGACAAGGGTTGGGGACGCGTCATTCGCCTCCCCGCCATCAGTCTGCAAAATTATGAGCTTTATTCAGGGGAGGAGGCCCATCTGTTGCAGGGAGGTATGGACCTCTTGTTAGTAGACTGGCGAGCAGGCCTGTTGACCGAGCTGACGGTCTGGGGGGGCGGTGAGCCTTTTGGGAAGCCTCCCCGTGTGGCGGGTAGCACTGGTAAGGTAAACATTTATGACCCACAGGTATCCGGCAGGTTCGCAATTGACTGGACAACACTAGATAGGCATAAGTTGTTTAAACGTTGTCCGGTCAACGACGAACCAGGCGAGGGTGTGATGGTTACCACTAGACAGCTGGAATCACCCCCTGATTTTACGGATACACGTCAGAGGGTGGAGTCATTAGTTAGATATTGACTACGGTCAACAATTTGTTTGTTGTCAACAAACAAATTGATACAAATAGATACATTGTAACAATTGCCGTTGGCAATTTTGGGTGGTACCTTACCAGTGTTACTTCGGCCTGCTTGCCTTAAGAATTATGATTGGTCGTTTTACCAATAGAAATTTATAATTTGGACTAGGGCATGAATCAATAAATGTGGCCCAATGCCGTTATCCACTTTCATTTGTGTCTGAGTCCATTATTGGGGTGTGCGCCTGCAATGAGCTAACTCAAGCTTGTTGATGTTGTCTGGTTTCTCTGTAGCTCATTCTGATTCAGATTTTTCTAAAAAATACCCATTGTGTGCAATGTACTCTCTGAGTGTCCAGCCGTGATATATCTGGGAGACAGGGACTTTCCCCCCTTCAATTGAAGGGAGGCGAGGCTTAGCAGCAGATGCTTCAGTGTCTCTGCTTATTGGGGGTGGTGGGGTGGTGGTGACCGGGCCTGGAGGCTTCTTTTAAGGCCAGCTCAGCTTCAGAACCCACCTCTAGGCTGAAATTACTGTGATGGAGCAAAGCAATGTATTCCTGTGGGTAAGGTATGGTTGTGAGAGCTGGACCATAAGGAAAGCTGAGTGCAGAAGAATAGATGCCTTTGAAATGTGGTGTTGGAGGAGAGTTTTGAGAGTCCCCTGGACAGTGAGGAGAACAAATAGGTTGATCTTAGAAGAAATCAACCCTGACTGCTCCTAAGAAAGTCAAATAGTAAAGATGAAGCTTAAGTACTTTGGACATCAAATGAGAAGAGAGGATTCACTTGAGAAAGCCTTGATGCTGGGAAAGGTGGAGGGCAAAAGAAGAAGGGGGAGGCCAAAGATGAGATGGCTAGATGGTATTGTACATGCAATGGGCACAGAGCTAGGCAGGTTGAGGAGGATGGAGGACAGAGGTGCCTGGCGTGCAATGGTCCATGGGGCCGCAAAGGGTCGGAATCAGCTGTGCTACTAAACAACAAAAAGTGCTTCATCAGCCACCACTCAACTGAGTACTTTGCCTCTAGTACCATTTTTTTACACTACCTAGTTCCACTGCAGGTCAGCAGATTCCGTGCGCTTCAGTGTCTAGTCATGCCTGCCACATGACCACGGAAACGTCTGCAGCAGCAGACAGCGCTGGTTCTTTGGCTTTGGAACAGAGATGAGCGCTGCACCCTAGAGTCAGATATGACTGGCTTTCGAGCAAGGGAAACCTTTACCTTTACCTTTAATAAATTGTAGCATGAGTTCTACTTTCTAATCATTTGTGTCTCAGTTCTTTATGTGATAGGTAGGGGCACTGCATAAAATACATACATTTTGGTCATTATTAGAAGTGTTTAAGCCCTTCTTAACATGTACAAATTTAATTTGCATTTTTGATGTTTTCCCTTTCCTAAATATATATTTTTGATATACGAATCAGATTGTTAGCTCATAAATATATATATCTTGAATTTTATATATTATTCATGTGCTTCTTAGTTTCTGGAAGGTGTGAACTGGATGAATGTTAGGGAAAAAATGCAAATCAATTTCTCCCACATAGCAACACTGGCTCTCTGAAAAACCTTTCTAAACAAAACAAAACTCATTTCAGCTCTAAGTCTTAAGAGGGCCATACAATCCCATTTCAACTGTGTTTTCTTGCCATCGTGTGCATACTGCTGAATCTGCAGGGAATAACTTACTTTCCCAATGGTGAAAAACAACAACAACCCAAACAAACAAATACTTCTGAGACCTGATCCAAAGAAAGGCAGTGTTAAATCAGAAAATATTGCTTTCAGTCTCACTTGGTATAATCTGTGACATTTGCAAATACAGTAAAATCTCGCATAAAGAGCGCCTCGCTTAGAGATTAACTCACTTTTAAGAGCCGAATTTTCTCTAAATGGTCACCTTGCTTAACAACAAAAACCAACAAAAAACTCGCTTAACAACTAAATCAGGGTTCACAATCCCCGCCACCAGAAGTCACAATTGGTCACTTACAATGGTGTTTTGCTTAAAGAGCAAACTCATTTAAAGAGCAATCTCATGGAACACGTTATGCTCTTTAAGCGAGGTACCACTGTCGCTAAATCTGCTTGACAGCTGAAAACATGGGAACAGCAACATGGTCCACATGGTCATTTTATAAACCCTATTTTTCGCTGACGTGCTTTGGTGGATTCCTGAGCTTACTGTTCCAGAATAAATCAATAATACTATTATTTACTTAGGCTAATGACCACATGAGTATCTCTTTAGGTTAGGAGAGGCAAAAGGAGCTCTTCTACAGATGATCAATTAAGACATTGCTAACTTCCAATTACTACTATGGAATGCATTCCCATAGAATCCTGTGTGTACATATACACCCATGCTCACACAGAGAGACAGCAAGTTCATAGCAGTGCAGAAACTTTCATGACTCCACGGGCCTTTGTGGAGATAAGAAGCCTGGATATGTGACAAAAAAGGGAAAAATTCTTTGCATGTCAGTGCATAGAGAAGAAAGACGCAAGTTTCAGCAGCCGTGGCAGATGTCACAAACATTTAAACAGCTGTCAGAATCAGTTCAGTCTGTCATTAGCTTTGACCTTAAATCCAGTTTAGCTTTTAAATGTTAGAAGGGGAGGAAATGAAAAAAGCAACAGAGTGAAGTTACACAGCTGCCTGAAATATTAAATGAAAGGAATAAACATCTGTTATCTTGCTCTTCAAACTTTAATGGTTTGCAGAGATATTCTGTTGTCTTAGATCTTTAAGAGCATCTGAGACCCATACAGCTTCAGCACCTGTGAAAATTCTCTCTCAAAACATGGATGCACTTCAAAGCATGTCACTCTGTTCATTGCCAGCCATGTGTCACTAAGGAACACAACAAATTATGATCAAATTAAGAAGGTCTTAGACTTTGGTTTAGCCAGGTTCAAGTTTTGGCAAATCTGAAATTCAATTCTTTCACTTCAAAGAAAGAGAAAAATGAAATAAAATACTGCCCTCTACACACAAAAGCAATTTTTAAAAAATCTTCACTCTATTGGATAACCTCTCAGAATAGTATTAGACATAATTGGAACATATATATTTTCATGCCAGTTTTGAAGTTTAGGTGCAGGATAATCAAAACAGGAATCAGCAAGCTTGGTAGAATATATTTCTATTTTCTTTTCCTGTGGATTTCTGCCAAAATCATTCATTGCAGCCTGCAGGACTTCCATTTTTACTTATAGCTCCAAACTGAATCCTGTGAGATATCAGCAAATAGATATTTTCAATTTTTTTAAACTAGTGAAATTTTGTATGCATATTGTATCAAAAAGAGCTAAAATTATATATCAAAGCACTTGTACTTACAATGCATTAATTTCCCAGTAATGCACCTGGAACTTACAGTGCTTTAGTCAAGTAGGGCTTATGCATATGTATATGATAATATCAAGTACACTTAAAATCTTGCAGTGCTAACTCCCCACAAGAAAAGTGCATGATTCATAAACCAACCTCTGGAACATTCAAGGATGCCTGTATTTAGCAAATGCTAGTATTTCTGTTCATGCATCACCAGTACTTCCAAGGGCACAGCTGAGAAAATGTTGTCAAATATATATCACATTTTGGCATCCCATGAAGAGCTTACAACACAGAGACTACAGGAAATAATGGCAAATATTACAACATTACACTCGTCGGCAGCAACTCATATCTGAGAATGCATTTTTCCTGAAGCAAGAAATATGCCATTGGTGTGAATTTGTTTAAGGTGGATCCCAGCTTGCCATGAAGTGACCCACACACTATGATCATGGAGCAATCTCCTGCAGCACATATGCAATGAAACATGCAGGATTTAACACCAGGGCTGCAATGGACTGCCACAGGCTTGAGGATATTATCAAGGTGCACCTTCACAGCCAGTCCAAATTGCATGGCCAGACATCCTGCTATGGTAATGTAGTAGACCATACAGCCAGTGACTCAGTGCCTGTGTTGGGCAGCAGTAAATAACTTGATTCCCTAAATGGGCCAATGGCTACAGGCAGATGATCCCCTTTAGGTGGGGTGATGGTCCCCTTAGTGGAGGAAATGCCACTGGAAATCATCATATTGGCCCCAATGGCAAAATGAGTGGATGAGGAACTCTGATTCCCAATGGTCACAGAGGCGGAAGAGGCCACAAATTGCACTAACATTAGAATATCGGGTTAGTGTATCTGTTATAAGTTAAAATTAAGAAGGTACAGCCCCCCTGTTGTGTCAAAAGCTTAATTCTGTTTCAAAAGTCAAACCGCGCCAAAACAGAAGAACAGACGCAAACCTTCTCTAAAGGCACGAAATTCAAATACATGTCAAAGCAGGAAATGTTGAACTTTGTTTGTCCTCTGGAAGCCCACTTAAATGTATCTTGTTTTGTAATAGTCAAATCATTGTATATATAGAGGCCACCCATGTACATAGTCCCCAGTCTAAAGTATGAGCTGAATAAAGAATCACTGAGTTTAACCCGATCCTGCTGGTTAGAGTACTTCTTGTTCCAGACTCAACATTGGTGACAAAGGTGGGGTAGCAGCTACCGCCACGTTCTCCATGGGGCAGTTTGACATCTCCAACCTGGAGAAATGGCCCATGTACGAGATCCAGTACAAAAACTTTGTAGTTGCAGAGAAGATCGAAGGGGACAAATGATGTTCCTGGCCAGTTCCTGGCCAGCTGATCATGCACCTGCTGCTGCCACAGGCCCTGAAGGATGTCCCACTGACTGATCCTAGTTGTCCTCCAGAACCACTTCAGGACCAAAGTCTCCATCTTCCTGGTGAGACTGGCCTTTTACCAATGAGAACAGAAGGTGGGATAATCAGTCACTGAGTATACTGCGGCCCACTGCCTTGCCATGCCAATGGCACAACCTGGATGAGGCCCTCTGGGACCGGCTTCTCCTGGGCCTCAGAGACAAAGCAGCCCAGCATAGGCTGGTGAAAAGGGACACGCTGCAGATGCCGGGGTGAAATTCTTCCAATCCAGGCTGACTGACAGGCTCACAAAGAATCAACAGTCCAGAAGCAAGGCTACTCCAGTTCATCGTCGTCTTCAGATGACAGCAAGGAGGGGGATAACATAGGCAAAGATTGTCAAAAGTCTGCTAAGTTTTCCAAAGGTGTTGTCACTCTTTGTCAAGGCTGCGGGGGCAGACATCTACATGCCCAATGCCCCTTTAAGACCGCAGAGTGCCACAAGTGCAGTAGAAAGGGGCCATCACGAAAGTGTGCCATCAACGGTCGGAGGGTCATCTGGGTGACAAGGGTCGTCGCTGGTGGGAGCACCCAATCTCCAAAGTCTGCACAAGGCAGACAGCATCCACTGGTGTCAGGGCAGTGTCCAAAAGGTTCTTTGTTGACGTCCGCCTACAAGGGTGCCCCATCAAGATGGAAATCGACTCGGGTATGTTGTATTCTATTATTTCACAGAAATAATTCCTCCAAATTCCCCCTGCTGCCCATCCGAAGTTATGGGCTCCCCAAATCCAGTTGACCAATGTGCAGGGCCAGCACATTCCTGTCCTAGGGATCAGCACATTTGACATGTGCTTCAAAGCAGTGATGGGCACCAAAAAATTTACTATCACACCATGGGTGTGGCCTAATTGGTGGGTGTGGCCCATGAAAACATCTCCAAACACAGACAGCACTGGCTCTTTGGCTGTAAATGGATATGAGCACTGCACCCTAGTCAGATATGACTGGCTTTTGAGCAAGGGCAACCTTTACCTTTACCTATTGTTAGATCCAAAGCTGCTAGTCGTATCTGACTCTAGGGTTCAGTGCTCATCTGTTTATAGCCAAAGTGTCAGCACTGTCTTTTTGTAGATGTTTCTGTGGACATGTGGCAGGCATGACTAGACACCAGAATGTTGTTACCTTTCCCACCGAAGTGGTCCCTATTTATCAACTTACAGTTGCCAGGAGCTGGGACAGAGATTGGAACTCAAATGGTCATGTCGGCCTTCCAGCTAACAAGGCAAGCTTCTTAACCACTGAGCTCAAGTGGCTAAGGCTCTGACTGGAAGGTGGCAGGTCAGCAGTTGGAGACCCAAGTGCTGGACGTCGGATTGAGCTCCCATCTCTGTCCCAGTTCCTGCCAACCTAGCAGTTCGAAAGCAAGAAATTGCAAGTGGATAAATAGGGACCACTTTGGTGGGAAGGTAAACAGTATTCCATGTGCTCTGGTGTCTAGTCATGCCTGCCACATGACCATGGAAACGTCTGCAGAAGGAGCCAGCGCTGGCTCTTCGGCTTTGAAACAGAGATGAGCAACCTGTACCCTAGCATGGGATACGACTGGCTTTTGAGCAACGTAAAGGTATCCATTGCTTGAAAGCCAGTCATATCCAACTCTAGGGTTCAATGGTCATCTCTGTTTTACTGTGGAGCTTCCTGGGCCAGCTGCAGTCTACCTCGAAGCAGCAGTGAGTCTTTAAGGTGCCACAACATTTTTTTGTTTACTCTCTGATATGCTTGCATAGAATAAAATGGCTACCAATTCTAAAATTTTATTCTGTGCAAGCAGATCAGGAGGTAAACAAAACAAAAACACAAAAATGTTGTGGCACCTTAAAGACTTACTGCTGTTTAGGGAGCTTCATGACCCTCATTCCCCCCTCCACCCCCCTGGGAAATCCCTTTAGCTAGCCTGGTCCAGACCCTGCCACCCTACACACACACACACACACACACATGGGGGGGGGATAAACAAAACAAAAAGACACAGACTTACCCAGAAGGCGCTACGTTGGGCTGCTCCTTCCTCTTCCTCCTCGCCCCCCAGGCCCATGGGGGGAGGAAGGAGCACTCACGTGATGGCTCTCCCTTCCTCCTCCAGCGCCTGCTGCTGCTGCTGTCTCCTGCCCACACCTCCTCCCAGGAGAGCAGCATCGGCTCTTCCTTCTCCTCCTCCAGTGGCTGCTGCTGCCGCCTCCTAAAGAGGCTGCGGGTGCCGCTTGGGTGGTGGTGGAGGAGGAGGCGTGTGCAGCTGGGGGGAGGGGAGGGGGAGCTCATGCCGCCCTGCCCAGAGCAGCTCGCCTGGCCCCACCACCGCTCCTTGCCTCCTTCTAGCAGCAGCAGCAGAACTTTCGCGATGCCCGGACCTAGTCCTGCAGAAAAAGAACATCCTGCAGGATGTCTGTCTGGGCATTGCAAGAGTTGCGCTGCTTGCACCATGCTGCCTGGACCCCCTGCTGCCGCTAGTCCAGGCGGCGCTAGTCCAGGCGGCACTGGTCCAGGCGGCACTGGTCCAGGCGGTGCAGCGCAAGCTCTTCCTTAAGTTAAGTTCCCTTGCCCCGACAGTGGGATGTCCAGGCAGAGTTGTGCTGCTCCCCTCAAGAGACTGTTATACAGGGCAACCAATAGGGTTTGATTCTTTAATACAGCCTAACCTCTGATTGAAATGGATCTAGACCAGTGTTTCTCCAACTTTTAGTTTTTGGACTTCAATTCCCAGAAGCTTAAGTGAATTTCCCAAAGCACTGATAAGCCAATGTCTTAGTCTTCTGGGAATTGAAGTCTCCCTGTGGAGTCTGGACCCCATGTTGGGAACTACTTATCTAGACTATCTTCTGGTCTTTATAATGGACTATAGACTTTATAATAGTACTTTTAAAGGGGGAGGCAAATATCTTTCCTGAAGAAATACTTTGATGATATGTGTAGCCCAGTCCATGGTCATCTCCTTGGCTCCTTTTAGGAGCCATGAAGGGTAAAGGTCAAGCAAAGAAATGTTTGCTTTACAGCACCCACACCATTCAATTTGAATTCTTCCATAATTCTAATTTTTGTTTCAAACCATGGTTTCTCTGGTTCGTAGTCAATTGAGTTTAGTAAGGCAAATCTATTGTTCTCGAAGACATTAGATTCATTAGAAAAGTTGCTTCAATTACACTTTGCAAATATGTGTTCTTTCTCAAATTTTATGTTTGAGATTGACAGTTTGGGTCACCCAGTCTGCTTTTGTTTGGGCAAAGACAATACAGATTTCGACCTACTATTTACAATTTTGCAGCACTTGATTTCTATATTCTTTATCTGGTGATATCCACTTTGTTGCTTGAAGCATATGTTTGTGATCAACAGGTTGTTGGTTTCACAGAACTATAATGAGTTGTTTTCCTGCTTCATTTCTGACTGACCCTCAAGCCAAATCCCTCAACAATATTTGGTTTCGCTTGGTTTCTTACGTCTGCATTCCAGTCACCTATGACTACTAACATATCTGATTTTCGTGCGTGATTAATTTCCTCAAGGACACTTGCATAAAGACATGCACGTTGATAGATTTTTCAAGAGGCCCAACTGATACAACTTGTTCAGATTTTTTATTATGGGCCCCTTCCTGTCTGTGCTACATCATACCTAAGAATCAGAGCCACTCATTTTCTTCTGAGTGTGTCATTTTGGAGTCTTCTGATTGGAAAATGTTCCATTCTATTCCACTTTTGTTTGCTCACACCAATTACCACCATATTTAAAAGGTCCACTGGTTGCATTACAATTTCCACTTTGTCTTGATTCATACTTATGAATGGTGGTGAAACTGTGTCCTGTAAGTGATGTAGATTCCAATCATAATACTATCATCACTGTAGTTCACTTCCAATTAATAAAAAAAACAGAAAACAAATCCCAAAAACATGAAAATTAAACTACTTAATCAAGTGCCTATATTCTTGTTGAGGAGGGGGCTATGAAAGTATAAATAAAATTCCATACTCACATAGTTCAAATATAAATGGTACTTGCTTATATTTGACAGAAATAATTATACCTTTGTGAAGGTACATTGCTCTAAGCTATTTATTTTTGGTTCTTTGTGACATTAATCATGGACTATAAAATTGGATCATGGCAATGATTTTTAAAAGGTAGAAACATGTGAAATGTTATTTATAAGATGCAAAAATGTTACGGAACAAGAGGATGATCGATAATGAAGCATAAAAGTGAATAAAGACCAAGAACTCATAAAACACATATTACACATCAAACTAGAATAGTTCAACCAGGTAGTGAGAAATCAAAAAGTAAAGGTTGTAACAGTTGATTATTCCAAGTAAAACATACAAGAAGATGAGTTCAGGAAGCTGACCATAGGAGACTGATTTGGATGCACCAACAATGTTATTTCTTAGAGCTGCCATGTCATGATAGCTATAATGATGCCCAACCTCTGTTTGGAAAATGTAAATATTTATTTACTAACATCAAACACCATCAGTCCAAGTTCCAATAACACAAATATAGGATTGTGCTATTGGAAAGAGCTCTGAATTCTAACCTGCAAAATAGCTCTTTCGTTCTTTTGTTGTCTTCAGCATAAAAATAGCATCATGGTAGGTGAAATGCAAGTGTTTGAAAGATTATAGTGGTGCTTGTAATGATGATGGTGATGAAGCATATGAAGGCTTTTTAAAGTGTGACTGAAACAATCATTAGATGTTTCATATTCAACAGATGAGTGGGCATTTATTTAGGTGAGAAAGATGCAATATACTGTAATCTATTATAAAATCATAGCCACAATCTGCAAATTATTCATAAAGTCAGACATTGACTAACTTTTATGAAATGTTAATTATGTGACATAAATATTATAAAGCCCTGAATCTATACAAAACCCTGAAGTTATAGCCTACACGCTTTAATTTTAAACCCAAACTTTGCTGTGCTTTTTAGTTTAAAATGGCATTTTACTTTTAACAGCTCTGATGGAAGACCAGTATGTTATTCATTTCACAATTGACACCCTCAAGTCATATTTCTTTGCCTGTCATACCGTATTTATTTTGATCAGCAGTATGTCATTCAACTGTATTTTTAAAATGGAGAAATTGACAGATTGGGGACTTCAGTGTTGCCTGTGAACATAATGGCCATCAATTTAGTGCTACTGTTTGGTTATTATGCATTCATTTAAAAAATCAAATATTAATTCAAAAATTTCAGGAATCAAAACTGAGAGACGGGATTGAAATAATAGGTGGTACTGAATTTTGTCCTTACTCTCCAGTGGAATAAATCATCTTGTTAATAATATGGCTCTCATTCTAGCCAAACAACATATTCAAAGGCAGCCTTGCTGACAGCTTGAAAACCAGCAATGGTATATACAGCTAGGTAAGGAGAAAAAAGAAGAAAAAAGTGGGTGGGGGTGTGTGCAATCATGTGGCCAGAAGTAATAAAGATTGACATTTCTGAACAGAGCAACACAAAAGCAACCCAAAGGCCCTGATCTGCAAAGTGAGGGGATGTCCTATTTATTTAATTCACACTTTTAAACTCTGGAAATCAGAGTTAGACAATCTTCTGCACTTTATGGCAACAACAAACATTCTTGAATGTATACAAGAGTAAAACCAAATTAGAAGTTGGAGGAAGGAGCTCACTGGAAAAGAAACAACATTAAAGAATGATATAGCTGAGAAACTCAACCTCCCCTACATCACTTGGAGGACCCTGAATAGGCTGAGAGTTGGAGTCCCTAAATGCAAGACCAACATGCTCAAGTAGGGGCTGCTGGTGGACAACAACACACTGTGTGTATGTGGAGAGGTACAGAATCCAGCTCGTTTCCTGGACTGCCAATTATTGCCAGAAACATGCACCGATGAGGACTTAGGTTTGGCCAATGACAAAGCCAAGAAAGTGGCTTTATTTTGACAGTCCAGGGTTTGATCAAGACATGAAAGAAGAAGAACCTGACCATACAAGGAGCCATTGTGTTCTCATTTTAAAAAATAGTGAAGCTGTGGAATGCATTTCTAAGGTCTTTTTTCAAGATGTGAGTCAGCATCATCTGCTAAGTCAGGTACAATTAAAGAAAAATATACACAGAACACAGTATGAAGAACTCTGCCGGCTCAGTTCCACTTAGTCTTCCATTTTGTTTCTCAGTCAGTCACCAGTCACATGGTTTCAACTGCATCTACCCACCAAGCTCCAACCTAATGGTGAAAGTAAAATCTGGGCAGGAAGTTTGCCATGAAGATCTTACTGCTAGTTGAGTACTTGTCAGTATTGTAGGGAAACTGGATCACCATGCAATATAAGGAAGCCAGAGAGGAGGTTATAATAGTTAATAGGTTAGGACAACAAAAACCTGATTAAAAAACAAGAAGTTTGTCAGCACAAGCAAAGCTTCCGTATTTTAGAAAAGATGAGAAGTCTAAAGAAAGAATGTGAATATGTATTTGGGGCAGTTTTTCCTCATCATTATCCTCCAATACAATTCTGAGATCAATAGCCATCTCCATAGGTCTTTCCTCCCATGTTAATTAAAGTGTTATGCTCAAACTTGTTTGCTCTAGTCTAGCCAGATAAAGAGCTCACTTTTTCCCTTTGGCCTCTGTAATTTGCACAAAATAACTTTACTGTTCTTTCCCCTTTGAGAAGTGAATAACATGCAGCCATTGAAAGACGAGTTAATTGGTAAGACATTTGCAGAGAACTATTTCAGTGCTTTAAATTCCTCAAACAGCAGTCACCCTAGTTTGAGACAATTTGTACAATTGAGCAAATTCTAGTAAATACAATATTTTTTTCAGTTTAGAACATAATATCCTCTTTGCCAAAGCAAGGATTCTGTTAAGAATGTCAAGAAATGCCTTTTGGTGAGGTGAACAAGGTTGCACCTTTTGCCTTTTTGTATCCAATGATGAGACAAGCAAGGATTTATACCCCTTTCCTGTTCTATGGAAATAGCTAAAACTAGCAGCTAGGCTTTTTTTCCTAAATATGTGTGTACTTGAATGTAAATGGTTAGGGATAATTTGGGAATAGAAAACTCCTATATTTTTAGAAGGAGCAAAAACTCTGAAATTTTGTTTTAACTGCTTTGTGATCCCTTGTGTTTTTTCATTTCCCAGCAGGATAGATATTTAGTTTTTCAGTTTCAAAGCATTGCCTTGCAGATTTCCAGATGCAGCAAAGAAAGCTAGGTCAAAATGAAAATAAATTTGTTATCCCTCCTATCTTCTGGAAAGAGTAATCTTTAGCTATCAGGGGCTGTGGTGGCTTAGTGGTTAAGACTCTGAGCTTGGTGACTGGAAGGTCAGCAGGTCAGCAGTTCAAGACCCAAGTACTGGGTGACAGAGTAAGCTCCCATCATCTGTCCCAGCTTCTGCCAACCTAGCAGTTCGAAAGCAAGAAATTGCATGTAGATAAATAGGTACCATTTGGTGGGAAAAGTAACAGTGTTCCATGCGCTCCAGCATCTAGTTGTGGGAGTTCATTATACTTTTAGCTTAATACTTTTAGCTTAAAACATTGACTGTGTGGCATATAGCTGGCAATTGTGATTACCACAACAAGAACTGCGGTTAGCTACTTCCTGCATCAATAAGCGCTTCCTGCCTCTGCAGAGATTCTGGTTTGATGCAGAAAAGCGTCTCTATGTAATCTTCATATATATGCTTTTGGTATTAGCCTTTTACAGCTGAAGTTAGATCGTAGCTACTGCTGAATATACAGGTAACAGCTTTTGCTAGGGTACCACCACAGAGAATAGGCTTTGGGCCTATTCTGGCAGGATATAAGCTACTGCGCATGTACTAGTAAGAAGATATAGGTCATGCCATATATGGTTATGCTATAGAGAATGTCATATTATTGGCTGAATACCACTGCACCTATGCTTGCGTATACATCCTGTGTATGCTGTCGTAATACATCCTGTGGAACCTGTGTATTTTTCAATAAAAACTTGCTCCCCGGTGCTGGAGCAGCTCTCTTTCTTGCGCACCTTTAACTCTGACTGCTGTTTCAGTTTCTTCTGACTTTATGCTTACACGCTTGTTGAGCTGGATTCTCAACAAGTGCTTGGTCAATCTTTGACCTGATCTCCTTTTCTGTAGCCACCCTCTGGCTAGAATTTCTCCACATCTGGTGCCCCGTGTGAGGCAATTCAGATTGTAATCTACCGGATCCAGATTACAATCTCCCTTCACTTTGACCACGCTCACGACTTCAGCGCTGCGGCCCCACAGTCCTCACCCACGACCGGCTAGGTCCAGGACGTCCCTCGTCATCCGTGTAAGGATCCCGGGTGAGTGACACAGTCAAGTTAGAACACTTAGACAAGACAAGACAACATGGGCAGTGGTCTCTCTTCTCTGCAACAAAAGTATTGTCAGGATCTTAAACACCTCCTGCAGAAAAATGGACAAGCAGTATCAATCAATGAAATAGAGCAACTCGTTAAGGCAATTTACGATTTTTGTCCATGGGTCCCAGAAAACGGGACTTTAAAGTTACAAGTGTGGGACAAAATTGGGACTCAATTTCAAAACCACCCCAGAGTCAGTGTAACCGTACAACTCCTGTGGTGCAAAGTACGAATCTGCTTGCAAAGTCTCACCCCGAAAAATATTTTGTTGGCGCAAGGAGTGACAGTATCTCTGCCACAGATTCTGCTGCCATGTCCGTTACAAAGACCGGACTTAAAATGGGATTCTGATCCTACGGCACCACCACCATATGCCACCCCACCAGATCCTCCTGATCTGAATAATAAACAACTGAAGAACATTTTTTTGGCCCAAAGCCTGACCACCTCCATGCCACAAATACTGCCACCTGCTACTGGAGATCCTCTATCCCCAACAGCACCCCCGCCATATGGGCCACAATTGCCTCCGAAACCCCCTGATGAAGGTGGAACGTTATATCCTGCTTTGCAGCAATCAAGTACTGTTACCCCGTTCTCTGCTGCTTTAACTGAGGCTGTTCTGGACTTGGAGGCTGTTATTACATTTCCAATCATCAGCCGTGCCTCAATAGTTGCAAATGCTCTAGCCCTCCCTGCCACCTCATCGCAGATAGAAGCTATTACTGCATGCAGAGGGGCAGGCAGAGAGGGTTCTGAGGGCAGCACAGAGGACCTTGGCTCATCCCTGAAGTGCCCCCCATCACGAAAGGTGGAGAAGAGGACCAAGCAGGAGAAGCTGAGTGATAAGCTTGATTCCTCACTTGGGGGCAGGAATTGGAAGGATGAGCCAGAGGAGGAAGGCAGAAAACCCAAAATCAGAAAGGGGTCTTCTCGCAAATCCAACATGACAGTTTTTCACTTGGTTAAGATTCAAATACTGCAACTGAAAGAAGCCCAGAGAAAACGTGGCATGGATCCTTCCTCTATGGATGGCAGGTTTCTGCCAAAATACAAGGTGGGAGAGGATATACTCCAGTTTTTGGCTAAGTTACTTGCAAATTCTGGAGAAGCTGTTCTTTTGGGTTCTTGCATTTTCTACCTGCTGAAATACAGATGGATGTGTCTGGAGAGTGAAGGACTGAGTGAGTAGCTGAAAAGCTGAAAGATGTGCTTGTTTGGAGGGCGGAGGGTTGCCTGGTAGTTTTGTGACCAAGAACTGTGCTGGAGGGAAGATGGTGTTTAAATTCTAGTCTGAAGAGATCTTCAATCAACATTTGGACTCTTAATTTGGACATTTTAATTTGGACTAAAAAGTTTGTGTGGACTCCAAAGATGAATTGGCCTTGTTTGCATTATAAAACCTGAAAACCTCTTTTAAATTGTCTAAATGCGAGCTGGTGGGAAATGTTGTTAAAATGATATGTGTAGTTTGTTTGCTAGAATTGTTAGAGAAACTTTCTTGAAAGGAAGAAAAGAAATGTGCTTGCCTGTTTTAAAAATGCATACAGTGAACTATGACAAAAAGCATGATTTTACAAGAAGATCGTGGTTTTTGTCACCCTAATGAGGGGGGTGTCGTGGAATGAAGGTCCTGCTCATTCCATGTTTCCTGCCTCCTGGAAAGGGGGGGGAGAGATGCCCCTGCAAGATGGCAACACCTGGGAGCCATGGCCACATGGCAGACTTGGGGAAGAAGGGATGGAACCTGGTGTGTGATTGACATGTCTTCTTGTTGGAAGGTCATTGGGGGTAAACCCTAAGGAGGAGGGTAAAAGGGAGGATCCTGATGGGAGGGGTCTTATCTGAGAGGAGGAGACCCTCACACATTCAAGGAGTCACTCTTGAAAAGCTGGCTGGCAAACAGCCAAAATGTAGTCTCTTGGAAAGGGGGGGGCGACCAGCCTTCTTCCTCCCCCCCACAACAGACTGCTTTAACTATGTGTTTTTGATCTTTTACTGGAATGTATTTTGGGACTTTGCTGTACTTGTAATACAATTATGAAAATGCCTGGAAGAGTTTTTTCACTGTAACCCTACATATGTAACTGAGTTTGTTATATTGCAATGGTGTTATTCGATATGTCAGGCATGTTTCATGTCTAGTTCCATGGTGCAATCTCTTGTGGAGAGGGTTGTAATAACATGGCACTGGTCATCAAACATGGCATGTTCATGTTTCTTAGAGGAGCTGGTTGCTCTGTAGGTGGGCCTCTTGACTCCCTCTTGCAACTTTATGGTGTTAAAAATGTTTTCTACTATGGATGAAGATGCTCATCTTTCATCACCTGACATAGATAGTCAATTTATTTGAAAGCCAGATATTGTTTAGATAAATTTTGACCCTGATTGGTTTTAGGCCAGATTGAGAAAGAACTTCAGGATCTGTAGGAGATTGTGACTAATAATGTGCATAATGATGTATCTACTGAATAGAAAGGAAGCCTCAGGTTGTGAGCAGTTCAGAATATGTGCTGTTTTACAGAATGTCTTGCCAGCATGGTAGGATGCATTATGGTCCTGCTTGCCGGGAGTAAGGTGGTTAAGACAAATACTAATTGCCATAGGTGTTTTTATAGTAAGCTGCATTATGTTATGTTGTTGTATTCAATGTGTACCAAATCTTATGGCTGTGAGTAAAAACTGTTTTCATGCATCAGGAAGATCCGCAGGGTTTACTCAGAACCAAATCTATCAAGCTCGCTATCAGAATGAGATCTGTCAGGGTAATTATCGAGCCGTTCCCCGTATGGCAGAGGAGAACTATGATGATGGGGAATATGTATATTGTTTGCCAACAAATAACGTGGAATATGAAGATGTTAACTCAGAATCTGATAGCGAGATTGAATTCCAGCGTGTGTATAATTGGCAAACGATGTCCCGCAGAAAATAATAAATTTAAGAAGTGGAAATGTGGGAGTTCATTATACTTTTAGCTTAATACTGTTAGCTTAAAACATTGACTGTGTGGCATATAGCTGGCAATTGTGGTTACCACAACAAGAACTGCGGTTAGCTACTTCCTGCATCAATAAGCGCTTCCTGCCTCTGCAGAGATTCTGGTTTGATGCAGAAAAGCGTCTCTATGTAATCTTCATATATATGCTTTTGGTATTAGCCTTTTACAGCTGAAGTTAGATCGTAGCTACTGCTGAATATACAGGTAACAGCTTTTGCAAGGGTACCGCCACAGAGAATAGGCTTTGGGCCTATTCTGGCAGGATATAAGCTACTGCGCATGTACTAGTAAGAAGATATAGGTCATGCCATATATGGTTATGCTATAGAGAATGTCATATTATTGGCTGAATACCACTGCACCTATGCTTGCGTATACATCCTGTGTATGCTGTCGTAATACATCCTGTGGAACCTGTGTATTTTTCAATAAAAACTTGCTCCCCGGTGCTGGAGCAGCTCTCTTTCTTGCGCACCTTTAACTCTGACTGCTGTTTCAGTTTCTTCTGACTTTATGCTTACACGCTTGTTGAGCTGGATTCTCAACAAGTGCTTGGTCAATCTTTGACCTGATCGCCTTTTCTGTAGCCACCCTCTGGCTAGAATTTCTCCACATCTAGTCATGCCTGCCACATGACTATGGAAACATCTGCAGATGAAGACTGTAAACAAAGATGATCTCCACCCCCTAGAGTCAGACATGACTGGCTTTTTAGCAAGGATACCTTTACCTTTTCCTAATATTTAGCTAAGATCTTCACCCCTCAGCATTCAAATTGTATGAATGTGTCTGTGTGTACATAGAAAAGATATTTGCAGGCGCACCCCCCAATAACGGACACAGACAACATTGAAAGTGGATAACAGCATCGGGCCACATTTATTGATTCAATGCCCTAGTCCGAATTATAAATTTGTATTGGTAAAACGACCAATCATAATTCTTAAGGCAAGCAGGCCGAAGTAACACTGGTAAGGTACCACCCCAAAATTGCCAACGGCAATTGGTTACAATGTATCAATTTGTATCAATTTGTTTGTTGACAACAAACAAATTGTTGACCGTAGTCAATATCTAACTCATGACCCCACCCTCTGACGCGTATCCGTGAAATCACGGGGTGATGCATGCTGGTTAGCTATCGCCATCACCCCGTCGCCTGGTTCGTCGTTGACCGGACAACGTTTAACTAATTTATTCCTGTCTAGTGTTGTCCAGTCAATTGCGAACCTGCCGGATACCTGTGGGTCATACTGTTTATCTTACCAGTGCTACCCGCCAATGTGACCGAAGTCAACAGTAGGAACATAAGAAAAACCCCTATATCAAACCATAGCAACAGTGTGGGATGGGCAAAAAAACCAAGACCCGGAAGCCAATGTGGGTCCCAGCCAAAAATTCCCACCCGGCCCCGAAGCGACCAAAATATCACACTGTTAACTAGGGAGGGGGTGGAGGGGAAAAGACTTCTCCGCTCCGTCGCTGAGCTAAAATGGCAGCTCGGCTGCCTCGTGGCCACTCCTTTTATAAGGGAGCTGGCCATGCCCCTAACTACCCGGATTCTCTGTCCTGTGGGGGGGGGCCCGCAAAGAGCGCGGCGGCCATTTTGGCGCCGCGCTTGCATTGCAGGCGCACCCCCCAATAACGGACACAGACAACATTGAAAGTGGATAACAGCATCAGGCCACATTTATTGATTCAATGCCCTAGTCCGAATTATAAATTTGTATTGGTAAAACGACCAATCATAATTCTTAAGGCAAGCAGGCCGAAGTAACACTGGTAAGGTACCACCCCAAAATTGCCAACGGCAATTGGTTACAATGTATCAATTTGTATCAATTTGTTTGTTGACAACAAACAAATTGTTGACCGTAGTAAATATCTAACTCATGACCCCACCCTCTGACGCGTATCCGTGAAATCACGGGGTGATGCATGCTGGTTAGCTATCGCCATCACCCCGTCGCCTGGTTCGTCGTTGACCGGACAACGTTTAACTAATTTATTCCTGTCTAGTGTTGTCCAGTCAATTGCGAACCTGCCGGATACCTGTGGGTCATACTGTTTACCTTACCAGTGCTACCCGCCACACGGAGGGGCTTCACAGAAGGCCTGACGCCCCCCCCCCAGACCGTCAGCTCGGTCAACAGGCCTGCTCGCCAATCACCCAACAGGAGGTCCATACCTCCTCGCGACAGATGGACCCCATCCCCTGCGTACAAGTCGTAATTTTGTAAGCTAATAGCGGGGTGATGACTGACCCGTCCCCAAGCCCTGTCGGCAAGAAACCGCGCCACCGCCCTGTTGACCGTGCGCCTAGCGCGGTCAAGGGCCAGGAGGTGAACGCCCCCTCTATAAGAATGGCGCGGGATAATGTCCGACCAAACCAGGGTTGTGGCAGGCCAGACATAATGTAAGTAGGCGAGGTCCTCGCAAATCGCATGCTTGAGCGATAAGCCGGTGACCTGGCCCAAATCATTGCCCCCCAGGTGGATGATGAGAATGTCAGGCGGGTCAGCACCCAGGCCAGAAAAAAGGAAAGGCCGCAGCTCCCGCCATAACATCCCAGGCTTACCATGCCATGTGAGACTGGCGTGTTCACCCAGTCCCAGTCGGGGTCCCCACTCTGTCGCCGCAGCGTAACGCGCTGCCCTGTGAACATAGCTGTGGCCCACCAGCCATACTGTCACCGGTGTAATACGACACCCAGGGTCTGTAAGAAAATTGAGAAAAAGACGGTAAGGTGACTGGATTGGTACTCATGGCGGAAGTGGGCGCACATAAAACTGAAAACATTGCGAGCCCCACCTCCCCATGCTGCGTATGTCAGCCCCAGAGTACCCAAAATCAGCTGCTGTAGAGGCTGCACCAATACGGAATGAGTGTGTGCCATAACGGGCACCTGGTAGGCCCACCCTGGTGAGGGCTCTGCCTGTCACCTTCCAAAACTGAAATTTAGTAAGGGGAGACCCATCTTGGTGACAGAAAAACGGGCCGTGGTGCATGCCACGCAGTGCCAGGAACTCCTGTAGGGCACCAACCGGACAGATGTCTGCCAAAGAACACCGTAGCAGTCTTACACCACTGCCTACGCCATGCTGATCGGTCTTAGAGGAGCGTATCCTCAACTGGGCCCAGTCTTTGGCAACATAGACATCCTCGAGTTCCAGTGCCCTACAACTAGCATCCGCCTTAGACAGCATCACAAGTTTGCTGATGCGGAGCGCTCCAAAAAATGCCACCGTTGTGGCTGCGTGAAAAAGGGCTGCCTCATAATGATCAAAACAGAGGCCTGGCCAGCCCCGGGCCAACTGGGTAAGAACCCCTGGGGAAATAGGGTGCCGGTCGTCCGGGCAACGCCCGCGCTCGCGCACCCACCCCTCCAAAACATGTCTCACACGGAAGTCAGAGGTGCTGTCCACATGACCTCCCACTTTGGCCACAAAAGCCAACGCCGAGAGCTTGGATGCTATGGTGCGAGGTGCAAGGCCCTGTGTATGCAGGTGAACCATGTACTGCAGAACATGGTCCACCGGGATAGGCCAGGTCTCTGGCAGGTGAAATTGAGCAGAAAATGCCCTGTAAGAATTGAATGCTTGTTGATACGCCTTACGCGTGCGTGGCGCTAGTGACAGGCCAATCGCCCGGTTCACCTCTCCTTGCCAATGGTCCACATCTCGTCCGGGAGTGGCGAGGGAAATTCCTCCGCATCCGGGGCCAAGGCGCGGAACCGGGGGATCTGCAGGCGGGACAAAGCGTCAGCAATATCATTATTAATCCCTGGGACATGCCTGGCCCTGAACAAGACGTTGAGGCGCAGGCAGCGCAGCACAAATTGGCGCACTAGTTCCATAACCCTGGGCGATTTGGAAGTCTGTGCATTGACAATGTGGACAACAGCAGCATTGTCACACCAGAAATGCACAACCGAGTTGGCCCACTCCTCGCCCCATAGCATCAAAGCCCCCAGAATAGGGAAAAATTCCAGGAATGTGAGATCCCGCAGGCGACCCGTGCCTGCCCAGGCCGGTGGCCACCCACCATAGGCCCACTTCCCATTGAAGTACATCCCATAACCCAGGGATCCTGAGGCATCAGACTGGATCTGAAAATTGGGGGATGCCAGGAGGTCAGACCACCAAAATGAGACCCCATTGAACTCCCTCAGGAATTGCAACCAGACAAACATGTCTGCCCTGATACCCCGGGTAAGCCTAACTCTATGGTGGGGCCTGGATAACCCTGCCATGGCGTCGCATAAGCGCCGGGCAAAAGCCCTGCCCGGTGCGACCACCCTGCAAGCGAAATTGAGGTGACCATGTAGCACCTGTAGTTCCCTCAGCGATGCCTTGCGCTTGGCCAGCAAATCCGAGATAAGGGCCACTATCCTGGACACCTTATCGCCCGGCAACCTAGAAGCCTGCGCTACTGTGTCAATCTCCACCCCCAGGAATACTAGCTTGGTAGATGGGCCCTCAGTCTTTTCGGGCGCTAAAGGGACACCGAGTTCCTCCATTAGCGTCTGAAATGTGTTGAGGAGACGTGTGCACGTGTCCCAGCCCCGTTCACCCCCGAATAAAAAGTCATCCAGGTAATGGGCTACAGACCGGGACCCTGACCTGCGGACGAAAGCCCACTCTAGGAAGGTACTAAAACGCTCGAAGGCCGAGCATGATATGGAGCAGCCAAAAGGCATGGCCTTATCAAAATAATATTCACCCCTAAATTTGAAACCCAGCAACTCAAAGTCGCCCGGATGCACTGGCAAGAGGCGAAAAGCCGACTTGATGTCGCACTTGGCCAGCAGGGCACCCGGGCCACACGAGCGCACCATGCGCAGCGCATGGTCAAACGATGTATACCTAACTGAACAAAGGTCATCAGTGATAGACTCATTGACCGATAGGCCGGCTGGGTAGGACAAATGATGAATTAGGCGAAACTCGCCTAGAGACTTTTTGGGGACCAAGCCCAGTGGCGACACCTTAAGATTGGGAAACGGGGGTGCAGGGAAAGGTCCAGCGACCCTGCCCGCATCTAACTCCTTTTTAATGCTGGCCGCAGCCACCTCCTCCCTCCCCCTGAGGGATAAAAGGTTGGGGGCATCCTGAGGGGACCTATCACCCATGAAAGGGATACGGAATCCCTGCTGAAAACCCTGAAGGAGATACTCCACATCCTCCCCCTTCGGGTACGATGCGAGCCAACGCTCCAGCATGTCCACATTAATTGGGGAGGGGGCCTTTTGGTGAACCAGCTCCATCCGTGGCAGTCTTGCCAGCCCACTGTCCGCCCCTCCCTCTGCCCCGTGTCCCTCCAGGCCTGGGACAGGCGGAGGCTGCGTGGGGGCCCGAACAGGTGGGACACTCATGCCTGTACTTGCAATTCTTCCTATTGCAGGAACCATTGGACGAGAAAGTCCAGCACAGCAGGCGGGCTGGAACCCCGTGCCCCGCCGCCTGGCGGGTAACCTGCGCTGGGGCCGCTCGTTGGACCGCATGTCCGCAATGGTATCTGTCTCCCGGGGCGGGGCGCGTGGGCATCATGTACAGAAGCCAAAGCCTCTGGCACGGCTCATCCCATCTCATCTCAGGGTGGAGGGGAATCCTCATACGGAATTCCTCGTCATAGGCTAACCACGAGGGGCCCGGGAAATCAACCATCGCCCTATAGATGTTGTCCAAATATTGGACCATAGGAATAGCCAAATCCGGCCGCGCCCTCAAGTACACCGCCATGTATATTAAATAAGCCGGCAGCCAGTTGGCCCAGGTACGTGGCGGCTTACGGCGACGTGCCTGCTCCTTGTCCTTCTCATCCTGTCCCTCCCTTTCTTCCTTGGTGGGCTCTCTGTTCAGGAGTGAGAAGATATCTACATACTCCCCCCGCCATATCTTTTCTCTGGTGGTCTGTGCCAAGTGATCACCCAGTGGCAAGGAATACCCCGCCGTCGGCAAAGCCGAAAAAGGCACCGCAGCCATAGGAAAAGGGGCCTGAGCTAGCCCAGGTACCCCCAGAACATTCCCCGCAGTGTAAGAACAAGTACCCACGCCAGGGCCCAGGGTGGCAGTCGTCGTCGCCGGGTGGGGTGCCGACGGCGGGGCCACCACACCACCCGCGCGAGGCCAAGGCCATTGAAAAGCCCCCCCATATTGGGAATGTGTGTGGATGTACTCGCTTGCACCGTATACTCACATGCTGCACCCCCGCGGGCCGCCCCCACCGGGGGTTCCGGCCCACTGGGGGCGTCGGAGCTCACGACCGACGTAGAGCTCATCACCGGGGCCTGACCCGCACCTGGCTGCTGGCTGGGGAGCTGCGAGGCAGTGGCCGAAACCGCGCCACGCGCCTGCAGCAGCTCAACCCTCCCTGTCGGCTGTTGTCCTCCTGCCGACAGCGCCTCAAAAGGGACCCCAAAGGGGGCCCCCGCCTGACTGGCCCGAGCCAACGACGCTTCAAGGGCCGCAATGCGGGCCAGTAAGGCTTCAACGTTGACGTGGGGCCAAGGGCCGGCCGGCCCGCCCGGTCCAGGCGTGGGTACAGGTCCCTGTACCCCAGGACCCGAATATGGCCATTGGCCAGCACCGAAGCCCGGCAGGGTCGGTGGAGAAACCTGCCAAGGCAGGGGGCCGCACCACCCCCCAAGGCTAGAGGGCCCAGGGGGAGGCTGTGACCCAAGATCAGCAGGCCCAACAGGGTGGGCAGATGCAGGAGCGGTGTCCACCGCTCGCGGGCCGCGGGCCGGAGCCCCTACAGCGCCCGCGCTCTGTTCGCCCGCTCCAGGCCAAGGGGCAATAGACCCCATTCCGCCGGTCCCGGCAGGGGCCTGCAAAGGCGGCTTCTGGGGAGGCGGCACCGCGGTCCTCCGACCTGGGTTGCGCCTCCTAACAGCGCGAGCCGCACTCGAAGCTGCCTTCTTCTTCGAAGGCATCTCCACCGGAGCAAAGGGAAGCGAAAAGGAAAATTGCCGCCAAAAAAGGCTTCCCGGTAAGTGAAAGAGCGACGGAGACTCAGGGAGAAAGACTTCTCCGCTCCGTCGCTGAGCTAAAATGGCAGCTCGGCTGCCTCGTGGCCACCCCTTTTATAAGGGAGCTGGCCACGCCCCTAACTACCCGGATTCTCTGTCCTGTGGGGGGGGCCCCGCAAAGAGCGCGGCGGCCATTTTGGCGCCGCGCTTGCATTCTTTTTATTCTACTTGCATGTGCACACCACAGCAATACATACCTAAAACACTTATCAGAGCGTTTATGCATCACTGTTGAATAGTGCAGGTGTCTCTTGGGATGCTTCAGCATTCATTGTAGACTTGAACAGGAGCTTCATTAAATACAAATCTTGCAGGTGTACCTCTGCTGTCTGACTGGCCTCAGGAACAACCGCAGGCTACATTCTATAGGCTTCTTTCATCTGACATTTAGCTTTGTCTTGAAGAGATGATCATCTTTATCACTGACAATATGTAAACACATTCCAATGTGCATTTTGTGTTCATTATGCCTTGTTCTCTGAGGATGACACCCTGAAGGTTTTTTTTTAAAAGAATTCTTTCAGAAGTATTGTAATTATGTATTTTAAATTCCTGCCTCACAGCAGATATGCTGAATGTGAAGCCAAATTAAAATGCATATCTTTACAAAGGAACCTTCTTGGCCTCTTGTGTTCGTATATAATGAAGTTGAGACCTGGATTTTCCAGTGATTCTAGTCTTCTTTTTCTAAGCAATGCTTTTAGTGGCATTTCTGCTAATTTTCATTTCATTTTCAATTTTCATTTTAAGTTTAATTTCTATACCGCTTTACTCACCCAGTGTTTAAAGCAAGAGAAGAATCCATGTCTCAAATCAGATGAGTTCTGTGCTCCTAATATACTGCTTGTGGTATTTTTGCAAGATGTCCTATTTGAGTACGATAATTTATTATGAATTGTATTCTCAAAAGGTTAAGATGCTGACTGGGAGGCGGAAGATCAGCAGTTCAATTCCCGAGTACTGCAGGACGGAATGAGCTCCCGTCTTTGTCCCAGCTCCTGCTAAGCTAGCAGTTCAAAAGCAAGAAATTGCAAGCAGATAAATTGGGACCATTTTTGTGGGAAGGTAAACAGCGTTCTAGTCATGCCTGCCACATGACTACGGAAACATCTGCAGAAGCAGACAATGCTGGCACTGAACCCTAGAGTCAGATACGACTGGCTTTTGAGCAAGGGAAACCTTTATCTTTACTATTCTATGCCACAAATGCTCTTTCATGTACTCCAGAGTAAGGATGGAGGAGCATTTCATATCACTTCAATTACTTTTTTATCTGAATTGTCTGACACTCACAAATGTTGTCATATTTGGACCATGAGACTTCAAAGAGAAGAACATAGCTAAATGAATATTTTGTTATGGGAGATTTACTTATTGCAAAACCAAGTGGTCAAGCCTGTACAAACAAGACATGAACAATGAGGAGTGAACAACATACAGCTACCAAGATGTAATCATACTGAATAGTGATTTTTCTGTACAACAACATAAATGACTGACCATTCCTGTTTTAAACCAATATTTAGTGATAAATGTATAGTAGGTACTGTTCTTTACATTCAAATCAATAGGAAGCGTGGTGGCACAATATGGCCGCCATGCTCTTTGCTGGCCCCCGCCCCCAGGAGACAGACATCCGGGCCTTTGGCTGGGTATTTCCACCCTCAGCATAAAAGGGGTGGCCTTTTATAAAATGGGTGGCCTGCCGCCATTTTCAGTAAGATCGGCTGGGCGAAGACATTTGTCTCTCCAGCCGATCTTCTCTCCTTGGCTCGGTGGCAGTGCGCCTTCAAGCCTCTTCTCAGGGCAGCGATGGCCCCCAAATGGAAGGCCGCGCCTGCGGCCGCTGCGGCATGATGGGCGGGCAGATGGGCCCGCCTGTCTCCCCCCACCCAGTCCAGCCTCGGGCCGGAGGGCAAGGGCGGGCCAGGCGGCTGATCATGGGGCATTGCCCCCTTCTTCTGCTGCCCCTGCGGGGCATCATGGGGAGGTGATCCTCCCCAGCGCTGACCCCCCCCCCCCCCGAGTTGGAGGATCCAGGTGAGGGTGGCACGGGCGGCCCCCACGGGGGCCTTCCCCCACCATGGGCTGGACGGCCCCTCCTGGCCATATGGGGGTCTGGGGTCGGCACCTGGTCCCACCCCATCATCCCCTGGGGGGCATGGGCTGGACTGCCACTCCTGGCCCTATGGGGGCCTGGGGCCTGATCCAGGTCCCACTTAGTACCCCAGTGGGCTGGATGTGGCTGACCTGCACCTACTTTTGGTGCACATCGCGGTGCTGGAGCGTACCATGGGAATTGCCCCGCCACCCCAGGACTGCTGGGTGAAGCAGCCTGGGCGTGGCTATCCTTCTTATCCTGAGGCAGGATGGCCTCAGGTGTCCAGGCAGGCCCTGAGCCAGGTTGAGCTGCTGGAGGCCATCTGGCCCATGGCTTTTGGTCCTCTGCAGCTCCCCGCAAGGCCGCCCCAGCCGGGCTTGCCTCAGGCGAGCCTTCCCGGTCGGATGGGATCCACGGTGGTGCAGAGCTCGACTTCGTTCGCGAGCTCCGACGCCCCTCGCCAGCCGGAACCCCAGGTGGTGGTGGCTGGGGGGGGGCGGAGTGTGAGTATGGCGGTCAAGTAAGAGCACACTTCACTCACCCCAACACGACTACAGGGGTACAGTGGCCCTGGCCTCAACAGGCCACACCGGCCTTGCCTGCTCTGGCCTTGCTGCCCACTGCCACTTGGAGGGCCCCTTACCCACCTATTATGCCCAGTTTTCCACCCGTGGTTCCCAATGTGCCATACCCTATTTGGCTGTATGGCCCACCAGGGAACTCGGCATATCATTCTGTGCCAACCTCCGCCATGCCTACGGCCGGCTACTCCCTCCCCCTTGGTGACAATCTCTTGCAAGCCACCAGGGATAAGATATGGCATGGGGAGTATGTAGACAATTTTAGTATGTTCAACCGCGAGCCCACCAAGGAGGAGAGGGAGCGGCAGGACGACAGGGACAAGGAGTTGTCTTGTCATCGTAAGCCACCTCGTACCTGGGCTAACTGGCTGCCTGCTTACCTAATTTATGTGGCAGTGTATCTTAGGGCTCGCCCTGATATGGCGATCCCAATGATACAGTACTTAGATACCATTTATCGGGCTTACGTTGATTTCCCTGGCCCGTTTTGGTTAGCTTATGATGAGGAATTTAGGATGAGGGCGGCCCTACACCCCGAGATGAGATGGGATGAGCCCAGTCAGCTCTTATGGCTGCTTTATATGACCCCATACCGGCCAGCGCCCGGGGACCAGTATCACTGTGGCCATGCGGTGTAGCGGCCCAGCACGGCACAGTCTCCCTGCCAGCCGGTGGGGCAGGGGGTTCCAGCCCACCTGCTGTGCTGGAGCTACTCGTCCTCTGGTGTCTGCAATAGGCGGCAATGCAAGTTCAGGCATGAGTGCCCTTCATGCGCCAGACCGCACGCTGCTTCCGCATGCCCACAGGCCGGTGGGTCATGCGGCAGGGGTCGGGGACAGCAAGAGCCAGCCAGGGGTGCCCCTGATGCAACCGCGCCTCCAAAAGGCCCCCTCCCCAATTCGACTTAGGATTCTCGAAAGGTGGTTGCGCGTCTATCCGAGGAAGGATGACGCAGTTTATTTGTTGGAGGGTTTTACGTCTGGCTTCCGCATCCCTTTCATGGGTGTACGCGCACCCCAGGATGCTCCAAATTTGCAGTCACTCCGGGGTAAGGAGGGCATAACCGAGGAGAAGATAGCCAAGGAACTCAGGGAGGGGAGGATTGCTGGCCCCTTCGACAATCCCCCCTATTCTAACTTGAATGTATCCCCACTCAGCTTAGTGCCTAAAAAGTCCTCTGGTGAATTTCGTTTGATTCACCACCTGTCCTACCCGGAAGGCTCGTCGGTCAATGATGCTATGCCTGATGAACTTTGTTCGGTCCGGTATACGTCTTTTGATCGAGCCTTGCAAATGGGTTGCTAATGGGTTGCGGGGCGCTACTGGCTAAATGTGATATTAAATCGACTTTTTGATTGTTGCCAGTACACCCTGATGACTTTGAGTTCTTAGGTTTTTGTTTTGAGGGAAAGTTTTATGTGGATAAGGCTATGCCCTTTGGCTGTTCCATTTCGTGCTCGGCCTTTGAACGCTTTAGTACCTTTCTTCATTGGGCTTTCGTTCAGAGGTTGGGATCTCGGGCCATGGCACACTACCTTGATGACTTTTTGTTTGGTGGTGAACACGGCTCGGGCACCTGTGGACAGATGTTGGCTACCTTTCAGGAGCTGATGGCTTGGTGTTCCCCTTGCTCCTGAGAAGGTAGAAGGCCCTGCCACCACTCTAACCTTTTTGGGTAGAGAAATTGACACCCTGGCACAAACGTCCCAGCTGCCATGGGAGAAGGTGACCCGGGTCTCAGACATTTTGGCTATGCTAGCCAAACGTAAGGTGTCTCTACACGAGTTGCAGGTGCTGCATGGGCACCTCAACTTTGCTTGCAGGGTAGTCACCCCAGGCAGGGCATTCGCCAGGTGACTTTGCGACGCTATGGTGGGTCTTTCAAAAAAGCACCACAGGGTTCAACTCACCAGGGCTTGAGGGCCGACCTATTAGTCTGGCTTGCCTTCCTCCAAGAGTTCAATGGGGTTTCCTTTTGGCACACAGAGTTAGTTGCCACACCACACTTCCAGGTCCAGTCTGATGCGTCTGGTTCACTGGGTTATGGTATCTATTTTAAGGGCCAGTGGGCTTATGGTAGGTGGCACAAGGAATGGCAAGGTACTGAGCATCTGCGGGACCTCACATTCCTTGATTTTTTTCCTATTCTGGGCACACTTATGCTCTGGGGTGATATGTGGGCTAATTCCATGGTTCACTATTGATGTGACAGTGCTGCCATGGTGCACATTGTCAATGCCCAAACCTCCAGGTAGCCCAGAGTTATGGCCTTAGTTAGACAGTTTGTGCTTAGGTCGCTGTGCCTTAATGTGCTTTTTAAAGCCAGATATGTTCCAGGCATTAATAATGATATTGCTGATGCTTTATCCCGCCTACAGATCTCCCAGTTCCGGGTCTTAGCACCAGACACCGAAGAACTTCCCTCTCCACTCCCGAGCGAGATGTGGACCTTTGGCAAGGAGAAGTGAACTGGGCGATCGGCATGTCTTTGGCCCTGTGCACGCGTAAGGTGTATCAGCACATGTATTTTAATTTTATGGCATTTCATAGGGATGTGCACGTACCTGGCATATGGCCAATCCTGGTTGACCATATCCTGCAGCATATGGGGCACCTTATAGCCAAGGGTTAGCTCCTCGCAACTGTTGCCACTAGGCTTTCTGCTTTGGCCTTTGATGTCAAAGCACGGGGTTATCCTGATCACACAGGTGACTTCCGAATATGCTGTGTCTTAGAGGGGTGGACGCGTGAACATGGCCGCTGTCCTGACACACGCCAACCCGTTTCCCCTTCTCTGCTGGCTAGCCTGGCTAGGGCTTGGCATAGCCTTTGCTATGACCAGCATAAGGAATCTCTTTTTCATGCAGCCACCACGGTGGCTTTTTTGGGGGCTCTTAGGATCAGCGAGCTGGTGCCCCTTTCCCAACATGATAGGTCACGCAGGGCAGTGGAACTGGCCGATGTTTCCCTCACGCAAGAGTGGGCTCAGTTGAAAATTCGCTCCTCTAAAGCTGACGAACAAGGGAGGGGTAGTTATGTGATGCTCCTGAGATGTACCTTTGCGGACATTTGTCCCATCGGTGCCCTCCATGCATTCGTGGCAGTGTGGGGCTCATGCCCTGGCCTGTTGTTTTGCCACCGGGATGGGTCCCCACTCACCAAGTTCCAATTTTGGAGGATTACGGGAACTGCACTTCGCAGTTTGGGGGTCCCTGGGGCACGTTACAGTACTCATTCCTTTTGGATAGGTGCTGCATTGACGGCTGCTGCGTTTAGGTACTCAGAGGCCGACATACGTCAGATGGGCAGATGGGGATCTGCGCGTTTTGCTTTATATGTTCGTCCTATCCTTGCATGAGTACCTTACTCACCCTCACTTTCTTATCTTTTATTGCAGACCCTGTGTGTTGGTGCACACCGGTGGAAGTCTGGCTGATTGGACACAGCTATGTGTACTGAGCTGCACATTATGCAGCATCATTGGATTGGGGTCCCCATGTTGGTCTATGCGCAGTTGCGCATCTTTGGTGGTATGGTTTGCGCAGAATGAGGTGGCAGGAACTGATGCCATTCCTTATGTCCGTTAGGGACGCCGTACCTCCGGATATCTTAATTATTCACCTGGGAGGCAATGATCTTGCGCAGATCACCGGCCTTTGGTTGACGGTATCCATGCCCTGGGACCTGGAGGTTTTACACCACATGTGACCGCAGACGTGGCTGCTATGGTCCCAGATCATACCCAGATAGCATTATAGAGGAGGACTTGATCCTCGTGGTTTAGACTGTGCTGTAGCCCGGTTCCTTGTCAAACATGGTTCGGGGACATCGGTCCTACACCCGGGGATAGGGCTACAGGACTACGGCCTGTATCGTGGAGATGGGGTACACCTTTCAGTGAGAGGCATGGACCTCTTTTTGGAGGATTTGCAAGCTGGCCAGGTGACCGAGTTGACGGTCAGAGGGGGGTGGTGAGTCATCAAAGACTCCTCGCCGGGGGGGGGGTAGCACTGGTAAGGTAAAGTAGATGACCCATAGGTATCCGGCAGGTGCGCAGTTGATTGGCCAACCCAAGGACAAGGTACAGGGAAATTGGGGCTGGCCGGTCAAGGGCGAACCATGAACAGGGTGATGCTATGATCTATACAGCCTGCATCACCTTGATATTTTACCGGATATACGTCAGATGCTGGAGTCAACCCAAGCATCCTGACTTGGGTCAACAATTTGTTTTCATCAGTAAACAAATTGATACAAATGGATACAAAGTAGCCAATGGTGATTGGCAATTAAGGTTGGTTCCTTACCAGTGCTACTGCGGCCTGCTTGCCTAATGAACTTTTACTTTTTTACAAAAAGTAAAAGTTAAGTTTTAAATTGAAGTCATAATTTAAGATTAAGGCATAATCAATAAAGTGGCCCAAAATTTTAAATCCATCAATGGTGTCTGTGTCTTTATTGGGGAAGTGGGCTGGCAAAGAATCATCTCCATCTAAACTCAGCAATTGAACAAGGTATGAAGACATAGAATGACAGGTGGAATCTGTAGCCATCCCGGCATTTCTAGACAATATTTTTTTCCATTGACAATAGTTTTTGTTGTTGTTGTTTCTGGCATTTTTTAATGTGTGGGGTGCTATTTTGCTATTTTTCTTTCTTGTATTTATTTATTTGTTTATTTATTTATTTAGTATGTATACTTATACCCTGCCCATCTAGAAGATTTTCCTACGCTGGCCTGCTAACAGCACAAACTCACACATTAAAAACAGACACACATTTTTAAAAATTACATATTACATTGTTTGTTCATTTTTCTCTTGGGCAGATACACTTTGGCAAGCAAAGATAGTGTGTTGGGATGGGGAGCAAACCAGTGGCAATATTCAAAAAGTTTAAATTTTACTCAATTGGTCTTCATCTTTTTTACTATTGTAAAGATTTTTATTGTTGTTACTATTGTGTTGTAAGCTGCCCAGAGAGGGGAAACATCCCAGATGGGCAGGGTATAAATGTAAATTAATAAATAAAAATAAATAAATAAATCCAACCAACCTGGCCAATGGTGAGAGCTAGAAAACTAAGAGTTGGGGTATAGAAGTGTGAATGCCACATGGTTTGTCCTAGTTGCCTTCAATCAGACTGCTAACTCATTTGTGTCTGTGTGTGTGTGTGGGGGGGGGGAGGGAGCAGTGCATACCTGTCAAGTATCCCGGATTGGCCAGGATTTCCCGTAATTCAGCGCCACAAACTCTACTTTCCCGGTGCCATCTGCCACCATCCCGTAATTTGACGGTGGGGGAGAGTAGTTACTGCACATCCCCTTCTGTGCAGAACCTTTCTATGCATGTGTAGAAGCCTTCTACGCATGTGTAGAAGGGTTCTGCGCAGTAGTCTTCTGCGCAAAAACCTTCTACACATGTGTAGAATGCTTCTGCGCATGCATAGAAAGCTTCTGCACATGTGTAGATGGGTTCTGTGCAGAAGGCTACTGTGCAGGTCCCGTATTCTCCAGAGCCGCACTTGACAGGTATGGAACAGTGATATCACTCACACTGCTGTAAGGTTTGTTTCCCATTCCATCCAGCATTGTCTATCTTGTTGGAAAGAAAATGACTTGTTCTTTCTTTCAGCAAAGTGTTTCAAGTTCATCATGGCTATCATGATGCTACAGATGTTTTATGTTATTTAGGGGCAGCACAGGTCAGAAACATATAGGGCTGATGTGGGAATTCAGCTAGGTTAATAATAGCTTTCATTCTACATTGGAACTATGCTGAAAAGAGGAAAATGTTAATGCTGAATATCAGCAATAGCAGATGTCATATCTGAATATCCTTGGATTTGTTTGTTCATTTTTTTCTCTTGGGCAGATACACTTTGGCAAACAAAGATAGTGTGTTGGGATGGGGAGTAAACCAGTGGCAATATTCATTTTTCTTTCTCCTCTGCTTTGCATGAGTAGACTTTGTTCAATTTAGAAGTCTTATCTGCCTCCTAAATCATTTAAGTAGCCTACCCATGTAGAACAGACTTTCTGTCCCAGTACTACACTTGTCAGGCAAGCTACCTGTGCAGAAATTCTCTCTTTCTCACATCTGCTCAAAGTGATGAGCCCTATCCTCTTTTCCATGTGCGCAGCAGCTTAATCAGACAATGCCAGATTTCTGTTTATGGAGCAGAGCTTTTTTATCTAGTGATGGGGGGGGGGGGAATCTTTTTTCACTTTCTCATGCTTTCCATTTTTAGAAATGGCTCACATTCTTTTTGCCTAAAATATGTGATTTGACAATTTTAGTATTTTTTTCACACATACATTCATTCTCACCAGCCACATCCAATATGTACATCTGTTACCAGCATGGGGAAGAGTATTTTTCTTTACCTGCCTGACTTATATGTGTTAGAGATTAGGAACTTCTCAGAAAAAAATAGAAGCAGCTGCAGCTGAATACACAGGCTGAAATATATGTTTGCAGTACACTGGAGAAACTATATTTGCTGTAAGTTAACTGAAAAAAGGCACAAATCTGCTTGTAACACACCACCAAACTGCAGTGATGTTTTTCTTCATTTCAAACTAGTATGGATACCATTGTTTTGGGCATGTCAAGGTCTAGGTGCAATTTCACTTGATGGGATCATCATTTTCCACTCCTACTCATCTCTCTTTCAAGAAGTATTTATGTGCATTTTGAAATGTTCAGATTTAATTACAGTGTTCTTTTGAAAATGGAATAATTCATTCTCAGGATGAACAGATGCACAAAGGGGAACAAATAAAACCAAACAGTTACTGTAGAAGGAGGAGTGAGGAGTTGTCAAATAGGAGAGGTAGTTTGGTGTATGAGAACCAAGACAAAGGAACAGCCGAAGGACTGGCTTAACACATCTTTATTGCATGGTGGTCTGGGGGAACATGAGGTAATGGCGGACGAGCAGCTCAATATATACGGTGGTTATACATTTGAATGTGGCTCCACGATAGCCCATTGGCTACCGTTGGCGTGACGTCATTTCTGGTCACGCCCTTCTTGTCCAGGTGAGGTAGTGGCGGGAATCTTCCCGTGCTGTGGTTCCTTGGGGAATTGGGACCTGTGAGCTGGGCGCTCGCTATTGCCACCAGGTGGTCAGTAGCTCGCGTCCTAATTGCAACGGGTTACATTGATATGTATGTTAAAGGCATAGTATTGAGAACACAAAGCATAGTATTGAGAACACATGATATATATGTTAAAGGCATATTATTGAGAACACAATATCCCTCCCCCCTAGGATGAGACGAAGTCTCTCATCCAAGATGGCTTATTGCAAACGCGCTTTGGGCGTGCTGCAGGCTGGCATGTCCCGGCTCCTTGTCCTGCAACGGGAGAGGGAAACTCGTTAGTGACTTGCCGCGGCTCTGCGGCTTTTGGGGAGGGGACGAAAAAACCGGGGGCACTAGGGACTAACGAAAAACCCCGCTTCTCGCTTGGATGGGTGGGGGACCACTCCGGAAACCCCCCCCCCCGGTTTTGTAAATGAAAATCAGAATTATCCCCTAGGGTGTCATTAGAAGGATTCCGCAGGATATCTATGAGGACCGATTCGGACTCCTTTCCCTCCCCCCTAGGTGGGGAACACCGGCCCCCCTCTCCTCCCCCTTGGGCTGAACGGGTGGGGGAGAACCCTAACGTTGAATCCTTTTCCGCGCCGTCCGCGCGTTGTTCGTCCAGAACCCGGCGCCGGAGCTGGTCCGCGTGCCGCCTCCAGAGTAGGCCCACACTGGTCTCCACACAGTACGACACGGGACCCGTCTGCCCAACGATGACGCCCGGGACCCAGGCTGGCCCCGCGCTAGCGTAGTTCCTGCAATGCACCGGGGCACCTACTTCGAAACTCTTTGTGGCCGCTAACCCGATGTTCCTCCCTGTGTCCTCCACCCTCGTTGGGTCTAGCCTGGTCAGAATCGTGGTCAGCTTCCTATGCATTAAGAGCTCTGCGGGCGAGTACCCTGAAGCTAGGGGGGTCACCCTGTATCCCAGCAGGAACTGACACACTTGCAGGTTGAGATCCCCGGGACCCATGCGCCTCAGCGCGTCCTTGGTGGTGCGCACGAGGCACTCTACCTGGTCGTTTGTTGCCGGGTGGAAAGGGGCGGAGGTGATGTGCCGAATGGCGTTGATCTCCGTGAATGCCCTGAACTCAGCGGACGTGAAACAACTAGCGTTATCACTAATTAGGGTGTCGGGTATACCGAACGTGCTAAAGACCCTCCGCAAATGCTTCACCGTCGTTGCTGAAGAGGTGCTAGTAACTGGAATTACCTCCAGCCACTTGGAGTAAGCATCCACCACGAGGAGAAAAAGTGTCCCCCTAAATGGTCCCGCAAAGTCGATGTGCACACGCGACCAAGGCCCCTTTGCCGCATCCCATTCCCTGTGCGGCAGACGTGCCTCTTTGGGTCGGGAGCCTTGGCATCTCTCGCAAGTGCCCACCATGTGCTCAATGTCGTCATCTAATTGGGGCCACCAGAAATAGCTCCTGGCCAGAGCCTTGGAGCGTATAATCCCAGGGTGGCTGACGTGCAGCAGTTTGAGCACCCGCGGCCTCAGGGATTCGGGGACTACCACCCGCTGGCCCCACAGAAGGCACCCCCTCTCTATGGACAACTCTAGCCTCTTCCTAAAAAATGGGGCGAACTCTGCCGCCGGGGCGGACGCTGGCCACACTTTCTGCACCCAGGAGCTGACTAGAGCAAGCGTTTTGTCCTTGCCGGTCGCCTTGGCGATGTCTGCGGGGACAATGGGGGGTGAATCTAAAACCTCTATCAGGAGCACTTGGCGGTCTCGTTCTTCCTCGCCCACGATGCTGCTAGCGTTGGGGAGGGGAGACCTCGACAGGGCGTCCGCGTGGCTTATTTCTTTTCCCGGGCGGTACACTAACGCGTGCTGATACGCGTTTAAGAAGATGGCCCACCTTAACATCCTAGGGGACAGGATTTGAGGAGTGGGCTTGTCAGCAGTGAAAATGCCTAGCAGGGGCTTGTGGTCGGTCACTATGGTGAAAGGACGGCCATAGAGGAAATCGTGGAACTTTTTAGTCCCCGCGATTATTGCTAGCGCCTCCCTGTCTGTTTGAGCGTAGTTTCGTTCCGCTTGGGACAGGGATCTGGAGTAGAATGCTACCGGGGCCTCTCTCCCGTTCTCCAATACGTGGCACAGCACCGCCCCCACCCCTACTGGGGATGCGTCGCATATCAGGACCACAGGTCTCTTGGGGTCAAAATGGGTGAGAATGGCGTCAGACGCTAGGAGTTGTTTCAGGTCACCAAATGCCCTCTCCTGGCTCTCGCCCCACTTCCACGCCTCGTCTTTCTTGAGTAGCTTGTGAAGTGGCTCTGCTATCGATGCCTTCCGAGGCAGGAAAGAGTGGTAAAAATTTAAGAGCCCTAGGAACGACTGCAATTCGGGCTTGGAGGTGGGGCGAGGGGCATTTTGAATGGCGGCTACCTTTGATTTGGAGGGTTTGATTCCCTCGGGGGTCACCCGGAAACCCAAGAACTCAACCTCCTTGGCGAAGAAAACGCATTTGTCTTTCCGCAATCTCAACCCCGCCTTTTCGAACACCGCCAGCACTTTGTCCAGTCTTTCAGCCAACTCTGCCTCGCTCCCCCCCGTTATCAACACGTCATCAAAGTATGGCAAGACCCCCTCCAGCCCCTTTAAGAGGCATTCCACGAGCGACTGGAAAATACCCGGCGCCGAGTTCACGCCGAACTGCAGGCGCGTCACCTGGAACGCCCCCTTATGAGTGACTATCATTTGTGCAGCAGCTGCAGCTGGGGTTACTGAGAGTTGCTGATAGGCTTGCGCTAGGTCAAGTTTTGCGAAACACTTTCCCCCATGTAACCTGGCCAACAGGTGGCTGACTACCGGCACCGGATACGCATTTGGGCGGATCGCCTTATTAATGGTGCACTTATAATCAGCGCAAATGCGACCCTCCCCGTTGGCCTTTAGCGCGGTTACAATCGGAGTTTCCCACTCCGCGGAATCAACAGGAACAAGAATCCCCTGGCCCACCAATTTGTCCAGTTCCGCCTCTATCTTGTCCTTTAGTGCGAAAGGCACTCTGCGTGGCTTGAGTCTGATAGGGCGGACCTCCGGGTCCAGGTCGAACGCTACTGGGGGTCCCTTGAACTTTCCCAGTCCTTTCTTGAAAACTTCGGGATGCGCGTCACACACCTCCTGTATTGAGTCAGTCCCGACGGCATGCGCCCCCCCCCCCCAATGAACAAACCCAGGGGCTTAAACCATTGAGTCCCGAGGAGGCTGCAACTTCCCCCTTTGAGAACAACCAGGGGAAGTTCCGCGGCGTGTTGCTTGTATTGGACCTTGAATTTTCCAACCCCCAACACCGGAATGCTATTTCCCTGCACGTCCCGCAGCGTGGACCTCAACGCTTTGAGCTTAGGGCGCACGTGGGGGGAAATTCCCAAGAACTCCTGCTGGGACATAATTGAGTAGGAAGAACCCGAGTCTATCTCCATCCTAACAGGGGCCCCTTGCACCAGTACCTCAACAAAATAACGTGGGTGTCCCAAGGACACGCTGTACACAGGGGCTTCGTCGCTGCTGTCGTCGGAGATGCGGCCCACACCGTCCGGTTTCCTCGCGGGCCGGGCGCCCTCCTTGGTCTTCGGTGGGCGGTCTGACGGGCTTTTCTGGTCTCTGTGCCGCCGTCTGCAGACCTTGGCGATGTGTCCCCGGCATCCGCAGTTGTGGCACTCGGCCTTCCGGAACGGGCACTTGATGCGGTCGTGGGCTGCTCCACAGCCGTCGCAGCGTCGGCCGTCCTTCCGAACCTTCCGGACGTCCTCATCGTCGCTGCTCTCCGTGGAAGATTTCGGCGTGCACCTGGCCGCCTGCACCGAGCCCGCTGTCTTGTTGGGCTGTGGGGGCCTTTCTCTGAACCCCTTGACTCCGGCCCTCATGGCCTCCGCGGCCTGGGCCGCCTTCACGACCTCGTGTAGCGTCGGGGGCGGCTCCTGGTTCATCAGCTTTCGCTGAACCTCTTCATCCCACAGGCCGCACAGCAAACGGTCCCTGAGGGCGATTTCCAGATTTTCCCACTTGCATGGGCCGGCGGCCAACCGCAGGGCCGCTGCAAAAGCGGCGATGGACTCACCAGGCGCTTGAACTCTCTTCCAGAACACGTCTCGAGCCGCAAACATCGAGACCGAGGGCTGGAAATGGTCGCGCATCACCTTTAGAAGCTGTTTGGCCGTTAGCTCGCTCACTTTCTTCGGTGATACTAGGTCCACCAATACTCTTTTGGCGGCATTTCCCAGCATCCGAGTGAGGATGGCCCTCTTCTTTCCCTCGTCCGTAATGTCGGACACCACCAGCGTATCTTGGAAGTCCATTTCAAAGAGCTCCCATTCTTCCGGCTTGTTGATGTCGAAACCAGCATGTGTCTTGATCTCGTGGGAAGCCATATCCCACCTTCGTCGCCAATTTGGTGTATGAGAACCAAGACAAAGGAACAGCCGAAGGACTGGCTTAACACATCTTTATTGCATGGTGGTCCGGGGGAACATGAGGTAATGGCAGATGAGCAGCTCAATATATACGGTGGTTATACATTTGAATGTGGCTCCACGAAAGCCCATTGGCTACCGTTGGCGTGACGTCATTTCTGGTCACGCCCTTCTTGTCCAGGTGAGGTAGTGTCGGGAATCTTCCCGTGCTGTGGTTCCTTGGGGAATTGGGATCTGTGAGCTGGGCGCTCGCTATTGCCACCAGGTGGTCAGTAGCTCGCGTCCTAATTGCAACGGGTTACATTGATATGTATGTTAAAGGCATAGTATTGAGAACACAAAGCATAGTATTGAGAACACATGATATATATGTTAAAGGCATATTATTGAGAACACAATAGGTAGGTAGGGGATAGGTAGGCAACAGGTGGAGAAAAGGGGGCAGTGTTGTGATCCAGCCCTCATCAGACTCTGAAGATTACTTGGATCAGGAGGTATTTCCTATGCCAGCCCAGTTCTGCCTGCACTTGAACCTGAGAATGTCTTGAACCAGGAACCTCAGCTTGCTTCTGGCCCAACTTTGACTCCCCAGGGAGATGATCAGTCAGACTAGAGGTCTGACTTTGACAGTGATCAGCCCTTAGTCAGGGAATGGTGCCAAAAGGATCTTCAGCTGAGACAAGAAAGCTAGAGCTCGTTATCAGAGAAGGTTCCCAGCTGACACCCATTAGCTGGGAGGCTCTTAAGCAAGCTTGTTCCAGAAGTCAAGCACTGGTGCAATTCCTCTGTGCAAAGACTGATACCTTGCTTGATTTTGGATACCTCTTGTGATTGCCTGCCATGACCCTGACTTCTCTGTCAACCCTGAGAGTGCCCCTGGATATCCTTTGGACTAGACACATGCTTGAACTACTGGCATGCTCTTTGGACTTTGCTATTTGGATTCTCCTTGAATAGAATGCTACCAGGACTCTCTGTGTAGTGCCGCTGTGTGATGACCCTGCCCACTGGGGTAAGTCAGCACAATCAGTCCTGTACTACCTAATACTGCAGTATATCTGTAAAAACTGGAGCAATTTTTTTTTTGATCAGACAATATTTGAACTTCATAGGGCTTGATGTCATGGATTACAATAGGAGTCACTGCAAATTAATTTTTACTGGAACATTTAATATTTGCCACAAACTCAAATCCAGATTTTGATAGGTAAGCAATCAAAGCCTTGGGCCTGTCTTAAGGCTGTGAAGAATACTTGTTAAATTCCCTGTGCTCACTTATTTAAGCTACCTCAACTACTTGACAAGGGATCTGAAAGACTTGCGAGATACCTCACATCTCATTGAAAGGAACATATAATATAATAAGCAGCAGTCTTCTCAGTTGTAAGCAAATTGTGCAGTTGATGCAAAACATGTTTCTCACTTAAAAGAGTATTGAGAGTGCCTTCAAACTCTTCAGAATCCTCAACAATACAATGAAGAGTAGAATGTAGAAGTTCCCAGTTGTAAGGACTAAACAAGCACGAATCTGCATCTGTAGCCTAGCTGAATGAATATGTCAGTTTCAGATTTTTTTAATATTGATATTTAAACTGACATTTTAATGTGACAATTTTTGAAAAATTCATAGAAAAAAATAAAACAAACAAAATTCTCATTCATCCCTACTCTTACTGATATGTTCACTTTCAGACTTCCCAAAAGGTATATTCCTGAAGATTACACATGTCATAAAGGCTTCATTTTGCAACAAGTGATGCCTTGTTTTGGCCCTACATAGTGGATTGAAACAGGTAAGATGTATTTTGACTTCTTTCTAATGTCCAGGCAAAATGATTAGTTATGTGATATCTTGTTGTACTTGCCTTGTGTCATTGTGATGGCCTTTAGTTATGCTCAATAAAAGAAGCAGAACTGAATTGCTCTTTGAACCTTCTCTGCATTTATTCTGTCAGTTTAGGATCAGTCAGCATAATTAACCAACACATACAAGGATTGTTTTATCCGTAAATCTATAGCAAAAGGCAAGTAATGTTTTATAAAAATGCTGTCACTGTAAATTAAGTTTTGATAGCATGATTCAATCACTTTAATAGAACAATCCACATTTGCCCGCAAAATCCAATTACTGCAAAAGGCATAATAAATTTAAACAGAACAGGTGGAGACACGAAGTATGAAGGCTGAGATAAAATGTAAAGAAAAGTAGCATTTTTTAAAAAAAATATCCATTTCAACAATTGTAGCCCACCCTATATCACAGGATTTCAGGGTAGGTTATAAAGCACTTTTAAAGTATAAGTTTTTAATTGAAATGCAAGTAGCAATTTTAAAAATATTAAAACATTAAAACTCTTGGACTAAAATCTATATGGGCCACAATCTCAACCTCCAATGGCTCTAATAAATAGGTTTGCCTTGGCATGGTGCCCAAATGATGTCTATGTCAGATTATGAATCACACAGGGTATAAGTCATGATTATTCAGTTTGAAATACATACAAGCAGCAACCTGTGGTGAAGGAAGAACTGGTCTTCTTTTATGTCCTTCAAACTGCAAAACAGGAATTCATGGACCATTCAGAACAGATTTGATACTTGTATATTTTGTGCTGGTATAATTGAATCCCAGCTGGAAATACAAATTATGCATAGCAAACCTTGGAATAAGAACTGTCACCGCCTACTGCCCAATTCATCCTGTTAGCTACTGATAAGACCATATTTCCACTGCTAAGATTTGCTTCATATTACATATATCTGTAATTGGGATCAGCTACTGAAGTACAAACACACACAATTGCCATTTCAAATCTGTTCTGAACAGCATTGAACAAAGATGACAGAGGGATTCCACACAGCTCAGTTCATCCTCCCAATTGGGAAAGAGAGCTGGGCAGGGAAAATCTGCCTGTTATCTCTGCATGTATTTGATTATACAATTTATTGGAATGGGACATGCAAAAGGACTTTTGTCATGCAAACCTCCATGACCCTCACTGGGCAGAGAAATAGAAAATAGATGACATCAGGAGAGGGGTTGGTGCTCAAGGATAGAGCCCCCTTGCAGCTGAGGATATTAACTAGCCAGCCAGATAGATACCAGGAGAGAATATGATTTCTGGCACCAATACAGTTTCCTATCCCTCATGCCCAATGATGGTGACAGTAATGAACAAATACAAAAGAATTTGTTTTAAACAAATATGCTTCATAGATTTTTAATTAAATCTTACACATAACTTATCATTAAGCCACCTTTTTTTTGACAGAGGTGTAATTTAGTGTCCGAGAAAGAAGATCTGCAAATGAAGCCTACATTTCTTTATTTCTTCGCTTGCTTTATTTAAAGGCACCTTTCCCTCAAAGTTTCCAAAGACCAATCAGAAAACAAAACAAACTAATTTGTAAATAACAAGACGTTAATATTGACTGAGACAACTATGCATAAAATCCTCAGCCCACATACATTACATGTTGTGAAGTGATGTGGACATGATGAAGTGAGATACCAAAGCAAAATTCCTGGTAGCTTCTTGCAGGAAACCTCAGTATGGTTGTGCCTGAATATTTTCATTTATTTAAAATGTTGCTCTTCTGAATCCAGAATAAAAAACTTGAACTTTTAGGCCATTCATACATACTATAATGCCAAACACAGGTCCTCTTTCTCTGTTAAACTGCAATAATGACGGTCAAGGCCAAAATCCTATTGTACAACTAAATCCTACACAGCATTTAGTTGCACTACAGCTGAGGCCAAAGGCTGTGTTGAGTAGTTGGTGATGCCAAAGATGCTCAACCAGTTGCTCAAATTGATAGTATAATTCCTTATCATTGGGTGAAACACTTGACAGATTCACAATGTGCCAACATATTGAATACTGGCCAATGAGTGATTGAAGAGGAACCCTTTTCACTATTTAACTTGTTCTGTTAATACTGATGAAAGTATTATGAAAAATGGAGACATGGAGGAAAGCCAAGAGGCTCTTGAGTTTCTTCCTAACAGTAATGTAGTGGTTACAGACAGTATATGATGGCAATTTGTTGAGTGATCTAGGTTTCAGTCCCTGTGAGACCTGGTGTTCATGGGTTGCCTTGAGCCAATCGTACTCCCTTAAGCAGGCATACTCAAAAAGTTGTGAGGATAAAATAGAGAAAAAAGCAAGATAGAGGTAAAATAAATAAATGTATACAGAGGTACCTCATACAATGATTTTAATCAATTCCATGGGACTCGTTGTTGTATGAAACAATTGTTATACGATACGTGCATCATATAGCGATTTTCTCTATGGGATGCATCGTACAAAAATTTATTTATTTTTGCTAAGTGGATTTTCCTATTGAAAAATTGTTGTATGATTTTTTGCATAGGGAAAATTGTTATGTGGGATGCCATTTCCCCAAAAAACCTAATTGTTATGCAATTTCATTGCTATATGGGGTGATTGTTGTATGAGGTTCCACTGTATTACTAAAAGAAAGCATTTCTGGAGTCTGTGTTTTAGCTATGGCTTGGGACATTACCTCTGATTTTTAAGTTCAGTTATTTTGAAGGTTTCCTTGTATGGCTTTCACTGATACTTTAAACCAAGGGTTCCCAACCTAAGGCCAGTGGGCCGGGTCCAGCCCATGGCACCATTTAATGTGCCCCCACCTCTCCAAGGACATTTGAGAAACAAAATGGACACCCTTTTAAGCTTTTGGGACAAAATGGCCACCCCCATCATTTAGGCAGGGCAAAATGGCCATCCGGCCCTCAAAGCTAACTGAAAAAGTGTGACTCGGTCCCCGGCTTGAAAAGGTTGGGAACCCCTGCTGTAAACTCTATCCTACTCTGTGTCTGTGGGTTCCCCCCTTCTGTGTCAGTCTTATTGTACATGACTGTGCTTCACATATTCTCTCTCTTACACACATGTACAGAGTATGCATGTTAATTAGTTAGCTGCATTTCTGTCACATCTTTCTTGAAGTGAGCTCAAGGCATCATATACAGAATTCTCTTCTGACTATCTTAATCCACACAGCACACAAAACCCCTAAAAGCCACATTAGGCTTAAAGAATGTGATTGACCATTGTTCACCCAATCAATTGGACTTGTGCCAAGATCTTTTGAGTTCCGGTCTAATGCTCTAAAATCCTCAGTAGTAGATAGACTGACAGCTTAGGACTTTTTCTGGTAGTGTCTCCTCTGTAAAGTAAACAGAGTTTGTAGAATTATATATATGTAAAAGATAGTGCATCTAGATTCAATCTGTAGCAACATATATATTTATAAGCACATACATTTCCATAGAAAATAGGGACACAGGCGGCTCAGCAGCAGCATGAAGTATAACTGTGCAGGTAATATATTTAGAACATTCATTGTGTTTTCCCCCTTTGTCTCTTGAATGCTGTCTGTTGAATTTTGGAGTCTTTGAAGTTTCCATAATAGGATCAATACTTGGATAAAGCCTATTTAAAAGAATATCATTATTGTCGGTGGGGGCAGAATTTCAAGTAACATGGGAAACCAAGAATTTGAAAGGGGTATCATTAATATGTAAATTTCAGGTACCACTTGTGAAATTGCCTTCACTTCAGTCTCCCGTCCTCTCAATGACTTCTCTGATGCATTTATTATTAAAAAACCCAATTTTCACTTGTCAATGCATATTCCTTTTACAATACTCTGTCATCCTATCTACATGTAATTGGTTATGGTAAATTGTCACCTTGTTAGCAATTTGGTTTGTTAAAACAGAAGGGAAGTGTGTAACATTATTCACAGCATCCAGGCAAGGGTGGGGGGATGAATATTGTCCCCAAAAACTATTAAAATAATAGTGTGTTAAGCACTTCTACTTTTGTTAATTAAATCATTATTTCTCAACTCGTATTTGAAAGTTGTTTAGAATTAATTCACACAATTACATTTCTGAAATAGTGGCGGCAATTTTCAGTAAATATCCCTGTTACTTGAAACTTCTATCACAGAATGAGTTTTTTTAACCACAATTTTTGATATTTATGAAAGCCTTAGTTGTTAATTGGAAACCATTTTGCTTAAAATATCTTTGTTTCCATAGGAATGGCACATTAGCTATACAGTAGAACCCAACATAATGAGAAAAAACTCTGTTCCACGGAGCTCTTCACTATGCAGTTTTTTTGGTTATGCGTTTCCGTATGGGAGATATCCCGCATAATGAAAAAAATGTTGGTTAACTGTGGTTCCCATTAAGCGGTTATACCCCAGTTACCAAAAACCCCGCATAACGGGGAAAAATCATTATGCGGGGTATCACCATTGCATAACAAACACTTTGTTGTGTGGATTTTTCGCTATATGATGCGTTCATTATGCGAGGTACCACTGTATATTTAAAGTCACTGTGCAGTCTAATTTTGAACTTAGTAAGCTTCTGTTATTATTAGTCTTTCATGTCTAGGTTAAACTTTAAACTGCCAAAACAAAGCCATTTTTTAGTGAATTCATTCCATAGTTGCTTTCCCGTGCTTCTTCTTCCATGTCTGGGCCAAACATGAAATTGCCAAAATGAAGGAACCTTTTGGTGAGTTCATTCTGCAGTTCCTTTTGCCTGATCTAGAGTGAGAAAGACTGCCTAGCACAACAAGGTTGTCATTGCCTTTTCCGTGGCAGGAACCTTCAATTCAACTTTCATGCCCTAGTTCAGGGGTTTGCAACCTACGGCCCGTGGGCCAGACCCAGCCCACAGCACCATTGCATGTGGCATGCCACCCTTGCTCCTGCCATTGCCACTACCATAAGCAGCGGAAGTGACAAAAACAGCCGAAAATGTGTCACCCTCGCTTGCACCACCGGAAGCAGTGAAAAGAGATGAAAATGCTACATTTATGACAGCCATGGGTGTATTTACACAGTGTTTATGGCAGGAGAAAACACATGTCCAGCCCCCTCAGCTGTCTGAGGAGGCATGCTCTGGCCCACGGCGGGAAAAGGTTAAGAACCCCTGGCCTAGTTTCACCTGTCACAATTTTATCCACCATCCCCCTTAATTCAAGGTGAAGATTATCTGTCTTCTGTTATAATCCAGTAATTAGTTGCTTCCAATTACATTTTGTCACACAACAGGCAAGTTTTTCAGCAAATTCTCAGAAAAGTAGCTCCAAATATTCCCCATATCATAGTTCAAGCTTTACAGTTTAGGAAAGGAAAGACTGCATAAATGAGCTTCTCAACAAGGTAGAAAGTTCTGTGGCTTGTTGTATCATCAATACTTCACAATCAATTTTTTTTAATTCAATGAATATTTATCATGTGCAAGACAATTTAAAACTATAGTTTATGTAGGCAAGAATATATGTGAGAGGCTAAACTGCAGCCAGTCCAGTCTGAAAAGCAAGATCTGCCAAATGTTTTCTTATAGTCACAGAGAAGGAGGATTCTTACAAAGTTGAGGCTTACATTGCAGGCGCACCCCCCAAAGAAAGACTCAGACACCGCTATATGGATAAAGGCATTGGGCCACTTTTATTGAATAATGCCCTAGTCCGAATTATAACTTTCAATTGGTACTCATCCAATTATAATTCTTAAGGCAAGCAGGCCACAGTAACACTGGTAAGGTTCCTCCCAAAATTGCCAACGGCAATTGGCTACAATGTATCCATTTGTATCAATTTGTTTGTTGACACAAACAAATTGTTGAGCGTAGTCTATAAACTATCTACTGACCCCACCCTCTGACGTGTATCCGTCAAATCACGGGGTGATGCATGCTGAAAAGCTCCTGCCATCACCCCTTGCCTGGTTCGTCGTTGACCGGTCAATGTTATTACACCTGTACCTGTCTAAGTGTTGGCCAGTCAATTGCGAACCTGCCAGATACCTATGGGTCATAAATATTTACCTTACCAGTGCTACCCGCCACACGGGGAGGCGTCCATGATGACTCACCGTCCGTCCCCCCCAAGACCGTCAGCTCGGTCGCCAGGCCTGCTTGCACCACACCCAGAATGAGGTACATACCTCCAGCCGACAGGTGGACCCCTCCCCCTGCCTACTGGCAAAATTTTTGTAAGCCTATCCTCAGGTGTCCAATGGCTGTCATGCTCAGCAAGGGACTGAGCAACAGCCCTGTCCACTGACTGCCGGAACAGTCCGAACCACGGAGATCCACGTCTCCCCTAAATTGGTGTCTCGGCACGATGTTAGACCATAGCGACCATGTGTAAGCCATACGTGATATAAAATGGCAGGTCACAGCCCCTCGACAGTTTAGTAACAGCAGTGGTCCATATAAGATCGGTGCCGCCGAGGTGCCTATTAAGAACATCGGGCGGTCCAGCATCCCCGACAGACATCAGGAACGGCAACAGTTCCCGCCCCCTTGTGCCGTGCATACCATACCATCGCATACGTGTGGATGCACACAGCCCAAATCGGGTTCCACTCCTGTCGCCGCAGCATATACTGCTGCCCAGTGTACATAGCTGCGGCCCACCAGCCCCACTGCCACCGGCGTGTAGAGACACACAGGATCTGTAAAAGAGGAGAAAAGGTTAAGGACATAACTAGGTATTCGTACAGTGAGGGCATGTACATATAAGAAATTGCGCGTACACGCATGTCGGCCTCCGAGTACTCCAAACAGAGCCGCGATCAACGCGACGCCTATCCTAAATAAATGGGCGCCAAAACGGCCCCCCACACCGCGAAGCGCGGCACCGGTCACCCTCAGTAACATTACTTCGGCAAGGGTAGACCTATCCTGGTGGCAGAAAAACAAGCTGGGGCGCGCAGCAGGCACTGTCGAAAATTCATGTAGGCCACCAACCGGACAGATGTCTCCAATAAAACTTCGTAGCAGTCTGACTCCACTGCCTACGCCGTGCTGAACAACCTGTGAGGACCGTATCCCCACTTGAGCCCACTCATGTGTGACAGAGACATCGTCGAGTTCCAGTGCCCTATGAGACACATCCGCCTTACACAGATGGTACCAACTCTGGCACCCACTCACTGATGCGGAGCGCTCCAAAAAGGCTACCGTGGTAGCTGCGTGACCAAGAGCCACTTCACACCTATCCGGACATAAGTAATGCCAGCCTCGTGCAAGGTGGGTCAGAAACTCTGGGAACTGGGGTGGCGCGTGTCCGGGCGGCGGACACATCCCCGTGTCCACCCCTCCAAAACACGACGCATGAACGCATAGTGATACGCCTTACGCGTGCGAGGTGCCAATGACAAGCCCGGTTCACCTCTCCTCGCCAATCGTCCAAATATCGGCCGGCAGTGGCGAGTGGAATTCATCTGCTTCCGGAGTAAGGCACGGAACCGGGGGATCTGCAGGCGGGATAAAGCAGCAATGTCGTTATTAATACCTGGAACATGTCTGGCCCATAACATCACATTTAGGCGTAGGCTTCTCAAAAAGAATAGACGAACTAATGTCATGACCCTGGGGGATTTGCCTGTCTGGGTGTTGACAATGTGCACCACTGCCGCATTATCACACCAAAAATGGACCACTGAGTAGGCCCACTCATCGCCCCATAGCATCAGTGCTCCCCAATGGGAAGAAACTCAAGGAAGGTAAGATCGCAGGGGCGATCCGTGCCAAGCCATGGGTGCTGCTATCGGCCGTAAGTCCACCTACCCTCAGAGTAAACCCCCATGCTCTGCCGGGTGGAACCCCCTGCAGGCAAAATTAAGGTGGCCGTGAAGTAACGGCCGGTCACAAGGAACAGTTTATGTTTGGCAATCAACGCCAAAATCGCCGCGGAGATCCGAGCCACCTTATCCATGGTAACCCGGATGCCCGTGCGACAGAGTCGATTTAAAAATGTGACCTTAGTAGCTGGGTCCACGGTCTTTTCAGGCACCAAGGGGACACCCAGTTCCCACCTGAGTGTCTGAAATGTAGTGAGGAGACGCGTGCACGTGTCCGAGCCCCGTTCATCCCCGAACCAAAAGTCGTCGAGGTAATGGGCTAGAGACCGAGACCCCGACCTGCGAGCAAAGGCCCACTGAATGAAAGTCCCGACTCGTTCGAATGCTGAACATGAATTAACTCAGTCAGGAGGGGTTGGACTTATATAAGTAAAATTCACCTTGGAACCTAAAAACCCAATAGCTCTAAATCCATTGGGTGCACTGTCAGTAATCTGAAAGCCGAGTGCAAAGCACACTGTGCCATGAAAGCACCAGGACTGCATGAGCGAGCCACCCATAGGTGCTGAACCAACTACGAGTACCTGACTGAACAAGGTCATCAGGAATGGCATCCCTAACCAGATAACCCACAGGGTGAGCCAAATGGAGGATTAAATGACATTCACCCTGGTTCTACCTCAGTACTAGCCTCATAGGGGAGACTTTCAACTTAAGAAAGGTGGTTCCAAAAAGGGACCCGCTACTCTCATAGCCTCAACTCCCATAGCTGTGCACGGTGGAGCAACCTCTTTGTCACCTTTCAAGGTAACCAGCTTAGTAGCATCCTGGGACCCCTAACACCCCCGAATGGAATACAAAAGCCCCATTGAAAACCCTCCAGCAGGTACCCCACATCATTGAATTGAATTGAATTGAAATTTTAATTTATATACCGCGATTCTCAGCCCAAGGACCGACTCAATGCGGTTTACAAGTTAGAAATACAACATAACAATACAGCATAATAATATCACAATAATCCCACAAAAATACAATATATCACAATACATTACAATATATTCAATACAATTCATTAAACAGTTATACCAAATGCAAAGTGCAAAAGCAAATACAAATATAAATTATACAAAATACCATTAAATACAGTACTGAATCCCAAGAACAATTGCCCAAACCCTCAGTTCCCTCCCGTCCATGAGAAAACCCCTTCTTGGATGAGTTGAGTGCCATCGCTCCAGCCTGAGTACACTAATTGGGGAGGGGGGGCTTTGACAAGGCTAGTTCTTTCAGACGGAGCTCTGATCGCCCCCTGCGCACCCTTACCTCTGCCCCGTAACCCACCAACCCGCGGGCAGGCGGAGGCGGTGTAAGGGCCAGCGCAACAGGGGACCCCAAGTCGGTAACTACACTGGCGCTTAGTACACCCGTCGCCAGCTGAGCAGGTCGAACCCGGCAGGCGGGCTGAAACCCCCTGCCCGACCATATAGCGTGGAGCCTGTGTCTGAGGAGCCCGCTGCACAGCATGACCACCATGGCACCTATCACCGGGCGCCAGTCACGTGGGAGTCATGTGCATGAGCACAAGTGCTGACAGGGCTCATCCAACCTCCTCTCAGGGTGTAGGGCCACCCTCATCCACATTCCTCGTCGTAAGCCAACTGCAGTGGGCCTATCAAATCAACCATCGCCCTGTAATATTAGCAATAGATGGAACCATCAGGATGGCCCAACCTGGCCGGGCCCTGCTGCATACCACCATATATATAAGGTATGCCGACCACCAGTTGGCCCCAGGCGCTGGGTGGCTTACGACGATGGGACAGCTCTTTGTCTCAGTCGTCCTGTCCCTCTCTCTCCTCCTCAGTGGGCTCACAGTTCAATATGGAGATTATCTGCATATCCCCCTCCAGACCTTACCCCCATGACCTGCGGCAAATGATCACCCAGGGGCCAGGAATAACCAGCCATCGGCAAAGCCATCGACGGCATATTCTGTATCAAGGGCATTCGCAGCAGGACCCAGACAGCCCCTGCGATGCTCGGCACTGCCCCGGGGGCGGACACCCCTGCCCTTAACGAGGGACCATTTAGCACCATGGGATACTGGAATAAGATGGTAACTGATGCCCGCTCGCATCAACTGTACTCCCCCCACCAAACCTTTTCCCTCGAGACCTGGGACAAATGATCACCAAGGGGCAATGAATAACCAGCCGTCGGCAAGGCCGTCACCGGCACATTAGGTACCCGGGTCATACGCAGCGGAACCGAAACAGCCCCTGCGATGCCCGGCACTGCCCCGGGGGCAGAAACCCCCACCCCCAACGTCGTGGCAGTATAGAACCAAGGGGCACTGGGATAGGCTGGTAACTGATGCCCACTCGCCTCGACTTGACGAGGCCACGGCCACTGAACCCCACCACTGGAAGTGGACTGTGATGTGGGTGCATTAACTTGAACCTGATACTCACTAGGTGCACCCCCATGAGCCGCCCCCACTGGGGGTTACGGCCCACAGCGGGCGTCGGAGCTCGCAACCGGAATCGAGCTCTGGGCCCACACCAGACCACTCTCCTGCTGTAGCTCTGGACGGACAGGGAGCTGCGAGACACCGGCAGGCGCAGACCGGAGCGTCTCAAGCAGCTCAACCCGGCTGGCCGCTTGTTGCAGTGTGGCGGCCGTCGAGGTAGCCGGTGGACACGAAGGGCCCCCGGCAGAGAGAGAAGGGCCCCCTTTCATGGGGTTGTGTGCAATCCCCAAGGATGCCTCAAGCACAGCTAAACGCATGAGCAATGCATCCACTGCTACAGATCCCCCAGTATAAAGTGGGCCGGGTGGGCCGGACGGCCCACCAGGCATTTAACCAGGAACCCCAAAATGAGAGCCTGGGCCCGAATAGGGCCATGTCCAATACTCCGGCCCATGAGGGGCCGGAGGGGGAATGTGCTGTGCACCAGCACCAGACCCCCCCCCCCACTGACCTGACCCGTGGCTGGCAACTGCTGGCCGAGGGCCGAAGCCCCGGAAGGGCCGGTCGGAGACTGGCCAGCCGAGGGCCAAGCACCAGCCTGCATCACCCCACCGGTATCGGTGGGGTAGTGCCCTGCCGCATGAGCGCAGCCCTGGTCCTCCGACCTGAGGGCTGCCACCCGCGCTGCACAGGGCCGGCAAAAGCCCTCCCCGCTAGCCGCGGTTTCGTCACCGGGGCCTTCCGTTTGGGAGGCATATCCATAGAAATAGCAGGATCCCTGTCCAGGGATCAACCTATGCCAAAAAGCACAGAGCAGCCAGCAAGCCGAAGGCTCTGTGCAACTCCTTCCTTCCCAGCCGGGAAAGCCAAGGGCTAAAGAGCCGAAGAATAAAAGGAACAGCGACGGAGAAAACTTCTCCTCTCCGTCGCTATTTTTAAAATGGCAGCTCGGCTGCCTCGTGGCCACCCCTTTTATAGAGGGGTGACCACGCCCCCTAACTCACCCGGATGTCTGAGTCCGGGTGGGTGGGGGCCTGCAAAGAGCGTGGCGCCATTTTGGCGCCGCACTTTCATTACTTTGTTCTCATCGTGCTAAATCATTTCACTTAATTTTAATGTAAGATCCCAAATGGCCAAAGAATAAGGGTTATTGGACTAAAAAACTAATCATAAACCAAACTATATATAACATGAGAATTGAAATCTCTGTGGAATTACTATGAGACAAATTGGTCATAAACAGCATAAAAAGTAAAGTATGACGTTTGATCCAATATATTGTGAGGAAGAAGGCAAGGCACAGAAGAATTCTGTACCATAACCAAATCAAGGTCTACCATGCAGCAGTTTAATCACTGTGCCACCCGGGCTCTTTATTAAGTAGACTTTTTTCAAACAAATACTGTCTGTTATTGTTTGACAAATGGTGTGTGGGTTACCCAATGCATATAAGTCCTATTCAGCTATCAGCTATGTATGGAACCCATACATACTGAACTGATGCACTTGCCTACTCCCTCCATTACCCTTGTCAACAGGTGAAAGTGGCAGTCTGGAGGTAGAAAGGGGGAGGATGGTATCTTTTTCTGCATGAGCCAGAACCTGGGGAGAAACCCTTTCTTGATCATGTTGGGAAGATTCTGAGGCATGACAGCCTTTCTGTTGTTGGGCTGTTGGTGATAATGGGGACAAGTCTAACATGCTCCCTTCATTGTATGTGGGCTCCACCCTCTTTGCCGATGCTTGAAGCAGATTATATGGTAGATATTATCTTCTATTCATATTGGAAGATCACTGCAAGATGAAGGAAGGTGCTAGAGATAAAGTTCACCCTCTGTGCTTTGTTCCAGCATGTTTGATATATACTGTACTCCCATGAGCTTTGGCTATATTCAGACCTTCTTCCCATGAGGAAAGCAATTGCATCTAAATGGCTCATCAGTTTCAAGCTAGATGAAGTGTAATAAGAATTCTGTCAGTGCAAGCTTCACTCCAATCAATAGTTCTCAAGTTAGTACAGCAGTCTGAAGATCTCTGTAGATCAGATTATGATCTCTAGACGCAATGCAGACCAAGAGAGCAAGAATTCCGAGGCAATCGAGAAATGGCAATGAATAATTATTGAAGAAAGCAGGTTTTGTATGGTTTGATTTTTCACTATGCAACAATCTTCAATTCTCCCAGCATTGTTTCTTTCTAAAATATGCAATTTTAAGCACCATTCTATTGCCACAGGGTCAATGTATGAACAGGAGTGTTAATATGTGTGAGAAGGTGTTGGTAAAGGCAAACCATGAGTGTTGATGTAAACAGTTAGCAGAGTGGTATGCAGGGGCCAGCAAGAGGTTCACACCTGGCAAGGTGGTCCCTTGTGAGATAAACAGGCAGACAGATCTTGGTGCAGAAGAAAACTCAAAGTAGGTTTACTCAGGAAGTAAAATGGTGCAAGTATATACAGTACAACAACTGTAACACAAAATAAATATATTCTATTGGGCTACTCAGTTGACCTCACTGAGACAGTTCAGTTGTGCTATGTACAAGTCCATACAGTTCAGTAGCAGTCCAGTGCAGCAGGGTAAATGCAAGCTGTAATTACAGACAAAGCCAAAGAGTTATACAGCTTCTGTCCTTCTAGTGGAAGCTTACCCCAAGTAGTCCTTCTTTGTCCAGCAAGCACAGATGGCATCTCCAGCAAAAGCCATCATCAGGATCAGTGCAAAGATTCAATCCTCATAGCAGGTTCTGGAAGACGTAGGAATCTTCATCCAGACTGTCAACAGAGGAGGTTGAGCATTGTAGCTGGAAGTCTGCAATACTGCTCTGACCTAAATACACTGGCTCATGGAACACATCAGGGAAAAGTCCCAGCATCTGTGTGCCCCTGCAGTAGGGTCGTAAAGGCATCACAGACACAATATGACTTGCAACCAGTTAGGGTGTGAGGCTAAGACTTACATCCCCTAGCAATGTGTACCATGCAGATATTTTGGCAATTGATTGAGACATGGTAAAGGTCGCCCTTGCTCGAAAGCCAGTTGTATCTGACACTAGGATACAGTGTTCATCTCTGTTTATAGCCAAAGAGCCAGTGCTTTCTGTGTTTGCAGATATTTCCATGGACATGTGGCAGGCATGCCTAGACACTGTAGTGTACAGAATGCTTTTTACCTTCCCACCAACGTGGTCCCTATTTATCTACTTGCAATTTCTTGCTTTTGAATTGCTAGGTTGGCAGGAGCTGGGACAGAGATGGGAGATCACTCCGTCATGCAATCAAACTCCAACCTTCCAGTCATCAAGTTCAGTGTCTTAACCACTTGAACCAGCACAGTCCCTTTTGAGACATGGTACAGCACATAAATAATGGCCCGATATTACATGCTAGTGATACCTTTTCTCTTGTGAAACTGATTTTATTTCATCATATAACTGGTTGAGTGCAGGTGAGTAGAATAATTGCCAATGGCAGTGAAAAGGAAGATGAAATCCAATAGAAAAGCTGGGGATGAAAAAGAAAATTCATTTATACTTTCTCTGGCTTTGTTGCTGCTGTGAACACAATGCTACACTTTAATACAGGCAAAATAAAAGAAAGCTGTCCTTTAATGTTTGTTTCCTTTAACTCAATGCCTCTGTTTCAGCAACCATGTGAAGACCTTAAAGGTGATCTCTATGAAGGAGCCATTTTACAGGACTTTCATGTAAGATCTAAGTCCAGTAGCCTACAGTTAGAACCCATTTCATTTTTATGTGCAGGCATATAAAGAACGAAGAAAAAACATGAAAAATGAACACCAAATTAGTAGTCTTATTTGGAATTGATTTTTTTTCAATTAGCAGAGATGTGTGAAGAGATATTGTGAGCACCTCCCCCAATAATTGAAGTTTTTTACCTTTCCCAACAATATTTATTTATTTAGTATTGCAGCCCACTCACTGAGATGACTCTGTGCAGCTCACAAATATAAAACATATGCAGCATAGAATTACAAAAACCTAAAAACTTTTAAAAACATAAAAACCACTAAAAAATACCCTCCCAACTCCCAGACATTAAAATTATAACTAAGAGCACAAACAGCCCTTATTCTGTAAGTCAATGGGTGTGTGTGTGCTACCTCATAACCAGTGCCCCACACCTGCTTTGCTAGCCAGGCTTCAAGATCTTTTCTGAAGGGTAATAACTCTGGCTGGAGATGCAGCTCGGTCAGCAGGAGGTTCCACAGGGCTGGAGCAGATGCCGAGAAGGCCCTCCTTCTCGTGCTAGAGAGGTGAGCCTCTCTCTAGCTGATGGCACCTTTAGGGAGCCCTTCTGGTCTGCTCTTGTGTGATCATAAGCAAGTAGTCCCGGTCCAGGAGTGGGTGCAATTGGTGGATAACGTGAAGTTGCGCAAAAGCCCTCCTGACCACAATTGCCACCTGCTCATCAAGCAGGAGTCGAGAGTCCAGGAGGACCCCCAAATCACGCACCGGGTCTGTCTGAGGCAAAAGAGCCCCATCCAGAACCAAAGGTGGTAACTCCTGGGATAGCATGGGGGACCTGACCCACAACCACTCAGTCTTGCTGGGATTCAGCAGTAGCCCATTGTCCCCCATCCACACCTTTTCAGCTTCCAGATATCTGGATAGGACTTCCACTGCATCAACAGGATCACCACAGGCTGAGATGTACAATTGGGTATCATCTGCATATTGATGATACTTCACCCCATGGGAACGGATAAGCTCCCCCAGAGGCTTCATGTAAATCTATACCTATAAGGAAGGGGTGTGGCCGTATGTGTGCGGAATGTGTACCTACATCCCTGGAGCCTATCCCATAATGCTCCATGCACACCTACTTTTTGTCCCCAAGATCAGTGCTGCAAGGGTCCAGGGACCGATAGTGGGGCCTAAGCCCCACAAAATGGAGAAACAAATGGAAACTACAAAAACCAGCAGTTTAACAACCAGACCTGGAAACAGAATGTTGGAGAGAGCTGATTTGCATGTTGGACTGTGATTGGTTGAGAGTGAATGACTGACAGAGAAAGGTCCTGATGCAGATGGAACAAACCCATTCCATTTAAGCCTCTACAGTCCTGGAACGAGACACTTTCAATGTACATCAATGATGTGTGAGTGAGAGACAGAGAGGGACAGGGAGTGTGTGTCTGAGAAGTGGTAGGCTGTGCTTTGGTTAGATTACAGTTGACAAAATTAACTTTTTGATTGTGTGCAAAACTACAGAGAAAACTAGCTGAGAGAGGCTGATATGCAGATGATATTACCCTAAAGGCAGAAAGTAAGGAAGACCTAAAGAAAATCCTGCTTAGGTTGAAAAAAGAAAGTGCAAAAGCTGGTTTAAGACTCAACAACAAGAAAACCAAGATAATGGAAAGAGGCCCTATCAGTCCCTGGAAAAAAAGATGGGGAAGAAGTAGACGCAGTGACAGACTTTACTTTTTTAGGATCTAAGATCACTGCAGATGGTGATTGCAGCCATGAAATAAAAAGGTGACTGATTCTTGGAAGGCAAGCTATGAGACATAACCTTGGAAAAAAAATCACATAGTCAAGGCAATGGTATGGTTGTGAGAGCTGGCCCATAAGGAAAGCTGAGCGCAGATGAATAGACGCCTTTGAAATGTGGTGTTGGAGGAGAGTTTTGAGAGTCCCCTGGACAACGAGGAGAACAAATAGGTCAATCTTAGAAGAAATCAACCCCGACTGCTCCTTAGAATGTCAAATAGTGAAGATGAAGCTAAAGTACTTTGGACAGCAAATGAGAAGAGAGGATTCACTTGAGAAAGCCTTGATGATGGGAAAGGTGGAGGGCAAAAGAAGAAGGGAGCACCCAAAAATGAGATTTATTTTATTTATGCTTGGATTTCTATACTGCTTTCATTCCCCTAGGAGAACTCAAAGCGATTTACAAGTAATACAAAGCAATATAAATAATTCAATATGAATAATCCAATATAAATAATACAATATAAATAATACAAAGCAATATAAATGACACAAAGCATTCACAAGTCACATTTCAAAAATAACAATATTAGAGTTTACAGGATCCAAATACAATATGCAATATACTAAGTAAAATTAACAATATCTACAAACATACTATAATCATTTCAATGAGTCCTGATGGAGCAAAAGTTCAACATCCTCAACTGACCTCCCGGGGCAGGGAGGCGAAGGGGGAGATTACAGCAGTCATCAGAGTGTGTACCGCCGCAGCTGTCTCTGCCTCCGAACCTGTCCTGGGGTGGGGAGGCGAAGCTGGTCTGGCGATGGTGGCAGGGGCACTCCTAAGAGTCCTCTGGGCGCATCCTGACACAACTGTCTGCCTCCATACCTGTCCCAGGGTGGGGAGGCGAAGCCGGATCAGCTGCAGTGGCGGTGGTGTTCTCAGTGGGCCGGGGGCTGGCTGCTTTACCCTCACACCTCTAGCTTGAAATCTCTTTGTGATTTATCTTCATTGATTGTCTCCATAAACGGTCTTCAATTGAAATGTCATTATAAACTTCAACGTCTGAGCCTTCTATTTTTAAAACTTCTGTACCCTTTTCTCGAATAATTGCCATTAATTGAAGCTTATCGGACACATTAGCAAATTTTACCAACACATTTCTGGCCCCAGCTTTACCCCTTCTTGAGCCCAACCAAAAAACACTTGTGATGTCTTGCTGTGTAAAACCTTCTTCCATAATTTCATCCAACCATTTCACTATTCTTTCTTTCAATTTATCTGGAGAATTCTCTGGTAGTTTTAGAATTATAACATTTGCCTGTCTTAGCTGTTCTTCCACCATTTCTAACCTTTTTTCATGATCTCCCACCTTATTTTCTCTTTTTGCTCCGTAACTTCTGCTTTAACCCCGTCCTGTTCTTTTTTTATAACATCTTGTTCTTTCTTGAGCTTTTCTTGTCCTTTTTTTATACCATCAATTCCCTTCAAAATATCTGTCAGCATATCTTGCTTTCGTTCTTGTTTATCCTGGGCCAACATACTCCCAATTTTTTGTTCCAAATTATCAACTTTCTCATTAAATCTTTCCAAATCTGATTTAAGTCCTTGACCTCTTTTTATTATCAATGTCGTTGGTGTTGTTGCTGTTGCTACCGTTGCTGTTGTTATAGTTGTTATTGCAGCTGTTGCTGTTGTTACCTTTGCTGTAGTTATAACTATTGTTTTTACTGCAGCTGCTGCCATTGTAGTTGTTATCTTTTGTTGTTGTTGTTGTTGTTGTTGTAATTGTTTGCAATCTTCCTCACCGTCTCTTGCTCTTCCAAGTCCTTCATTTCTTGTTGTGTTGTCTTCTTCATTTCCACTTCCTCTTCTTCTTATCTTGTAAGCCTTCTAAAGCTCCTGTACGAAGATGTCGGTCTCTCCACTCTTGTCCAACCCACTTTCCTCTCCTTCTCCTTTCCTCTCCCCTGACGTTTCATCCAAATACAAATCCAATTACAGAACGTTAACAATTTACATAAACTATTTGCAATTTTATTCCACCTTGAATGAATGTTATACTTTAATACACTTTAGTGTGTTAATCTTTTTTTAAAATAACTCGAATTCAAAAATGAAAAAAGATAGAAAAAATAAAATAAAATATAAAAATTAAAATTAATAAAAAAAGAACAAAAAAGAAAAGAAGAGAAAAAAGGGGAAAGAGGAAAAGGGGAAAGAGAGGGAAAAAATACAGCCCAACTTCAGTCCAATTTAAAAAAGAAGAAAAAATCCCAAGCAGTTATTAAAAAAAATCACTTTTCTTCTAGTTCACTCTTTATTCTTCACTCCCCTAAGGGGAAAAGAAAAAAGGATACAAGCAAAAAGAAAAAAAGGAGAGAGAGGGGAAAAAAAGACTCCTATGTTTATCTTCAATTCCGTTTCCACCAAAAATAGATATTTTGTTTCACATTCAAACACCAACCACTTTAAATTTATATTGATATTGTAGCAATCAGTTGTTAAATCAGTCTTAAAAAAAGCTGGATACATGTAACCAAAAAAGCTCTGTTATATTGAACCAAGACCGGTAATCTTCCAATGTGAAGAGAAAGAAAACTCATCAAAATGCAGAGAGGGCAGCACTTTCCGTTCACACCAATGTTCAGACACCCAGTGCCATCTTTTTCCTTTTTAAAATTCAAGCCTCAAACCTCTAAAAATCCCACTTAAAAAATTTAAAGTCTAAAGCCCAAAATTCAAAAAGAAAAATCTCCAGAAATTAGCAAGCCTGTTGCACTTTTAAACTCATATTTCTTCTTAATCCAAACATTTTCCTTCCCCTCCTCCTCCTTTCGAAATTAACTCACTGCTGCGGCTTCTCCGCTTAAGCCCAAACAAGCTCCACTTGGCACCTCTTGATTCCAGTCCAATTTGGAATCGGCAAAGCCAAATAAAATTTCTCCACTTAAACCGAGACAGGATCTGCTCGGCACCACTCGGCTCCGGTACACTTCGGAGCCAGTAAGGCCGAATGAGGCTCGCTTCCGTTTTCCCCATTTGGAACCCCACCAGACTTACCCCTTTCGGTCCGCTCGCCTGCTTGCCTGTTTGTCTGTTCGTCTCCGTCACTTCTCCTTGGCTTTGCTGTTACCTCCACCTCCACAAAACTCTCAATCAACAGCCTAATCTTCAGCTGGGAGTCTCACCGCGGCCGCTCGTATATCGGATTGCCGCTGTTGAAATCCACCCAACCCCCACTCTTCTCCGAATTTGAAACTCACGATTCTTTCCTTTTCTCCACTCGACTTCCAGCCAATCTAAGGTAAATTCCACAAATATTTTTACTTATTCGTACTCTGCCATGTTTTTTTCAAGGTCTCCGGAACTTTTAATCACTTTTAATAGCCACTTTCATAGTCCTCCTTTCTGAGAGAAAGAAAGTTCACTCCGTTCAGCCCGCCATCTTGACACGCCCCCAGACTTGATTTGATTTGTATGTCACCCACTCAGCATACGTTGACTCAGGGCAGATCACAGAAATCACAACATATCAAACATTACAGTACAATAAAATATAACAATATAATAAAATGTAACAATGCAATGAAAAAAGCAATGCAATAAAATATAATACAATAAAATGTAACAGTACAATAAAATGTAAAAGACCAACACATACATCTACAACTGTGGGCAAAGGACCATCCTCCTGTATCAGCCGCCAGCCCTCCCCAGCTGTTTCTCCTTCCTCAGGCTGGTGGGGTGAGGGGCAAGGGTCCAGAAGCAAGCAGTTTTTTAAAAATTGCTCATGTCAGTCTTCTATTGGCTCAAAACACTAGAGATTTGCTGTGTGGATACTCCAATTTTCACCAATGATGACTCCTTCTCTAGTGGTAGCTGATATAAGGGCACCAACAGGCCATCTTTACTCCACCAGATGTCAACATCAGAGGTCAGAACTATGTCCTTAATTACTGAAGATTTCTAAACTCTCAAAACATCTCTTTCTTTGACAAAGTGCTGTTAGCAGTTCTCATGTATAAATAACCCTAAGGCATTCTACATCACATAGAAATGCCAAAAATTCCAGATATGTTTTCAGAATGCATTGTAGACATTATAATGCTATATATGTCACTTGACTTCATACATTGACTTTAACTGAAAACAGATTTTGGAAAGAACTTTTGGGCTAAATGACAAAAATGTGAAATCTCTGTTCATTGACTGTGTTCAAATGAATAAATTTATTTTGGATGAAACCTGCTTGTTTTCAATGTATTGGTTTTTTAAAAAAATCACACTTGTGTGGCTCTTATTCATTTCAAGAATGAATACACAGTATATTTTAGAACATTGTTTTTCTTGGCATATTCTTAATTTAGTACAAATAAATATTTGTGTTCTACTTTTGAGTGAGAGTTGTATTCCTTTTTAAAGTGTTTTATTTTTAGTTTACCATATGGTGGAAATAACACAATATTTCTTGAAAAACAAATTCCTGAAAATTAATATAGTTTCCAAATAAGAACAATATATTTACAGATTTTTTTAAAAGCAAAGGTTGCCTATAGCTTTCTCTGAAGTAACATTTGGTGGGAAAGGATAGGTATTTACCTTATCCTACTTATGAAGTGAAGTAGAAAAAATTGCCCTAAAGATGTCTCTGAAGCTCCACATGATGTCTAGCCTGGGGTTTTGCAATCTGTTCTCCTGTTTAATATTTCAGTAAATATCACTATGTTTCACCTAAAGCTAGACAAATTCTAGTCCCCATTGCAATTGATGGTTGCCTGGGGCTGCAGCTATAGCATCAGGTGTGAGAGAGTACTATATCACAAGCGTATGGAATTAATGGCAGCATCCAACGTCTTCACAGATGGAAAATGTTGCAATAAGACCTTGTATCTGCTTGCTTTCCTTTAAAAGCTCAGTCTCTTAATGGAATATAAAACCACTGAGAAGCTTAGTATAAATATACATTCGAAAGATGCATTTTCATTATGTGTGTCCTCTCTTTGACAAACACTGGTATCCCCAGAATGATGCATTTCTGAATGAGAATCAACTCCATTATTTTCCCAGAATTAGTATCCTTATGACATAGGGCTGGGTGAGAATTTCTTTCCAGTTTGCATTTGAAACAGAATCAGAGTTTGGCTTTGATCAAGTGACTAGAATTCACAACATTTGGATACCAAATATTGTGTGATTTTTAAAGAGTTGCCTGGCCCATGGGAACTCACCTGATCAGTACCTCGGGTTGCTTTCACAGTTGGAATGTTATACTTATCCCAATAGATGGCATATTTCACCAATTTTATTTCCAAAGCAGTTATCGTCTTTTTTAGTTAAAAAAAGATATATATTTTAAAATGGGAGGCAAGGTTGAAGGCAAACCTTTTTAGAAACGTATGTGTTAGAATAATATAGAAAAACTCCGCCATTGCCAGTCCCAAGCTGCTACAGAAATGCTGCCATTACATAGCTTGGGAAGATCTAGGTCTAAGTCTAATGTATTCAAATATCTGAATTAAAATGCATATTTAATTTCAAACTTTCATCATTTTTAAAACCAGACTTTAAGGTGGAGAAGGGACAGAATGAACTGATAAAAAATGTGAAGTGAAGACTGGTGCAGTTTCAACATTTTGGTAGAACAGAAAGGAAAACTGGGAACATGGGATCTATTATTTTGTAACCTGCCAAAAAGGTATATGGATTTTTACTCCAGCAAGATATACGAGAGCATAGTACAAATAATTTCAACTGGATTCCCTCAACCCATATATATTCAAATACTAAAAATGTCAGTGAGTGAATATAATTACTGTATTTGAGCCCAAATTTAAAAAGTGTAAGGGTGGATTCAGGGATGGAAAAGTTGCCCTTTTCTGGAGCTCAGTTACAGTTTATTTTAGGATCCTTCCTTCAAATTCTTCTCTGGTTGGGATATAAACCCCATCTGGACAAGCAGTCAGCTCCTTTATTCTTGCTGAATCCCTCCATTCTAGGTAAGGACATAGCAAAATGTAAAGCCAAATATTCCAAGATTCATATGGACTTCACCTATACAACTGAATATTATTATACTCCAAGTGGGCAATGGATTTGGATAATATTGGAACATATTTAATATTTAAGATAGTTTAGCAATTAGCCGAGCAGTCAAATTGGACACTTTAATCTTTTGTTCTGTTTTTCCCCCTTGACAATGTATTTATTTCCTCTAAACCTTCAATTCACAAATATTATCATGTACCACTTTGTTGACTGTTGAGGGACTGGTGAAACATCCATGTGTACATCTTGATTTTGCTACAGAAGACAGCTCATTAGTTTACATTGTAACTTTCCTTTCCAGTTATGCAGATGTTAATACCACTGAATGTAAATCTCAGAATGCTAATGGGAATGTCAAGATACAAGATTGCATTGTGAGTGCTTGATGTGGCTAATCCCAAAATGCTGGGAAGGTAAAGAACATCTTGTTGCAATATTACCCTGTTCTTTCCTTATAAAGTATTCTAAGAGTTCAAAATGATAATATTCACATAATAGTTTCAAAGCATTTTCACATACCTTGACTGAAATCAGGTTTGCCTAAGTACACCTGCGGAAAGCTGATTATGTAATGATTGTATCACTTTTTGGGGAAATTAAGCATTTCCTACTGCAGTAACTCAAGTAGCTATGATGCTGACTGGGAAGCGGGAGGTCAGCAGTTCGATTTCCGAGTACTGCAAGATGGAATGAGCTCCTGTCTTTGTCCCAGCTCCTGCAGTTCGAAAGCAAGAAATTGCAAGAAGATAAATAGGGACAACTTTGGTAGGAAGGTAAGCAGCATTCCATGTATCTGGTATCCCCAGAAAATGCATTCCGGTGTCTAGTCATGTCTGCCACATGACCACAGAAACGTCTGCAGAAGCAGACAGTGCTGGCTCTTCGGCTTTGCAACAGAGATGAGCATGGAACCCTAGAGTCAGACATGACTGGCTTTTGAGCAAGGGAAACCTTTACCTTAACCTTTACCCTTGCTTCTGTCCCAAGACTCCCAAACTTCCTGTGTAATTATTTTCATATTTATGAAGTTGTGACAGCTGTGGGATGGGGAAAGAAGTCTTTCATTACTACAAATTGTTGCTGGTGAAGTCATCCCAACATGCCCGTCAAGCGCAGCTCCGCAAATTACGGCAAATACTGTGCATGCATCCAAAGTAGCCCGTTTGCGCATGCGGTCCGTGGGTGTGCATGTGCAGTAACCCCTTTCCCCACCATTCAAATACAGGACGGCAGCAGGAAAGGGGAGGAATAAACGGGAAAGCCTGGCCAATATGAGCTACTTGACAGGTATGCATCGCAATGCCAGCAATTTTCAATAAATAATGGTTGTCCCTCTGTGCTATTGGTTACAAGTCTTTCCTATTATGAATGGGATTATGTAGGAACCATAGGAGTCACTGGAGAGGAGTATCCCACCCCAAAAAAATCACCTCAGCTGATGACAAACAAGATTTAAAATAGCTCACTAAAGAACAATGTGTTAGAAAAATAGCAGTCTTGCATATCCTAACACTGAATAATGGTGGGAGGGATTTTTACAGCCTAATATGATCCTTCTTTGTCACTAACTTGATTGGTGAAGTTCTTCCCTCCTCTGGCATTTGGGAGGCAAGATCCATCTTCCTCCATACTTGGAGAATGCTATTGTTTTGCTAATAAGCCTCTTATTTTTCCATAACCATCTTTTATGCAGCAGACATAGAAGCTTGTTTAAGCCAGAAGCCTCTAGTTGACACCCACCAGCACCACACCACCATTACATTCTGACTATTCCACTAGTGGCAACTGTGAGTAAAGATAGTTCTATTTAAAGATGCTTCTAGAATGACTTTTACTGTTGGAAGAGCTAACTTTTGTGTTCAGCAACAGAGTATTGTGTGTGAAACTAGGCTGATCTCTCAAGGTTTCTGTGTTTCTCTGTATTGTAGACTGCTATCAAAAGAAATAACCAAATGATATAAAAGCAACATGATGATCATACTATTATACCTTTTAACAGATGAGAACACATACCATTTGGAACAGTTCAGTATTACTCTAAATTGAGAGAAAGAAATGACAAAGGAGTCTTGCAGCACCTTAAAGATGAACAATTTTATTTGATAAAAGTTGTTAAGGGGTCTGTCCCACTTCTTTAGGTGTATCATGAATGCTTCAGATTCTGGCATCTGAAGAAGTCGTTGAAAGTCGTTGAAAGTTAAAATAAAAATAAAACTTCTCAGTCATCAAGGTGCTTTTCCCGCAACTGACATACATAGCTATCTTCCTGTAGTTACTAGGTTAGTCAAAAGGACAGTGCTGTAAAAGTTGAGGTTAATTGCAAATAAATGCACAGAGTAGGAGATCTGACAGTTCAATCAGCACTTTAGTGCACCCATAATAAGGAAACATGGTGACCGTTCACAGTGACAGTAAGTGTGCCCCTTCTGCCTTATCTAAAATGACTTTAGCAACAAGAAAAATGCCACAACCACTTCCATCACCAATAAACCTTGTTGCTGCCTTCTCACCTCACTTCTTTAATATCTCCTCAGTTCCCTGTTCTCCATTTACCTTCTTGAGGCTTTGCCTCTAATGAAGCACCACCTCTCTTCACAGAATATGCTGGTCACTTTTGGAGAGGATACTAAGGTTATGTAGGTAAGTAAGTGGCACTGGTAAGCATGGCACAATAAGAGGGATAAAAGAGAAGGGAGAAATGGTGGTACTACCACGAGGCATAGGGACAGGGAAGGAGATATGGCTGCAGTGCTGAAACTTATTGGGGAAGATTGGTCACTCATTCAACTGTCCAGGGACTGGATATATGTCCTATGCCAGTGATGGCAAACCTTGGCACTTCAGATATTCTTGAACTTCAATTCCCAGAAGCCCGAATCAGCAGGAGTGTTGATTTGGGCTTTTGGTAATTGAACTCCAAGGACACTTGGAGTGCCCAGGTTTGCCATCACTGTCTTATGCCAAGTGAAATCTTTTGAGCTGCAGCCAGTCAAACTGGCAGCCATTTGTAACCCACAGTTGGGTACACTATTGTTCACACCCATATCTGGTTCAGCCTATGCATTGTTACTGTTCACACACACTATTCCATTGCACAGTAAAGCTGGCAGAAAGGTTTCTATGCAATCATATTTCATGTACTGCATTATTACTGTATTTTAGGTATCTAATTTATTTATTTATTTATTATTCACATTTGTATCACTGCACCCTCACCAAAGCAACTCCGGGCAGCTCACAAGTAAGGATTTGCCTATGCATGCAATGTATAGTCAGGACAAAAAATGGGTATTTAAATAATTCTTTTGGTTTTGTGACCTGGTTTCTTTTTTAACATTGAAATTAAGATAAAAGTTAAATGAATGCAATTGGACTAGGAACACATTGGGCAAACTCCTGTTGCTTAGTATAATAAATCACACTAGAGTAGGCCTGTTTAATCAATGAGAAATTAGTGAATCAACTCCTCTGCAGGTTTTATTGATTCTAGTGGATGTACTCTAACTGTGACCTGCTCTAGCATAGTAAGTTACAGCTAGAGTAGGTCCATGTGAATCAGTAGAGCTTGTGGAGGAAGGTAAAGGGTAAAGGTAAGGTAAGGGTCACCGTTGCTCGAAAGCCAGTTGCATCCAACTCTAGGGTTCAGTGCTCATCTCTGTTTTAAAGCCAAAGAGCTAGTTCTATCTGCGTCTGCAGACGTTTTCCATGGACATGTGGCAGGCATGCCTCAACACCAGAGTGCATGAAACGCTGTTTGCCTTACCACTAAAGTGGTCCCTATTTATCTACTTGCAATTTCTTGCTTTCGAACTGCTAGGTTGGCAGGAGCTGGGACAGAGACGAGAGCTCACTCTGTCATGCAGTACCCGAAAATCAAACTCTGACCTTCCAGTCAGTGTGTTCAGTGTCTTAACCACTTGACCTACCACAGTCTCTGTGGAGGAAACAACATACAGTAAACCCCCGACCTACAAATGCCTCGAGTTACATAAAATTTGATTTTGAGCTAAAACCATGTCCCATTTTACACAATTTCCTATGGGTTTTCTTCAAGTTACATAAAAATACATTTCCCTATGGGTTTGCTTTGATTTACATAAAAATTTCATTTTTTCTATGGGTTTGCTTCGAGTTACGTAAAAATAATTTTTCCTATGGGTTTGCTCGAGTTACATAAAAACCAATTTAAGCAAAAGTCTACAGAGCAGACTTTGTTTCATAAGTAGTAACTGTATTTAGTAACTGTACTAAATATCCAATGAACATACTCTAGTGCATTTTACTATACTAAGCCATACCTGTCAAGTATCCTGAATTGGCCGGGAAATCCCGTATTTTGGCACATGTTCCTCTCCTTTCTCGGTGCCGTCCCATATTTAGAACGGCAGGAAAAGGGGTTACTGTGCACACATGCACAAATATGTTCTGCGCATGTGCAAAGGGGTTCTGCGCATGTGCAAAGGTGTTCTGCACATGTGCAAAGGAGTTTTTGCTGCGCATGCACACCCAGGCCAGAACAGTTCTCGTATTTTCCAGAGTGGCACTTGACAGGTATGTACTAAGCAAGAGGATTTTGGCCACTCTGTACCTGAGGTCATTCGGTACTGCTCTTTTAAAAGAGCCTGCAGCCAAAGTTGTCGGACCGGAATATGTTAGGAATATATTTTTTTGTGTTGTTGCTCCAATGCTCTGAGATGTCTTTCCTGAGTCCTTGTGAAATGTGACACCTTTGGAGGGAATCAAGAGAGAGACTGTAAGGTGGAATTGTTCTGGCAGGCTTTCAGATTCTGCTTCCCACCACTTTGTTGTGATACATTGTCTGCTTTTAGACTGTTATGTCTGCTTTATGATTTAATATGTTTTATCCTTTTCATCACTTTGTACCCTATTCTAGGTGTCCTTGGAGAGAATAATAGTATAGAAATGAGATAAATAGATAAATAAATTCCCCATTGTACATTAAATATTCATCCTATTCTATATCTCTAAATAAATGAAAAGGCACCTCCGATTCCACTAATTTCCTTTAGATTAGTCTGATATGCCTGATGAAACGCAGGACTCTAAGCTTTAATCTTACTGATAGCTAAATTATTACTAGAGAGGATCTAAGAAATGTTTCCTTGGTAACAATCCTTTTTGATTAATCCTCAATTAATCTTGCTTAATTATGATTAGTTCCAAACAGTTACATAATACCTTTGTGGCCTAGTGAGGGATGATGATAAGAGCTACTATAAGTTACTTCATGGACATTTTTGTACTACAACAAAAACAAAAAGCAAAGACAGAGTAGTCAAAGCTCTGGAGTTAGCAAAGTCCCTTTGTTGCTGTAACCAATCACACTACTCCTAACAGGTAAATCACCTAGAACAATGATGGTGAACATTGGCCAGGAAGTTCTCACTTCCATTTGTTGGTTACCCTGCAAATTACACAGTGAGAATAAAGTATAATTATTCAAGAAATAAGGGTCACAAGCATATGAGTGATATCTAGGTTTCCTTTGCTTGAAAGTCAGTCATGTTTGACTCTAGGAGGTGGTGCTAATCTCCATTTACAACCAAGGAGCCAGAGCTGTCTGTGCCTGCAGACAATTTTCTAGTCATTTGGCAGACATGACTAGATGCTGGCGTGCACGGAACACTGTTACCTTTTCCACCAAAGTGGTACCTATTTATCTACTTGCAATTTCTTGCTTTCAAACTGTGAGGTTGACAGGAGCTTGGACACATGATGCTGTCGTGCAGCACCCAGGTCTCGAACTGCTGACTCACTGGCTCACTCATCACACTCAGCATCTTAACCACTAAGTTAAGCTTGAGCTTCTGAGTAGGTACATGGACAGATATATTTTTGTATCAGCACTATGCTTAGAAAAATCTCAGGTGTTTATAAGCTTCTGAGGGTTTGTTACTCTTATTGCTACTATTAATTATTACTATTATTTCCTTTTTTTCATAAAACATTATCCTTTAACATATCACTTCCCGACTAGATTACTGTAATGTGCTCTACATGGGGCTGCCCTTGATGACCATTCGGAGACTGCAGCTGGTCCAGAATGCGGTGGCCCGGGTGGTGATGGGGTGTGGACGATATGCCCATGTCTTGCCGCTGCTTCGGGAGCTGCACTGGTTACCAGTTTGCCTCCGGGTGCAATTCAAGGTGCTGGTTTTGACATTTAAAGCCCTATATGGTAGTGGGCCAGGATACCTAAGAGACTGCATTGCCCCAAGAGTGTCTGCCCATCCAACAAGAGTGGACCGTAGGGGCTCTCTAGTTGTGCCCTCAACTAGAGAAGCACATCTATCTAGTACTCAGAGGAGGGCCTTCTCTGTGTCTGCACCAGCCCTCTGGAACCTCCTGCCAACAGATCTAAGACTTCAAACAGAATTGCTGCCCTTCAGGAAAGGTTTGAAGACCTGGCTGGCAGGGCAGGTGTGGGGCCCTAATGGGAATAGGGTCACTGCCTGCTGGCTCATAACAAGATAACAATTAGGAGCCTTCTCTTTCTCTTTTTAAAGTGGGTGGGGTGGTTGGTTGGGATAATTGGGGGTTTTATATGTGTTTTTATATGTTTTTAGAATTGTTGTAATGCCACCCTGAGTCGGGTTTTACCTGAGTGGATGGCATATAAGTGTGACTATCAAATTAAATTAAATTAAAATTATTATACCAGGTATGTGTGCATGCGTGCAGGGAAGGTGTATCTTAAATTAACATGAGATAGCAATACCAGATTATTTTAAGAAAGATTTTCCCCTCAGACATAAAATGTGCTATGTCTGTGAAGACTTTTAGTTGCACACATTTCCTCAGGCCTCTTGCCAATTTGAGAAATATTAGCAGTGTTCTGAGGGTTGCATTCACACTTGGCAAAAGAGCAAAGTACTCTATATTAAAAGGTCGGGTATTGAGGAAGTGAATGATGGCAAAAGCAGTAATGAAATTTGTAATGTGGAATGTAAGTTGCTTGAATGCTACATCCACATAAAATAGTTGGAGAAAAGAAAAAAGCTGACCTCTTCTTTTTCCAAAAAGAAACTCACTTATGGGAACAAGATGGTATCAGTTTAACTGCACCTAGGATAGGAATGAGTCAGCAAAATAGTTCTACAAAGAACAGAAGTTTATTTTCCAATTGTATGATACAGCTGATAATATACACAGTTTGCAAAGTTTTTCTCTTCTGCTGCCATTCATTCAAGTTGAGCAAATAGCACAATAGTTGTTAATATATATGAGATTAATTTCAATTATTTTCTGTGGTTCATCATGGATGCATTTTGCATACCTATCCAAACAATAATGGCCTAAATCCAGTTTCTACACCCAATTAGATCTATCGCTAAATGGTCAATTCTGTCAATTTAACAGGTTTGCACTAGTTGTGACTATCAGCGAGATATTTACTTGATCCAGAATATTCACTTTTTGGTTGTTGTTTGTTTTTTCATCACATCAGCCCTTTCCTTCTGTTGTTATGCTCACTGGGGGTATGAAAGTCAGCGTATGCTGTGGTGTCAAAACTTAATAAGAAGGTTTCATCTAGAATATTATGCAAATGCCTCAATAGTTTTGCCAGCACATTTCTCAGTTCCTTTCCACCTGGTGGGGGGGGGGGGGAAATACACTGAAAATTGATATCATAAAATTTTTAGATCAGTGAGAATTGCATTTCACGGACACTTTATGCAGTGTTTGGTCTGTGCTTTGTGGAAATTTTCATCTGCCTTTCCCTTTAAACAAAATTGTTTCCTAATTGGTATGCCATATATTTGAGAAACTAATTTCCAAAATAACAAAGGACATGTTGAATTTCTTGCATGATTTTTTTGCAGGGTATCATGTTGGGTCAGGTCTTTAAAAGGAATTTTGGCTTGATTAATGGAGTTTTTAGATGAATCTTGTCTTGTTTGTTGACTTATCAATGTCTTAATAATAGCCACTCCTATCCAGCTTCATTATCCGCCTTTTTTTTTTGAGGAATTCTCATAACTTTATTTTTTCTTCTTCTTTCTTCTGACTGACTGTAAATATGTACTTGTCCAAAGCTCATTGCATGGTTCATAAACCAAGGTGTATGAAGTCTCAAATACTAGTACAACCTGACTAAGTATTGAAGTCTCAAATACTAAATACAACTTGACCACAGGTATGTTATATACTAGAAGAAATGTCATTCTGTAAAATAAATCAGAACTGCTTGAAAATAAAATATTTGGATGTGTGTTTGTTTACATGTATCTCAATAATTCTGTTCATGCTCTTGTTTGTTACACCTTTCCTTAATAAAATGTCTGTGTGCACATTATAAAACTTAAAATCCTTAGGCAAATTTGGTTTAGTGGATAGCTTTTGGGGCCCAATTGCAAAAGATTATGGAACAAATCCAATAATTAGTAGAAGTGAAATAGACACATCAGGAAACTCAAGATAATGGCAACAGGCCCTATCACTCCCTGGAAAATAGATGGGGAAGAAGTAGAAGCAGTGACAGACTTTACATTCTTACGATCAAAGATCACAAGATCCAAGATGGTGGTTGCAGCCATGAAATAAAAAGGCAACTAATTCTTGGGATACAAGCTATGAGAAACCTGGGGAACATGATTAAAAGTAGAGACATCACCTTTGAAATGTGGTGCTGGAGGAGGATTTTTAGAGTACCCTGGAGAGCAAAGAGAATAAATAGATTGATCTTAAAAGAAATGAACCCCAACTGCTCCTTGCAAGATCAAATATTGAAGATGAAGCTATAGTACTTTGGACATCAAATGAGAAGAGAGGATTCACTTGAGAAAGCCTTGATACTGGGAAAGATTGAGGGCATAAGAAGAAGGGGGAGGCAGAGAATGAGATGGCTAGATGGTATTGTTGATGTAATGGGCACAGAGCTGGGTGGGTTGAGAAGGATGATGGAGGACAGGGGTGCCTGGCGTGTGATGGTCCATGAGGTTGCAAAGGATCAGATTCAACTGTGCAACTGAACAACAACAAAAAGACCTATTGCAATTAATTAGTCTTGCAGAATTTCAACTTAGCAAGTCCTATTCTTCTAGTGACTTTTACCCTATTTGGGACTAACCAATAGTTGGGATAAATAAAATTCAACCTCCCAAATCAGTACTTTCTGAATAATGTAACCACTGTGCAATCTGGGCCTCTGGCTCTCTTTCGATCTGACCTTTCCCATTGTATTGTTAAGAGGATAATATGAAGAAGAAAAAAGTCATATATATTATCATGAGCTAACAGTAGAAAAAACAAGAATGACTTTTTCTCACTTTTAAAATTATACTCAATAATGAATATTTGCTCATCTTTGTTCTTTGTTCTTTAATCACAATGTGACCAAAATCAAACCCTGGACTGCCAAAATGAAGCCACTTTCTTGGCTTTGTCATTGGCCAAATTTAAATCCTTATCAGTGCATGTTTCTGGCAGTAATCAGCAGACTAATAAATAAGCTGGATTCTGTATCTCTCCACACTCACACAGCCTGTTGTTGTCTGTCAGCCGGCCCCACTTCAGAATGTTGGTCTTACATTTAGGCACTCCAACTCTTAGACTATTCAGAGTCCTCCAAGTGACATAGGGGAGGGTGAGTTCGTCAGCTATATCCTCCTTTAATGTTGTTCCTCATCCAGTGAGCTCCTTCCTCCATCTTCTAATTTGATTTTACTCTTGCGTACCCTCAAAAATGTTTGTTCTTGCCATAAAGCTTTTCCTGGATCTGAGCCAGCAGACTTGAGGCCAAAAGTATTGGCAAATTGGTATGGCTTCAAATCTCAAACTATAAGACAAAGCTCATATTAGTGTCTGGACAAACATATGTGCTTCTTGGAAGGATGCAAACACCATGGTTTTGTAGCTCCTCTCCCGATGTTGCTGAGCTGCTGTAATCAGCATTGGAGTAAAGAATAGTGATTGAAGAATATGTCACTCGAGTTGCCAATCAAAAGGAAGTGAGAAGAATTATCTCCCAGTTCTTTCTGTGGACCCTGAGCAGATTTTCATGCCACTCTGCCTAGCACTGTTACCAGCAGGTTGGAATTAGAGATGAGGGTTATGTCCATAAGAAGCACTCTATCCATCTTTCGTGGAAAATTTTAGTCTTCAGAATTTCAGTTGCATTATTTGGGTATGCAACTATTGATAACTTTTGGCATTCTAAGGATCACAACCTTCTTCCATGCATTGTTTTGGCACAAAGCTGAATAATTCTACCATAGTCATTTATATTTTCATGTAGAAATTATTGAGTGAAGCCAGTGGTGAGCTCCAAAAAAAATTACTACCACACTGTGGCTGTGGTATGGTGGGTGCAGCCAGGGAGAAAGCCCTGTGTTGCACCCCACTTAGGACTACTTTCTTTCAAAACTTGGATGGGCAGGGTCAGCCAGAATTTCTGCTACCAGTTCTGGTGAACTGGTGCAAATCTGCTGATGCCCACCACAAATGGGATGGTATTCAATTGAAACATTGAAATGGTTTTGCCCATGTAAATATTTTTTAAATTAATGGCAAAACATTCACTATTTGGGAAATGGAACTAACTTTGTTGATGTTGCCCTTTAAAAAATCTAATCAAACTTGGTATTGAATATTACTATTACTTTTTCCGAATTAAACTTGAATGATCAAGATGAAAAGGGATTGCCATTGAAAATGTGGTTATTTTACCAGATTAGAGCAATACAACAATGGAACCAACTGCCTGAAGAAGTAGTGAGCACTCCAACACTAGAAGCATTCAAGAAAGATTTGGACAACTATATGTCATATCTTCCTTGATTTGGATACCTGCACTGAGCAGGAGGGGTTGATTGCCTAAAAGGTTGCTTCCAACTCAGTTATTCTTTGATTGTACATTCACTTATCTGGGAATGTTAATAAAGCTTCCTTCTGAATGAGACCTAAATGTTAAAAATATGTATAATACAAAAGCAGGAGTTCCCAACCTTTTTAAGCTGGGGGCTGGGTCATGCTCTCTCAGTCAGCTTTGAGGGCCATTTTCTCCTCGCTGCACAATGGGGGTGGCCATTTTGTCCCAACAGCTTCAAATGGGTGACCATTTTGTTTTCAAATGCCCTTAGAGGGGTGGGGGCAGATGAAATGGCACCACAGGCCATATCCAGCCCGTTGGCCTTAGGTTGGAAACCTCTGTCTTAAAGTTTGTGAAGATTTGGTATTTCATAGGGTATGATTAAAAATAAATGATGCAATAAAATAAAATATTATTATTTGTGATTATGCATTTATAGTAGCTTTAAATTAAATTACTATAGAATTATAGCACTAAATTGTGTGAAAAATTCTTAATTGATGATGCCTATCCCACTTTGTGCATTAATAGCTGACATTATACAAATGTAATTTCACAAATGCAACATGCCTCAGTTGTACCTGTTCAGATTTCATTTGCAGAGATTAATTCACACACAGACAGACACACACAAACACACACACACACACACTTATGAAAATCCCCCTTTCTACTCAGACAAGGGAGGTTCTCTGTTCTATGTCAGTAGGGACTATGAAACAGTAAACATATTTTAGATGTATTGCAGTTGGGTGCATAAAGATAAAAGAACTTCAAGCCAGCCATTGCCATTTATTTTAGTCATTTAAATAAGGCGTTGATTCATATTTTCAGAGGCATATAGCTCAGTATATGTTCAGGAGCTGTGGGTATTTGCTACTAGATTATACTCTGATCAATGTGGTCTTTCAGACAGAAATGAACTTACATCAACATTTACCCTTTCTAAGCCTTAAACAAAACAGCAGGGCTCATGAGGGCAGAAATATAAACTTTGCAAATGTTAAAGGAAGGAAGCATCTGGCACAAGTTTTTAATATGCTGCAATAAAATTTGTCCTTTTAGGATTTTCTCCCTCCTTACACAAGATAAAAATATTGGAAAAGATCTGTTTCACGTTGATCAGTGTTCAGAGTAATGAAAAACAGTTAGACAAGTTATGTTGTTCCAGATAAACTTACAGTTTATTCAGATATGTCTTCAAATATATTCTTCATTTTTGATATTGATTTTGCATGAATAATTTTCAATCTTTTCCTTTGAACTTTTCATTTTTTTAAATGCACAATTTCATTAAAATCCATTATATGTCAGCCTTACTAATTGTAAATTCTGGAGTACTCAAAGGAAACAGTAAAATGAGCTATATAGTCTAGCACAGAATCACATTTCTAAATTATGAAAATTTTTCTCTCTCTCTCCTATTTTGAGGTTTTAACCAGACCAACAGATTGACTAAACACTCCTGCATGTTCTTGTTGCCTGGACTCACCTACTGGCCGATAATTTTAACCAAAAAGGCAAGTTTGAAAACCAGTGATCAAAGATTAATGAATTACTCAGTGAGGAATATCTGAATACACCAGTGATGATTGGTGGGGTTTCAAGAGAGTCAGGACATGTGAAATGAAAGGAAATACATCAAGCTTAGTAACTTTTCGCATTTGATATCTGCAAGACATAGTGATGATTACACCTTGATATGGCTTTGAAGAGGGGTTGGACGAACAGAAGAGGCTAAAAATATGTCTGGCTACTAGTTGTCATGATCTTGGTTCGTTAAGCCTCACATTTACTGCATTTTTTCCTCTGTGTGTACATGCTTGAAATTCTTTAGATATTAGTCATTCAGCTTACTTACCGCTAGTCTTTGACTATAAACAGAGATGAGCACTGAACTCTAGAGTCAGATATGACTGGCTTTTAAGCAAGGGTGACCTTTGTCAATATATGCATTATAGTGAGGCAATGAGCAGAGATAATAAGTTCAGGCTAAGGTCAGTTAACAAGGAACAGGTGCAAGCAATCGTCTAGCTCAGATTGACAGTTAATAAGATACATTGTAACCTTAAGTGTTTGCTTCCTCTATAGATAGAAGTTGCTTGCAAAACTAAAACTTCTTTTGCAGAGCAGAGCTAGGAAAGCAGAAGCACAGACTGCACAGAAGCAGCAGAGAAGAGCACAGCTGAGCTGAACAGTGCTGAATGTAATGTTTATTGACTTGGACTGTAAATGTTATTGCAGGCGCACCCCCCAATAAAGGACTCAGACACCGGTAAAAGTGGATAACAGCATCGGGCCACATTTATTGATTCATGCCCTAGTCCGAATTATAAATTTCTATTGGTAAAACGACCAATCATAATTCTTAAGGCAAGCAGGCCGAAGTAACACTGGTAAGGTACCACCCCAAAATTGCCAACGGCAATTGGTTACAATGTATCGATTTGTATCAATTTGTTTGTTTACAACAAACAAATTGTTGACCGTAGTCAATATCTAACTAATGACCCCACCCTCTGACGCGTATCCGTGGAATCACGGGGTGATGCATGCTGGCTAGCTATCACCATCACCCCGTCGCCTAGTTCGTCGTTGACCGGACAACGTTTAACCAACTTATGCCTGTCTATTGTTGTCCAGTCAATTGCGAACCTGCCGGATACCTGTGGGTCATAATGTTTACCTTACCAGTGATACCCGCCACACGGGGAGGCTTGCAAAGGCTCACCGCCCCCCCCAAGACCGTCAGCTCGGTCGACAGGCCTGCTCGCCAATCCAGTAATCCAGAGGTCCATACCTCCCTGCGACAGATGGGCCCCATCCCCTGAGTAAAGCTCGTAAATTTGCAGACTGATGGCGGGGAGGCTAATGACGCATCCCCCGCCCTTGTCAAGGGAACCGGGCAATAGCCCCGTTCACGGAGCGTCGGCTCAGTCAAGAGCCCCGAGGCCGAACGCCCCCTGTAAGCGTACCGCGGTATCGTGTCCGACGTGCGGATGCACCCTGTCCCAGTCGGGTACCCACTCTGTCGCCGCAGCGTAACGCGCTGCCCCATGCAGCGTAACGCGCTGCCCCTTGCACCTGGCTACGGCCCACCAGGCATACTGTCACCGGTGTAAAACGACACCCAGGGTCTGTCAAGTAAAAAAGGGAAGGGGGGGGAGAAACAGTGCAGTGACTAAAACTGGTACTCACAGTTGAGGGGGCGAAGACAAAACTGAAAACATTGTGATCCCGACCCTCCCATGCGGCGTATTTCAGCCCTGGAGTACCCAAAAACAACTGCAGCAGAAGCCGCCCCTATGCAGAGCGAACGGGCGCCGCAACGAGCCCCTGAGAGGCCAACACTGTCTAGTGCCTTCCCACCACCCTCCAAATTGGGATTTAGGAATAGAAGACCCACCTCGGTGACAGAAAAAACGTGCCATGGTGCGTGCCACACAGTGCACGGAAATCCTGTAGGGCACCAACCGGACAGATGTCTGTCGAGGAACATCGTAGCAGTCTACTCCACTGCCCACGCCGTGCTGATTCGTTTTAGAGGAGCGTATCCCCAACTGAGCCCAATATTGTCCACTCAGACATCTTCGAGTTCCAGTGCCCTACGACTTGCATCCGCCTTATACAGCATCTCAAGCTCGCTGATGCGGAGCGCTCCAAAAAGGCCACCGTTGTAGCCGCATGAAGTGGGCTGCCTCATTTATCCAAACAGAGGCCAGGCCAGCCCCGGGCCAATTGGGTAAAAACCCTGGGAAAATCTTGCATCCGCCTTATTCAGCATCTCAAGCTCGCTGACGCGGAGCGCCTCCAAAAAGGCCACCGTAGTAGCCGCATGAAATGGGCTGCCTCATCTATCAAAACAGAGGCCAAGCCAGCCCCGGGCCAATTGGGTAAAAACCCTGGGAAAATCTTGCAACCGCCTTACTCAGCATCTCAAGCTCGCCGATGCGGAGCGCTCCAAAAAGGCCACCGTTGTAGCCGCATGAAGTGGGCTGCCTCATTTATCAAAACTGAGGCCAGGCCAGCCCCGGGCCAATTGGGTAAAAACCCTGGGAAAATCTTGCATCCGCCTTCTTCAGCATCTCAAGCTCGCTGATGCGGAGCGCCTCCAAAAAGGCCACTATAGTAGCCGCATGAAATGGGCTGCCTCATCTATCAAAACAGAGGCCAGGCCAGCCCCGGGCCAATTGGGTAAAAAACCCCTGGGTAAATCGGGTGGCGGTCGCCCGGGAAACACCCGCGCACGCGCACCCACCCCTCCCAAACATGTCTCACACGGAAGTCATTGGTGCTGTCCACACGACCTCCCACTTTGGCCATAAAAGCCAACCCGACAGCTGAGATGCTATGGTGCGTGGTGCAAGGCCCTGGGCATACAGGTAAACCATGAATCGCAGAACATGGGCTACTGGGATCGGGGAGGTTCCTGGCAGTCAAAATTGGGTACATAATGCTCTGAAGGAACTAAATGCGTGGTGATACGCCTTACTCATGCATGGCGCTAGTGACAGGCCAATCGCCCGGTTCACCTCTCCTTGCCAACGTTCCATCTCATCCGGTAGTGGCGAGGGAAATTCCTCCGCATCCGGGGCCGAGGCACGGAACCGGGAGATCTGCAGGCGGGACAAAGCAGCAGCAATATCATTATCAACCCTTGGGACATGCCTGGACCTGAAGGGAACGTTGAGGCACAGGTTGCATAACACAAACCAGCGCACTAGCTCCATAACCCCGGGCGATTTGGAAATCTGTGCCTTGACGATGCGGACAATCGCCGCGTTGTCGTGCCAAAATTGCACAACCGGGTTGGCCCCACTCCCTGCCCCATAGCATCAAAGCACCCAGGATAGGGAAACATTCCAGATACGTGAGACCATGCAGGCGACCCTTGCCTGCCCAGGATGGCGGCCACCCACCATAGGCCCACTTCCAATTGAAGTACATCCCATAAACCCAGGAATCCTGAGTCATCGGACTGCATCTGAAAGCAATGGGGAGCCAGGAGATCAGACCCCAAAATGACACCCCGTTGAACTACCTCTGTATCTATGGCCAGACAAGCACGTCTGCCCCGATACCCCGGGTAAATCTAAGCCTATGGTGGGGCCTGGATAATCCCGCCATGGCGTCGCACCAGCGCAGAGCAAATGCCCTGCCCGGTGCGACGACCCTGCCAGCGAAATTAGGGTGACCATGTAGCACCAGAAGTTCCCTCAGTGATGCCATGCGCTCGGCCAGCAAGTCCGAGATAAGGGCCACTAGCCTTGACACCTTATCCCACTGCAACCTAGAATCCTGCGCTACCGTGTTACTCTCCACCCCAGGAATACTAGCTGTGTAGATGGGCCCACGGTCTTTTCGGGCGCTAAAGGGACACCAAGTTCCTCCATTAGCGTCTGAAATGTGTTGAGGAGACATGCATACGTGTCCCAGCCCCGTTCAGCCCCGAATAAAACCATCCAGGGAATGGGCTACAGACCGGGACCCTGACCTGCGGACAAAAGCCCATTCTAGGAAAGTGGTGAAACGCTCGAATACCGAGCCCCAATGGAATAGCCAAAAGGCATGGCATCATTGAAATAATATGCTCCCCGGGACGGGGGTGCAGGGACAGGGCCAACGACCCCGCCCGCATAGACCCTCTTGTCAAAGCTGGCAGCAGCCACCTCCTCCCTCCCCTTAAGGGATGAAAGATTGGGGGCATCCTGAGGGGACCTATTACCCCTGAAATGGATCCGGAACCCCTGCCTAGAACCCTGAAGGAAATAACCCGCATCCTCTTCCTTCGGGTACAATGTGAGCCAACGCTCCAACATGTCCGCCTTAAAAGGGGGAGGGAGACCATCGGTGGACTAGATCCATCTGCGGCAGTCTTGCCAGCCCCCTGTCAGCCCCACCCTCTGCCTCGCATCCTTCTAGGCCTGGGACAGGCAGAGGCCGCATGGGGGCCAACACAGGTGGGACACTCCTGTCTGTATTTGCAATTCTTCCCATTGCAGGAGCCATTGGACAAGAAAGTCCAGCACAGCAGGCGGGCTGGAACCCCCCGCCCAGCCCCCTGGCAGGTGACCTATACTGAGGCCGCCTGCTGGACCGCATGCCCACAATGGTATATCACCCCGGGCGCAGGGCACGTGGGCGTCACGTACAAAAGCCGCAGCCCCTGGCCTGGCTCAACCCACCTAATCTCGGGGTGCGGGGAAAACCGCCTATGGCATTCCTCGTCACAAGCCAACCACGATGGGCCCTGAAAGTAAACCATCGCCCGGTAGGCGTTGTCCAAATACTGGACCATCGGAATTGCCAAATCCGGCCGGGCCCTAAGGTACACCGCCATGCATACGATGCAGGCCGGCAACCATTTGGCCCACATACTTGGTGGCTTGCAACAACGTGCCTGTCACTATCCTTCTCATTCTGCCCCTCCCTCTCCTCCTTGGTGGGCACTCTGTTTAGGAGTGAGAAGATATCCACATACTCCCCCCGCCAAATTTACTCTCTGGTGGCCTGAGCCAAGTGGTCACTCAGCGGTAAGGAATAGGGGCTTGGACCAACCCGGCCACCCAAAACATTCCCCTAAGGTTAGGGAACACCCCCCACCACGGGGCCCTGGGTGGTAGTTGTCGTTGCCGGGTGGGGCGTCAGCGGGTGCACCGACGCACCACCCACGCGAAGCCAAGGCCATTGGAAAGCCCCCCCCAACGTGGCCACGTGTGTAGGTGCACTATCTTGGACCGCATACTCACGTGCTGCACCCCCGCGGCCGCCCCCACCGGGGGTTCCGGCCCACTGGGGGCTTCGGAGCTCACGACCGCCGTAGAGCTCGTCACTGGGGGCTGACCCACACCGGCCTGTTGGTTGGGGAGCTGCGAGGCAGAGGCCGAGGTTGTGCCACGCCTCAAGCAGCTCAACCCGTCCCGTCGCCTGCCGCTGCCCAGCAGACGACGCGTCAAAATGAACCCCCAAAGGGAGCCCAAGTATGGCTGGCCCGAGCCAAGGACGCCTCAAGGGCCGCAACGCGGGCCAGTAAAACCTCCACGCTGACGTGGGGCCAAGGGCCGGCCGGCCCTCCTGCTACAGGCACAGGTACAGGTCCCTGTACCCCGGGACCCGAATAGGGCCATCGCCCCACGCCGAGGCCCGGTAGGGCCGATGTAGGCACCTGCCAGGGCAAGGGGCCACACCACCCCCCAAGGCTAGAAGGCCCCGGGGTGAGCCGGGCCCCCGCGGCTGAAGGCCCAACAGGATGGGAAGCACCAGGAGCGGCGTCCACCGCTTGCGGGCCGCGGGCCGCAGCCCTCACTGGACCCATGTTTGGGTCCCCCGCCTCCGGGCAAGGGGGAATAGACCCCATTCCACCGGTCCCGGTGGGTACCAGCAAAGGCGGCTGCTGGGTAGGTGCAACCGCGGTCCTCCGACCCGGATTGCGCCTCCTAACAGCGCGAGGCGCGCTCGGGCCGCCCTCCTCTTCGCAGGCAGGAAATCTAAGGGAAGACAAAAGAGAAAATTCGCAGCCAAAAAGGCTTCCCTGGCAAGGTAAGAGCGACGGAGACAAGAGGGGAAAAACTTCTCCGCTCCGTCGCTTCGGAAAATGGCAGCTCGGCTGCCTCATGGCCACCCCTTTTATAAGGGAGCTGGCCATGCCCCTAACTACCCGGATGCCTTCGTCCTATGGGGGGGGGGGGCCGCAAAGGGCGCGGCGGCCATTTTGGCGCCGCACTTGCAATATACCAGTTTGATTTAAACTAAATTTGGTGTATAGTCTTCTTTCTTGGACCTATTGCAACTCAGACTGCTACAACACTCACTCAAAAACTAACAACCTTTACCTTTATTATTTGATACTTATATATGATCATTGTAACAGATTAGTTGGTTGCTGAAACATACCTTGTTTAATGTTGAACACACATTTTGCTGCAAATGAAATCTAATTAATATTATTGTTCCTGGCAGTGTGTTGTTATGTGCTTTTAAGTCAGAACTGTTACATTTATTTTATTCCATTTCATTTATATACCACCCCCTTGGCCAGATGCAGTTTTAACGGGTGTTTCAAGGAAAAGGAAATATTTAAGGAATGGTTTTTACTGGTTACACACACACACTCTCTCTCTCTCTCTCTCTGAATTTCATCAGGCTGAGCATGGATTTGAACCCAAGCTTTCTGAGTCTCAATCTGTTAATGTAGCCACTAAACTGTACTGGGTATCCCTTTGACATGGTAGATACAGACATAGTATATGTGTGGCCAAACCTTCAAGAACTCAATTCCACCAATTCTTCCTAAGGTGAAGAACTGTAGAATTATGATCAAGAGTTCCCAAACGTAAGGTTCTCCATATGGGCTGTAAAATTAAGTAGGTGAAGATTTCAACTGGAAAAATTAGAATGTTACATTTATCTTCCAGTGACATAAACCACTATGGGAGATGTTTGGAACAAAATGAAGTTTGCCTTTCATTAGCAAGGCAGACACATTCTTCAACCAATGCCTTTACTGAAGTTTGGCAAATTGTAAAAGGTTCCTTTAACTGTTTTGCCAGAAAATATATTAGCAACAGATCTGAGTAGGCCTTTGTGATGCACAGGAGTAGAATAGGAAATGAACTGTAAATATCTCTATTGTTGTTAACCAGCCACAAAAAAATCCCAACAAGTCCCTTTTGAAAGCCTTACAGATAGCATCAACAATGTTTCCAGAGGCTGCCAGCTGGCATGTTTTTTCATTTGGGGTCACAGATTAATATTGCATGAGATAAGCAACCTAGGTTCACCTTAGGGAAGCAGCTAGCTCCATGCACATCAAACTATCCACTAGAAATTAATTGGACTCCAAGTCAAAAGAAGAAGATTTACAGTCATATTAGTAGTGTGCACTGTGACTCTTGCAATTACAGAAAGTGAGCTGTCTGCAGAAGAACAAAATCTGTATAAGTGGTAGTTAAGCAGAATTCACAGGAGACTTTCGTAAAGTTCTTGTGTACACATCGAAGTATGAACTGGATATTGGATGGATTTGTGACAAAAATGATGAATTCTTCATGAGAATTATGCACGGAATGTAGAAATCGATCTCAGAGGGTTGGTTTTTTTGTCTTGTGTCACTGTCATTTGGGGCATTTTGGATAGCATTTCATGCTTTAGGAGTATTATATAATCCTGGTGATATGTTGTACTGTATCTATTTAACATGGCATCATAGGGAGAATAAAGATATCCTCCAGTTTCTCCGAAGAAGCTACGCCAGTGATGGCCAACCTTGGCACTCGAAGTGGTCTTGAACTTTAATTCCCAGAAGTCCTGATCAGAGGTGTGCTGACTTGGGTTTCTGGTAATTGAAGTCCAAGAACACCTGGAGTGTCAAGGTTGGCCATCACTGAGCTAGGCCATGCCTGGTTGGAAAGATGTGCTGCTCCAGCTAGCTGCCCGCTACCTCTGCCAGCTTCTAGTAGCTTCAAGAATGGAGACAAACAGGGGGTATCAAAACATTGTTACCTTGGTTGTCTAACCAGGATAAGAAACTCCCTAACACCCAAGCATCTGGGCATCTAAGAGAACCATGTTTTGAAATTTCCCAGTTAAATTATAAAACAATCTTCTCATTTTGGGAAACTGCTTGTCAAAGCAGGAACATAATGCAATTACCACTCACCGTTGAGTTTAGTTCACATCAATTCCCCTTCATGTGACAGTCTAGACCAGGAGTTATCAACCTTTTAAAGCTGGGAGATAGGTCACACCCCCTCAGACAGATTCGGGGGCCAGATGGCCATTTTGCCCTTTCTCCACCACATGGTACTTCCAGATATGGTGGAGGGCCACATGAAATGGTGCCATGGACTGCATCTGGCCCATGGGCCACAGGTTGAGAATCCCTGGTCTAGATAAATGGGGAGAGGATAGGTGATAAATGGGGAGAGGATAGGTGAGTAATTCCTGAATTATCTCTCCATGCTTTTGCCTCCAGGCATCCATGCTTATGTTTCATAGGCAAAAATACTCTCAACAAATATGACAAAGTCACAGGTTAAACATTGGGCTTTCCCCCTCAAATTATTGTTTTCTCCCACATTTGATTGGTAGACATGTGTGATTCACATGTTTGGTCTTCCTCTTATGGCTTCTATGATAATGTAATCAATCAATAGTGGAATAACACCATAGGAGTCTAGACCATTCTGAAGAAAGTTCAAGATACCTTATTTTTGTTACAGCTAGGCTTTTTGTAGATATGTTTTCCTATCTACTTTTGTGGCAAATATACCCCACAGTATCCACAGTATCAAGACGATTGTTAGAAGTAAATGAGGAACAAGTGAGCATCCTTTGCCATAGATATACAACATATAAATCACACAGACGCAGGCCAGTTCATACTATGAACAAATGATATATAACATTTAAAACACAAGCTCTAGGTCTGTGATGGCTAACCTTGGCACTCCAGGTGTTCTTGGACTTCAATTCCCAGAAGCCATTTTCATCAGGAGTGATCTCTGCTCTAGGCTAAGGATACCCACCCTCTTTATCTACTCCTTCTATGGTGTATCCTTGGAATGATTTAGCCTCATATTGATCTCATTTTAAAAACAACACAAAGACCTAAGTCTAATGTACAAAAGTCTAGTATATAAAAGGTTTAAAAGTATAAGCTATTGGAAGGCAAAATGCCAAATGTTTTTCAAATAATCAACAAAACAGAATGATAGATGGCAAATATCCTTATATAACACTGCACAACAATTTTGCTACTGAGAATAACACGTGATTTACATGATATCAACATACCTGTCAACCCGCGGCTCCGGAAAAACGGGACCTGCGCACATCGCTTGTGCGCAGTTCGCGTTCCACGCATGCGTGGAAAGGTTTTATCCCTTCTACGCATGTGCGGAAGCACTACGCCGCTTGCGCAGCTGTTACGGAAGCGACGTAGCGCTTCTGCGCATGCGTGGAAGGGGTAAAACCCTTCCGCGCATGCGCGGAAAGCGTTTCCCCTGCTGCCAAATTACGGGGGTTTGGCAGCGGGGGCCGGGTTATGACGTCAATCGACGTCAATTTACGGGGTAATCCCGGCCAAATCGGGAAGGTTGACAGGTATGGATATCAAGTGTGCTGATTCCAAATCTGAACTCAGAATTTGCTTATCACATATGGATTTTAAGGCATGCTATAGCTGTTCAAATGGTCGGTAATTGGGTAATCTTAACCTATAAATCCAAGGGTTAACCGTTGGAACTGGCTATAGGTTGCTATGCCTCGCCCTACTTGCCTGCACTCACCCTTCGTGCACACGGCCAATCTGGGTACGCAGGTCAACGAAGGATTGAAAAAACCGGCAGTGGGGCAACAGCCCCACAAACGCGAAGAAAGGGAAACAACTTCTCTTCCCAACATTCCTTGCGCTGCGCCGCGCCAGAGCCAATCAGGCTGAGAGGCTCTCGCACGGCGCAGCGTTCGGAAACGCGCCGCAGCCAATCGAAAGAAAAGCATTTTAAAAAAACGCAGCACAAACACAAAACAGCAACCCATAACTACAAGCCCCAGCATCCTGCGCGCCATGAGCGCGCAGAGCGCTGAGGAAACCGGTGCCCGAAAAATGAAAAAGAAAAAAAAACTAACAGCAAAGCACACACCAGCCGGCTTTCTTTCCCTCCCCATCAGCGCCTGAAGCTCTAGACTGGAGTTTCCCCTTTAATATCAGTGGGTGGGGGTTGCAATCCCCCTCTTCACTGGCTACCCTAGGGTTGGGATGTTTGTGGGGAGAAAAGGAGTATATTGCCCCAACCCTTCTGGAAACAAAAGATCAGCCAGAGAGGATCGATCCCCCACCCCCCCTCCTTAAAACAACTCTGTCTTTTCTTCTCTTTAAAAACGGAGTTGTTTTAAGGAGGGGGGGTGGGGATTCGATCCAGTCTGCCTGTTCCTCTCCGTCCACAAGTGTTGGGGCAATATACACCTTTTCTCCCCACAAACATCCCAACCCTAGGGTAGCCAGCGGAGAGGGGGGTCACAACCCCCACCCACTGATATTAAAGGGGAAACCCGATCTACTTTCACGACTTCACACAATCAAAGCACCATAACACACTAAAGCCCCCCTCCCCACCACCGAGCCCACCCTTCCTAACCCCAACGACCATGCCCCCCTAGCCCCCACTTCCTAACCCCCAATGACCATGCCCCCCTCCCCACTACCTAGCCCACCCTTCCTAACCCCCAATGACCACGTCCCTTCCCCACCACCAAATAAATAAATAATTTTTTAAAACATTACTAAAAACAGTCAAACACATCCAAAAATACACAAAAACAAAAACACCAAAAACAATACAAAGTAAACAAAGACACAATCAAAAACAAAACAAACAGACAAAAAATACAAATTCCAAACCCCCCCCCCCCACACACACACACACACAAAACAAAGAAAACAAGCAAACTTACCAAAATCTGTGCTACCTCCACCAGGACTGAAAAAGAAATGAATAAAGAAAGAGACTACTTACCAGAAGAAGCTCCACCCAGAGGCCAGGAGAGAAAAAAAAGTCAAAATACAATAACCCCTACCAGCACCACCTGCTGGCCACAATAGTAAAAACAATTCAAAAACACACAAACATTGAATGTAAAAAACATTTACTTTTACATTATTAAAATTATGACCTACGGTACAACTAATTAAAAAAATTCAAAAAAATAAAACATTATTCACTTACATAAAACAATTTGAAAAAATTATATCATACTTTCTTCTTTTATTAATCCTCAAAAAAAACCCAAAAAAAGCAGATCCCAGTTAATAACAGCCAAGCCAAAAAATTTTTACATAAATAAACATTTAAAAAATTAAAATTACAGACAAAGCAATTTTTTTAAAAAAATTAACACAATTTAACCTTCCAACACAATTTAAAACTATTGCAAAAATAAAATTGGTTCATTTTTTATTAAAACACACGGGGGGAAAAGCCCGGCAACGCCGGGCAACCCTTGCTAGTATCATATATTTTTACATGAGAACATTATAACAGTTACAACTACCACAGGCCTGCTGCCACCTCAGCTGAATCATGTCCCTGGTGGCATGCATGTTTCAGCAACAGCTGGGTATGTCTGGGCAAGTCAGTGAGATGATGTCAGAAATAGGTATATAAGGCAAAATGGACCAAGGGCTTGTCTCTAGTGCAAAACCATCTTATCGGATAGTACAGCTAGGCCATGTTGAGTCTGTTTTGAGCTAAAGATGAGTAGATGCAGCTGTGTTAATAAACTGGACAATTTTTTGCTACATTTGTGGCAAATATACCCCATGTGATTAACACAAGAACCTAACCAAGAGGGTGAGATTTGCTAATTTAAGATCCTGATGTCCTAGGCAGAATCAGACTTCAGATTTGGATTCATCACACTTGATTTAGTATAGAACACATGGATTAGACCAAGTAGCAGACAATATTTTTTTTTTGTAATGCAGTGTAATATAGTGTAATTCATTTATGCTGTGACATGATGCATAACTGCACAAGATTAATTATATAGGCCAAGCCATTGCACTTAGCACTGGTGGCAGCAATGAAAATATGGCTTCTAATGACCAGTTATTATAGCATGTTTTATGTTCCATTACAAAAACAGAAAAGTGTAAAAATATTATGTTTGCCTTTTGCCATTTAGAAGGTGTATCTGAAGACACATAGTTATTTAGCAATGTACTAAATAATTATCGGTGAAAAAATGCAAAACAAAGAAGACAAAAAGATACCTTTGGTTTATATGTTTTTATTTCCAAATGTGACCCCATTCACACTTCCTATATGGGCAATGATAAGTAGTTTACACTAAAGTGGAATATCACAAAGCAAAGTGTGGTGTATTAATCACTGTCACATTCCTACAGGGAAATGCTATCTCTATCTTTATGGAATCATTAATACAGATCCCCTTTTTAACTGATATGAATGTTTGGAACAAAACTTTCAGGAACTACTTCTGAAAGTAGTTTAGGGTCAGTATGGATTACCAATATACAGTGGAACCTTGAATAACGATGTTACTTGGTTCCCCAAGTAGTGTAACTATTTGAATAACGTCGTTATTCAAATAACAACAAAAAACATTGTTATTCAAATAATGATGATATTTTTAACATTGTTATTTAAATAACGATGGTAAAATACCGTCGTTATTCAAATAACAATGTTTTTTGTCATTATTTGAATAATTACATTGGGAACGTCGGAACATCGTTAATCGGAAATGATGCTATTCGAACGCGTCGTTAATTGAGGGTCCACTGTATTCTATTCAAGTTTCATAAGTTTCTCGTGTATGCAGGTTATAAGACAAATGAGACAGTAGTTGATACCTCTACTAAACACTATATATATATAAATTTGTGATTCAATCAACTTGCAAACGCCAAGTTAATGTAAATAGATGAGCTGACAAATGTTCACCAAGAAGCTAATGAAAGGCTGTAGTTTTAAAAAAGTATTTTGTGATGGTTAGCTGAAAATGCAGAAGAGAAAAGAATAAAAATAAACACCTGTTTACTTTAGGAAAACTCTGAGGTTTCTAGAATGATCTCAGATGATCAGAAACATTGTCTCTTTATTTAGGTAAGGGATAGTCAATTTCAGCAAGTCTGGAGGCCAATTTTCATCCACCATCACCTGCTGTCATTAATACAGTTGGGGGGAAAACACATATTTTCTCTGTTAATTTTAAAACTGGAAGTGCAATTCCAGTTTGTTCTCCCCTCCTCCAAGTTTTATACATTTTCAGCAAAGCATTGGTTGCCTTATGGCAAGCTTCCTGGAGTGTTTCTTTCTTTCTTTCTGAAATAATTTCCCCCCATTGGGTGGAGTTTGGGGTTTCTACAAAAACAGATAGGCCAATGTGTTATTCCACATCTGAGCTGTATATGAAGATTGCTTTAATATGTCTCTAGGCTTCTGTGATGGCCTTGGACCCTGAATTCGGGGAGGAAGAGTCAACGCCCCAGCTTACTGTCAGATCAGAGCTGCCTGGTCAGCATGAAGATGATCAAAGAGATCAGAGTGACAGCAGCTCAGCCAGCCCATGCCCAGGCTCCAAATATCAGTGAGCAGGAGGAGGAGAACCCAAGTACTTTGGGGCAATGTTGCTGTCAGCTGAGACGTATGCTGCATGTGAGAAGGAAAGAAGCATGTGCTCATTTACACAGACCATTTCCAGCTGTGAGTCCAGAGCCAGAGGACACTTAAGGAACCGCCAACGGCAGCTAAGGCTTTTGTCTGAACAAGATTTGATCTCCCGATGCTAAGCTTCTCCATTCTGTCTGCTTAATGAACCTGGACTCTGATCTCAGCCTGTACTCTGACGAGGTCCCTTCAGACTTGATTGAATTGGTAATTGAACTTGGCTTTCTGACCCACGCTCCTGCTTCTCTCTCCCTCCCTTGCTCCTTCATGCAGTTAGCCTACACCAGGGCCAAACTATGGCCCATAGGCCCAATTAGGCCAACACATATCAATAATCAGGCCCATGGTGACAATCCGGGCACTTCTGGACACACCCCACCCATCCCCACCTCCTCCCACCACTGGAAATTATTATACATTACTTACCACAGCGGCAGCAATTGTGCCTATTTGGGGACTCTTTCCACAGCCTCTGCTGCTTTGCTTTGCAGCAGTAGGCTGTGCTGGGCATGGTTGCTTTGTTTTCAGGCTTTCTGGATGCCCATCGGTGGCACTGCAGCAGGGGAAAGTAAGCCATTCTGCAGCTTCCAGGCATTGTGCAGGTGACGTCAGTAGCGCGACACCACCTACATGACCAGCACAACACCCGGAGGCTGCAGAATGGCATGATCACCGCTGCCGCTGATGATGTCAAAATGGTAGGCACCAGGAGCAACTCACCTCTGGCCCCCGCAGGTGCATGCTGGGGGCAGGACTGTCCTGCTTTAAAAAAGCTTTGGGTACCACTGGCCTACATTGTACCAGCAACAGTGGAGGGGGGCCATAACAGCATCTCAGTTATGCACCCTGTTTTGGTAGAGGGTATGGTAAACAGAAGAAATAATTAATCCTAACTACATCTTTCACCAGGTTTTTTCATTTGCTAATCATATGGATGCTGTGTTTATAATAAGGTTGTGGTTGGTTTGTTTTTTTAAACTGTTGTTTGTATGTGTTATCCTTCCCTATCCTTCTCCCATGCAGACCAGATTTGGCAATCAATTACAGACATAAACTCTTGGTGGAGTTAATGAGATTGATCTAAGAGAATGGAAGGCAGTGGGTAATTCAACATCTACTTCTATAACACACCAATGATAACCTGTCAGGAGCATACCTCAGAAGTACTGCTATGAAAATATGTGGTTTGTCATTTTGAAGTTATCTCCTGAGGTGTATCATGGAGCTTACACTGAATATGTAGCAAGTTAGGACTTAACTGAAGAGGCCAATGCAAATTAAGAACTCTGTCACACACATCCAAAAGTTCACACAATTCACAAATTGCTGTATAGTTCTAAGGTTCGGTAGTGATGAAGTAAAGATCACTGTTGCAGATGTACTGTCAACATGGTTGTTGTTGTGATCAGTTGGTGTAAAAAAACATACAAACTGCTCTTAGTTTTTAAAGGTTATATTCATTTCATTGATGAGTAACAACAAAATCAGTATATAAAGGAGGAATTCTCAACCTTTCCAAGCTGGGGGCTGGGTCATGCTCGCTCAGACAGCTTTGGGGCCTGGATGGTCATTTTCCCCTTCCTCCACCACATGGCACTTCCTGGTGTGGTGGAAGCAGTGGTGGGCCACATGAAATGGTGCTGTGGGCCGCATGTAGCCTGTGGGCCACAGTTTGAGAATCCCTGATCTAAAATGAAAGGAAGCAAACACATGCAGACCTGTGGACATTGACTCAGGACTAAACACCAAATGAACTGAACTGGATCATATTGTGTGTAAACCTGGATTAGGATGGTCTGTAAAGTGAAAAGAACAATTTTAGCACATTATTATTTTATTAAACATAGATGCCATGCATATGCACTGTATTTAAACAAATGTGCAAAATCATAGAATCATAGTGTGTTGCCAACTCAGGCTGGCCAGACCTGATGTGCTTCAGATTCTTTTTAGGTTCTCAGAGACAATAAGCATGCAGTGGGTGTCAAAACAAAGCTTTATTAGACAATTCTCCAACAAGAAAAGCATATGAGAGACAGAGACAGTAACTGTAGACAGAAGAAGTTACTGCTAAACCCACAATAATGTCAAAGATCTCCTGTCAATCTCTCCTTTGAATTTCAACTTGCTAAGCAGCTTGGAAGGATGCGAAGCTTTTCCCCATTTTGGCAGAGGGAGGCAAGAGTATGGAGCAGTGGTCTTGCCACTTAATGGCTTGGGGTGGGGCTTTTGGCCTCCCCAACTGAAACTACCTATGTACTGCTGGCAAGTCACAGTACTGCATGGAGCTTGGGGACTTGCCCATCTGGGCTAGAGAGAGGCTGAAGGGGGAAACCTTCCCTAATATCACATTTGCATAGCACTAATCTAGGGTCTGTTTTAACCCAATTCTATGTGTCTTGCCTTATTATTTGCCTCATTATTTGCCAGGTTATGGGCAGTGCTCTGACCAATGAAGGTCTAGGGATGGCTCAAACTGAGATCACTATGTTTTTTATATATATTCCCTTGAAGACAATCCACTAGCCATTCTCAGAGCATTTGGGTGAAGAGTAAGATCTGCATCACACTTTACTTTATCTTTTGGCATTCTGGAATGTTTTGTTTATTCTTTGTTCTCTTGCTCAGCTTTATTTTAAAATTTAACTGCAATGTTATTGTGCTATTTGTTCAATTTATAGTTTACTAGACTTTTTGCCCAGCTTTGCCCCGGGCGGTATGTGGGCGTTAGTGGAGGCCCCCCCCTGCATTTCCTACCTGGCTGGGGGTTGCCCTTCTGTCATGGTCTGGCTGCGGGCGTCCGGCCATGATAGTCACCGGCTGCATTGGGTGCAATGTGGTGGTATGTGCGTGCTAACATGCACATGCACACCAGCCCGTTTGGTCATGCATCACTTGTGTGCGCATCCAGAAGCCCGAGTTTGTCTTTTGTTGGTGGTCACACTCTTGGCTGTGATGGTTGTGTGGGCGTCAGCATTGGGTGCCTGGATGCAACACTTGCACACTGGCATGTGTACACACCATTGCTTGCAATGGGCACCCAATTGTGATACCTGCACACTGGCATGCACATGCGCACCAGCATTGCTGCCATGATCATTGCGGGTGGGGCTGGCACCCCACCTGTGGTGTCCAGACCCCCCTCTTTGACCGATGGGCTGTGCAAAATAGGCCCCATTAAATTTTCAGGGGGGTGGGATTCGGGGTGTGGGCACGCATTCAGGACTTTATTGATATAGATTTATTCTATTAAAGTTGTATATTTTGTTGGTTTGAAGGAGAAACTGTTTGTTTTCTTCTGTATCGGTGTATGGGTGAGGGTATGGACTTTGTGACTGTGTTAATGTGTCATGGGGTTGTGTAGATGCTTTCATAGTTCTGTTGATGATTTTTATTTCTTACGTACATTCCCTGCTTTTAAAGTAGACTTGTTCTCTGTTGCCTTTCCTTGGCTTTTTACTTTGGGATTTTTGGAATGTCATAAAGCAGAAATGGTGAAACACAAGTTGGAATCATAGAAAAAGCTTTCTCCCTCTTGAAAAATAAAATAATTGATATGGAAAAATACAAAAATAAAAGAACCATCTTAACATGTTTTTTTTAAAAAGAAATATCAAAATTGTTCACTGTGGAGATCTCTAATGCCTTTCTGTTATAATACAAGTTATCCCCACGATCCATCTGAACAGAGTTTGCAGTGCTGTCCTTTCAACTATAAATATCTAAATAAGAGACAATACTACAGTACAGTACTTTGCTTTTATAATGTCCTGAATCTTTGTTGCTTTAACATGCATCCAAAGTAAGTAATTTTGAATACCTTTTATAATAGTCCTTTCACCTCGAAATTGCTAGTATTGCAGCTCTTGAAAGCAATTTTTAAAACAACCCATTTGTATTTCACAGGGGTGTATTAATAAGTCTAGCATCTTATAACCATCTTTTCCCAGAATGTTTGGAAGAAAAAAAATCTTTTCTCTGTTATACCCTTTATGCTGTGCTTCCACAAGGAGATGGTTGAACTTTTGATTTTATAAAAGCTGTATGCTAATTCATACCTATAAAAATAATGGCATCCTTGGATAGATAAGATGTCACAAAAAATCAGGGGCAGAGTGGTGACAAAATCCCTAAAGGAAATATACAACATGTTTTTATTTTGTGTAAGGCAGATATAGCCTCTTTTTATAAAAGATTCAAGATTAAATGTCAAAATAAATGCCAACAAGAATCAAACCACAAAGGAAAGTGGGAAGGGGGGCACAAATATCCGCAATATTTTATTTGTGGATGCCCCAAATCCAATTAACTCTCATTCTATTTTGACATGCATAGTAGCATGTTTTGTTTATATTCTTCATATATTCTAATATATTTGCATAACTGTGTAAGTATAAATAAAACTGTTGCTGTTTGAAATGTCATGGGTCTGGCATTTATATCCAACTGCTGCCAGTTTAGGAACAATCAGAAATTGCAGAAATCTTGATATCTTTATACAATGCTTAGCATTCCTAGATCAAATGAGGGGTTGTTTTCTTCCAACTGAAGACTATATTCCTTTCAGAACTGGATACACAAGTGAAAAGAACAGTAAGCAACCCTACTTCTTTTTCTCTCTCATTTTTCCTCTCTCTCTCTCTCTACCTTTTCCTTCCCTTCCTATTTCATTCTCTCTCCACTCCATTTCCTTGGAAGAGAAGCATTAGAGATTCATGTTCTTACCACCTGAATGACTTGTTTCCACATAGAGGTAGTAAGGTCAGCACCATCTTATTCCCTCAGATTTCAGGCCCCAGACCTGAAATAAGGAGGAAGAATTTTGTGATATCATAATAAAAAGTTTTGTAATGTCAGAGTGGAAGAGAGATAAGAATTGGGAGGAAATCAAAAGAAACAACTATACAAATACTTTCACAGTGAGCCTTAAAGTGAGTCTTGTTGCTTTAAAGCCACCTGCCATACCTGAAGTCCTTTTTCCTCACAGTCATCTCCTGATGAGGCAAAAGAGGCATAGCATTTCCTTGAGCGTTTAAATAGTATCCTGATATCTGCCAGACCTTCCTTCACTCAGCTTTTGAAGTAAGACTGCAGAACTACTTATGATCTTAGGCCAGGGGTGGCCAACCTTGGCACTCCAGGTGTTCTTGGACAATTATCAGAAGCCCAAGTCAGCACACTAGCTGATCAGGGCTTCTGGGAACTGAACTTCAAGATTGCCTACTCCTGACCTAAGCCATAAGTTGCCCATCCCAGGCCTAGATATTCAGCTAGGCATATGTGTGCTAGTGGTTATAATTTGTCACTTTGCAAAGATCCACTTTATGTTTCCTTAACAAGATGAAAACTGGATATTATTTCTATATGATGGGTTCTCCTTCTGTACCACTGGACTGTCTAGTATTGATTATATCTATATTATGAGGGTAAATTCTTAAGTACACACATTTGTTTGTACAGTATTGAGTTTTACTGGTCAAATTATCCAAGTAGTCAGTCTTTGTGCAACTTGAATTGATGCTGTTTCCTTAAATTGTTATCCCATGTTTTCTGTATGTAGAATATATAGTTTGAATTGCAGTCAAAAAGTGTGTGTGTGTGTGACCTTGGATCTGATTCCCTAGAATCTCCCTACATGTTTACTAGTGCTTCCAGTCTATTGCTTCCATTTTTCTCCTCACTTTCAACCACTAATTTATCTTGCATGACATTTTGCCTTCTGTAGTTTCTGGCTATTTTGCCTTGACTATTCATCTCTGATAGGTCACTTTGTCAAGTACTATTTTGAAAATGTAAGCACATTAAATCTATAGACGTTCACCAATCTGTCATGGTGTGTAGTACTCCATAAAATCTCCCAACAGCACTTGGAAGGAAGATTGACCTCTCATATGACTTTCCTTTCGTTATGTCTTGGCACATTTCAACCTCTTTCTTAACTACAATTTTCAAGACTTTAACTTGTCAAGTGATACAAAAACTCTCTGCTTGAATTTTGACCGATAGTTATGTTGAAAATTAAAATGTCAAAAACAGATGTTCATAACACAGGAGTCAGTCATGTAAGTGTAACAAAATTACAAGTAATGTTTTTCCATTTAAATATGATTAGTACATACATTATCCTACAATTCAGTCTTCAAAGACAATAGATACAGATTACCAGGCATAAAAGTGACCAGATGCATTTTCATTTGAGCCAGAACACTGTTGGGACACCAATATTGATGTGTGTGCATGCTAAATATATGTAATATTATTGACACTAAGAAATGACTTAGTGCTAAAAATGGTCCTGTCGAACCTTTCAGATTCCTGGTGGTAATGTATGGGTGAGAGTTGGACCATTAGGAAAGCTGAGTGCAGAAGAATAGATGCCTTTGAGATGTGGTGCTGGAGGAGAGTTCTGAAAGTCCCCTGGACAGCAAAGAGAACAAATAGGTCAATTTTAGAAGAAATCAACCCTGACTGTTCATTGGAAGGGCACATAGTAAAGATGAAGCTTAAGTACTTTAGACATCAGATGAGAAGGGAGGATTAACTTGAGAAGGCCTTGATGCTGGGAAAGGTGGAGGGCAAAAGATGAAGGGGGCGGCCAAGGATGAGATGGCTAGATGGTATTATAGACACAAATGGCACAGAGCTGGGTGGGCTGAGGAGAATGGTGGAGGACAGAGGAGTCTGGGGGACAATGGTCCATAGGGTCACAAAGGGTCGGAATCGACTGGGCAACTGAACAACAACAAATATAAGAATATAGTTAACTTGCTGAATGGGAACAGCTAGATGTTTGTAGCTTTGTGTAGTACTGTACTTGCATGTATAATCATATTATTATCTTAATAATCTGAGAAGATTTGCTCAGAAGGACTGGTATTTTGAAACTGCTAGAGAATGGAGTCTATTGTCACATTAAAGGCAAGTACCATATTTTTCCAGGCCTACAAAAAGCCAGTATTTGTCATGCTGACCGAAGGCTGTGAATGCCTCATAACTCAATCCCAGATGTGGGTTTGCACTGCTCTAAAATGTCCCTACCTCTTGGTAGAATATAGTAAACCTAAAAGTCCAAGTCCCACCCCATAACTGGGAACTAAAAGCAAAAAGCCATTGAAATTGACATTAATCTATACTATGAACACAAAGTTTACCACAGATGCATTTTCCACATTAACACAGACACAGACTCCACACACAAGACTTCTTAAACAGATTCCTCACCTTTGCCAGTCCTAAAACAGAATAGCTACTACTCCACATGGCATTCCTTCACATTCAAATGCACTAACCAATCAGAATTTAACCCTGCACCAGACATTTTATCACTCATTCACCAATTATTTGAGCCTAATCATACATATCAATCAAGTGTCCGTATACCACACAAACCTTCTATTATTTACAAATATGTGTAGCTGGACAGAATGGGCAAATTCAACACAATGCGCCTTATCTTGGTGTTGTTTCCTTTTGCAACATTATTATCTTTGTTGTTTTTATCAGTAATATTTTTATTGAAAATTGTGTTAAGTACCTGTCCTGAAACTTTCAGATTTAGATAAAATGAGATTTTAAATAACCAAATAACTATCACATGCATTGTAAATGTATGCCTATGCTGAAATAGATGGCTATAGACTGGAGATTATTACTTCAAGGTTCCTGATTTGCTCTCTATTAATAATATATGCTCCAAAGGGAAAGCACACCTGATATTTGCTGAAGATAAATGATGATTAATTATTAAGAGAATTTGCCTTAGTAATTACACATTAATGCAAATAATTGTATGCTAGCAATGAGATCATTTGAAGTCCCTTGCTAGGGAGGCTATATTTTTAATCAACTATTTAATAAAGGGATGGTTGAAACTAAGGTTTGGTAACCATGACATTAAAGGTAAATGCCTCTGAAAATTCAGGAGAATTGTGGTAGGCAGAGGCTCAAAATCTGTTCAGAGCAGATTGCCACTAGCTGTAGATTATTAGTTTTATGTTTTTTTTCTAACAGTTTCAAGGTCACTTTTTTGGAAAGGAAATTCTATATTCTACGTTCATTCTATAATGAATTTTTTGGAAAGGAAATCTGTTCTAAATTATTGTTGGAAAGGGCAAGTGTTACTAAGACAAACAGGATGGCAGGGACACTACAGCACTGCATAGGAATTCCATGTGAATAAGCCCAATAATAGCATGCTAGGTTGAAAGAACTTTGGAACCATACTTTCCGTAATTGATGGTATAGAATGCAAAGTTTCTATAATGAATTGTTTTTAAATACTGTTCATGACTATGAATTTGCCTACCAGTGGCTGTAAACATATATTAAGTGAGTGTTTTATTACAGAAAATCTCTGGATTGACCAAATTACTATTTCCCTTGAGTTTCTGAATACTGACTAGGCAAAAGTAATGCATGGGGTAGTCCCTTGCCTTCTGCGTTATAGCTATCTCTGATGATATAAGTAGGCTAGAGGTCAAAAGTGTCAGTAATGACTTGTCCTATTATTCTTGATCCTTGCTTACATAATCTTCTAGGATAAATGTGGCGACTTGGAGTCAACGTGGGTAAATTATACAGTAGGGAAACAGATTTTGCCAGTAACTAGTACTGGTTGCAGAGACAATAATTAAGGAGAAATTAATTCATAGAAATGATTCTAAATTCCAAACTTGGCTCAGTAGGGGGAAAATCATAGTTATGTGAACCTAGCAGGGAAGCATATTCCCACCCCACAACATCCATGTTGTGTTGCCTCAGAAATTTTGGCATTTACAGTCCTAAAACACAAATCTACACGTCTCTATTTTGGAGCAACCATGAATTATTTTTCTGGCTTCCTGTGAGAGAAGCAAAGCATAGTGCTAACTGTGTTTGGCCTGTGCTTTCTCCTGTGATATGAAATCAAACCAAAGATGGAAGTCCACAGTTCATTTAGCCCTTCAGGAATAGAGAAGAAATACACTGTAAAAGGTTGCCCTTGCTAAAAAACCAGTTGTATCTGAGTTGTGGTGCTCATCTCTGTTTCCAGCCAAAGAACCAGCACTGTCTGTTTCTGCAGGTGTTTCCATGGTCAATGTGGCAAGCATTGGCCCACTCTTCCTCCACCATCAACTCACTCCCCCCCCCCAGTCTCTCCTCCAGCCACCTCCCTAATCTCTGTTTCTACCTCCTCAATCTGAGCGACCTCTGCTACAGTCTGATTCCCACTCTCCAGCTGTGTAGGTGGGATAACTGTCCTGCTTGCTTCCAGAGCGGCTAATCTGCTACCAAACTCTTCCAAAAAGCTTTTTATTGCTGCTCCCTTACTATCATGTACCCCTTCTTATGTGTGCCGGGGCCACAAATGGCGGAGGGTGGTCAGACACCCCATCACCCATTTCCAGGGTTCTGAGCCTCTCGCCGAAGGGCCCTAACTCCACCATCATGTCTTTGTCTGAAGACTCAGATAGCACCTCCTTGGTTTGCCCTTTCTTGGTAGGGATTCCTTCCTCCCCACAAGCCCCTCCCTGAACTCTCTTCCTTGACATAATTGCACCCTAAACAAGGAGCTACAGAAACTGTGTCACTCTTCATTGAAAAACTCCTACGCAACAAGCAACAGCAAAGTTAACAATTCAAACAAGCCCCCAAACTCCTCCTACTCTTTATCCACCAATGATTACCCTTCATGCTGGTGTTGCCAGGCACATCACTGGGAGGCATGGCATAGCCATGGACGTGAAGGGCAGCCTTCTTGATAATACCTGTTTTCACTTGTTTGGCTGCTCCTGCCAGCTTCTGAGAAGTCTTCACTGAGAACTCTCAACAGCTCCTTGCTGGCATAGCAGTATCTTCTACATTTCTTTCTTAAAGACTAGGGCAGGGGTGGCCAAACTACTGCCCATGGGCCAGACCCAGCTCATGGCACCGTTCCATCTGGCCTGCCGCCACCCTCGCTGCTCCTGGAAGCAGAAGCAGAGGCAAGTATGGCAGCCATGAAATTTGCCTGCACATTCATAAACGTGTCCCACAGCTATCATAAACACTGCTGTAAATGCACCCACAACTGTTGTAAATATGTTTATTACAGCCACGGATACACTGTACAGCGGGAGGAACCACATCACTGGCCCACTCAACCACAAGACTGCCCCACAGTGTGAAAACTTTGGGAACCACTGGATTAGGTTCACTATACTGTTAGATTTATTGTCCGTGAAATGGATATCCAACAAGGAGTTTTTGCCCATGTTTAGGGTATGTCTCATATGTCCTACATAAGGGTGAAAATTAAATGAGTAGCATTCTGCACATGGTAAATTCTAGAGGATACAGGGCTGCCTGTTCAGTTGCCAGAATAGACAGTTATAAACTTGTGTTTTCAGGTCTGGAACAAAGAGACAGTGAGAACACCAACAACTATATTTTCTGGTCAACTTATTGGTCATAAAATTGGCCATGCAGCTTATTCTTTTTTAAGAATGTCTGAAAATTGACTATCTCTAGAATATTTTATTTTTTTCTGTGGCAATAGTGGCAACAATGTAATGTTGCTATTATTTTGTGCTGTCAAGTCACCACACACACACACACGCACACGCACACGCACACACATTGTGACCCTATGAATAAATGATCTTCAAAAATGTGCTGTTCTCAACAGCCCTGCTTAGCTCTCATAAACACAAATTGACTCTCATTTAGAGAGTCAATCCATCTTGATTTTGGTTTCTTTTCCTTTCCCAGAATTATTGTCTTTTCCATAGAATCTAACCTTCTCATTATGTGCCCAATGCATGACAGCCCCAGTGTTGTCATTTTTGCCTCTAGAGATCGTTTAGGCTTGATTTCCTCTAGGATGCACTTGTTCATCTTTCTGGCAGTCTAGAGTATCTGTAGATCTTACCTCCAGTACCATATTTCAAATGAATCATTTTTTTCCTAATAAAATGACAATGTCAATATTAGTAGCTATTTCCTTCTTGTTTTATTATGTGGCCGGATATGTATGACTAAAAGTATATTCCATCCCTTAATGTTCTGATGTCTTCATAGGTTATGGCATTAATATTGAAAGTTAATGGAACATGACCACCTAAAAACTAGGATATTCTTAGTTATTTGTTTTCACCTTAGTTATCTTTATATTTAAATGTGATGAAAATGAGCATTATAGCAACCAAGTGTTTTCAAGGAAAAATAGTGCTTTGAAATTCTTGGCTCTCTGTAGCTTGTTTATCACACACAGGACCATATATGGATAATCCTTCTTTCAAGTTGTCTACTGCTAGAGTAATATCCAAAGTGAGATGGAAAGACATGGGGTAAAGAAAGAACCTTGCATCTATCCCATATGGCCTGAAATCCCATTGCTATGCAAAAAGTGTACCATTTGGAGATGAATTGTCTCAAGTTAATAAATCTTTGTAGGCATGGTTTGATGTATGCTGAGTTGTGTGAATTTATCTATTTATTTCAAACATGTGGGAGTTCATTATAACTTTTAGCTTAAAACATTAGCTGTGTTTAGCTGGCAATTGTGGTTAGCTCTTCCTGCGCCCGACCACAGTAAGAATTGTGGTTAGCTATTTCCTGAATCAACAATCGCTTCCTGCCTCTGCAGAGATTCTGCATCTGTGCAGAGATTCTGTAGTTCCTGGTTTGGTGCAGAAAAGCACCTTTGTGTAATCTTCAAATACATGCTTTTGGTATCAGCCTAAACTGCTAGAGAAAGCTATATAATTAGAGGTAACAGCTTTTGCAAGGGTACCACCACAGAGAATAGGCTTTGGGCCTATTCTGGCAGGATATAAGCTACTGCGCATGTACTAGTAAAAGATATAGGTCATGTTCCATATATGGTTATGCTATAGAGAATGTCATATTATTGGCTGAATACCACTGCACCTATGCTTGTGTACACATCCTGTGTATGCTGTCGTAAGACATCCTGTGTAACCTGTGCAATTTCAATAAAACTTGCTTCCCGGTGCTGGAGCAGACACTTTTTGTGCACCATTCACTCTGACTGCTGTTTCAGTTTTCTTCTGACTTTATGCTTACACCCTTGTTGAGCTGGATTCTCAACAAGTGCTTGGTCAATCTCTGACCTGATCTCCTTTTCTGTGGCTACCCTCTGGCTAGAATTTCTCCACACAAACAGATACATTTTGCAGAGATATCTTATCTCAAGGCAATTTGCCTCCAAAACAATTATGCCTATTGCAAAGCAGGGCAACAGGATTTCAGCCTTTGAGACCAACAATGAACTTTAGTGCTTCATACTTACTTTGTACCAAAGGGAAAAAATGGGTCATAGATGGAATAGGACAGCAGCCCAAACACTGTGAAGAAATAAAATGCATGATGATAAATAAAATTAGGCAAGCATAGGCATATTGTGGTCAAGCACCACATAGTAGAAGATGATGGCAGAGGAAAGCTGTGAATGGATGATTGAGAAAGGGAGCCAATAGCAAAACCACAGCTGTCCATCTCTCTTCTAATTTACTCAAATACTTCTTTGGCCAAGCAATACATATTGCCTTGTTGACCTTATTGGCCCACTGGCTAAATTCCTTTCCAGTCTTGTCACTTCGGAGAAAGTTCAGTAAATTAAAATGGCAGAAGGCATCTGGTATCAAAGCAGTTGGCACAGGGGTAGCATAACATGGCTTGCTGCCTGAACATTGAATATTATTATTATATTATATATTTACAGGAGACAAGCAGTGAGTCCCTGTGCTTTAAGTAACAAGGATAGGAGTTGAATCAGACAAATTTGCTTCCCTTTGGTAGAACACAAAGGAACAGCCAGTTCTGCTTCAATAATGTTCTTCTTTAGCTATCCGTCAATGGATCATGACATTTCTTTACCTCTGCAGGAAGTGGGATATTTCTCATCATATTTTAATAAATATCAGAGAAAATTGTCCAAAGCCATTTCTGCATCAACATTTTCCTAATTCTGTTGTGAGTGCTATGGTTGTTTACACATCTGCATGTTCCTGGAGTGATACTACTCCAGTGTTAATGGCTTGCTGTATGAGCAGCATTGCTTGGCAATCATGAGGCAAGTAGGACATCCCTTTGCACCTGGTTAAATGGGAGAGAGCAAGCTAATTATATCTGGCAGTCTCCAAAGTGAAGGTATATCATCATGAGATGTGAAAGGTAGACAGGCTGACATATACACATGAATTTTGTGAGCAGCTTCAGGCAAGTTGAGGAAGGAAATGACACCTGTGTTGACTACACGTTAAAAAGATTGGTATCTTTAGATTTATTTAGCTGCACAATGACCAGATTATGAAATGAAGAAAATGGCATGTACATTATGGTGTATTGTAGTATACATATATGTGGCATGCTATTAGGAAGCTGTATGGGAATATACAGCTTCCTTTTCTCATTGATTTTATTAGTTTTTTTTTCAGCAAAGAAAGCAAATGTTCTTCCTCATGGTTGGTACATGAAAAAAGAATGCTGAATAACTAACAGCCCTTTGGGAGGGACATTCAAATTCACATAACCAGAGGACCAATCTGAAACCTACAATTCTGACCGCAGACTACAATCCCCATTTTGAAATTTCATTTAAGTGGATATTCTGCACAAAGACATCTGGCCAAATATTTTGGATGTTCTCTGGTGTTTTTTCTACACCATTCACAGCACTGTGGTGTCCAGCCTGGTGACTTAAAACTAGCTTCTTTTTGTACTACCTTACCTTGGATACCTTGGAGTCATTATTCAGCAAGAGGTCCACACATTGGTAGACATATCCATGATGACATTCCACACATGCAAATGGAATTGAGACCGCATCACCCCAAGAACATCTGTCTGCCCCACCAGAGTGGACTGGAGAGGCTCTCTAAATGTTCCATCTTCTAGAGAGGCACTGTCTCTCTAGCATGAGAAAAAGGGACTTCATAGTGTTTGCTCTGGCCCTACAGAACCTCCTGCCAACTGAGCTGTGTCTACAGATGGAGTTGCTGTCCTTCAGGGAAGGTCTAAATACTTGGCTGGCCAAGCAGGTGTGGGGCCCCAATGATCGCATGGCCCCTGCCTGCTGGCTGATTTAAATATTAATAATTCTCTCTCTCTCTTTTTTAAGTGGTAGGGGTTGGAGTAATGCCCGGTAACAGTTTTTAGTGGGGTTTTTAAATTGTGATGTTTAATTGTAGTGGGTTTTTATCTTTTGTAAGCCACCCAGAGTCCTTGGAGTTGGGTGGCAATATAAATCTTGAAATAAATAAATAAATAAAATTTCCATGCATTTTTAATGCATGGCTAGGTGAAATGTGATGTGTGCCCTCTGCTTTCACCTTGCCCAAGGGATCTGGCGGAGGGCATTTTGGTTAGTTTTAGTCCGAGCCTAACATCATTGACAAGAGATGGGCAACACTGCCTAGTTAGACCGCTCAAGCCCCCATGACTTGACAAGGCTCTCACCTAGTGGTGGTATACTTGTTCTTCTTTAGCTATCTAGGATACTTGTAAATAAACTCAATATTTCTACAACTACCAAAGTGTAGAGGCATTTTCAATCTTTTGTGGGATATAAACAAAATAAAATATACATTAAAATGCATTCCTATCTTAGAGGACAAGCCTTAAGTTCTTGCATTACTTTCTGCAAATTTATAATATATTCTTATTACGGAAATCATCATACAATAATTATGTTCTATGGATATAATCATCACCATTAAGCAATAACAATGAGTCAAATTGCTTTTTGCAATCATGAACATGAAGATTTTTTTTTTTACAAAAGTCATGCAAGTTTTATGTCTGTCTTTTCTGTTTATCAGATTTGCTTTATCCTGCTGGGGGTGGGGTGTTGAAAATATAAAGGGTTTGTGGTATTCCTGTATTTTTATTGAGAATGGCTACATTCAGGAAAAAGACATAAACCTATGCTGTCCTTATGCATTACAAAAGCAATTTAAAGGTACCACCTGCCCTTATCTTCGTACATTTAGGCATTATGAAATTAATAAATACTTTTAGATGGCATTTCTTGGTTTATTTTTCCTTTTGATTCTACTGCAATGGTGTTGTCTGGTGAAAGAAATTTCAGACTGTTCCCACTCTCTTTACTGTCTCACCCAACACAATACTGTCATGGGCAGGAGCTACACAAAACCTCTGAAAACCCATGTCCTAATTTCATGTGATTCTTCACATGAAAACAGAACATGGAACTACCACCAACCAGTGTCGGGAGGTTTTCTGGCTACTGACAATGTTCTGTCTTTACTTTCTGTTGCAAAGCACCCTGGATGAAGGAGGGATTTTAGCCCCTTCTGGCTTAAGAGGTAGGAAGTAACCTTGGATACTCAAGCATTCCTGCTCAGAGGTCTGAGGGCATGATGAGAGGTTTGTTTTGTGACCTTCCCTGCTCTAATCAGGCTCCTTTGCCTGTTTGCAATGCTCTAATCAGGCTCCTTTGCCTGTTTGCAATGGCCCACCCTCCCTCCCTGTGCCTAGAGAGTTAGGGTTGCCTTGAGGCCAAACAAGAATTTTTAGCCCATCTTTTGGATTGGCTAAAAATTGTACTGTGGTCCCACTCTGGACCACAGTACAATTGTGAATTAGGGGTGAGGAGTGTGGACAGTCAAAAAGGTCACATTTAGGCATGTAGTGCTGGGTTAGTGGTGAATCCCTCAGGGTGTCTTTGGATGAGGTGAAACCTATGTGCCTGGTATAATTTGGGTGAATTGGCTGGTCACTTCGGGGACACAATGAGCCTTCTCCGTGGTACGTCCATCATCCATTCACACAAATAGAGTTGGAAACACCCATGGGGATGACTCTCTGACTTAGCTAACCTGGGTAGTAGCTGTCGAAGGTATAGCACTGCCCTGGCAGCAAGGGTTTTGCTCATCTGGTCTGAAGAGGAGACAAGGTGGCTTCACACTACCAGCCCATTTGTAGGTCAGGGTAGTCAATTAATTTAATAAATGTAGCCTAAGCCTTATACCACAAATAGGTGTCATGCCTCTTTATTCAAGAGGTAGGGGAGAAATGCCACCCATTTCACATGTGGAAAAATCAGAGCTGAAAATCCTTCCAACAAGAGCAAAGCTGCCATCTGGTCAATGCTTAATTAGCCCAGGGAGACTCCTTGCACCAGCCAGGTGGCAACACTGTTCTTGCCTGAAAGGCAAGGCCACTGACTCCATTTTTTGGCACATGACAAGGACTCGGCTGCACCAACTGCAGCCAGGAAGCCTACCAGCCATAGTTGGCTGGAATGGAAGTTTTAATATCTAGAACCCTTTCAATCAGGATTCAGGCCCGGGTATGGTACGGAGACGGCATTGGTCGCACTAATGGATGATCTCTGGCGGGAGCGGGATGGGGGTTATCCATCCGTCCTTGCTCTTCTTGACCTCTCAGCGGCCTTCGATACCGTCGACCACGGTATCCTTCTGGAACGGCTCAAAGGATTGGGGATCCAGGACACTGTGTTGTCCTGGTTTTCCTCTTTTCTGGAGGGCCGTACCCAGTCAGTGTGGTTAGAGAGTGAGAGGTCCAGCCCTAGGCCCCTCAAGTATGGGGTGCCTCAGGGCTCAGGGCTCTCTCCTCTCTTATTTAATATCTACATGAAGCCGCTGGGTGAGATCATTCGTTCCCACGGGGTGCGGTACCATCAGTACGCGGATGACACCCAGGTGTATATCTCGGCCCGTGGGGACCCCAGTGATGCTGTTGAAATCCTATCTGGATGCCTGGAGGCCATTGGGGCCTGGATGGGGGCCAATGGGCTTCGGCTGAATCCCAGCAAGACAGAGTGGCTGTGGATAAGGGGCCCCATGTTATCCAGGGAGTTACCATCTTTGGTACTGGATGGGGCTGTTTTGCCCCAGACAGACCCAGTGCGCAACTTGGGGGTCCTTCTGGATTCGCGGCTGCTGCTAGAAGAACAAGTAGCGGCTGTGGCCAGGAGGGCTTTTGCCCAACTTCTGGTGATTTGCCAATTGCGCACGCTCCTGGACCGGGGCTCCTTGCTTATGGTCACCCATGCTCTGGTTACTTCCCGACTAGATTACTGTAATGCGCTCTACATGGGGCTGCCCTTGATGACCATTCGGAGGCTGCAGCTGGTCCAGAATGCGGCAGCCCGGGTGGTGATGGGATGTGGGAGCTACTTCGGGAGCTGCACTGGTTACCAGTTTGTCTCCGGGTGCAATTCAAGGTGCTGGTCTTGACCTTTAAAGCCCTATATGGCAGTGGGCCAGGATACCTTAGAGACCGCATCGTCCCAAGAGTGTCTGCCCGTCCAACCAGAGTGGACCGGAGGGGCTCTCTAATGGTGCCATCAGTTAGGGGTGCACATCTGTCCAGCACCCGAAGGAGGGCCTTCTCCGTGTCCGCACCAACTCTCTGGAACCTCCTGCCAACAGATCTAAGATTTCAAAGAGAATTGCTGCCCTTCAGGAAGGGATTGAAGACCTGGCTGGCAGGGCAGGTGTGGGGCCCGAATGGGAACACGGTCCCCGCCTGCTGGCTGATGTAGAGAATTGGGAACTCTCTCGTCTTCTTCTTCTTTTTATAGTGGGTGGGATGGGTGGGTGGGATGTGGGGTTTTTAAGTGGGTGGGATATGGGGCTTTTATAGTGTTTTTATGTGTTTTTAGAAATTTGTTGTAATGCCGCCCTGAGTCGGGCTCTGCCTGAGTGGGCGGCATATATAAATACGACTATTAAATTAAATTAAATTTAAATTAAATTAATATATATATATTAAAAAGTAACCAGAATAAATTTTTAAAAATTATACATCAGTGCCATTTTTAAACCACAGAAGAGTTTGCTTTGAGTGCAATGATAGTAGTTATTGCTAATTCAATTTGCTTTTCTCCCTAATAATGTGTAGTTGATAGATTCGGTCACTCTCTAGACCAGTGTTTCCCAATCTTTGTTTTTTTGGACTTCAATCTTCCAGAAGCCTAAGTCAATTCTCCACTGATTAGCCAATCTACTGACTTAGGCTTCTGGGAATTGAGGTTCACCAGTGTTCTGTGGAACATAGTTTGGGAAACTCTTGTGTCCAAGTATTATTTCTTGTTATTCCTAACAGCCGTAAGGTCTACAGCGGAATAGCACAACTTTTTCATAGGCACCAATTTCAAACTACTGTTAAGACTAGCTGATTCATCAGTATGAACTTTCTCGCTTCTCCAGAAGCCCACCAAATTGTATCCATTTTTGTAACTGCCATTCTCTCTGTATATAAGCAGGCCACCTTGTAAATATTCCCCAGTCCAATTTCTGAGCTGATAATAAATCACTTGTATTTGACCCATTCCTGCTGATCAGAATACTTCTTAAGCGCTAGACTCAACAGAAATGCTGCTCTAGTCTATTTTTCAGGCTGTTCACAGAAACCAGTCTTGCCAAGAACCAATATATGTCTTCTTTTTCTGCTTCTGGTTAAGTAATCAGAGGAGGAATAGACAAAAAGAACATAGGGAGGGAATAATTTGTTGCTCCCTTTGCTTCCAACATTCCAGCCAGTGCATGGGAAAGAAATAAACAGTTTTCTTTTCATGTATCTGATTCCTTTTCCAGCGCTGCTGTTTTTTGTTGTTGTTGTTTTTTGTAAACTATTGAATCTGTGGAAAACACTGTTGTTTCTATGAAAGTGATTTACAAATGGAAGTATTTAGGCAAACCACTTTAGCTTCTCTCTTCTAAATTTGCAGTGGCAAACCATGTAAATTTTTAAAATAATATTGATAACTAAGTAATCCATAATCAATTTTGTCATTGCTATCATCATTATTATCCAAACCCATATGTTTCTTTCTTGCTGGCTGAGGTGGAGATGCTTGAATGAATTAAAGGGTCCCTTGTTATGTTTTAAGAGGCCCATTTCTTCCCTTCTTGTTGCTTAGCACAGGGAAGGAAGGGCTCAAACAAGTACGAATATTATCCTTTGTAGAACATTATGCTGAGAAGCATTTATGGATCCAGTTATGCGCCATATTCCGATTGCCACAATCAACTGTCATAACTCTTGTCTGCTCCATCTCTGTGAATCTTACTCTGTTTTGTCACAAGAGGATGCCTTCTTTATTATTATTATTATTATTATTATTATTATTATTATTATTATTATTATTATTATTATTATTATTATTATTATTATTATTATTATTATTATTATTATTATAAAATTAAGAACAAACATAAAAAACAAATGCAACCAAATACATTACAATTACGATGTACAACATACAAGTATGAACTAATTACGTACCAGGAGTGATAAGCCAAATTTTCAATCCTGAAATTATCCCCTCATTTCCCCCCTGTATTTACTATAATGATCAAAATTTTTCAATTTTCCTTCTAAATCAGTTGCAAGTTCTTACTCTTATATATTTATTTATCTATATACTGCACATTCAATGCTCTATGCAAACTTCCCCATCCTATATCTCCTCATAAGTTATTGACTATCTATCAATCTAATTAACAAGAGATTGCTTACATATTTTAATCAATTTCTTCCTTAAATCAAATTTCCTCCATCTTAGGGCGGAACAAATATGGAAACTAAAATCACAACAAATAAAGGATCTGTTTTAAACACCACACACTACATTATTATTACTTGCCTTTCCTTACCCTTCCTTAACAAAAATTATTTACATTTTAATAAAAAAAATTATGAACATTCCCTTTTATTTTCTACTTCTTTTGTATTCTGGGCTAACCTCGCATAATTAGAAGCTCTTTTATAAGTTTCCTCCATTCATCTTATCATTCTTCAATAATATTACATGATTTAGTAAGTCCAAATACTTAGCTTGTTTACTTATCACAACAACTTTCCCCGCCCAGAAAAATCTCAACTGTTGTAATTGTTGCCAATTATACCTCACCCCCTTGTCCCTCAACAATGTAGTAATTGGTTTAATTTTATTCCTCCACAATCTTTCTTCTTTTGTTATATCCTGATAGATATCCAATAATTCACCATCCAGTTTTGGTACTCGAGAGCCATTTCTTCTTAAATATGCCATTAACTTTAATTTACTGTCCAAACCTGTACATTTTACTAAAACAAGTCTTTTAAAAATCCAATTTCTTCTCTTCCCCAATCTATAAGCTGTTAGAATATCCTCCTGTGTAAACTCCCTACCCATATTCAATTCATTCAACCATTTAATAATTCTCTCCCTCAGTCGGTCTGGACTTTCCTCTGAAATATTTTTTATCACCACATTTTTTGTCTCACCATCTCCTTCAGGATGTACAGTCTTTTTTCTTGTTCCATTCTTATATCATTTTCTTTTTCTTTTCCTTGCCTCTCTTTTACCTCTGTTGTCATGAAGTTATTATTTACTACTTTCATAAGGTTGGCCAACGATCTCTCCCTCAATCGATCTGGACTTTATTCTGGAATATCTTTTATCACCACTTTCTTTTCTTTCACCATCTGTTCCAACATACGCCATCTTTTTTCTTAATTATCCATTCTTATGTCCTTCTGTTCCTGGAGTTTCATCTGGTATATCAGCGAAATGAGTGGTTCCAATCTGGCAGTTGTAACCAGATGCCATATAATATTGTGCAATGGCTGCATGAACACTGCATTTACACATTCTAAAATAGCATATTTCAGAAGAAATCCACAAGCAACTAACTACTGAGTGAAAGGGCTATAAGATTTTGTGTAAGGGCTGAGATAATTCAAATTGTTGAAATTATTGACGTGTAATTGACTTGGTAATTGCAGCCTGCAAGAAACTCGTTTCAGTGAATGAATTTGTCCTAAAGATGCCAATTACCTTGACAAAGATATACCCCTTTATTCAGAAACAGATTCTTTATTCTGTTGAAGTTTGCTATGAATAATGTCAGGGATGGCATAGACATTATTCTGAGGACAGAATTAAGACAGATCATTCGTTCCCATGGGGTGCGGTACCATCAGTACGCGGATGACACTCAGTTGTACATCTCAGCCCATGGGGACCCCAGTGAGGCCGTCAAAGTCCTTTCCAGGTGCCTGGAAGCTTTTGGGGTCTGGATGGGGGCTAACGGGCTACAACTGAATCCCAGCAAGACTGAGTGGCTATGGATAAGGGGTCCTGCGTTAACCTGGGAGCTACCATCTTTGGTTCTGGATGGGGCTATTTTGCCCCAGACAGACCCGGTGCGCAACTTGGGGGTCCTCCTGGATTCGCGGCTACTGCTAGAAGAACAGGTGGCGGCTGTGACCAGGAGGGCTTTCGCCCAACTTCGGGTGATTTGCCAGTTGCACCCACTCCTGGACAGGGACTCCTTGCTAATGGTCACTCACGCTCTGGTCACCTCCAGACTAGATTATTGCAATGCGCTCTACATGGGGCTGCCCTTGACGACCATTCGGAGGCTACAGCTGGTCCAGAATGTGTCAGCCAGGGTGGTGATGGGGTGTGGGCATTATGCCCATGCTTTGCCACTGCTCCGGGAGCTGCACTGGTTGCCAGTTTGTCTCCGGGTGCAATTCAAGGTGCTGGTTTTGACCTTTAAAGCCCTATATGGTAGTGGGCCGGCTTACCTAAGAGACCACATCACCCTGAGGACGTCTGTCCGTCCAACCAGAGTGGACCGGAGGGGCTCTCTAATTGTTCCATCAGCCAGAGGGGCTCGCCTCTCTGGCACAAGGAGGAGAGCCTTCTCCGTGTCTGCACCGGCCCTCTGGAACCTCCTGCCAACAGAGCTACGTCTCCGGACGGAATTGCTGCCTTTCAGAAAAGAACTTAAAACCTGGCTGGCGGGTCAAGTGTGGGGTGCAGGTGGAAGGGTAACCTCCATTGGGTGGTTGGTGTAGAAGAACTCCTCCCCATGGTGCCTTTGGATCCTGCAGCCCTTGTTTTTAGGGGGTGGGTAGTTTTAACTGTTTTTAACATGTGTTTTTTTTTTTAAATTTTTATTGTGAACCGCCCTGAGTTGGCTTTGGCCGAGTGAGCGGTATATAAATGTGACAATTAAATTAAAATTAAATTAAATTAAATTAAATGCCTCAGTCTATGAAGCAATATTTAATGGGGAACATTTAATGAAAATTATTCTATTTGCCTGCTTAGCTGACCATCACATTAGAATGGTAGCAGATTAAATTATATGGAGATGGCTCATGGCATGAAGTAGATGTGTTATTTATAAAATATATTTAACATAATGTAAACTCACTTAATATTCCATTTTTAAATAGTCTAACCTCTAGAACAGGGTTTCCCAAACTTTTTATGCTGTTGGCCGGACCACTCCCTCTGTACAGCTGAGTGGGCCAGCTACATGGTTCCTCTTGCTGTAAACACTGCTGTAAAACATGTCCAGTGATGCACTGCAGCAGGTTCTGTCAGGTTCTGCAAAACCGGTAACGGAAATTCCTCTAGGCCACACCCACTTGGTTGGCCACGACCACCTCCACAGCCCATAATGCAGAATGTTTGGCCACGCCCACAGATTTGGCCAACCCACAGAGTAGGTGGTAAATATTTTTTTTGCAGTGCATCACTTAATGTGTCCACAGCTGCCATAAATGTGTTTACGACAGTCACAGGTGCATTTGCAGCAGCGTTTGTGGCAGGGGATCTGCAGTGGCTCAAGTGGCTAATACACTGACTGGAAGGCAGGAGGTCAGTGGTTTGATTCTAGAGTACTGGAGGACGGAATGAGCTCACGTCTTTGTCCCAGTTCCTGCCAACCTAGCAGTTCAAAAGCAAGAAATTGCAAGTAGATAAATAGGGTTCAGTGCACTCCGGGGTCTAGTCATGCATGCCACATGACCACAGAAATGTCTGCAGGGGGCATGGCTAAGATGAGTATGGAGTAACACGTACATTGACCAGCTTGCGCTGAAATGGGGTTTAAATGTGAAATTATTTAAAAACTTGGAGGACCTGTTGATGTGAAAACAACTTAATTGACCTGATGGAACACTGAGGATTCGAAAAACATAAATACGGGCTCGGAGTTCGGAGAAGGAGAGGTGAGTGAGACGCGGCGCAAGCCGGGTCGAACAAACCACTGCGTTCCGGATGGGAGCCCTGAGTTTGGAGAAATATCAGACTTGATTGACAGAGGTCTCCAAGAGAAAGGTATTCAAATCATAATCATTGGAGCAGTGGTCGCGGAGGGGAAAGGTCCGGGTGTGGAGTTAAACACCAGAAAGGACAAGTAAGTGCAGAGTGTGTGTGGAGGGGAATGTGGCCGAAGAAGGAGAAATGGCAGCAGGTGATTGTAAAAACGAAAGTTAAAAGAAGAGGAACCTGAGCCTGGAGCTGGGAGCTGTGGAAAGTGGGTAAAATAGAGCGGAGGAGTTGGAGCGTGGCAGAGGGATATGAAAGAAATAAGGAGATTTTGATGGACATTGAACTGGTTGGTGTGGTGTTGTGAGAGAGAGAGAGGGGGGCTTTTCCCCAATCCGCTGCCATTGTTCCTGCGTGTTTGTGGTTTTGGAGACAAAAGAAGAGTTTTTTTAGTTTTTTTAGGTTTTTTTGAGAAATGGAGCAGCATAATATATATAAAAGAAAGAAAGAAAAAGGTTACCCTCTGGATGCAGGAATTGGATTACAATGGGGCAATAATTGGAATACAATTTTTGGATGGGTTTTTGTTCTTTTTTCCTTGCTCCCCTCTCTCTGTTTTTGCTTCCTCAATGCTTTGAGTCGGACACAGACTCAGACGGACATAAGCAAATACAGTCTTGAGATTGGGATAGTGTGATTCGATACATTGTGCTCCCTTTGTGGATTACAACAAGAGCCAGCCTATTTTCAAAGTTATAACTCTAATACCTGCATCACTGCTTCTCCTCTTTATATTTTGGAATATAACTGGAAGATAATTGGACAGCATTATTCAAGTGGAATTAGACTTTGTTACCTAAATTTGGAATATAACTGGAAGATAATTGGGCAGCATTTCTCAAGTGGAATTAGACTTTTTTTAATCTAAATTTGGAATATAACTGGAAGATAATTGGGCAGCATTACTCAAGTGGAATTAGACTTTTTTATCTAAATTTGGAATATAACTGGAAGATAATTCGACAGCATTACTCAAGCAGAATTAGACTTTTTTATTTAAATTTGGAATATAACTGGGGGATGGTGGAGGACAGAGGCGCCTGGAGGAAAATGGTCCATGGGGTCGCAAAGGGTCGGAGTCGACTGTGCGACTGAACAACAACAAACTGGAAGATAATTCGACAGCACCACTCAAGTGGAATTGACTTTGTTATCTAAATTTAGAATATAATTCAAAGATAATTGGGCAGCATTACTCAAATGGAATTAGACTTTTTAAATCTAAATCTGGAATATAACAGGAAGATAATTGGACAGCATTATTCAAGTGGAATTAGACTTTTTTATCTAAATTTGGAAGGTTGAAATGGACTTCGATCTTGGATTACAATAAAATTGTACAGGGTTTTTTTACTTCTTGATTGATATAAAAAGGGTCTGCTGGGGCTAATAGTATATAAAGTGAGAGGTGTAATCTAGGAGTTACATTATTAGTCTAATTGATACTGGAGTTAGAGCAAGAATTTGGGGATATAAAAGGAGTGGCTGCTTTGAAATTGGTTATTGATGCTACAATGGATAAATTTGTGAAAGGAAAAGAGGAAGAGGTTGTGAGATCTAAGAAAAAAGATAAGGCTGCTGTGGAAGATACATCATCATCAACACCATCACCGGAGCCTGCAGCAATGGACCAAACACAATTAATGGTTGAGATGGGTAAATTGTTTCAGAAATTTGAACAAATGTAGGAGGCAAATGTGAAAGGCTTTTGGCAAATTAATGAAGCAAGGGGGAAAGATAAAAATGAAATTATGGGAAAACGATAAATTGGTTATAATGTTTCAAGATTTTGCTCATAAAGTTGATTTCACTTTTCAAAAGTTGGAAACAAATGTTAATTTGATGCAAAGGGATATGAAATTGATGTAAACAGATATGAAGGGATTGCATGAGGAAAATAGAGAAGTAAAGTTGAAAGTGGAGGTGCAAGAGAAAAGGTTAGATATGGTGGAAGAGATGATGAGAAAGCAGAATATTGTGATACGCAATCTTTTGGAAAAAAACTCCAGACCAGCTGAAGGATAGAATAATTGACTGGTTGAATAATTTGAAAATGGGGAAAGATTTTGTCAATGAAGATATTGCAAACGTTTATAGATTGGGGGCGAGAAGAGGAAGAAGTGCTCCTAGAAATGTTTTAGTCAAATTTGCAAATTGGGGGGATAAGCCAAAGGTAATGGCTTTTATAAAACAAGCTGGGTCTGTTGTTTTGAAAATTGATGGAAATGATGTGGAGGTTTCTAACGATATTGCAGTCAATGAGCGCGTTTGGTGGTATAAAATGAAACCAGTAACCAAAATTTTGATTTCACATGGGATAAAATACAATTGGAGATTTCCACAGCAGCTAAGATTTTTCCATGACAAGAAAATGCATACAATGGATGCAGAAACAGATGCATTGGATTATTTGAGCTCAATTGAATTGGTTGAGGTGTCTTCAAGAGAATGGCTGGCATTAAGGAAAGATTTGTTAGAGTCTGGAGGGATAAAAAGAGATTATGGGGGAATGGAGCAGGAGGGGGCAACTGGAGGGAGGGAAGAGAGATCAAAGGTAGAGAAAGGGGCTGGAGAAGGGTGAAGAATCTGGAGGAGAGATGTCAGGATAGATGGGTAAGGAATATAAACGTCTTCAAAGTTTAAAAGAGTAGTTAAAATTTTAATCTATTATTGTAGAATACAGCACTGGAGCACTGTCTTCTTTATTTTGTTTAGGTCACATCTTCCATGTCCCCCCCCCCCTCTTTAGGTACAAAGGTGGCTTTTTTGCATAAAAAGGTGGGGAGGGTAGAGATGAATGTTTTATGTAGTAGGTTTAGTTTTAATTATGGGGTTGAATGTTGCACGCCCAATGGAGAAATCGGAGATTGTAGAGGAGTGCATTTGCCAATATTATGAGAAATATAAAGGTTCTAACATGGAATGTGAAGGGTACAGGATCTCAAGTTAAGAGGAGAAGAATTGAATCAGCCTTAAGAAGGGATAGGCCGGATGTGATCTTTCTTCAGGAAACTCATCAAAAATCTCAGGATACAAACAAGATATTTTTAAAATCGATGCAATACTACGAAAGATCATTTGGTACCTCAAAGGCAAGAGGGGTGGCTATTTTGATTTCGACTCGGTTGGGCTTTGAAATGACAAGTAGTATTTCTGATCCGGAGGGCAGATATCTGATAGTAAAAGGAAAGATTGATGAGGAAGAAATAACATTGGTGAAAATATATGCTACAAATGATCAGCAAGAGGCCTTTCTAGAGAAAATGTACAAAATATTAGAGAAAGAGAGAATGACTAAAATGATAATGGCTGGAGACTTCAACTTAATAAAGTCAAATCTAGATTGTACAAATCTACTAAGATGTGGGAAAAGAACTAAGAAGCCGATTTTGGATAATTGGTTGACTGCGTTAGGATTGAAGGACACATGGAGAGAGTTTAAGGTGTCGGAAAAGGTTTACACTTATTTTTTACATGTACACAATTCATATTCTAGAATAGATTATGTATTTGTAACAGAGAATATAATCAAAAGCATAGATGAGGTAGATGTAGGTATTTTCACGGAATCAGACTATGCAAAAATGATGATAGAGTTGAGGATAGAGGATCGGGAGAAAAAAAGAAGGGTCTGGAGATATGATGCAAAATTATTTAAGGAACCAAAATTTAAAGAACAAATAATGGAGAATTGGAAGGAGAGTTGGTATTGGAATGATACGGATGAGGTGAACTTTAATGTGGTATGGAATGCCATGAAGTCGGTTTTTAGAGGGGAAAATATTAAATTGGCTAGTATTAGGAATAAACAACGTAAAGTAGAACAGGATAAAATTGAGAATGAGATAAAACATTTACAAGAACAACATGCAAGAACTAAGGATAAGAAGGTTTTTGATAATTTACAAAGATTAAAGACTGAATTGATAGGAAAAGATATAGATAAGGTAAAAAGAGACTTGGTATATTTAAAAAGAGAATTCTTTGAATACAGTAATAAGAACTCAAAATTATAAGCAAGGGCTGCAAAAGAAAAAAGAAAAAAAGGGAAATTGGAGTTTTGATTAGAAAAGATGGGGTTAGATTATTAGAACTGGAGATAAATGCAAAATTGTGAAGGATTTTTATCAGGAGTTATATTCCAAAAAGAAGATAGATGAGATAAAATTTAAAAAACAATTGGAGAAACTAATAATTAATAAGATAGATCAGGAACACAGGAATAGAATGGAAGATAGGATAACGGAAAAGGAAATAAAAGATGTTATTGCTAGATTAAAAACAGATAAAGCTCCTGGAGAAGATGGACTACCGGCTGAATTTTATAAGGAGTTTAAAGATTTAGTGGTTCCAAAATTGACTAAACTTTATAACTATATATTGGAAGGTGGACAAATTCCGACTTCATGGTATAGGACCATAATAGTGTTATTGCCAAAACCCGGGAAGGATTTGGAAAAAGTTGAATCATACAGATCAATTTCATTGATAAACCAGGATGCTAAGATCTTCACAGTGATATTGGCTAATAGATTGAAAAAGTTTATGGGCAGCTATATAAATGAGGATCAGGTGGGTTTTCTGAAAGGTAGACATATGTCAGACTTGACAAGAAGAGTTATAGATTTAATAGATGAGGTTGGACAAACAAAAGAAAAAGTAGGACTATTATCATTAGATTTTTCAAACCATTTGATTCTTTACAATGGGTAACAATTAATGAGATAATCAAATGCTATGGATTCAGAGATAAATTTAGGAAGACAATTGAACAACTATATCAGCAAGGTACCGCAATAGTTAGAGTAAATGATGAGGACACCGAAGAAGTGAAATTAGAAACAGGTACTAGGCAGGGCTGCCCACTTGCGCCAATTTTATTTATTATGGCAATGGAAATGTTGGCAAAAGCTATAAGGGAAGATAAGGAAATAGAAGGGGTTTTAGGTAATAAGATAAATCTCTATCCGGATGATACTCTAATAATAACTATACATCCTGTAAGGGCATTGGATAGAATACAAGTGTTATTAAAGGACTTTGAAGATATTACGGGTTTGAGAATAAATTGGGATAAATCAGAAATGATTCTATATAATATGAGCAAAGAAGATCAACCAAAGATAAAAGGAAAGGGTAATTTACAAATTAAGGACAATTTGAAATATTTAGGGATAAATATTTCAAACAAATTTGAAGATTTTAATAAATTGAATTATGTAAGATTGAAAAAAGAAATCAAGGATAGAATACAGGGGTTACAAAAATTGAAGTTGTCCTGGTTTGGAAGAATAGCAATAAGTAAAATGATGTTATTACCAAGAATTAATTTTTTATTTGATGCACTCCCAATTCAATTTAAGGATAAGGAAATTAATGAGTTTCAATTTAAAGATTAATAATTTTTGTAATGGGGGAAAACATCTAGATTGGCAAAAAAGTTTTGGTACTTACCTCAAAAAGATGGTGGGTTAGGAATGCCAAATTTAATAACATATTATCGACCGTTTCATATTAAGAACGTTGTGAAGATCTTAGCAAGGGAAAAGGCAATTTGGGAAGAGATTGAAATGAAAGAACTTAGTTATATGGGAAAAATACTCTTTCTAGGAGGCGACATCGGGAAAGTAAATACTAAAAATAAGATGATGAAGACATTATTGGGAACATGGAAAAAAGTGAGAAAGGTGTTGGCACCAAATATTTCTCCTATTATTGAATTGGAGGATATTGCAAATTTTCCAATAAGAATTAATAAAAGGATTAAAGAAGTATTGGATAAGAATGAAGTTTTCAGAATGAAGTTTTCCTGTTGAAAGATTGGATACGGGCATGTAGAGACAATGAGAGAAAAATAAATTTGTATGCACAATTGATATTAAATTGGTTTCAGATAAAAATAGTAAATAAGTGGAATTGTAAATTTATGAATGAGGCTGGATTAGAAAGAGGGAAGACAGAGTTTGAAGATTTAGTGTTGAAAATAAGAAAGGGACAAAGTGGTATAAAGGGGCTGGTGAGTAAAATATATATAATGATAAATAAGGAAGGTAATCCACAAGAGGAGCTGAAAGCGAGATGGGAACAGGATCTTGAGATAAAGATTGAGGATCAAAACTGGAAAAATAAATGGAAGAAAAGAATTATGAGAACTCTGTCGGTTAGAGTAAAGGAGCACAATTACAAAATGTTATGGAGATGGTATTTGACACCGGTGAGATTGCATCAGATAGATTAAAAAACGATAAAATGTGTTGGCGTTGTGAGAGTGCATTGGGTACATATGAACATATGTAAGGTTGTAAAGGATTTTTGGGAAGGTATTGAGAATAAGACAAATGAAATTATGGGAACAAAAATCAAACTGAGTGCAAATACCCTCATGCTGACAGATTTGGAAGATATAAATTTAAGTAAAGATAAAAAAGCATTGCTTGAAATAATGCTGACAACGGGTAGATTGTGTATTGCGAGAAAATGGAAAAATGATGTGATTATAAAAATTGAGGAATGGTATAAGGAAATGTGGGAATTTGCATTGAATGATAAGTTAACATATGAGATAAATATGAAAAAGGGGATTATTAAAGAAAATAGACTCTGGAAGATTTGGAAAACTTTTGTGGATTACTCTTTGAAGGGAGAAGAGCTGAATAGACCTGCACCCATTCACAAGGGTTTTTGGGAATGATTCCATAATGTTACTCCGTGCTCTCCAGGGCAATGTATATAACACAGGGTAGTTAGTCTTTTTGTTTTATTTTTATTTTTGGTTTAATTTTTTTAAAAAAAATTAGTTATGTCATTTCTGTATTGATATTACAAAGTAGTAGGGTGACTTGGTGGATATATGATATATTAGAGATTATGAAATGTACAAATAGATGGTGAAAATTTAAAAATTTAGATGTGGAAAAACTATAAATGACATTGATAAAAACTTTGTACCAAGGAGAGAAATGGAAGGGGGAAGTAATATAATATCGGGTCACAACTGAAATATAGTGTAATTACTGGATGTGAATTTGATGTATGTCTTTATATATTGTATCTATGTTAAAATTTAATAAAAATTATTAATAAAAAAAGAAATGTCTGCCGAAGCAGACAGTGCTGGCTGTTTTGGCTTTGAAACAGCGATGAGCACTGAACCCTAGAGTCAGATATGACTGGCTTTCGAGCAAGGGAAGCCTTTACCTTTATGGCAGACATGGGTGAATTTATGCATGTGTAGGCATGTTTTATGGCTGTGATAAATGTGTCTGCTTCAGCTTCCGGTACCAGCATGGGCTGTGGTGGGCCACATGAATTGGTGCCACTGGAAAGGGCTGGGCCATGGCCTGCGGGATCCGCGAGCACAATTGGCATAATACGGCCCCTGGCAAAGGTTACACCGGATGAGGAAGACCCCTGGTCACTGGCCCTTGCCAGTATGGAAATTGGGGAGCGGATTAATAATCATAGGATTGATTCACTCACATCTGACCTGACCGGCAGTTCTGCTGAGGGAAGCTAAATCGCTAACTCCTGTTAGACATTAGGCAATTACTCACTTGCAGATTAGCCCAAGCCCTAGCACAAATAGTGGCCATGTTTACTCTTGAGCAAGCCATGAACAATGGATTTCCCCTGTCAGTATTTGCCTTAGTTAATTAACTTTCCCAAGAGAAGTTCCCAATTAACCCGGGTAAATGGGTGATGTGATTTTCTGTCAGATGACGATTCTATCACATGCTGCCTTGAATTCCTATATATGATGATGCTTTTCCCTCAATAAACCACTGGTCTTCGCTCCATCTTGCCTCCATCTTCTCCTCCGGGACCTCAAGGGCCGCTTCAGGGCCCCAATCCAACATCTGGTGACCCACGATGTGATTCTACTCGTGAGTAAGCGATCTACACGGTCCGGTTCTATGCTAGAACCGTGTCCGATTCATCCCGGAGGACAGCGCGGCAGCTCCGGTCGGAAAGCCATCCGGCGAGGCATTCCAGAGAGGCATGCTACAGCTTGCATCGCGGAAACGCGTTCCGCTCAGGGGCAGGCTGTGAAACCCTGATTCCAGTGCAGAGGCCACCGAGGGCCCGTGGCAGCAGTCCACGCTCCAAGCTCCATCCCAGAGATTCGTCACGCTGAGACCTATTGCCTAAAAGGACGCATCGAATTCGTCCCGAGAAGAAGCCCTTCGAAGGACCCAGGCAGGTAATATAGGGACTTGTCCTCAGCGGCAACGTCCATCCGCTAACCAGAGAGTTCACATAATGGAATTCAAGGCCCCGGCCGGGGTATATAACTTACGCCTTCACAGCGGGAAGTTAGCGGAACTCTTAGCGTACCTGGAGGCCAATTGTCCGCTTTATCCAAAAGCGGGCGTGCTTGACCTCACACTTTGGGATCGGATAGGAGCCTGCATTCGGCAAGCACCAAAAGCTCCAGACAGCGTAATTGGCACATGGAGCAAATGTAGGAAACTCTTAGCAGAGGTAGACCCAGTCCGGATAGAGACCCAGAAACCCCCAGCGCAGTCAGAACCATCAGCCCCAATGAGTCTCTATCCGTCATTTCAGCTTAAGCAGGGCAGTGTAGGGAGCATTCCCTCAGTGACAGCTGCAGACGTCACTGAAGGAATTCATGGCATGAGAAGCCCTGGCGCTTCTCTGACAGTTACAAGTTCCCTGCCAATTAAGAACTCCATTCAGCGCATGGGTGAGGAAGATCCATTCATGGGGAAATTGCCAGTGGCACAATTAGCTAGCGCCCAACTGCTGTGTTCAGCCTATCTGAAGGCAGACACACGTTCAGGCAGGGCTGCTCAGCGCCCACTGCTCACTGAAATCTGCACGGCCCCTGGCCACGCAGGGCTCCAGAGCAGACCCATTACCACACTCAGGCGCAGAGCAGTGCCAAAACCCCAAGGAGCCTGCTTCCAGTGTGGTAAAATGAGACACCTTAGAAGAGAATGCCAATCTAGACCAGGCAGATCTTCAAAAGGTTGTCCGGATCTTAATACCAAATGGCCACGCTGGCACTGGAAAGGAGGCAGCACCAAGATCCGCGAGTCCGGCCCTCCGGCATGCATCTGGCCCAGGCTAGAAAGGAGGCAGCCATCGCCCTGGCTATGCCAGAGGAACCATCCCAGCAATAGTACCCCGAGCTCTCCCAAGGCACAGGCAGAACCTACTTGTCTCACCTTGGAGTAGCCCAGAGAAACTCACCCCTAAGTAGAAGCACCCCTGTGTATAAGTCATCTCCTCATGTGTAGGATAGAACACTGCAGATCAGGGGAGGAATGTGCAAATGCGTAAATAAATGTGTGTATGTGTGGTGCACCACTGAATGTATGACTGCAAGAACTGTGTATGATTGCAAAAGCCTTGTCTCTATGACCACAGTATGATTGAAAAAGTGTTCCTTGTGTGTAACTGCGTGGTAATGTCACTGTGAAATATGTGTTAAACAGTTTGCACTCTGCTCATGGGCAAGAACTATTTAAGGTTTGAGAAAGCATGGTGAGCAGAACCCCTTTGCCTTGCCTGCTTTGCAGCTTAAGGGCAGCGAAGGCAGGAGGGTGGAGGGGGGGGGAATCCTAACCTGCAATTTGGCAGGGTGACCCCCCTTCTTCCCTTGAGACTTTTTTCTTTGTCAAAGGATTAAGCCACTCTTGGAAACCGGTTTTGCAATCCGTGCCACTCAGGAAAACAGATTTTTCTTTTCAGAAGCGCGATCTGAAAACAAAAATCACTTCTATGAGTTTTCCTCACTAAATCATAAACTATGGGGCCCCTCCCTACGTCTGTGTTCCTCAAACCCCCATCTCTGTGTTTTTAGGTTCTGAATGTCTCTTAGCATCTTGAAGTCACGTGTCTCACTAGGAATGAGAGAATTGCATTGTCTTCATGTGTGTACTGTGTTATCATCCTGTAACCTCGGTTCTCAACCCTTTAAAGTCAGGGGCCAAGTTCCGGGGCCTCAGGCAGCTCTGAGGGCCCAGACAGTCATCCTGCCCTTCCTTCGCTGCACAGCCCTTCTTGGCTTGGTGGAGGTAGTGGCAGAGCAACGTGGGCCGCATCTGGCCCACTTACCCACATCTGGCCGCGGGTTGAGAATCGTTCTAACTCTCCTTCATTCTCTTAAGAAAGATATTGTTCTGGTATTTTGACTTTAATCTGTGCAAAGTAACTCACTCATTGTACCCCTTTCACAGGAAAAAGCACGCAAACATCCTTGCGCTCTGTATATTCAGAAAATGCTTAATCGTTACCTTTTTACAGGAACAAAACTCCTCTCCAGGCCTTAATAGTAACCAATTTATTCCCTTCTACAGCCTTAAATTCCTTCCTTTCACAGGGTCCAGAGTTAATTACTGGTAGGGTTTTCTTAACAGGAGGACCCGGTTGCCTTAATTACCTGACCTAATCTGATTTCGTTATGATAAGAGTTATTGCATTCTCATTGTGCTAACTTCTGCCTTGTCTTTCCTCCTTTCGCCAGTGGAACTCCCTGCTGGAAATGTTTAACTTGTGTGTCTTTTCATTTTTGTGTATTATTTCCTTACAGCTGGCACGTCATAGTTGGCTTGTTTTTAATAAGTCTTAGTCGGTCATTTTAAGTATGGCACCTGGCCCACAGCACCCTCTCTAATGAGCAGACACATTTCACAAACTCCAGAGCACAGAGGAAGGATTAGTCCCTGAGCTCCTGAGAATGTGCAGGGTGCCACTCATTGGCCAGGACTGCCTAGGACCATTTTAAGAATGCAGTCAGGTCGCACTTTCAATCAGATACAGGCATTTTCAGGCCACCCCTTCCTTTTTTGCTGCTAGTCTAAGCACAGGCAAAAGGCTAAGCCAGCATCTGGCACCCTTCTCACAGGAGCACAAGAATAGCTCCAGTAAAAGTGTGCACGCACGCCATGGGCGGATGTGCGCAGGGGGGCCTTCATGAGAAATTTACCCAAGGGAAGCCTGGCACGTCACACGCCAAGGTTTGCCATAAGACCCCAGACTCGTCTCGCTTCAAACGCAGACAGTCACCTTGTGTGAATTAATGTCACTGGTTCCCCTTCGGGGGGCTAGGACAGTTTTCACTTATGGGGGTCGCACATATTAGGTTCTTACTTGGCAAGAGGACCAAGCTTGGCGCACGCTCCTGACTCTTCCGCAAGCGGGCAGAGTTGGAAGCCGTGAACCTCGCTTTGCGCACCTTTGCCAAAGAACGCTTCAACATAATTACTGACAGCCAGTACAGGAATTTGCTTCACAGTCTACCGGGAGCATACATCACTCCTGCGATAGACAAAAATTTGCTGAGTTTGTTCCTCACTGCTCAATTTCACTTGCGGAACCGCACAGAAGCGCTCTATATTGCCCACATCCGAAGTCACCAGGACCTACCTGGTCCGATTTCCATGGGCAATAGCAGAGCGGATGCGGCCGCGAAGGAAATTCAGCAACGATCAGTTTTAGGTGTATTCACGACTCCAATTCAGAGTCATGCATTCTTTCATCAGAATGCCAAAGCACTTGCAAGGCAGTTCAACCTGCCACTTTCCCAAGCCCAAGGCATAGTCCGTTCCTGTCTGCATCGTGCAGGGGCACCGGGGGGGCCCTCGTGGGGGGTCAACCCACGAGGGACAGAGGCCATCCAGGTGTGGCAAATGGACGTCACACATGCCCCACATTTTGGCAAATGGCAGTACATGCACGTTTGCATTAATACCTTCCCACAGTTTGTTTGGGTAACAGCACAGAAGGGAGAAACGGCTCCCCATGTGGAGCAGCATCTCCTTTCCCACGGCCATGGGCGAACCTCGGCACATGAAGTCCGATGATGCCCCAGCTTATAGCTGGGGGCCACCTGGGATATTAGGCACACCTTTGGCATTCCGTACAATCTGCAGGGACAAGCGATTGTGGAACGGGTCTATCGGACGCTTAAGTCCTACATTGACAAACAAACAGAAAGGGGGGAACAACATCCCATAGTTGCACAGCAATTGCTATCCTATAAGTGCAAAAACTAACTAACTCTTTCAGAATTTTTATCTCCCAAACAAGTCTCTTCCCCATGCAGGTCCCAGAGGCCAGAATCAGGCCCGGATGCCAAGTTCGGCTATTGCAAAGTCACTGCCAGTCACTGCCTTGGATGTCATCAGCTGTCCGTCTTCCTTTATGACTTACATCTCCAAAGACATTTCTATGAACATTTTGCATACTCAGTGCCACTTCGAAGGACCATGCTTTTCCACAAAACAAGACTTTTCCAAGCTCAAGTTACACATGAAACCCCACCAAGAAGGGAAGCCTCATCTTCAAGAAGCTGCTGAATGTTTTCTATTGCTATTATCTGTAGTTGCTCCTTATTTATACATTCCTTGTACAATGCTCCAGTTGGGATTTGCAAGGGACACTTGAATTTCTGTATACGTAGGGTCGTTTATTGTTAATAACGGCCAGCTTCCACCAAAGGGAGCCAGACCGGCCCATGTTTGCACCGGCCCATTGCTTGCAAAGATTGAGCACCCGGTAGCCGGTAATCCCCAGCCTATTTTCACACCTCCCCATAGGTGCTAGAAAGACATTTGCACAACGCCAGAAGTTGCAGGAATAGCTTAGAATCACCTTAGGTCACAGTAAGAGATCAATGACACATCTCATTATCTTGCCTTGCTACAGAAAGCAGTCTGGATTCAGACCCACAGCTCTGAAAAACCAGGCAGCAGTCAGTATATTCAGCGTGCCAGGCTTAGCCATAGGCAACGCTCGGAGAATTGGTCAATTGGCTTGCGCTTTTGCAAGAGCCATTAACCACACCTCCTTGGCAATAGCGCTGCTCAATCAGGAGCAGACAGAGCTTCGCCATGCCATACTGGATAATCAAGCAGCTATCGATTATCCCCTGTTGTTACATCATTTGGGTTGCGAGTCTGTCCATGGCATGTGTTGCTTTAATCTCACAGACAATACCCACAAGGTACAAAGCCAGCTCACGGACCTCCACACCCTAGTTAAGAACATCAAGGAGGATGCTTCATGGGGGTGGTGGGATTCGTTGTGGTCGTGGTTCCCATGGGGTTGGCTTCAGACGACACTCAAGGTGATTGTGGGGGTGGGAATACTGGGCACAACAGTGTGTTGTTTCGTGCAATGTATTCTCTCACTGCTATCGAGATGTCCCCCATGGAGGGAACCCCGAAGCGTCATCCCCCCACATCAACTGATGCCCCCACCTGCGCAGGGCCGTCTGTCAGGTCCAAAAATAACAGAAAAAGGGGGAGTGCGGGATCCGCGAGCACAATTGGCATAATACGGCCCCTGGCAAAGGTTACACCGGATGAGGAAGACCCCTGGTCACTGGCCCTTGCCAGTATGGAAATTGGGGAGCAGATTAATAAGCATAGGATTGATTCACCCACATCTGACCTGACCGGCAGTTCTGCTGAGGGAAGCTAAATCGCTAACTCCTGTTAGACATTAGGCAATTACTCACTTGCAGATTAGCCCAAGCCCTAGCGCAAATAGTGGCCATGTTTACTCTTGAGCAAGCCATGAACAATGGATTTCCCCTGTCAGTATTTGCCTTAGTTAATTAACTTCCCCAAGAGAAGTTCCCAATTAACCCGGGTAAATGGGTGATGTGATTTTCTGTCAGATGACGATTCTATCACACGCTGCCTTGAATTCCTATATATGATGATGCTTTTCCCTCAATAAACCACTGGTCTTCGCTCCATCTTGCCTCCATCTTCTCCTCCGGGACCTCAAGGGCCGCTTCACGGCCCCAATCCAACAATGGCCCATAGGTTGGCCACCCTTGCTCTAGAACATGTGTGGGTCAGATTACAGCAAGGATCCACAAAGTTCATTAGTAAACAGCACTTTTTATATTTTAAAAATTGAAGCTAGGGTTCAGTATCACTGTTTCTTGTTTTCCTGATCATAAATTTATTTTGATCCATTTCCAGACCAATTGGTTGAACAACAACAACAACAAAACCGTCCGTGCAACTGCTACTTCTAATACTCCAACTTAGTTCTACTTTTATTTCCCCCTACATGTTTAGTGCATATTTTTCCTATTATATAATTTTTTTGCATACTTTCCCCTTAAATACACATTGCTTCTCTGTGTTACTTATTTTTTTAAATTTATTCTCAAAATTTCTTCTTCAAAATTTTGAAGTGTGTCAGTACACTTTTTTATTATTATTCAGAAATAGGTTCTCAAGCTGCCAATCAGGCAAGCTGACATAATGAAACACATTTCAATTTATCTTTAGTAGAAATACTTTCTTTTTTCATTACTTCTCGTGTTCAAGCTTCATCTTTACAATTCTCATGTTTGTGAATTTTATAGGCATGTTGAGGAGTTAAAAATTGTTGGATGCTTAACATTTGAAGCTGAATTTCTGACAGAATGGAATCACATGCAGAATGTAAAGAGAAAGTGAGAAATCTACACTTCACCCTCCTTGCTATTGATGCATAGAGAAGGAAACAGAGTTTACAGTGCAACACTGGCTCTATGTTGTTGCCTGGTCGATGCCTGAGTGTATTTGCAATGCTTCCCACTCTTGAAGGAGGCTTCAAAAAAGGAAATGGGGTACATCAACAAGTTTTATTGCACCAAAGAGCTTCCTTGAAGATTATGGTATTTTTTAAACCACAAATGGGTGTCAGCTGTGGCAATGGCAACCTTGTTTTGCCAACAAATCACTAGGTAAGGCAAAATGAACTAAGGAAAGAATTCACCAAAAGGTAGCTTCATTTTGGAGCTTAAAATCTGATCTAGACAAGGGAGGAGGAGGAAGAGGAAGAAGAAGAATGACGATGCTTGAATAGGACTTTTACCTTTAATACTACCACTGGGATGAGGACATTCTTTTCTTCCCATGGAAACATCAGAATCTGTGTGGCAACATTGGCTAGGGCTTCAGTCCAAAGTGAGTGTGACATTGTGCTCCAAAACACACACATACTCTCTCTCTCTCTCACTCACTCACTCTCTCTCTCTCTCTCTCTCTCTCTCTCTCACACACATGAATACTTTCTGTTATCTATTTATGTTTAGATAATATACACCACATTTATATTAATTTGCACATGCACACACACAAATAGGAAAGGGGCAAGTCAGAATGATAACCTCCCTCCATTCCATGCAATAGAAATTTTCAAAATTGCAACTTCAGGGCATTGAAGAAGCTCTCTCCCATTTGAGTTGACAGGCAAGAGGACTTAATCAAAACCTTTAGCAGACTGGATTGCCCTTATTGCTCTTTCTTAAATAGTATACTTAACCACCCTTAGATGTAATATTGAATCTACAGAAACAATATTCAATTGACAACTAATAGTTTTCCACATTTAGTTCTCACTGTCCATCAAGTGAAGAACAACAACAAGCATAATTTAAATTTAACCACATGTTTAAAGAACTGATCATTTTGGAATACTCTTTCCTTCTCTTAAATTTTGTGGTTGCTCAGTTTCAAACAATCTTTTCTTCCCTCTCTCAGGTTCTGAAAACATGTCCCATACTATTCTTCTCCTACTCTTGGAGGGGTATTTGGAGGGGAGAAGAGATATGAAGAGAAGATGAAACAATAGGGAAAAATCAGGAAACTGTTCACACAAATTTTGCATGCAGTCTGCAATTTAAAGAAGCCTTACTTGGGAATTTTCTGTTACTGGAAATGGTAGAAGTTTCGATATAGTGGTACCTCAGATAAAGTCCGATTCGGATAAAGTCAGCATTTTCATGCACACATGATGCCTTGCACAAAGTCTAAAACCGCTAAAAATGGATGTTATCCAAGGTATTTGGTATAGGAACCTCGGGTAAAGTCCATTTTTGGACGTTATCTGATGCATCACCCATTTGATTCTGATAAAGTCCAAAATCGGAAAAAGTCCAAACTTGTGGAACAGGGTTTGGACTATATCTGAGGTTCTACTGTATATGTTAATTAACAAGTAACTGACCCAAACAAAGAGTAATTTTTTGTCAAATGTGTGGGTTCTTGGTTTACCGTTATGTCAGGAATAATTATGGGTTACTCCAAACTTTGAACATGTGTGAAATGCCTTGCTTCATAGGAGTTCCATGTACATGCTGCAGAAATTGAAGAGCTTAGAATGAAGGTGATCCAAAGTCATTATATAATTATTTTAAATTGTTTTTCCTAATAAAGAGGAGGTGAACTTCTCAACAAAAATAAAACGGGGTACTTAACATGTGGTTTCATGTTTGAATATGATTTAAAGCTTTAGTAGGTTTTCAGCAACAGTTCTTAAAGACTTTTCCCATTTAAATAATGGGTTTATTTTATTCACTGATAATTCAAAGTAATCCCTTACTTTGTAGTTTGCATTTGCTGTAACCAAGGTTAATTAATTAGAAATATTAAAGCTGGGATTAACACTTGCAATGGCTTCACAAATCATTTGCTTGTCAGAACTCAGAGCTGCCCAATAAGTTTTTCATAGTCCTAGAAGTTTGTGTTTATTTTTTGAAAGAACTATGCACAGCTAAAATATGAAATAAGAGTGTTTTCTTAAAGACATAACAGATTTCTTTTTTAAAAAAAATTGTTTTTTTCTGTGTTGTGAAGAGATAGGAGCAAGATCTATATATGCCCACATACACCATCTGGACAGGGATAAAGCTTCCATCAAATGAAGAAAACATGATCGAAAGGAAAGTGACACTTCTGTGAAGGAAAAGATGACCACAAAGAATAAAGTTCTGACTCAGCTTCCTGTTTGTGATAGTTCCTAGCATTGTCTTATACCAGAGGTTCCCAACCTATGGTCCATGGGCTGGACCCAGGCAGTGGCACCATTTCATGTGGCCAGCCGCTGCCACCGCACCCGGAAATGGAAGCTGTAAAACACACTCACGCATGTGCAAGCACAGTTACATCAGCCATAAATGCACCCACAGCTGTCATAAATGCAGAAGCGGGCACATTTACATCCACTTCCGGTGGCGTGGTCTGGCCTGCTCAGCTATCTGGGGGTGTGGCCAGGCCCACAGAGTAAAAAGCTTGCCAACCCCTGGTCTTATACAGTCATGCTATGTTTGTGGGAGCTAAATGCATGAACAGGCAAATGCTAAGCCTGGCCTGCACCTGTGGTTCCATCATGCATGATGTGTAAGGTTCCACAGGATCTCTGTGGGGGCTTTCCAAATGAATTAGAACAGTCCTGATTGTTCAGACTTCAGACAATCGCCTAAAAATTGGTTGAGTAAAGTTTTCAAGCACGATAGAATCCTGCAGCAGTAGGAGGGAGGTAAAATCACTGTTATGCTTCTGGGTAGAGAAGTACTGTATATGATTAGACCTTAGCCAATGACTGAGAATACTGAAAGGGGCAGGCCTTGGGAATTAATTCCTGTTGTGGCAGCCCATGTTTTCCATATTCTAAGCAGGTTGTTTTTCTTTCCCCTTATTTGTTTTCTAGCTAGCTATGCTTACAAACCACTAATTTGTTTTTACATTTTTATTGCTCAATATTTTAGTTGAAGAAGATTTAGTTTGCATCAGGAAGGATTACTGGGTTATGAACCATTATCAATCAACTTTAATAAATGTGTTCATTCTGCAATATCCCCCCAGAGAATTAATATAGAGGTATTTTAAAATCCCTCTTTTCAGCAAATTAAGTTAGAAGTTTCTATTTTTGAGCACACATATGGAAGAAATTATTGTGTTTTGTTTATATGGTGATGTAAGTGATGTTTCCAGAGCAACAGTAATTTTTAATTTTAAGACCCTTTCATATGAATTAAAATCATATGTGACTTGATAAAACCTATGAGCAGTGCATATTATATGTTGACAGGCTTTTTGCTTAATTCCTGGAAATAACTGAACTGACTCAAGTTTTCTTACACACATAATTGACTATTACATGTTAAGCTAACTGCCTTCAAGTCAGAACTGACTTGTAGCCACCCTAACAAGGGTTTCAAGAAAAGTGAAATTTTTTAAAGTTTCTTCAGTTTTGCAGCCCCAGTTAGTTTCCATGGCTGAACCAGAATTTGAAACCACACTGAATCTTCTAGCTGACATTGTCACACTTTTGCTACTGAAATGTTCTGTGTATATTGCATGCTTGCATTACATACAGCTAAAACAAGTGGGGCACTATAGCAAATGTTTCAGCTTTGAGGGTTAATATTAATGGATGCTTTACTTCATTTCTCCTTTCATAAGCCCCACCTTCTATTCTTCCTTCCTTCCTTCTTTCCTGCATTGTACTCGATGAGACATCTCTTCTCACAACTATCACACTAGTGAGTTACACACTCCCAAAAAACTTGCTACCATTTCTTTGAGATCTTATCCTTTTATCAAGCTACCTCTTTCATGGTGTTATACTACTTTCTAACCTATCCAAAACATTTGTGGTTTCCCTCTTAAACTTGTGTTACCAAGCCAGTGGCTTCTTCCTGCATGACGTTTATGTTTTATTTAACTGCTGAGTGAAAAAAAAATCTTTTTAATGTAATCTCTTCTTCTGATAATGTGTAGGCTTCGTGACATGGGTATACAATGCAAAATGTTTTCTTAGTTCCACTTAAAAGAAATAGTGATTAATGTTTTCTTAAAGAACAAAGGAAAGAGATTTGTTTGTAAATGCTAGGAAGGAAAATGTATTTTCTTGGATTTTTTTTAGATGAAGGGTAAAATAATTATAATACATATATTTTTGTATATTTTAACACACAGTCCTATATAAACTATCTGTTTTGTCCAAAATTCAAGATTAATTAATGACACAGACTCCACATAACACACTCTTTTAAAGAATCTTTTTTCCTGACTACGTTCGGACGACTCTCAGAGTGACCAACTATCACTCATGGAGGACAAGGGTATCAATGGCTATAATTATGGAAACCTAAGGACAACCTCCTGGTTGGAGAGATAGGCAGGATATCTCTCAATGATATTTCCAGGGAATCCTAAACAGGTGAAGGCATCTGCTTGGGAATACCGTGAAGCAAATGGTGAATCACTGTGTGTGACCGAATGCTGGACTGGATAAGCTGTGGCCTGTTCCAGCAAGGATGTTCTTATGTTCTTACTAACAAACTTCCTCACAAACTCCGCCTAACTACCACTTGAACACATCCCATACCTTTCAAATGCACCAACCTGTCAGCATTCAGTCCTGCAATTAATTTTCCATCACCAATCAATCAATCAATCAATCAATCTAGTTACTACCCTCTCCCTCCCATATTCCCAGCAAGATTGTCTTTTCTGGTCAGTTCTGTATTTTCATTACATGTGCATGATAGGATAGCCACAATTCTCACTGGAGCAAGAACAAGTAAATTGGGGCTATCCTACCAAGCCAAGCCTGAATTCTCACTGGAGCGAAAATGAGTAAATTCAAGCTTGACTTTATTAAGCAGCCACTTTTCTTTCTTTCTGACTACCTACAGTAGCTGTAATACAAGGAAAAATTCTCCGTGCAAGGAAAAATACCAGAACCTGACTCCTTTTTGCATCAGTTAATTACTCCTCACCCAAATACAAAGCAATTAACATGGCTGTTTTTGACAAGCATGAATAGTAAGTGAGCCCAAGAGACTATCCTATAGCAATAACAATTACACTTACACACCACCCTTGCACTTAGTGCACTCTCTGGGCAGTTCACAAGGTAATTAGCATTTTGCCCCCAACATGTTGAGTATTGACCTTGGAAAGATCGAAGGCTGAGTCAAACTTGAGCCCTATCAGGATAAAACTTAAAATGTCAGTAGTTTTGGCTGCAGTACAGCAATTTAACCACTGTCCCACTAGGGCTCTTTATATGCAGACATTTATACAGATATATAAACCATCTTACAGATATTTCATCATCAAGGCTAAGTTTTATTCTGACCAGTGGTGGATTTCCACAGTGTGATAAGCAGACATCTTCAACATCATTTGCTACCTAGAGAGGTTAGTTAAACCCAGGGCCTTCTGTAGCATGTGCACTTTTGAGAACTTAGATATCATTTGCAATGCTTTATGTTACCTTTTTCCCCTGGCTTGAAAATAATTCATGTTTTGCTCTGTAGTAGAGAAGGTGAAGGACCATAAAGACAAGATCACTTCTCTAAAATGGTGGGATTCTTTTTGAAAGAATGAAAGGGACAGAATTACTCTCTACTCTTGTTTTTGCTTGCTATTCCAGTTGGATTCAGCATGTGAGGGGCCCATACCTGTCAACCTTCCCAGATTGGCCGGGATTTCACGGTTTTCGGCGCTGATTTGCACCATTTCCCGCCTCACGCTGCTGAAACCCCGGGATTTAGCAGCAGGGGAAAGGAGGTACTGCACAGCCTTTCTGCGCAGGTCACCTTCTACGCATGCATATGGGGGAGCCAGTAGGGGCACAATCCATGTACTGTACAGCAAATTGTTTCTTTACATAAAGCCTATCTACACAGGAAAGGAAACAATAAAGCTACACAGGAAAGGAAACAATAAAGCTACCCACCAAAGGTGTTGCCAGTTCCTGGCAATTAATGTTATTAAATATCTTACCTAATTTTACCTGTATAATCTTATTTTGTGTTTTCTTTCTTTGAAAATGTACTGTGTGATTGAATACTGCACAAATATTACTAATACTGCTTTCAAGAGGAATGCCAACCTGTTATTGTGTTTGGGTGTCAAGTGTTTACCTGATGAAGAAAGGAGTCTGCTTCAAGGATTTTCCCTTGCTTGGTGACTATGTGAACGGTACAATTCTCTATGTGAATGTATACTATCATGACTGCTGCCATTAATATTGTCAACATTCAGACTGCCTTTTGCTTGGCATCTTTTTTTCCCTTGCTGGCAATGAAGTCATGATATTTTGCAGCTGTTTCCTGACATTTTGAATCATGGATACAGAAGCACAATATCCCATGTCCATAAACTGGAGGTTTTGGGATGAATTTGATATGCATACATTTCTATCCAGGCAGACTGAGTGGAACCACCTTCCTTCCTTATCCAATACTCTGTGTTCAAAGACTATGGAGCAAATCACATTTTCATTCAGCCTCCCTTCCCACACAATTTTTTCAACAATTTGGTTGTAGCTTCACTTGAGATTTGATTTACTTGAAATTGGAACAGCATGTTGGCCAATAAAATACAATAATAAGGTCCCTTCCCTCCCAATTTAATAATAGCTTCTGATGGAAATTATCAAGTGTATTTTTAACGGTTTGGTAGGTTTACCAACCCACATTCTCAAATCAATAGTGCTCGCAAAATTTGTCTTGTATCACAAACATGAAGTAGGGGCTAAACGGTGTTTTATGTTAATAATTCTTCTCCATGACACTCTTTTGTTCATGTGAATCAACCTGCCATGTGAATCAGATATTGGTTTTTAATGCAACTTCAGAGTGTTTTATTACCTTCTGCAGCAGCATGCAGAAATTTCCATTGCCGTGGCACAGAAACAACTTGCAGGCTGAAGACATTGCTAAAATAAACAACACAGTGCCAGTTTGATATGGCAGCCCAAGCAGCAGCTTGCAGAGGGTGGGTGGGGGAGTGAGTGCAGTTTATTGCTCTTATAAATTTTGCATATAAGGATGAGTAGAGATTGCAAACGTGTGGCTCATATCATTGCTGGGCCACTACCACCTAATCAATTTAGCTCACTGTTATCCTTCACATGTAACAATAAGGTTAAGAAAGCTAGCTGGGTTGAGAAATGACTGCTGTCATATTGCTGGGGTGCAGAATCAATTTTAAAATGAAAAAGAATTACTACGTGAATTACCACTTTAGAGGAAGCACTTTACCTTTAGGTTTTCCTGAGCTGTTCTTAAAATATAGTCATCAGCCTCACTATAAACATTATCTTTCTTACTCATGAGTGTAACCTATGACAGGTTTCAATAAAACTGTGTTTCTAAGAAAATCTTCAGCTCAACAAGAGTGAATTTATGCTGGTCTGAAATACTTCCAAGGAGATGAGGGGAGAGAAATGAATAGAGAAAGGTGAAATGAATATTCTTGTCTCCTTCTAAAAATTACTGATTTGCATTTACTTAATATGACAGTTATTTCATAGTAGGATTGCATTTGAACTTACTTGTGTTACATATTTTTATCAGATCATTTCAAAGAATTGCTGCAGATGTCTGGACTCCACATGATAGCTAAGTGAAGGTTGGCATTGGATTATGGGTCAAGAGATTACAGGTGGTCTTTCTGAGCATTTCTGTACCTTGTGTGATATTGTCTATAGCAGGGGTGGCCAACCTTGGTGCCCCAAATGTTGTTGGACTTCAATTCACAGAAGCCCTGATCAGCAGGTGTACTTTTGGGTTCTGGTAATTGAAGTCTTCTGGTAATTTATATAGCTATACAAACAGAAGGTTGCATCTTAGCTGGAGTTTGGTCCATTGCAGAAACAAGCTGGTTTACTCCTTTATCCATTGACCAAACCATGTAATTCTGTAAACCTGCCTGTCTCTGGAGCTTTCCTATCTACAACTTTCTAAGTCCCAGTCAGGAGCTTCTGTTTTTTGCTTTTGGTGTAGGTAAGATCACTTCATATTTGTTCTTTTACAGAACATGGGGATCCAGATTTTTATTCAAGTTTTGGTGCTTGGAAAAGACTTTGATTTTGGTTTATAAGAAAGTTGCAGTGGTTTTTCTTTTTTGATTGAAATAAAAAACGCCTGATGGGACTAAATTTACACAAAGTGAGTGGAGTAATTCAGGAGTTTCACTTGCTGTTTAACCAATTGATACTGGAGCTAGATCAAGAAACTGGGGATTTTGAAGCTGTTTTGAAATTGTTAATTGACGTTACAATGGATAAATTTGTGAAAGGAAAGGAGGAGGAAGTGGTGAGACCTAAGAAGAAAGAGAAGGTTGTTGCTGAAGATGCACCTCCATCAACATCATCACCGGAGCCTGTAGTAATGGACCAAACACAATTAATGGTTGAAATGGGTAAATTGTTTCAGAAATTTGATCGAATGGAGGAGGCAAATGTGAAAGGTTTCTGGGAAATTAATGAAGCAAGGGGAAAAGATAAAAATGAAATTATGGGAAAGCAAGACAAATTGGTTACAATGTTTCAAGATTTTGCTCATAAAGTTGATTTTACTTTTCAAAAGTTGGAAACAAATGTTAATTTGATGCAAAGGGATATGAAATTGATGCAAACAGATATGAAAGGATTGCATGAGGAAAATAAAGAAGTCAAATTGAAAGTAGAGGTTCAAGAGAAAAGGTTAGATATGGTGGAAGAGATGATAAGAAAACAGAATATTGTGATACTCCATCTTGCGGAAAAAACACCTGAACAGCTGAAGGATAGAATAATTGATTGGCTGAATAATTTGAAAACGGGGAAAGATTTTGTTAATGAAGATATTGCAAATGTTTATAGATTGGGTGCGAGAAGAGGGAAAAGTGCTCCGAGAAATGTTTTGGTCAAATTTGCAAATTGGGGAGATAAAGGTGATGGCTTTTATAAAACAAGCTGGGCCAGGTGTTTTGAAAATTGATGGGAACGATGTGGAGGTTTGCAATGATATTGCAGTTAATGAACGTGTGTGGCGATATAAAATGAAACGAGTGACTAAATTGTTGACTCTACGAGGGATAAAATACAATTGGAGATTTCAGCAGCAGTTAAGATTTTTTTATGATAAGAAAATGCATGTAATTGATTTGGAAATGGATGCACTTGATTATTTGAGTTCAATTGATCTTGTTGAAGTGTCCTCAAGCGAATGGTTGGCATAAAGGAAGGATCTGTTAGAGTCTGGAGGAATAATAAGAGATTACGGAGTCTCAGAACAGGAGGGTGTGGCTGGGGGGAGGCATCAAAGGTAAAGAAAGGGGCAGGAGAAGGGTGAAGTATCTGGAGGAGAGATCTTAAGATAGAACAAGTGGGGGAGAGAGAAGTTCTTAAATTTTAACAGAGGGGTAGAAGTTTACATGTATTAGTGTAATAGCACTGGAGCATTTCTTTATTTTAAGAAGACACATCTTCCATGTTCCCCCTCCTCTCTTTGGGTACAAAGGCGGCTTTTTTGGGTAAGAAAAGGTGGGGACGGTAGAGATGAATGTTTTATGTAGTAGGTTTAGTTTTAATTGTGGGGATGAAAGGTGCACGCCTATTGGAGAAATCGGAGGTTATAGAGGAGCTTTAAGTCTTAAGTTATGAGAAATATTAAGGTTTTAACGTGGAATGTGAAGGGTACAGGGTCTCAAGTTAAGAGGGGAAGAATTCAATCAGCCCTAAGAAGGGACAGGCCAGATGTGGTCTTTCTCCAGGAAACTCATCAAAAATCTCATGATACAAATAAGATATTTTTAAAATGGATGAAATATTATGAAAAATCTTTTGGTACCTCAAAGGCAAGAGGGATGGCTATTTTGATTTCGACTCGGTTGGGTTTTGAAATGACAAGTAGTATTTCCGATCTGGAGGGTGGATATCTGATTGTAAAAGGAAAGACTGATGAAGAAGAAGTAACATTGATTGAATATATATGCCCCAAATGACCAGCAAGAGCTTTTTTTTAGAGAAAATGTATAAAATATTAGAGAAAGAGAGAATGACAAAAATGATAGTGGCTGGAGATTTTAATTTAATAAGGTCAAATTTAGATTGTACAAATATATTAAGATGTGGAAAAAGAACTAAGAAGTCAACTTTGGATAATTGGTTGGCAACATTAGGTTTGAAGGATACACGGAGAGAGTTTAAGGGATCAGAAAGGGTCTACACTTATTTTTCACATGTACATAATTCATATTCCAGAACAGACTATATATTTGTATAAGAGAATATAATTAAAAGTATTGACACGGTAGACGTAGGTATCTTCAAGGAATCAGATCATGCAAAAATTATGATAGAACTGAGGATAGAGGATCGGGGAATAAAAGAGAAGGGTATGGAGATATGATGCTAAATTATATAAGGAACCAAAAAATTAAAGAAATAATGGAGAATTGGAAGGAGAGTTGGTATTGGAACAACACGGATGAGGTGAATTTTAATGTGGTATGGGATGCCATGAAGTCGGTTTTTAGAGGGGAGAGTATTAAATTGGCTAGTATTAGAAATAAACAACGTAAAGTGGTGCAAGATAAAATTGAGAATGAGATAAAACACTTACAAGAACAGCATGCAAGAACTATGGATAAGAAGGTATTTGATAATATGCAAAGATTAAAGACTGAATTGATAGGAAAAGATATAGACAAGGTAAAAAGAGATCTGGTATACTTAAAAAGAGAATATTTTGAGTATAGTAATAAGAATTCAAAACTATTAGCAAGGGCCGCAAAAGAAAAGAGAGAAAAAAGAGAAATTGGAGTTTTGATTAATAAAGATGGGGTCAGATGTAATAGAACCGGAGATAAATGTAAAATTGTGAAAGATTTTTATCAGGATTTATATGCAAAAAAGAAGATAGATGAGACGAAATTAAAAAAAAACAATTGGAGAAACAGATAATTAACAAGATAGATCAGGAACACCAGAACAGAATGGAAGACTGGATAACGGAAAAGGAAATAAAAGAGGTTATTGCTAGATTAAAAACGGATAAAGCACCTGGAGAAGATGGGTTACCGACCGAGTTTTATAATTATATAATGGAAGGTTGACAAATTCCGACTTCATGGTATAGGACTATAATAGTGTTATTGCCAAAACCCAGGAAGGATTTGGAAAAAGTTGAATCATATAGACCAATCTCATTGATAAATCAAGATGCTAAGATCTTCACAGCGATATTGGCCAACAGATTGAATAATTTTATGGGTAGCTACATAAATGAGGATCAGGTGGGTTTTTTGAAAAGTAGACATATGTCGGATTTGACAAGAAGAGTTATAGATTTAATAGATGTGGTAGGACAAACAAAAGAAAAAGTAGGATTATTATCATTGGATATTTTAAGGCATTTGATTCTTTACAATGGGTAACAATTAATGAGATAATCAAATATTATGGATTTGGAGATAAATTTAGGAAGACAATTGAACAACTATATCAGCAAGGTACCGCAATAGTTAGAGTAAATGATGAGGACACAGAAGAAGTGAAATTAGAAGCAGGTACCAGGCAGGGCTGCCCACTTTCCCCAATTCTATTTATTATGGCAATGGAAATGCTGGCAAAAGCTATAAGGGAAGATAAAGAAATAGATGGGGTCTTAGGTAATAAGATAATTCTCTATGCAGATGATACTTTGATAATAACTAAACATCCTATAAAGGCATTGGACAGAATACAAGTGTTATTAAAGGATTTTGAAGATATTACGGGTTTGAGAATAAATTGGGATAAATCAGAAATGATATTATGAAATATGAGTAAAGAAGATCAATAAAAGATAAAGGGAAAGAGTAACCTACAAATTAAGGATAATTTGAAATACTTAGGGATAAATATTTCAAATAAATTTGAAGACCTTGGGAAGAAATTGAACTATGTACAATTGAAAAAAGAAATTAAGGTTAGAATACAGGGGTTACAAAGATTGAAGGTGTCTTGCTTTGGAAGAATAGCAATAAGAAAAATGATGTTATTACCAAGAATTATTTTTTTAATTGATGCACTCCCAATTCAACTTAAGGATAAGGAAATTAATGAGTTTCAAATAATGGTTAATAGTTTTTGTAACAGGGGAAAACGACCCAGATAGGCTAAAAAGTTTTGGTACTTATCTCAGAAAGATGGGGGATTAGGAATGCCAAATTTAATGACATACTATCGAGCTTTTCAAATCAAGAACGTTGTGAAGATCTTAGCAAGGGAAAAGGCAATTTGGGAAGAAATTGAAATGAAAGAACTTAGTCATATGGGAAAAATAGTCTTTTTAGGAGGTGGCATTGGGAAAGTAGATATTAAAAATAAAATGATGAAGACAATATTAGGAATATGGAAAAAAGCGAGAAAGGTGTTGGTACCAGATACTTCCCCTATTATTGAATTGGAGAATATTGCAAATTTTCCAATAAAAATTAATAAAAGGATTAAAGAAGTACTAGATAAGAATGAAGTTTTCCTGTTGAAAGATTGGATACAGGTCTGTAGAGATAATGAGAGAAAAACAAATTTGTATTCACAATTGAAACTGAATTGGTTTCAGATAGGGATGGTAAACAAGTGGAATTGTAAATTTATGAATGAAGCTGGATTAGAAAGAGGGAGGACAGAGTTTGAAGAACTAGTTTTAAAAATAAGAAAGGGACAAAGAGGAATAAAGGGGCTGGTGAGCAAAATATACACAATGACAAATAAGGAAGGTAATCCACAGGAGGAATTGAAAGCAAGATGGGAACAGGATCTAGAGATAAAGATAGAGGATCAAAATTGGAAAAATAAGTGGAAGAAAAGAATTATGAGAACTCTGTCGGTTAGAGTAAAGGAGCACAATTATAAAATGTTGTGGAGATGGTATTTGACCCCAGTGAGATTACATCAGATAGACAAAAAGAATGATAAAATGTGTTGGCATTGTAAGAGTGCTCTGGGTACATATGAACATATGTGGTGGAGTTGCAGTGTGGTAAAAAGATTTTTGGGAAGGAATTGAGAACGAGATAAGTGAAATTATGGGAACAAAAATTAAACTGGGTTCAAATACCATTATGTTGACAGATGTGGAAGATATAAATTTAAGTAAATATGAAAAAGTGCTACTAGAAATAATGCTGACAACGGGTAGAATGTGTATTGCGAGAAAATGGAAAAATGAAGTGAATATAAACATTGAGGAATGGTATAAGGAAATGTGGGATTAGCATTGAATGATAAGTTAACACATGAGATAAATATGAAAAAGGGTATTATTAAAGAAAATAGATTCTGGAAGGTTTGGAAAACCTTTGTGGATTACTCATTGAAGGGAGAAGAGTTGAATAGACCTGTACCCGCTCACAGGAGCTTTTGGGAATGATCTTACTGAGTTACTCTGTGCTCTCCAGGGCAATGTAAATAACACATGGTGGTTAGTCTTTTCTTCCCCCCCACTCTTTATCTTTGGTTAAAATTTTCATTTTTATATTTAGTTATGTTATTTTTGTATTGAAATCATGAGTTAGAAGTGTGATTTGGTGGATATATGATATAATAGAGATTATTAAATGTATACTGAGATGGAGAAAAATTAAAAATTTAGATTTGGTAAAACTATAAATGATATAAAAATTTAGTACTAATAAATATAATCATAAGATTAAGGAGGGAAATGGAAGGGGGAAATAATATAACACCGAGTCATAACTGAAGTATAGAGATAAGAGTTCGGAATGATTTGTTGTTGTTTTTATTATTGTATGTGATTTTGACGTTTGTCTTTATATATTGTACTTATCATAAAAACCTAATAAAAATTATATTAAAAAAAAGAACATGTGACTGCTGGAGATGAACCAAAACAGAGTTTCCTGCCTTAAATTTAACAGCTGGTTCCAGTGTCCCAATATTGTTATAAGGCTCCAGAAGACAGCTTGGCTACTTCACAAGATTGGAAAATTGAATACTTCCACTGATCCTATCTGGAGGGGCAGTGAAAGGAAGTTCTTTTTTTTTAAGTCTACTTCTTCTTCTTCTTCTGTGTCTAGGCCAGATGTGAAACTATCAAAATGAAGGCACCTTTTGGTGAGTTCATTCCACAGTTCCTTTCACCTGACCTAGTGTGAGAAAGATTAACTGGCAACACAAGGTTGCTATTACCAGGGTATGCCTGATTGTGGTTCAAATATACCACAATTTTTGAGGAAGCTCTTTCTATGTACCCCAAAAAGTCTACTAGGATAGTTCTTGTGCATTGTATTACTTACAAAAAAAATGTAAATTCCTCTTGAAGAAGTGGGCAAGGAGATTTTTTTTTGCTGCTTTTGAATTTTCAACAGGGAGTCAGGCAAAAAAATAATAGTGTCTTGAGATGTGTCCGCCATTTGTATGCAAGAATCACACCCAATGGCATACCAGATCTCCACCTGTTATTTTCTTGTTCAGTCGCACAGTCAAATCTGACACTTTGTGACCCCATGGACCACCGCATGCCAGGCTCCCCTGTCATCTGCCATCCTACGGAGTCTGCCCAGATCTATGTCCACTGTCTCAATGACGCTGTCTAGCAATCTTATGCTACAACTAGCAGGTTACCCGGCTACACCTGGGGTGACCCAACCCGGCCAGAGGAGAGACCTGGGCCCGGGGGGGGGGGCTGCCCCCCACCCCACCCCAGTCGCTCTACCTTGCTGCCTGCTGCTGCCACCACTGTGATGGTCCCAGCAGGGATGGCTAAGGCCTTGCACTGGGCTGTGCAGGCAGTGCGGCTTGGTGCCCAGGCAGGCTATGCCGAGGGGTGGCGGCTGCTCTCCCAGCCCCTCTGCGAGGTGCTGCTTCAGCCTGGGGCACAGCCTGTGCAGGGCCCCCTGGCTGACCATTGGGGATGCCTTGCCTGACTCTGGGCAGCAGCCTCCCCAGTGACTACATTCAGTGGGCAGCCATCACAAACCGGCTCCTCTGTCCTTTTGCCTTAGGCAGAAGGGAGGCTCCATTTGGGGAGGGGCAGAGGATGGGGCCAGCCTGCTGCCTTTCACAGCCATGAGGCCTTTGGAATTTGGCAGCCCAATCCCATCCTCTGCCCTCCCCCTGGCTGTGGATTCTCCCTTCCCCCTGAGGCGTGCCTTATGAGTGCGGAGGAGCCAGGCTGCGGTGGCCACCCACCAACAATAGTTGCTGGGGTGGCTGCGCCTGTAATGGCCATAATTGCAGCTGCCCATCCAAGCAGCTAGGCCATGTGGCACATGAGCTAGCAAGCACACTGCTGCCTGGAATGCCGGGCAGGGTTAGGCGCGTACTTGCATAGTCTCCTACCCTGGTCATTTTTGCTGGTGGGGGGCATTTGCGGCCTATTTTTGGGGTTACAAACCCTAAAATGGGCTGTTGGTCTTCCGCGCCAGCACTCATGCCCGTTCAATGGTGTCGTGTGCACAGTTTCAGCATGAATGGTGCCGTGATATCGTTTTGCATAAGGAACTCATGCCACAACACCTTGATTTTATATAGAGATGAGCAATACTCATATTCACACAGTAATAAGCACCCAAATACTCCTACTGTGTCTGTTTGGTGTTCACATACTGTAGATCATTCCTCATCCATACCTGGTTGGAAATTGTTATTGTGGATCAGTAGAGGTTTTCCAATGGCTTCTTGATTTGCATCAAAATCATTCTCAAAACAATTGAACATAAATATGCATACTAATATTTATTCTTTTCTCTTTCAGAGAAATTCCTGTAAAGGAACATAAAATTACAAGCCTGACTAAACATCAAACAACAAACTAACTAGCTAACTTGGCTACTTGGTTGATCCTTATTTCACATGTCAATATACATAGTTTGACATGGTTGATCAAAGCATTGTCTCCCACCATTTCCGATCTCATGCCAGTCTCATCCAGGGCTTCAGGAGCTTTGCCATCAACTGGCCTTCCCATCTGGTTGCTGGCCTTTGTAGTGGTTGCTTTATGCCAAGTGGTATGCATTCTGTAATAACTTTCATCCACCTGACATCTTTGAAGCGGCACATATGCCCGGCCTACCAATACCTTGTAAACTCAAACTAACTGTGGGAAATAAATTGGGGCAAGCTAATCACACAATGCACCAGGAAATGTGAATTCCACAGCCCAAAGCTGCAGTTTTTTTCTCAGAGACCCTTCTACTTTTTCTAAATTGAATCTTTCACTAAAGAAAAGAAAGACATGCATGTGTACACACAATCACACACACAATCAGCTCTACCACCAGTAAGATGAGCTAAGAAAACTAGTACCAATTACTGATTCCCCTGTTAAGGTAGTCACTTTGAACCTTGCAACCTGCTGGCCCTTCAAATATAACTGTTATTAGGGGAATTTTATTCTTTGTTTCCTGTGTGGCCACTTCAGGTGAAGAGGCTCAAATCATTCAGTGTGACTTTGCAGCAAAAGAATGCAAGTTAATTTGCCTTCCTCACACTGTGTAGTCTTACAAATCAGTAATAAGAAAAATCAAAGGCCATTTCCTTAAAAAATACCAGTATATACTTCTCTGGTGTGGTGGAAGGTGATATTTTTGGTGCATACTTTGCCGTTTGCTAAGAAAATACTGTGAAGAAGATTACATGACCTGGTACACCTGGTAATCACTGGATGCATCTCTCTTATCTTTGACAGGGTAAAAAACAGAGATTAGTTGGAACCACAAATATTTTCTTCCCAAAATAAATTCACTGCAAATAATTCCACATTGGGATCTTAAAATAAAATGGATCAATTGGCCTGGGAAAAGTGTAAAAAATGGAAGAAGGTTGATTTTGCTCAGTAAGATCTCAATGTGGTGCTTCTTTATTTGAAGAGCAAAGAAGCACACATGAAATATTAATACTAATTCTGTGCCTTCAAGCTGATTCCAGTTTTTGCTGACCCTTTTCAGAGTCTTCTAGAAAGAGAAACACAGAAGTGGTTTACCATTTCCTCCTTCTATGAGACTCTCTGGGACTGTTTGCCCATGATTACACAAACTGGCAGCAGGCAGAAGGGTGGAATCAAATCCCCAAATTCTTATTTACAGCCAGATACCTAAACCACAGGGACTGCAGTGGCTTAGTGGTTAAGACACTGAACTTGATTACTGGAAGGTTGGCAGTTCGAGACCTGAGTGCTGCACGATGAAATTGCAAGTGGATAAATAGGTACCACTTCGGTGGAAAGGTAAACAACATTCCATGCTCTCTGGTGTTTAGTCATGCCTGCCACATCCACAGAAACATCTGCAGACACTGACAGTGCTGGATCTTTGGCTAAAAGCATAGATGAGCACTGAACCCTAAAGTCAGATACAGCTAGCTTTTGAGCAAGGGTGACCTTTACCTTTACCTAAACCACTGAGCTATCCATCAAAGTTGAGTTTCTAGGAATAAGTAAGAACAGGAGTGGAGTGGGTATTACCTGTATACAATGCCAATCCCAGCCTTTCTAAATTCTTGTACAATTTAATCCCAGGGAAAATGGAAAACTAGCCTATTTATTCTACACTCATATTTCCATTTCATATAGAAATAGCCATGAATAGCAAATGGTATAATTCTGCCCATTCAAATGGCTACTAGGTGTGGCATGATAATCAAATGAAGACAAAATGCTGTGAGTGTGTTTGTGTGAATGTGTCTGCCTGTGCATTGGAACATTCGCAGAAACAGTTCTAAGACTGAATGCACATGCTCGTAGTTCATTAGGCTGGTCTTTGTTCATTAGAATTTGTACTTTATAATTTCCATCGTTAGCATATCAAATAAAAAGATGTGCTGTAAAGTCTATTAAGATTCAAATGTGCTATTGTGAAGTTTTAGGGAGTAGAATGCTTCAGTGTTCATACAATTGGGAAGTGATAGACAGCCCTGTTATCAAATTCAGTAGTCATTCTGGGTGGCTAAAGGTAAGGTATGGTACATTTGATAGTACTTTACTTAATAACTCTTAATTAATACTTTGTAGAAAAAACTGTGGAACGCCATTATGTAAATGCACCCTCCAAAACAGCACATTAGTATTTCCAAATAAGGTTGGAAAAGTGATGTAATAAATGGTCCTGCAAAAAGATACTCTATCTACACCACTTTTAGGGCAGTGGAATGATTACTGCATCCTCTATATGCTATATATGTTTCTATTATGAATATGTATTGGGAACCCAACATTTTGATCCCCCACTACATAATTTAAACGTAAAAATATGGTCACTAGAGGGCACTAGAGGGCTTTTTCATTTTTTTAAAGCCTATTTTCTTATTGCTAGTCACAGCTAAGAGTAGATTCATTGAATTGTTGTTTTTCAAGACTTAAAACTTAGCCTACCTTGTGCCTCCTGTTAGGCAATTTTACATGTTTTGATCACTCCAGGACCCATGGAACCCAACTCATCCAAAATGTTAAAACATCAGCACACAAAGGAACCTTTTCGATAAAAAAGCTACATACTCCACATTTGAAAGAAAATTTAGGGTGGAGCCACAGTGATTAAGATGCTGAGCTTGATGACCAGAAGGTTGGCAGGTCAGCAGTTCAAGACCTGAGTGCTACACTATGGAGTGAGTGTCCATTATCTGCCCCAGATCCTGCAACCTATCAAGCTGAAAGCAAGAAATTGCAAGTAGATAAATGGGTACTGCTTCAGCAGGAAAGGTAATAGCATTCTGTACAATCTGATATCTAGTCATGTTTGCAGATACAGACAGCGCTAGCTCTTTGGCTGTAAATGGAGTTGAGCACTGCCCCCTAGAGTCAGACATCACTGGCTTTCAAGCAAGGAAAGCCAGTGATGGATTTACCTTTACAGGTCTACAGAAGGGTGGTTGCTATACTCTAAAGATGGAGGACCCCTTGTCTTCCATATGATGTTGGACTTTGGCTTCTTATATTTCTCACCATTGGGTGTATAAAGATAAATAATGTAAAGCCTCATAGGCTTATAGGGAAAGACCACCTCCTCCAGCAAGATAGTCCATTGACAATGATGAGCCTGAGCAAATTCAAAAGGATTGATTGATGAAAAAGATAAAAACCATCCATTCAGTGCCTTTTTAAATTGATCCAGGAACAGTCATAATTCTGTTGTTTTGCATTATTTGTGCAAGAATGTTTCTCATAAACTGCAATTGAGCAGAAGAAAATTAATGCTTTTCATCGTGAAAGTGAAGAGGAAAAAAACCCCTTGGTATTTTGTGTTTTTGCACGTGAGACTGATAGCCAAAGATTTATGTTTTTAAGCTGTAAAGCAACATGTTCTCTCCCCCCCACCCCAATATTTTCTTACTCTAGGACAGGAATGGTAAATAAAAGTTGAAAACACAGAATGGACAGAATAAAAACAGAGAATTACCTCATGTAAAGGACAAGCTACTAAACCAAGAACATCAAACACCAAAATAATCCTCTCATGCTACTCACAGTCCAGTGGTGGGTTCAAAAAAATATTACTACCACACTGTGGGCATGGTATGTTGGGCGTGGCCAGGGGAAAAGCCCTGTGTTGCACCCAAATTAGGACTACTTTATTTCAAAACTTGGATGGGTAGGGCCAGCCAGAATTTCTGCTACCGGTTCTGGCGAACTTGCTGATGCCCACCACTGTCACTGTCTTCTTGCCAAGTTACAACTCACTTATACAGTCCTAAGTAGATTTTTCTAGGTAAGTGAGATATTTAAAGAGTAGTTTCATGACTGCCAGCCCTGGTGAGTTTCCATGGATAAGCAGGGATTTAAATCCAGGTTACCCATGTCCCATTGTGTCACTTTATCCTTTATACCACATGGCTCTTAAAATCTCTATAACATTTGGAAAACCAGGCTAAAAATGGATGCTGAGATACATTTCAAGTAATGGTTGCAATGCTATTACCAATGCCTTTAAGTGCAACAAAAACACTGTAACATTTAGAGGCAAATTGTCTGAAATTAAGAAAGTTGCCCAAATATTATCTGCTCTGCAATGAGTTACACAACTCAGCACACACAACAGCTAATGTTTACACTGACTACTTAACTACTTGCCTCCAAGGTTTGTTTGCATTAATAGAAATTTGTGTGCTGTCAAGTCAATTCAGACTTATGACAATCTTTTCTAGGATTTTCTAGGTAGAGAATAACCAGAAGTGGTTTACTGTTTCCTTTTTCTGGGGGAATCCTGGGACTGTGAAGCCTTTCCCAGGAGACACAATGGGGAATTAAATTCCCAAACTCTGGCTATTCAGCCAGCTAACTAAACCACTATTACACCAGAATTAGAGATGCAATTTTGAAAGGAGGGAAAAAACCCTGGAATTTTGGGGGAAACCCTGGAAAATTGGGGGAAATTGGGAAAATACTATTTCTTTGGATTTTTTGCAAGTTACATTCAGATTATTTATTTTATATGTGTATAAACAGTACAAGAAATGCATATTTGGTAAATATTAATATGTAATAAAATGAGGTTTTCATATATAAGAAACAAAAAATAATTTTAGCAGCCATGAAACATGCATGCAATATTATTCACAAAAAAAGTCCGCAAGTGAAAACATTTGATTTTTGCAACACATGGTTTAAATTTGCTATTTCATGACATAATGAATTTAAAGGCAATGGAAGATGCCAAGAAAATTGTTAAATTTGTTAAGAAACAACACATTGTTCAACAAACTTTCATGAGCATTCAAAAGGGAAAAAACTCAAGGGTCTCGGAATAATTCTGCAAGAACACTGAAACTGCCATCTGTTACCAGATGTGGAGGAATAACAATAATGCTGAAAAGTCTCCTGAATGGAAAGGAAGCTCTGCAAGCAACTTTTATTCAAGATGGTTTATTCACTCAATAAACAAATAAGGAAGATTGTTTTGGACAATGATGTATTCTGGGCTCATGTAGAATCTACAGATGTTCTTCTGAAACCCATAACTACTGTTATAGCAAAAATAGAATCAGATAAATCATGTTTGTTTCAGGTACCTGAAATGTTTTCTGAAACAACAAGGAAAATGAAGGACTGTTAGTAAAAACACCCAAACTAAAGAATGAGGAGCAGAGATTTTTGGAAATAATAAGGAAAAGAAAGAACTTTTGTTGAGGAGATACTCATTTGGCTGCAAATCTAGTTGAACCGTGTTTGCAAGGAAAACACTTATTAGATGATGAGGTCTCCAGGGCAATGGAATTTGTAACAAATAATTCAGAAGAAATGGGACATGATTGGGGCAAAGTCATTGCAAACATAGCAGTATACAAGGCAAAGATGGATTTTTGGAGCAAGCAGTTTTTGTGGGAAAGTGTAGCGTACACTTCACCACTTGCATGGTGGAAGGGGCTCTGCAAAAGTCAGATCCTTAGTGGTGTGGTCATAAAACTGTTATCCATTCCCCCAACATCAGCTTCTTCTGAACACATCTATTCTTCCTATGGGAAAACACACACTATGGCTCGAAATCCTTTGATGAATACGAGTCAGTAAATTAGTGGCTATCCGTTCCCACCTTCTTCTCGAGGAAAAGAAAAGTGGTGGGTGTTCAAAAGAATACAGTAGTGTTGTTACAACTGAAGCTGCAGAAAGTGAAAGTTTTGATTCATCTGATGAGTGTGGAAGTAATTAAAATTGTAGAATTTTTTTGGGGAACTTAAAGTAAATGTAAAAAAACCTCATTACTTTGTTATCCTCTACTTACTCACTGAATTTTGTTAGTCTAAGTTTCTAATTATAATTATTCCATTAGTTCAGTTAAATGGATTATTGTATTTTTTTTGTTAGTAAAACAAATATTTTACTTCATTAACGGTATATGTAAACCTCATTTTGTAATGTAAGCCATGCAATTATTTTGGGAACTACTATCTGATATAAAATTCAAAGGGAAAAAAAAATGACATTTTTGGAAAAATCTGTTGTTTTTTGAAATGCATTTATTTTTCCCTGCACACTTGACATGCTTTACTTGTGTGAACTTCCCTCCTTTCAAAATTAAAATTCCCAGAAGGTTTACATCTCTAGTACATGACTTATGCGAGTTTATTGGAGTTGTATGCACCCGGCCTGCTAAAGGCTTTTCTTTCAAAATAACTCATGCTCATGAACTGTAGAAGCATCGGTTGTGTTTTTCCCTAATCCCCCCCCCCGTCAATTTTCCCTTCCCAATTTTCCTGGGGAGAAAACCCAATTTTCCCAGGTTCCCCCCCCCCCCCCCGCCACCTTTACATCTCTCATCAGAATACAAGCACTGTAGCATTTAGACCAATTTTATTTCTGAAATGTAATGCTTTGAAAGAGTTCTGTTCGTAAGTCTCAAATGTATACTATGAAAATTGCATTTGGAAATCTTCCCCAATACACTGCTCCACGTTTATCACAGTCTGATTTTTTTCTTACAACAAATTTTACAAATACTTTGTTAAATCATATTAGCACAGACTTTTGTTTACATAAAAATGCAATTGTCTTGTTCTAGCAAGACATTTTTCTTTATAATATGATGGAAAATGAAAGTTATATTTCATTTTTGCTAGCTTTTCAATATGATTGATGTAAACCTTTAATGTGTTAATTTTACAAAATGAATTCATATTCAAATAAATGGCTTTGTTAAGCAGTAAGAACAGTACCAAAGATGTCATACCGAAGCCCAGGATGAGGGGAAGACTATTGAATTATGGGGCTGTGGAATATTTGATTGCTGTAGCAAATCTTATTCCTTTTTTAAAAAAAGTATAAAGTGAAGTAGCAAACCAAAACACAAACAGAATAATTATTAAAAAAACACAGACACAGTTTGCTTGTAGAGAATCATTTATTTATTATCTTATTTTTAGCAGTTTTTCCAAATAACTGAACGTGGCTGATACCATTCCATCTTCATAAGAATCTTATACACTATGGCTAAGTTTCTGTATTTTTAGCCTGTTTTCTGAAAAATTTCACTAGATTATGACTACACAATAGGCCACATTGCACAAACCTATTGAGGAACATTAGAAATCATAATTATACTTATGTGCTGTCAAGTCAGAACTGAGGTAAAGCCACCCCAATAGGGCTTTCAAGATAATTTGATATTTAAGGAGTGGTTTTACTGGTTCTGCTACCCTAGTGAGATTTGTTAGCCATGTGGGGATATGAACCATGGTTTCCAGAGACTTAGCACTACACTTGGCACCACACTGGGCACCATAAGTATACACACAGAGAAAAAGCACAATTGTTTGCACAACTATCTGCAAATAAAGGAATTACTTGAGCACAGGTTTTAGCACATCCCCTTAAGCAAGGGCTAAGATAACACAACCGTTTGCACAATGGGTGTTGCATGTGCATAATGACAAAATAGGATCTCGGTCTTTATGGGAAGCTATCTTATTAGTATTTATTACATGCATATATCCCTGCTTTCCTCTAAGGCCACCAGTGGTGGTCTCCCTTAACCAGTCAGGCTGAGGGAAGCAGGAACAGCTGTGCAGTCAGCCAGCTGGCTATAAGAACTGTCTCTGCTGCTGCTGCCGCCACCACCACCGGTCTCCCTCAGCCAGTTGGGCTGAGGGAAGCAGGAACAGCTGTGTGGCCAGAACTTCCTTCACCACCGCTCCACCGATTTGGTGGACTTTGCTACCGCAACCATTCTGAAGTATTTTGAATGCTTTCTCTTTGCACTTTACGATGTATGATATATTGTTTCTATGATGACTCATGTATTGTCGCTATATGCTATTGTATTCTATTATATTTTGTATTCTATTACTGTACTTGAGCAGCAGAAGATGGTCCAGCCTTGAGGTTGAGAACGGCTGCCACCCCACTCCCAGACCTTGTTTTGGGAATTTTTCTCTGTGGTTGTGATTTTGTCATCATTATATTATAGAATTGTATTGTGTTGTTGTATATTATTATGTATTGTTTTTGTTGCTTGAATTCTGTATATGGTATCGTGTATTTACTTTGTATATTGTTGATTTATGTTGTGATTCTTGTGAGCCGCTCTGTGTTGGCATATGCTGAGTGGGCGGCATACAAATCGAATAAATCAATCAAATCAATCAACCATTTTGCCCTTCCTCCACCATGTGGCACTTCCTGGTGTTGTGGAGGTAGTGGGGGACCACATGAAATGGTGCTGTGGGCTGCATCTGGCCCATGGGCCACAGGTTGAGAATCCCTGCTCTAAGGGCCTGGACAGCATAGGCTCTGCCCTCTCTGTGTTAATTTTCACAGCACAATACATTGTGAAGTACATTATGTTGAAGAAAAATGATCAGGCAATGTCCACCCTCTAAAACAACCTTTTTAAGCTAGTGGCTGGGTCACGCTCCCTCAGTCAGCTTCAGGGGCCGGATGGCCATTTTGCCCTTACTTCACCATATGACACTTTCTGGTGTGGTGGAGGAGGTGGTGGGCCACATGAAATAGTGCTGTGGGCCACATCTGGCTCATGGGCCACAGATTGAGGATCCCTGCTCTAAACTAAATATTAGATCATAGGAAAATAAACAATGGGACTAATTCTTTCTGCTAGGAGTCTGAGAGATAAGGACTCTGTGCCCTATACTGTCTTCTCTGATTTACAGCACCAGTCTGAGATCTGAAAAAACAACAACCCCTCTTTCCATTCAGTTTTGAAATGAGATGCTGATGATTAAAGCTGAGTCTCAGGGCTGACATGTGTGCACTGAGGCTTCATAATACCCACATCCACAAGAAATCACTTAAATGGTATGAATGAATTACCATATTTGCTGGTGTATAAGACACATCGGAGTATTAGATGCGCCCCGGGTTTTATACACATTTTAAAGGGAAAAAATAATTTCCTACATTTTTTCATGGATTTCCAAAATTAACTCCAGGAGCCCACCTTCCTGACCCCATGGGTCACCAGGAGCCAAGGAGAGTGGGATGGAAGGAGAAAGAAGGATTCTTTAAGACCATTTCTCCCACCATCCCACTACCAGCCGCACTCCATTTTTCCAGTATATTTTAAGGGGGGAGAGTGTGGCTTATATGCTGGCAAATATGGTACTTGAATCAAATTTATTTTGATTCAACCTTGACTCTTGTGCAGGCTTTTCAATATAAGCCTAATTTCACAAGATAATTTTTTCTTTACTTACAGCAGTCTAACTCTTTCTTAGGCAACATAGCTTAGGAAATTGCAATAGAATAGGCCCATTGAATCCGTGGTGATTTAATGAATCAACTACTCTCTAAGTTTCATTCTTTACCTTAGTATATGAAGCCACAGTTACAATAGTCTCATTTGAATCAATGGTTCTTAAGGAGGAGTTTACTCACTAAATCTCCATTGATTATAGTGAAATTTGCTCTCCTAAGCAACAGGATTTTGATCACTGAGTCCTGGTTTGTTTTCTGATCCTTTTAGAATTTCTGTATACTGGGAGCTATGAGATAAAGGTTAAGGTTTTACTTAGAGACAGAGTTATATCAACACACCTTGTATTTTATGAACCCACTAAGAATTACAATGCTCTACCTTCTTGGAGCCCATCTAATGAAAATGAGGGCCCATAATTTTTCAAGACACCACATTATGGCTTGCTAGAAATTGGTATGGAATATTTTCTGTCCCTATACATTAGATTGGTTGGATCAAAAAAGTAGTTGAGACAACTACTCTCAGTCCAATTGCCATTTCAAGTATGTTTGATGGAGACACGAGAGACAACCTTCTCTGTGATAGCTCCCAGATTATAGAGTGCTTTCCTTTGGGAGGTTAGGTTGGCCCCTTTCCTTCTGCAGAAAGCTGAAGATCCATCTCTTCAGACAGACTTTTAATAATTATAACTGAGTCCCTGGATACTCGTTTTAGCTGAGTGTTGGATCCGGCCCTTCTAAGCACTAGTCGAGGACAATGATGTAACAAATAGCAACATACTTTATTAACAGTCAAAAAGAGATGAGCTTACAAGGCATTCCCAGACCCCGAGATGGCTATACAATCCCAGTGTATTCAGTCCCTCCAGACTCTTGCCCAACTTTGGACAATATACGTGCTACCATGAAGCGCAGCAGTGGAGGGACCCAGGGCATAGCACTACCCGGCTACCTGACTGGTGTGTGGGAAGTATAGATCTGGTCCGGCCCCACCCTGGTGTACCTGTGGGGCTTATATAATGTCTCTCCGGCAGTAGCTCCTGGATACAGGGTAGCAACTCGCCGGACGGACGTAACTAGCAATCATAACCGGGGATATATGTAATTAACCAATGTAGAACATGATGGAAAAGTGTAACCAATCACAGGGTTTGGTTTAGTCTAACAAGCACACCCTTTTGTAAGGGTTTTTGCACCACTTTGAGCTTCTTGCTAAAATGGCGGGAAACCACCATTTTCCTTTTGCAAGAGCGCTCCTACACTACTTTGCAATTGTGCTTCAATACACAACACTGAGTTAATGTCTGGTTGTTGTTTTTAGTGTTTTAATCTTATTTTTAATTTTTAATGCATTTTAATTATTACTGTATTTAATTATTTTTAAGGTATAATTTTTTATACCTTGAGTCCCCATCATGGAAAAGGGAGCCAACAAACAAGATAATACATAATAGCACAACAAGACACAAAGATTTTCCATAATCATGCAAATTTCTGGGTGTTGGCCTGTTGCAACGCAACCATCCAGGATTCTTGTAAAACTTAAAAACTATCAAGACTTATTTGGCATAGACTAGTTTCAAGAACGGAAGTTTGTTTCTTAAATTGTGTCAGGTCAGAGATTTTGATGCCTGATCATTGCTCCAAAGCCCTATAACATTTTGTAGACTTCCAGGGAAAATATCAGAAGCCAATATTAACCACAGCTGACATTTATCAAAATAAACAAGGGAAAAGGTGGCCTATACAAGACACTATAAATGAAGAAAAGAATGAACATATAAGAAAATTGAAGAAGAAATGAGAGAGTTAGAATATATAGAGAATTGCAAAGTACTGCATTTGAAAGAATTCAAATAAATATAATTTATTTAAAAACAGGATATTTTGAATTTAATAGAAATTTGAAAACATTAGCCAGAGCCAATCAATAAAACTCTTAAATATATTACCGGTACTCATTACTATTCACACTACCTGAAAAACAGCCTTGAAAATTTTATTTTTGTTTGGGTGAGAAGTGGTTAACTAATGAAAAAAGGAACCAGCTTCTGGGATTTTTCCTTGCTTGGTTTCTCTTTGGAAATGGTAGTTAGCACCTGAAGATTGACATGGATGTTGTGAACATTCAGCTGCCCTTTGCTGTGTAAAGTTTGGCACCTTTCAGATCTGTTTGGAAAGTGTTGCTGGGGTTCTGCAGATGTGAAGTGAAAGGACTGAATATAATGTCCCACCTTCCCAACACTAAAGGAAGTTCCCACTGAATCAAGGAGCTCTACATTGGCAGATGAACACCACTAAACAACTTATTGAGCAAAGATGATTCTTCATGCTCAGTCATGGGCTAAAAACATGTTCCCATGTTTCTGAATTCTGTCTGATAACCTGCTGAGCTAATGGCTGGCTCGAGAACTCAAGAAGTAATCATACCAGTATTCATTATTTATAAAGCTCCTGAACAGTATTTTAGATTGTGTGTAGTAGACAAAATTTCCAGGAATATACAGATATATATTTCAGAATATTTATGAATCTCTATAGTGAAAACATTTTGCTTCATCTTATTTCTTTTAGGCTTTACTGATGTGTTATCTTTTTGGATAAACTCAACATAGTGGATGGAAAGCCCCTCCACCCCTGGTCATCAATTCTACTACCTTCTACATATAGAGAATAATGATTCGCATGCTCATAAAACACGAAGCCCCCACAGAGAATGGAAACATCTTTTTTCAGCCATGAATGGAGTAGGCATTCCTTCTACCTATGATGAATTTACTCTAATCAAGAACTTCCAATTAGGGCACTAGTCTTTTAAGTGCACAGTTGTTATGGGAAATAACTCTTGTCTGTTGGGGGACCATGGAGTATAGCACAGTAATACCATATTTGGATCCTGGTATCTCTAGGTGAGGCTGCTGAATGTTACTTTCTGAAACACTAGTAAGCCATTCTCAGGCAGTATTGGCTGCATGAATCTTAATGGACCAATGAGCAGACTCAGACTCAGTAAAACAGCTTTGTTTCTCATGTACTTTCTTTTATTCATTTCTTAAAATATGACCCTATGAGAAAGCAACATGTACTTAGTATTGGTGATACATCAATTAAATTATATAATGGAAGTGTATCTCATCCATCACTAAATTACTGACTGTATAGGGAGCTTGTATTATTTATTTATTCACCTCAGAATTATCCTATGTTTCTGTATTAACAAGTACAGTATATGTTTCTGGTAAGAAGATGTACAGAAGTTATTCATAGGTTTGAGAAGTGAAAGTGCGAACAGTTGGATTCTGCCACGTTGCCATGACTAGACATCTGGCATATTAGAACACTGGGAAATGATTGGCCTATGTAAGCAGTGGGAAGATCTAAAAGTCACTTGTTAAAATTAAATGAAAGTTGTTGTACTGCCATCCTACAAAGCTGAAGCAGTACTTGTTAGTGCAAAGCCATGTCCCAAGGGTGTGATTATCTCCTGATAACCATGGCTACCTCTCCTGCCTTATTGCTAATTAATTTAATTAATTAAGGAAACCTTTCCCCAAGTGGACTTGATTTAATATGCAGTATGTAATTAGCATCTCTTAGAAATGGAGATGAGATAATTTTCTTTAGAGTTGCACACGTGCACATGAATGCACCCACCCACCCACACACTTGATGTATAACTCAGTGTGCATAGACTACGTTCATTGCTATTTATTTTATTGAACATGTACAGAAAATGAAGGGGGCTTTGGTGCAATTAATTAGAAAATAAATTGATAAACATGATACAGTCACACACGTGTGGGCTCCATAACTGCATGTTGTATGTGAAACCAATTTGAATTGGGTGCACCTGTGGTTTCCAGTATGATAGGTTATATTGCTTCCTCCCACTCCACAAGTGGACCTTAGACTACTGCTGCTTGCTGAACTACAGGTTTCCCTTTCTCCCTCCAGCCTGTGTCAGCCACCCCGCTGTCTTGTCTTCTTTGTGTTTCTCTAGTTTCAGCAGTCAAAACCAAGGAGCACTGAAGGACATTCATTTCTCCTCCATCTTTTGGTGCCTAGCTGCTCCCTTCCACATGTAGCTATAGAAACCAGAAGCACAATAGAGGACTGATAGTCAAAATGGTAGGTTGAAGGCACACTTCTTGGTGGGATATAGAAATTGGATAGAAACTGGTTGGTATAAAAAGAGAGGCTTGGAAACTTATTGGAGATCTTCTATATTTCTCTCCTGGTGTAAGAGCAAGGAACCACTATTTTGACCTTCCCTGAAGAAAGACAATTATATTCCCTCAATCTTGATTATGTATTTTTTAATTTGTAAAATAATGGTATACTTGCACTAAAATACAATAGCTGTCATGACCTTCAGCTTTATTATTATTATTATTAGGTTTATTTCTATACCGCCTTTCTTCCCCAATGGGCAACTCAAGGCGGTTCACAACAGTAAAATAAACACTAAAACAAAATACATTATTACAATATCAGAACAAATAGCAATAACAATACAATAATCACAAAATGAAAGATAAATAAATACAAAATAATACATATGGTGGGAGGTTGATTGTTACTCACCATTCTCTTTGACACCATCAGTTCATTGTGTTAATTTGGTTGTCTCCTTCCTTCAACACAAATTTCTGATCATCATTTTAACCCTATGAATGCTGAATTGAGGGCATGAAGGATCTTGCTTCTTCCCAGGGTGAAGAGCAGCTCCTTGCTTCATCAAGTAGTCCACCCAGAACTGCAAAAATACCCCTGCTTCTGGCCTGGTTTTGCATTTTTTTATGACAAATGTGAACCCGAGAACAAAAATGCATGACTTTAGAACATTTGATGAATATTATTCTATTGCGCTTAACTAGTAAATTGTACAAATGCAGGAGTAGATGAAACCTTTATTAGCCATTTTAAAAAAATCAAACCAGTCAGCTTTTGTAGGCAACAATCCACTTCTTCAGGCTAGGCACCATGATTTTATGGATAGTGCCGAAAACTTGTAGAAGAGTCCTACAATTCATGGCATATATACAGGTCTTTTTGTGAGATGTGAGTTCAAACTCTGGCTCCAAACCACCACAGAAGTGTGTGCAGTCTTAAACCCCACCTCTGCCAGCGTGGCTGCAATTCTCCACCCAGCTCTTCAAACAAAGGTTTGACAGTTACTCTGTAATTGCCCCAGACATGCACGCACACATGCACCCAAGCTATTTGAAGGCTTTTCATTAGGGACACAAACTAAAGCTGAGTTACACAAGTGAAGGAGCCCTGTCGAGTTGCCATTATCATTTGAGCTAGCCTAATACTTAGGGATATTTCATACCAGAGTTTGTGTGTTGGTATCTGCAGTGGTGGCTGCTACTTGTATCCAGGTATATATATATATATATTCCTGGAAATCATTTTCACAACAACCAGAAAAATGCCACTGGAGTGAATTTGTTTAAAGTGGATCACAACTTTCCACGAAGTGGCCTACACACTGGAACGGCTCCGAGGATTGGGGATCCAGGGCACTGTGTGGTCCTGGTTTTCCTCGTTTCTGAGGGGCCGGACCCAGTCACTGTGGTTGGAGGGTGAGAGGTCCAGTCCTAGGCCCCTAAAATATGGGGTGCCTCAGGGCTCGGTACTCTCTCCTCTCCTATTTAACATCTACATGAAGCCACTGGGTGAGATCATCCGTTCCCACGGGGTGCGGCACCACCAGTACGCGGATGACACACAGTTGTACATCTCAGCCCATGGGGACCCCAGTGATGCAGTCAAAGTCCTTTCCAGTTGTCGGAGGCTGTTGGGATCTGGATGGGGGGTGAATGGGCTACAACTGAATCCTAGCAAGATTGAGTGGCTATGGATAGGGGGTCCTGTGCTATCTTGGGAGCTACCATCTTTGCTTTTGGATGGGGCTATTTTGCCCCAGACTGACCCAGTGTGCAACTTGGGGGTCCTCCTGGATTCGCGGCTGCTGCTAGAAGAATAGGTGGTGGCTGTGGCCTGGAGGGCCTTCGCCCAACTTTGGGTGATTCACCAGTTGCGCCCGCTCCTGGACCAGGACTCCTTGCTCATGGTCACTCACGCTCTGTTGACCTCCAGACTAGATTATTGTAATGTGCTCTACATGGGGCTGCCCTTGATGACCATTCGGAGGCTGCAGCTGGTCCAGAATGCTGCGGCCCGGGTGGTGATTGGGTGTGGACGTTATGCCCATGCTTCACCACTGCTTCGGGAGTTGCACTGGTTACCAGTTTGCCTCTGGGTGCAATTCAAGGTGCTGGTTTTGACCTTTAAAGCCCTATATGGTAGTGGGCCAGGTTACCTCAGAGACTGCATCACCCTAAGGATGTCTGTCCGTCCAACCAGAGCGGACTGGAGAGGCTCTCTAATTGTGCCATCAGCCAGGGGGGCTCGCCTCTCTGGCACAAGGAGGAGGGCCTTCTCTATGTCCGCACTGGTCCTTTGGAACCTCCTGCCAGTAGAACTGCATCTCCAGATGGAGTTGTTGCCATTTAGAAAAGAACTAAAAACCTGGCTGGTGACCCAAGTTTGGGGTGCAGGTGGAGAGGTAGCTTCTGTTGGGTGGTTAGTATAAAGGAGTATGCCTTCCCCCCATGGTTCCTCGGTACCTGCACCCCTTTTTAGGGATGGGTTCTTAACTCTGTTTTTATCTGTTTTATTCATGTTGTGAACCACCCTGAGTTGGCTATGGTCAAGTGGGCGGTATAGAAATCTAACAATAAATAAATAAATAAAAATAGAAATGATCACCGAGCCATCTCCTGTGGTATGTTTGAATGACATGTGCATGATTTAATACCAGGATTGCAATGGACTGCCGCAGCCTTGAGAATATTAACAAGGTGCGGCTTCACAGTCAGTCCATCAATTCAATGGCTATGGGCAGATAAGCCCCTTTAGGTGAGGTGATGGTTTCCTCAGTGGAGGAAATACCACTGGGAAACATCATATTGGGCCCAACAGCGAAATGAGGGGAGGAGGAACCATTTCACTATTTTGATTCCCAGTGGTCATGAATGTGTTGATATAGTATTGCCTTGTGTCTTCTGACTTTCATACTACAGGTTTTCGCCCATATCTGTGGGAGATATATTCTGAGACCTAATGTGGATTCATGAAATCATGCATAACAGTGAACCCTATATTTTACATTGCAGACATTGGCTTCAAGTGGCTGGCTCTAGTAAAATTCACAATAAAAACACATACAGGAATTATACTGAATATTTTTAGACCAGCATATACCTGAAAGTGTGGATACTGAACTCATGGATATGAGGGTGTGTGTGTGTATGAACTGTAATTGTTTAGGATGATAAACCTTTTTGGGAGGCCATCCAAGATATTAAAGCACATTATAATTACTTCCCTGCAAAAACATATACATATAATCATAAGTAGGATAGGGTTTAAAGGTAAAGGTAAAGGTTTCCCTTGCTCGAAAGCTAGTCATATCTGACTCTAGGGTTCAGTGGTCATCTCTGTTTCAAAGCCGAAGAGCCAGCATTATCTGCTTCTGCAGACATTTCCGTGGCCATGTGGCAGTCATGACTAGACACCGGAGCACATGGAACATTGTTTACTTTCCAACTGAAGTGGTCCCTATTAATCTACTTGCAATATCTTGCTTTTGAACTGCTAGGTTGGCAGAAGCTGGACAAAGATGGGAGCTCATTCCATCCTGCAGTACTCGGGAATCAAACTGCTGACCTCTCACCTTCCAGTCAGCATCTTAGCCACTTGAGCCTCTACAGTTCCTAGGATAGGGGTTACCATCATCAAAATCTTCAATAAAATTGAAAAAATTTCCATTTATCTCAAAACAATATTCATAGATCAACAGTAGTCTTGTAGATAATTTTCTCTTTCAAAAATGAATTCTTAGAACTAATTGAAACCCTACCAATTACAGAGTGTTAGAACAGAAAAATAATTACTGTATCAAAAAACCCTTATAAAAAGTTAGTCAAATAATCCTGAAGACTCGTTAAAATTTGGAAAATTATAGCACTGGGGGCGGGTAGGGATGGGGTGATTATGATTGTATGTTGGTATTGTGTAGAGTTGTTTTGTGTTGTTAGTTGTATTGTTTTGTAGGAAATTTAATAAAAAATGTAAAAAAAATGTTCTCCTACTTCTCAAGTAGAGATTGCACACAGATGTCAAAGCTCTGAATATATAAAGGAGTCTATGGGAAAATATGAGGAAATGCTTTAATGTTTACCATATGTTCTTTTCAGGCAGGACAGCATTGTTTTACGGGGCATATTGGGCATTGATTACACAAACACTGTGATTTGGCATGAAAGCAAATGACAGATGTTGAGATTGTGGAAGAGAAAATTGGAATGTGTTCCTTTATGTTGTGGTGATACACAGTAGTGTTCCTTTGCAGAAAATGAAAAGAGGAAAAATGAATCCAATGATCTACACTGACATTCTTTTTGATCCAGAAATATTTGTGCTAGCTGACCTGAACAGTCCTTTGAATTTAAATGAAGCACAAAAGAAATTTCTATTAAGATCAAATGTGATTGCTAAAGGAATGAGGATACAGAAAGGGAAATTTGTAGTGGTATTAAATATGGCTCATCGGGGTAAGTGACCACCAGATACATTTATGGATAATCACCTTCTGCAGAGCAGACTTTGAGGAATTGGGGTCTACTTTCAGAAAAAAGTATGCACCATATCCTATTTCAGAAATGTGGAATGGAAAAGTAATTGTGCGAAAGTACATTCCTATTCTGGGCAGGCTTACAGTTACATTTCTAGCTCCATGACTGATCTTGCAACAAATGTTAGAACAAGCACCCAAAGCAGAACTTGGGGAGTGGTCACTTACGCAATTACCTTTCTATTCTTCTTTTCTGCAACAGGATGCTATTCTTCCCTTCATACGATATAATTACAGTAGAACCTTGGGTTATGACCACCACGGGTGATGTTTGCTGCGGTTTGCAATGGCAATCCTATGGAAATGTCATCCCGGGTTACGAATTTTTAATGGAATTGTTTTGGGTTATGAAGATCAATTCACTACCATTTTTTTACATTCTCAATGCATTCCTATGGATGTTTCGAGTTACAATTTTTTTGCGTTACTACAGGGGCTGTTGGAATGGACCTCTGACATAACCTGAGGTTTTACTATATTAAAGTGACTAGCACTACACAACTATAACAATATCATTAGTCAACATTAAAATAGTATAAAAATAACATTATCCTACAATATACCTTTCTTTTCTTACAGGCACAACAATTTAAAGAGATACTTAAGCTAGAATTGATTGGTTTCCTAAATATACCGTACTGTAATTTGTTCATTTAGGTCACTAGAAAAAATGCCATGGTATGTATTGAAGTTTTAATAATTTCCAAAAGAAATATGTTGTCTGAGATCTAATATTAAGCCACAACTGGTATAGGTCCATTGAATTAATGGGGATTTGGTAAGTGATTTCCATTGTCCTATCAATCCATTGGTCTTATTCTGGTGTTGTTGAATTCCAGGTTTCAAACACTGTATCAAGAGTGACTGAAAGTTAGATTTCTTCACAAGAATGATTTCTGTCCCACAGAACAAGACAATATATTTTTATAATATAAGCTGCCTCACACATACCTATATAGCTGCCATTGCATATATTGTCAGTCTTGTGACCTTCCTTAGATTGATTTTCTCAATCTTTTCCTAATCTTCCTTAGAATCTTAGAGAAAATACAGAAGTTAAACATCCCTTCTTTGGACAAGTAATATCGCCCCCCTTTACTTCATGGAGGAAGGCTGATCCAGTCTATCTTAGTTAATGTATTCTCTCTCAAAAGCAAGATAGTTGAGAAGGAGACCAAGATGTATGACAACTTCTCATCATTCTAACCAACCTTATTTTCCATTTCTGAGAATCTCAAAGGAGAAGACTAAAAAATAGGGCAGACTATTTTTGGTTTAGCATGGCTAGACTTCAGGAGAAGCTGGAAGGATCCAACAGTGTTAGAATATTAGAGGGCAGCAACAAGAGCAATGGTGGGAGAGACCTTCAAGATATGCTTTTGACTTGAATGCTAGAAGTTGGCTTCATGTGTACACCTCCAAGTCTGGTTCTCTGAGATAAGCACAGCCCATAACCAAGTATTGCAGCCTGCCAGCAACTTAAAAGCTCATTTTTCTTGCCATGCTTTTAGAACATTAGTGGCCATTCAAATAGGCATTAAACCTGCACTTCAAAACCATGGTTTCAGGTAGGTAGTCAATTGGCAATGCACACAGACAAACAAAGATATTTTTAAAAATAATAATGTATTGCATCAGCAGTGACCTAGGAAACATTTTTAAAAATCACTTATAGGTAAGTGTTCAAAATTAATGTTGCCTAATATTTGGATATCTGCTTCTAATACAAAAGAAAAAAGAAATAGTGACAAGCACAAATGCTTCATCAAACTCAACTATGCCCTCCACCCTCTATTCAGTGTAATGTGTGTGGTCACATGTTCCATGCCATGATTGGTTTATTGAGTCATCAGAGACACATCCATCAACGGAGAAAATGACTTCCAGCAAAAATGTATGCTCGGATAAAAGTAGTACCCACCACTGCCGCCGCCACTGCCGACTCACAAAATAATCACATCGTTGCAACAAGCTATAAAGATTTACTCTGTAATAACTATATTCTGGTAGAATATTGAATGTTTTTGTTTTTGGGGTTACTTTCCATATGGACAGGATTTTGTGATGATATTCTCTCTCTCTCTTTTACATACACACCAATCCATAGAATTGTTCATTATTTGATACTGCTATAACTGGGATGATCTAGGAACTGACTTTACTAAAGATTTTCATTTCATTTCAATTGTATAGTATTTCACAGTGATACCTTCTGTGCACCTCAAAGGAACTTAGGAAGCTGAATTATACTAAATTAGGCTATTGGTCCTTTTCACATGTTGCTCCTAACTCGCAATGGCTGGCCAGGATTTGGGACTGGATCTTCTCCTTAAGGGGACTGTGATGGCTCAAGTGGTAAAGATGCTGAACTCAAAGACTGGAAGGTTGGAGTTCAATTCCCGAGTACTGCATGATAGAGTGAGCTACTGTCTCTGTCCCAGCTCCTACCAACCTAGCAGTTCAAAAGCAAGAAATTGCATGTAGTTAAATAGGTGCCACTTCGGTGGGACGGTAAACCTCACTCGGTGTTTAGTCATGCTTTCCACATCCACAGAAACTTCTACAGACACAGAAGTTTTTTGGCTAAAAAACAGAGATGAGGACTGAACCCTAGAGTCAGATATGACTTCCTTTCACGCAAGGGTGACCTTGACCTTGACCTTGACCTCTCCTTAACGCTACCTGGAGATCACTGCTACTCACTCATGGTTGTCACCATGTCCAAGCTTACTTACCCTCCAAGATCAGACATGACCCATGTGTTAAGTCTAGTGTGGTGATGGTCTCCTTTGCTTCTGGATCTAACAGAGAGAAAGATACAATTTCCTGTTTTAAACCCATAGATATCCAGTCTTGGAGCATACTATAAAATAAAAATAAAAGATAAAACAAATACACACAAGGAGGTGGGAGAAATGGAAAACTGAATGCAAAATATTTGTTGTTGTTCAGTCGCACAGTCGACTCCGACCCTTTGCGACCCCATGGACCATTTTCCTCCAGGCGCCTCTGTCCTCTACCATCCCCCTCAGCCCTCCCAGCTCTGTGCCCATTGTGTCTACAATACCATCTAGCCATCTCATCCTTGGCCTCCCCCTTCTTCTTTTGCCCTCCACCTTTCCCAACATCAATGCCTTCTCAAGTGAATCCTCCCTTCTCATTTGATGTCCAAAGTACTTTAGCTTCATCTTTACTATTTGACCTTCCAATGAGCAGTCAGGGTTAATTTCTTCTAAGATTGACCTATTTGTTCTCCTCGCTGTCCAGGGGACTCTCAAAACCCTCCTCCAACACCACATCTCAAAGGCATCTATTCTTCTACGTTCAGCCCTCCTAATTGTCCAGCTCTCACATCCATACATCACCACTGGGAAAACCATTGCTTTGACTATTCTAATTTTTGTTTGCAATGTGATGTCTCTGCTTTTCACTATGTTCCCCAGGTTTCTCATCGCTTGTCTCCCAAGAATCAGTCGCCTTTTTATTTCATGGCTACAATCCCCATCTGCAGTGATCTTTGATCCTAAGAAAGTAAAATCTGTCACTGCTTCTACTTCTTCCCCGTCTATTTTCCAGGAACTGATGGGGCCTGTTGCCATTATCTTGGTTTTCTTGATATTGAGTCTCAAGCCAGCTTTTGCACTCTCCTCCTTCACTCCAATCAAGAGGTTCTTTAGGTCTTCCTCACTTTCTGCCATTAGGGTGGTATCGTCCATATCTCAGATTGTTGATGTTTCTCCCAGCAATTTTGATCCCATATTGTGATTCCTCCATCCCTGCACAAACATTCTTTGATAATTGTGAGGACCTGTATATGTCCATTAATATATCTTTTTGAAAAGAAAGTACACATCTGTGCATGCAGATATTTTTCCCTAGAAAAGATGTGCACCAAACTAGCAGAGAACTGAACTAAAACTATGAAAAGAGAGAGGTCTTTACAAATATATTCACCCCTAACCACAGTTGCTGTGATACAACGTACAGTAAAACCTCACATAAAGAGCACCTCGCTTAGAGTCTAACTCGATTAAAGGGAAGAATTTTCTCTGAATGCTCGCCTCGCTTAGCAACTAAAACCAACCAAAAACTTGCTTAACAACTAAATTGGGGTTCACAATCTCCCCCTGACAGAAGTCACAACTGGTCACTTACAATGGTGTTTCACTTAAAGAGCAAACTTGATTAAAGAGCAATCCCGTGGAACACATTATGCTGTTTAAGCGAGGTTTTTGGAAACAGTAGTACAGGTAAAACTCAGAAAATTAGAATATCATGCAAATGTTCATTCATTTTACTTAACCGGTGAAAAAATATATGAGATAGACTCACTACATGCAAAGTAAGATATGTCATGCCTTAATTCGTTATAATTGTGATGATCATGGCATACAGCGTACATAAGATTATGTGATGATTATAGGCTACATGAGATTGGGGGGTTGGGGTTTTCATAAACTGTAAGCCATAAACATCAATTTTATAACAAAGTAAGGCTTAAACTATCATGCTTTGCATGCAATAAGTCTATCTCATATATTTGTTTCACCTTTTAAGTTGCATTACTGAACTGAATGAACATTTGCACGATATTCTTATTTTCCGAGTTTCACCTGTATAGGAACCATGACATCAGAAAGAAGAGACCACCAGAGGGCACTGGAGAATGAGACAATAGGTCCTGAAAAGGCTAAAAGAAAAGAGACAGTTTTTAAACCTGTTTCATAAATTCAGGCTCTGTGGTTGATATCACATCACTACTTTGGACCAGACTAGATTTAGTTCTATATCAACCACCAACCCTCCAGTTTATGTATGTAGAACATTGTGCTTCTGCATCCAGAATAAAAACAACAGGGAAATGGAACGATTTTGCTACACAATACAGTATCATGCTCGGGTTGCCACCAGGAAAAAGGAACTGACTAGAAAATACAATATTGCTAAGTTAAGGTGTTGTGGGATGCTAGGAAAACAGGAAGACTTAACATGAGATGAGTTGATTCCACAAAAGAAGCTACAGAAGTTAGTTTGTAAAACCAGAGCAAAACTGAATGGGAAAGACAATATAGCCGGGGGGGGGGGGCAGGATGTGCAAAGGAAAAGTGAACAACCTAACATGAGATTCTGTTGGCTTGCAAGACGTGATAATGATAGGACATTTTGGAGATCATTAACACATATAGTAACCACACATCAGAGGTGACTTGACAGCACATAGCATTTTTGTGGGGTTTTGTTTGTTATGTACCAAACACCTGAATAGAGACAAAATGGGTGGAATAAGCACCAAAAACTCTGCTAACCTCAAGTAAAGCCATCCTAAAACACAAATAACAATAATTTTACAACTTAAACAATTAAGTTTCTGAATATTTGTTCTCTATAGCTTTATTTAAAATATAGTTTTTTTATATTTTCACAACCAGAAACAAAATCTTTTTTAAGTGCCTGTTTCACAAGGATGGACTTAAAAAATTATCCTCCTGAGTGCCAGCTAATTAGGTTTTGACTGACAAGGTCAAAAGATCCGAAATACTCCTATGTGTGAAGTGCTAGGGAGACTTCAGGCAGAGGTCACTATGCACTACAGATCACATTGCAGCTTCTCCACCATCCATTGTTCACAATTGTTGGGTGACGTGTGTAACAGACCTGTTTCTCATGAGTAGAACCTTGGTCTACATGGAAGTGGGACCACACCTGAATTGACGCCCTCTGGCTAAACAATCCAGGATGTTATGGGTGGGTGGGATATGGGTCTTTTAAAGTGGGTGGGATATGGGTCTTTTAAAGTGTTTTTATGTCTTTTTAGAACTTGTTGTAATGCCGCCCTGAGTCGGGTTCTACCTGAGTGGGCGGCATATATATAAATATGACTATTAAATTAAATTAAAAAATTAGAATTAAATTTGGCACCACAGCATGGGCCTGCAAGAGAGCATCCTGCCCACTCCCTCTGGTTTTTACCTCCTCCAACAGGGTCCACCCTCTGGCCATTCCCCTAAAGGATTTCAGCAAATGACTATACATGTCTGTCCAATTTAAGTTACATTTCTTCCAGAACACAAGGCTAGGATGTTTAGTCTACCAATTCTTCTCTGCCCAGTGATACCCATAATGCAACACTGCCACCTCCCTCTAGTGAACAGCACACAGAAATCTCCATTACAGATTCAAAAAACACACAAGGCCCCATTTCTATTCCATAACAACATGAATGACCTACATGTTGCTGAAGTCACAATTTGTCTTCTAGAATTTTATTTTTTTATTTTCCCTTTTCTATCTAAATTCAATTTATGAACAGATTACCCCTAGGAATGGATATGTGAGAAAAACTGTGGATGAATACCTGAGTTCCTCACATATGGGCTTCTGTGCAGGTCCTGTATTCTCTGGAGCAGCACTTGACAGATATGGTTATACCTGCAGACATAGTATTGACTCTTTAGCTGTAAATGGAGAAGAGCACTGCCCCCTAGAGGCAAACACAACTGGCCTTTGAGTAAGGGAGACCTTTACCTTTTATCCAGGTCATAATTGTTTGTGTTTTCCTCCTTTTCAGGAATAAGATTTTCAAGCAAACCCAGAAATGCAGAAATGCCATTCATTATCAATCCAGACAGGATCAGATTGCTAAAAGAACATGGGATAGTTCTGATACCTAATTGTGTGCCTTTATTCTAACAGATTGGGTTGGGGACCTTTAGTGTTCAAGGAATGAAGAAGCAGACGAATGAAGTAGTGAAAATCAGCTCTTTAATAGTGGGGTTTGAACACAGTTTGTATGGGGCAAAACTCGGACTGTTATACACTACAAACAGTAACAATAATACAACAAGCCCATTGGCTAACAGAGTGTGCACATTTTTCGATCCACTTATTTGCATAAGAATAGATACATGAGAAAAGATACATTCTGCTCCTATTAGAAAACACAGTTAACATACATAACATTCTTCCCCCTAGGTAAAAACAAAATCCTTTAACCAGGATGGCGGTCTAGTTTCCCTTCTGGGTCGGACGCTTGGCTGAGCTGGCTCAGGGGCTCATAGGATGGGTGACCTGACTGGAGTGAGGGATTGACTAGAGGGGGAGTATTGTAAACCCAAATTAAAGCCCCGTTTGTCAGATGGAGGAGTAGGGGAATCGCTCAAAACCAAAATCTAATACTGTGGATGAATAAGACAACTAAGGGTCCCTCCTGTGTGTACTAAGAGTGGAGGGCGACTCTGAACAAAATTGGTCATTATCAATAAAGGAATCCAGAGTGCTAGACTGGGACAGTGTAGGGGTACACCTGGCCGGAGTAGGGGAGCATTCCACAATTTCCCCTTAAAATCGGTCCCTAAAACACACCTCTGGGTCTAAGTTAGCTTGCCTCTGACTATTACCTCTGCCCCCTGGGCTTAAACAGGTGGGGGCCAACCCTAACGTTGAGTGTCTGTATTCGTTCTGTGGGTCCAGTATTCTGGGTCTCAATTGATCCGCGTGCCTCCTCCAGATCAGACCAGTGGCTGTTTCAATTCTGTAAGAAACAGGACTAGTCTGATCGATCACAAACCCAGGCACCCATGTAGGACCACCAGCTGCATAATTGCGGCAATGTACAGGGTCTCCCGGAGAAAAACCCTTCTGGTGTTGGATCGCTATATTTGTGCCTTTGTCCTCCACCCTAGAGGGATCCAATCTGTCCAGCAAGGATTACAGTTTCCTTCGCTGGAGCAATTCAGCAGGGGACAGCCCTGAGGCAAGGAGGGTGAGTCTGTACATGAAAAGAAACTGGTATAGCTGGAGCTGCAGATCCCCTTCAACCATATGCCAAAGCGTGTCTTTAATTGTGTGCACTTGGCGCTCCACCTGGCCATTGGTGGCTGGGTGGAATGGGGTGGCAGTGATGTGCCTAATTGCATTCCTTTCCATGAAGGATTGGATTTTTGCAGATGTGAACATGGATGCGTTGTCGGACACCAGCACATCTGGAAGTCCAAATGCTGCAAACAGCCTCCTCAGGTGCATTATTGTGGTGAATGAAGTGGTATTAGGCACTCTAATCACTTCCAGCCACTTAGAGAATGAGTCTACAACCAACAAAAATAGGGCACCCCTAAATGGACCTGCAAAAACCTATGTGCAACCTGGACCCCAGCAGAATCCCATTCCCGAGAGGGAAGGTGGGATTGCTCTGGGTGAGAGGATTGACAGCTGGCACAAGTGCCGACCATCTGCTCTATATCTTGGTCCAGTTGGGGCCACCAAAAGTAGCTATGGGCAAGGGCTTTGGAATGTACAATTCCTGGATGACTTGTGTGAAGTAAATGTAAAACCTTTTTCCTGAGAGTGACAGGAATGACCACCTGCTGGCCCCACAGAAGGTAACCTCATTCCACTGACAATTCCAAACACTTGCGGTGGAGTGTTCTGAATTCCTCGGCTAGAGGAGAGACAGGCCATCCTTTTTGTACCCAAGACATTACTTTAGTCAATGTTACATCCTTGGCCATAGCTTTGGCTATATCTGAGGGGACGACCGGGGGCGAGTTGAATGCCTCAATCATGAGCACCTGGTGGTCGCTTTTGATCTCGCAATTGGCTTCCCTGACCCCTGGCAGTGGAGAACTTGACAGGGAATCAGCGTGGCTGATGTCCTTGCCGGGCCTGTGCAACAAAGTAAAATCATGCATTTAGGAAAATTGCCCAATACAACATCCTTGGGGACAGAATTTGAGGCGTGGGCTTTCCGTTCACAAAGATTCCAAGGAGGGGCTTGTGGTCAGTTACGATGGTAAAAGACCTTCCGTAAAGGTAATCACAGAATTTCTTAGTGCCTGCCACAATTGCCAACACCTCCCTGTCTGTCTGAGTGTAATTTTTCTCAGGCTTTGAGAGCGAACGGGAATAGAATGCTATGGGGGCTTCCCTCCTGTCACTTAGTACATGGCATAACACAGCTCCCACCCCCACAGGGGATGCATCACACACAAGTACAACTTCTTTGTTAGGATCAAAATGAGTTAATACAGCATCCAAAGATAGCAGCCTTTTGAGTTCTAGGAACGCTTTCTCCTGGCAATGGCCCCAGTGCCAAACAGTATCTTTCTTAAGAAGCCAATGTAATGGTTCGGCAACTGAGGCTTTGCGATGGAGAAAAGCATGATAGATGTTTAACAATCCTAGAAATGATTGCAATTTGGCTTTACATTTCAGCCTGGGTGCATTCCGCATGGCCGTGACCTTGGAGTCAGAGGGCATGATACCTTCGGGTGTAATGCGGTACCCCAGGAACTCCACTTCCCGTGCCAAAAACACACATTTGTCTCTTCTGAGACGTAGACCGGGCCTCTCGAAATGTGACAGGACTCGATCGAGCCTGGCCGCTAGTTCGACGGTGTCCTTAGCGTTGATCAGGACATCGTCAAAATATGGCAGGACACCAGGAAACCCTTTCAAAATATGTTCTACAAGAGATTGAAATATTCCGGGGGCTGCATTCACCTTGAATTGTAGTCTAGTTACCTTTTATGCCCCCCTATGTGTTACTATGGTCTGGGCTATGGCAGCAGCAGGAGACATAGTTAATTGTTGGTAAGCATGGGCAAGGTCAAGTTTTGTGAAGCAATTTCCTCCATGCAAGGAGGCAAGAAGGTGGCTTACCATGGGCACAGGATATGCGTTCAGGTGAATAGCTTTATTGATGGTAAACTTGTAGTCAGCGCATATCCTGACTCCCTGTTACTTTTCAAAGCAGTCACAATTGGTGTCTCCCACTCTGCGGAGTCCACTGGCACTAGGATGCCCTGCCCCACCAGTTTGTCCAGCTCGGCTTCTATCTTCTCCTTTAAAGCAGAGGGTACCCGGCATGGCTTCATCCGGATGGGCTGGATGGTTGGGTCAAACTCAAAGTCAACAGGGCGTCCTTTGTATAACCCGAAACCCTTTTTGAATACCTCCGAATGTGCAGCACAAACATCCTGGATTGGGTCAGAGTCTATTGCGTGTTTGCCAGAAAGCCGGATTCCCAGGGGCCTAAACCATTGGGTTCCAATAAGACAGTTAGTGCCCTGCTTAACTACAACCACTGGCAAGGAGGTGTGAATGTTTTTGAATTTGACCAAGAAATTACCCACCCTCAGGACCGTAATCTGGCAATCTTGCACATCCCGGAGGGAGGTTTTAAAGAATTTCAGCTTGGGCCGAGAGGCAGGGGGAATTCTCAAAAACTCCTGCTGTGGGATTATGGAAAAGGTAGTACCTAAATCCACCTCCATCTTGAAGGGGACATCCTGCAAGATCATGTCTGTAAAGAAACGCACGTTGACGCTGCCCACTTGGCACGGCTCAGGCTCGGGTGACACTTTGGCGATGGATGTGTTATGGCGATGACTCTTCTTGGCACAGATGCTGGAGGTCTTTGCTTTCGCTGTCAGCATACCTTAGCAATGTGCCCTCTTCGCCTGCAGTTGTGGCATTCTGCGGTGCAGAAGGGGCACTTCTTGTGGTCATGCCGGACTCCGCAGCCATCACACTTGTGAAGGACTTTCTTCTCCCAATCGTCATGGTGCTCTTGGTGCTTTTGTTGGACCACTCAGACTTTTCCCTCTGCGTCGCTGGACTCTGATGAAGAGGTGGAACCAGGCGATGCTGAGGAGGATGAAGGTGAATTTTGCTGAGCTTGCACAGCTGAGTCGGTGGCACTGGTGGTGGAGTGGCGATGCCGGAAAAGCTTTACCCCAGACCATGTGGTCTCAGACGCTACTGCCTCTTCTAGGACATCCCTGAAGGTTAGCATCTTTCTGATCATGAGGCAACATTCAGCATCTTCGTCCCTCATGCCGGCCAGCAGACGGTCCTGGAGTGCTTCTTCAATGTTGTCCCACTTGCACGGGGCAGCAGCAATGTGCAGCAGCGTAGT